>JAUAME010000011.1:41361288-42068788 GCA_030820535.1 Quercus parvula | reverse complement strand
ACAAATTTCCATATGGATCCTTAAATGAATAAATAAATGTGTCTTTGCATCATCTACAAAATAAATTTTTCAATACCATTTATCATAGTCCAAGAAAAATATTAGTCACATGTTAAATTAAAATTAAGGATTTTCGTGAATCATCTATATAACCAAATTCTACCTAATAAACACTTAGCACACATTTGTAGAGCCAATTCAATAAAAATATAAAATCCATATCAGTTGGGTCTCACAGTAAAGTAGGTTCATCAATTTTACTAAGATCTAGTATTGTGTTTGACAGCTACCTTAACAGCTAATCAATAAACAAATTAATTAACAAAAGAACAAAAAAGTTATGATTTTATATGAATGGCAAAAAGACAATGCCTTATACTTTCAATAACCATAAATATAATCCAAGCTTTGAGGGTGCTATGATTTCACTTTAAGCAACAATGCTTTCAATCTGCAATTCTTAGCTTCTTCCCTAAGCAATCCACAACTACAATACTACTTTGGAAGTGGGCATGGCTAAACTCCCAATTGCAGTGGCTTTCAACCACAAATCAATAAAGTAAGAACACCGAAAGTATTTGTCCATTCAAACAAAGTTTGAAAGAAGATCATGAAATCCCCTCAAATCCTCTCTCCCTCAAAACATGTAAAACTTTATTGGAAATGAAAAAGAGGCACAGCAAAAAAAAAAAAAAAAAAAAAAATGCCAAGTAAACAGAGTGTACATAGGGAAATAAAGCACTATACAAAACTACATAAATATTGAAAATCAAACTAAGAAGACACAAGAATACCACCTAAGCCAAAAGTACAGTTTCACCACAATTAATTGGGTACCAATCCAACTATAACTTATTTCATAAATTAAAACTTAACTTTAGCATAAAAAATAAGACACAGAAAAGAAAAATGGTAAGAAGGAAAGTATACAATGTTTTGCCAAAGCACACTTCGTACTTGATATAGATAAGACTTAAAGAGCGGACCGCCTTTGATAGCAGTTATCAATCAATTTGCCAAAGCACAGCACAGAGATATAGATAATCTTTAAAGAGTCCATATCTGATCAATTTTCCTAGGCTTTTCTATCTCTCTCTATTTCTCAATTAATCAATTATATCTCTGTCAAAGTCCCAAACTCTTAGAACAACAATAAAGATTCAAAATCGAGCAGCAAACCATTCCATATAACAAAATGTAATAAGGGAAAAAAAATCATCAAGCAAAAGAATGGAGCAAAAAAGAACTGAGATTTAGAGATACCTCAACTGAAGCAGGCACTGTCAGTATTTATACAACGCATGGAAAGGAAGACAGGAAGGAAGGAACTCAGAAAGGCAGCCATTACTGTGAAGTAGTAGAGCAGGAAGGTGGGGAGCACAATTTCAAACTCTCTGTTTTCCTTCATGGTTTCAGTCTCTCTGCTTTCCTTACGTTATATCACGCAAAACCCTTTAGGGTTCCACACTTCCATCTTCCACCATTTTTTTTTTTTTTTTAAGCTGAAAAGTCTATGGGTTAGGCTTAATAGTGGAAGTAAATAAATAGGAAGTGGGATAGGATTTATTATACAGATTTATTATAGAGCTGGGGTTTATTATGCAAGAGTTACTATAATTCTGAAATTTGCAAAAACCATTTTCAAATTGTAGGACAACTAAAAAAAAAAAATGAAATGACATGACTGCTAATGTGGCGCAATTTGAGCCAAGCAGTATTAAACGCTACGCTTCAACTTTTAGTAATATATAGATTTGATTTGGGTTCATGCTTACCTTTGTCAAAGATGATCTGACTCTAGTCTGTATCCATCATTAAAGACAATTAGAACATATTAATCACACTTCAAAGAAATATGTCTCCATCTAAAAACAACCTTGATTCCAAGCTAGGCTGCCTTCTTTAGTTACATCTTCGTGTGCCTTTGCCACTTTCTTCTCTCTCTCTCTCTTTCTCTAAATTTAAAGCCACATTCATATGTAAATCAAGCTACTAGGCTTTGTAATTATTATTTATAAAATACTGTATACATTTGTTATGTATGTTGAATCTGAATAGTATTACTTTTCAATCAAAAATAAAAACCTTGAGTTCAACTTTAATGAAGTTTCAAGATGATATTCCAGTTATATATAGAAGTTGGGTGAGTTGTAAGTCAAATAGAAGGTATTGGCTTGATAACTTTTCTAACCTTTTTTTTTCCATCCTGAGATTTTGATATATGAACAAGTATCACTGTAATCTATTATAGAGAAAGATATCCTGATTTTCATTTATTAATTATTATTATTATTATTTTTTTTGTAGTAGTAGTAGTAGAAAATATTGACTCTTCTTCCCTTTTTGCAACAGCTGGTATGTAATTGTTTAATATCCTTCAGCATTTGATTTCATTTAGGTGCAATTCTATTTTCTCTTCTACTTAAAGAAAAATAAATAATGCATTGAACCATGTTGTGAGTAGAAGGTATTGAGGTTAATCATATTTAGAAGAAATGACATAACATTGCAGTTCTATTGTAAATTAGCTTAGGAGTAAATAAGTTAAGAACTATATCTCCTGAAAAGAAGTGGTAGAAAGTGATATGAATTTCCACTCAAGGTTGGCCATTTAAATGGGGCTATTGTGTTGATATTTTGCATGTTTTCTACAGGAGTTGCCTTAAGAGTACGACCACTTGTTCTTTGAGTATCCTCTCTCAAAGAGACTATGGGTGCAAGTTAAGTCATGATGTTTAATAAAATCCAAGGTATATAGCTTGTGTTAAGTGGCAAAACAAACTTACACTTTTGGTCCTCTAACAATGGGGGTGGTTTTCATCCCTACCCATTTATTTGTGTCAATTTTGTTTCTTAATTGACACAATCAAGTCAACCTATAAGGATACAACTGATTTGATTTTGAAAGTTGAAGGATGAAATTGGCACAATTAGTAGTTAAGGGACCCTAATTTTAAAATTTGAATGACAAAAGTGACACAATTAAATGTATAGGGACAAAATTGGCCCACACCTTTTTATTGATCACATTGCTCCAATAATTACCATTTTTTGTTATTTACTATCTTTTCATTTTTGGTTTTACTATTGAGAACTTCTAGACTTGGACAAAAAGTGCAAGACAATGCAACTCTTGAGAAATTTCTTGCAATAATCAATGTTAAGATCCTTACTGGGTTAAAAGATAGGTGATTGAGATTTCTGCAAGTGTATCTTTTTTTTTCCTTCAATTTTATAGTTGTTTTTATATGATTATGATATTAAATTCAATGATGAAGCAAATTTATGTGTTTTAGGTTCAACCCTTAGAGACCAAAATGCAATAGCTCTATCAAGGCAGGTTGAATCATGTAATGCTCAGAATGGTAAATTCTTGAAGGTCCTGTTAATCTAAATGTTGACATCTGTATCCATATCAATAGTTTTGCTATTTCATTTTTCATTTTAGGTTGTTTGAAGTGTTCATTCAATTTAAAACCTAGAGGCAATAGCATAGAGATGTTCTGTGGATCTTCTGCTTTAGTGATGTTCTAGGGAATCACCAATTGATCAATCAATCAATATATATATATATATATATATATATATATATATAAAAGCAAAGACCTCACATGGGAGAGCATAAGAGTCTGCCTTATGGCTCACTAATTTTGCATTTAGCATTCCAAACTAACTTCTTGGTTCTGCAAAAATTGGGTGGACGTTTTAAATTAGCCAAATGTTTTGACTAAAAGACCGGATTTCATAAAATGCCCAAGCCCAGATTCACTACCTAAGCTACATATACATTGTTCATCTCCTTTCAATTTGGTCTTTTGGACTTTAGTGCAGTCACTTCTCCCCATATTCTTTCTATCAATTATACATTGCACGTAACTGTGATATCATTGTTCCACTCCCTTTTCCAACTTATTGTACTCTTCCACTACTAATTTATTTTGTTTCTCAAATCAAAGAGTTTCTCACATTGATGTTTGCTTTGCATGTTCTAAAACTTGTTATTTTACATATCCCCATTTCCCGAAGCCAAATTAGATTTATGTTTCATTTCTTCTTGGCAAATTTTAATGTATTTTATGTCTTTTATTTTATTTTGTCCTTTTTATTATTTAAATAGTTATGTTGTCTACTTGAATATCAAATAAGTATTTGCTAAACAAGAAGTTGCGTATATAATCTCTAAAAAACCACCCTTTCTCCCTATCATAAATTTTGATTTTTGTTACATCCACGCCAAGTGTTGAGGGTTTTGTTCTTTTTATTAGAATTTGATATTGATAACATACCTTCTACTTCGTCTTGCCAGCCCCTAATAGAAATTTCATTGTTTATGAGGTTTGAATTGAAATGGAATCATTTTATTTTGTTATGGAGAAGCTGCAATGAATGAGAGGATGATATTATCCTATACATTAACTTTTGTGATTTCACTATACTGTTATAAGAATCTCCACATGGAATGAAGTCTTAGGTTAATTAAGCTGTACTCCACTTTATTGCATTTGAGCCATTTGCATAGTAGTGTGCTCTTAGGAACCATTTGTGGTGTGGGATAATGAAAGTGAAAGCAAAATACATTGATTTTGTTGGGAATGAAGCACTTAATTGTTCAGGAATCCAACAACTAAACTATGGTGCTTCTTTAGGTAATAGAATGGTGAAAAATGCCCTTAGCTAAATATACATTTCTTCAACTCATGAATTTGAGAATCCATTTGATGCTTTTTTTAGTGTTCTTTGAATAAATGTTTTTGTGCTGCTCACAATTTGGATGGTATGGATTCAATGATTCACTTATTTTGTGTTAGTACTATTCTTAGTTATGAAAGAAAAGAAAAATGTTGATGGGTTTTGAATCTTTTGTGTAGAATCAGTAACTTATTTATAGTTTTCAATGTGACTAATATCAATTTAGTACACAGACATGAAGGTGGATATGAAAGTGCTTGAGGCTCTTTTTTAAAGCTCTCTGATTTTCTTTTCTGCTGCTTACTGTGTCAATGTTAAGTACTTCGGCGATAAACTTATTTTGTATTGGTACTATTGTTTTAGTTGTGGGGAAAATTTGATGGGTTTTTAATGTCTGTGTTTGCAATTCACAAAGGGATATCACTCCGCTGGATGTGAATGGTGATGTTGAGCTCCTATCTTCAATATCAGGATTTCTATTTTCCCTTTATATTGAGTTGTAATGGTTTCTTTCAAATCTTATGTAGTTCTATTTATAATCATAGGGCCAGCATAGTACAGTCAAAGAAAATCCTATTAATTCATTTTTTTTCCCTGAGTTATTGAATCAAACATGCATCCAAATTCTGTTCTAAATTTAAATAATTCAATTGAAGATGATTCTCAATTTTTTTTTTTGGCCAAAGACGATGTTTACATTGAACTGTGTAGCTGATGTGCACTTATCCACATGGATAAAGTGGAAGAAAACCAAATAGTCGAGTTCTATCAAGTTCTTGAAAACTTACCTCAAGTTATAATCAGGAATTCTGTGATGATTAAGAAGCTTGGTATAAGGACTAAGTACCCTAGTATCGAACATTGTGGAAAAATTGGGTCTAAAGGAAAGGGAAAACATCTTGAATGTGTCAAAGGCTAAGAGCACACATGTTAACTAATTTGGGGTTTGATGGTACTATAGACACTGCATTTTCCTAAAAACAACCCCTTGCATCCACAGGTACCACATAAGTGAAAGTCTTCTTTTAGTTACTAAGTTGTCATGCATGTAAATTTGATCGGATATTGAAAGTTCTTGCTAGATGCTTATAGTTACAGAAAATTGTGTTTAGCTACAAAACTACTTAAGATGTTCCATAAAACTTTGGGATATTAGTAAATATGAAACCTCTTTTACATTATGGTTTCAAAAATAATTGTTATTTAACTTTCATGTTGGTTGTATATTAAACTTTTGTGTTGTGAGTATGCAACTCAACATTCGAGAAAACATTATATACATGATCTACTTATAGTTGCATGGCTAGAGGTAGTTTAGTAAATACCTGTTGGTGTCAAATGGGGCTTCTCACTCTAATATAATTAAATAACTTCAAAACAGAAATGTGTTAGATAGCACCAATTGTGTTTTCAACCAAACAAATCTTTCAACTTTGCAAATTTAAAATAAACATTTGACTTGCATATTTGTTTTTCAAATACAAAATGTACCAATAATGAGAAGCCCTATTTTGAAGGGTGGCTTAAATGGCATAATAATTGTGACTACTGGAGGTGGAGCATGAATTTATAAGTTTCTTTTGCAAGTCTAGAATGGAGTAATTAAGGCTATGATTGTGAATTCATCAAACTTAGAACATTTAACCATTCAAACTTGCTATTTAAGTACAAGAATATAACATTTAACCATTCAAACTTGTTGTTTAAGTACAAGAATGTTAGGGATTTAATCTTATAGCTTTCATCTTATATATACATGCACTCAAATATGAATCATTTATAAATATTTCAAATTTTCTCACATGAGTAAGTGACTACTAGCCATGAATGGGAGGATCAACACAAAATTACATACTCTGCTTTTGAGAATCTTTAAACCAGATATTCCATTCCAATTACTAGTAACAAAATACAAAATCTTTTTGTGTATGTGGCTAGATTTGGCTTCAACACTTAAATCTATTACTGGTATCTTCAACTCTAAAACTTAAGAAGACATCATAGTTCCATCGATGAATAGAAGAAAAAGAGGAAGCTCCTTTGTTGGTCAGCAAAACCATTGCAATATATAAGGAGTAGGTAAGATTGAGAAGATATTAAAAAGAGGAGATATGGTCGTCAATGTATGGCCTATGACTTTATTATTCAATAGAACTTCTCAAAACGATTGAGATGTCAATAATTTCGATTATCATGTTCTCTGAAAATTATGCTACCAAGCAAGTGTTGACAATCTTAAAGAATGTGGCGCCACAAGACAAAGGACCTTTGCCTAGTTTAAAAATCTAATATTTTCTTGAATAATCATGTTCTATTCACTATTTATGCACCACTATAATGGCTTTTCTGATAGTGTGCAATGTATGACATTAAGGAATTTTGAAACGGGTCTTTGAAAACTATTTTTGTTGAATACCTACCAGTACGTTTATTAAAAGTTTAAAACCCCCCAAAAAAACAAAAAAAGCAAAAATTATCCATCAGATGGTCCATCCCATTAATTATATGTTAATGTATTTATATAAGGGAGTGGCTTTTGAGATAAATACAAAACAATTACTTAATAATTTGATTGGCTAAACACTTTTTTTTTTTAAAATTAGCTATATACATGAAAACCACAATTTATGCATTTTTTTTATTAAAAAAAATGTGATTTTTTTTTTTAATAAAAAAAGAGAAGGTCTAGAGGGAAGGATTTCATTAAATTATGTTTTTTTTTTCTTGTTAATATAAACAAACATGTGATTGAAAAACTAAAATGATAGCAAAATTGCTCAATTTTGAGCCTAGTCTACCAGTGATATTATCTCGTTATTAGCACTTTTGTTTCCCATTCCTTTAAGTTTTCACCCTTTGAGGTTGGCAATCCAAGTTACAGACGAAGATGTCATAGTAATCAAAACCATATTGAATGTCATTTTGATCAAGCATGGAGAACGAAATATCTCAATACTAGTTAATACTTAAAATCCAAATATTTTATATGCCCAAATATTAGTCTAAGTATATTAACCCAATTTTAAAACCCTTTTTATTTTCTAGATTATTTTTCTGGTAATAGCTGAAAGACCTGAAATCCATCGTTATAATCGATATAGGTTGGTGTGGGCTGGCATTTTATTAGTACGTTTTAGAAGAGTATTAGTACTAACATTGCAGGGTACAAGAAAACAATATGAACTTCCAGGATTAGAGGTTAACTCTCCAAGAAATTTGCAGTGTAAATTCTCCGGGCTTTTATCCAGAAGAATAACAAGAATAGACTATGATATATTCAAATCTGTATTTCAATCCAATTAACATGTGGCTGAGCCCCCATCCAAAGACAAGCTTAAGCCTACCAATAGATATCATAGATTTGAATTGAGCAGCTCGCTGACCTTCAATGGCAGAACAATTGCTTGAGACCAGTTAGAAAAATCGTTCATCGTAAACGTACAAGAACTCAATGCTGTAATCAATCATTGATTACCATCTAAATATTAAGGTCAAAAGAACACCCTTATGCAACTAAAGGGATAAAAAATTCTTTTGACTCATTCAACTCAACTGCTACAGTGGACCCCTTATAGCAACTACAATGGATACAAGGCTTCTTCCTAGTCCCACAAACGCCCTCTGTTTTCTGTACTTCCTTTCCTTGATCTCTCAAAACTGAACCAAAATTGCCAGTTCCATCCTCACTTGAACTTTTTTCTGTTAACACATTTTTGCATTCATCCTACATATATTGATCCGCTTTGGATATATTCTTTAGTTAATTCCAAATTTTGCTGTGGTAATGTGTTCTCCAGACTTGAACCTCCATAGCGTGTCAAACTCACAAAAATCATGCATATGGCTGGCAAAGCAGTTATGTACTTATGGATTCAAATAGGACTCCCAACCATCTTTTTCCAGCTTCTCTGCTTTTCTCAAGACATCATTTCTTGTGTCTTCTTGATACTGGCTCATTCTGCAAAGGATATTATTCCAGAATCAGCTCATGCAAGACTTATGAACAAAGTTTTTTTTTTTCTTGGTTTCATACCCAACACAAAGTTTTGCATTACTTCCAAAGAGGGAAGAGAGGAAAAAACCCACCTTGCCAATAGGTCAGCATCGCGAATCCCCATCATCCTTACTGGCAAACCTACATTGGTAGCATTGTTTATTGCAACCAGGGCCGGTTCAACGAATTTGGAGCCCTAGGCGAAAGCTTTAAACGGGGCCTTTTATTATATTTAATTATAAATTCATATATTTTTTTCAATTGAAATTTATTTTTCTTGCTTTTTGAGAAGCAAAATTACTAATTAAATTTTTGCATTCAAGTTCTGCTAACATTTCCTTTTCAATTGATAATATGGCTAATCCACTTCATCTTTCTTATGACATAGTTTAGCAATATTTTAATATGGCTAAACTTCTTAATATTTTCACTCTCCTCTAAATTATTTTGAGCTTCATTATCAAGAATGGTGACATTACATGTTTGAACATTATTATGACCACCTTCATTATTATCATTTTGTTGTATATTTTCATTATCTTCTAACTCTTTTTGATGAATTTCTTTTTCATTTATGAAACCTTCACTCAAATTTTCTGCAAGATTTTGTTTTTTACTAGTAATAAATTTGTGCATAGCTCCTTTTT
The DNA here is from genome assembly GCA_030820535.1 of Quercus parvula. Lineage (NCBI taxonomy): Eukaryota > Viridiplantae > Streptophyta > Magnoliopsida > Fagales > Fagaceae > Quercus > Quercus parvula. The sequence goes on along the minus strand of JAUAME010000011.1, from coordinate 42,059,458 downwards.
GAGATACAATTAGTTCTTCTCTTTGTCTTTTTTTTTTTTTTTAGTTTTTCATATCCAGGTGGATATTGTCTAGTAGACATTTGTAATTAAAAAATATTTATGAATAAATGAAACACAATCTATAATAAAAAAAATTTACAATTTAACTAGAATAATATAAATTTAATGTATAAAACAATAGAACCTAATTTATCAAAAGTATAATTGCAGCTTTACTTAATATGATCACTTTACACTTTAAACCTGCACAAAAAAATTAAAATTAATATTAATACAAAGTAAATTATTCTAAATTTATAATTTTGTTATCAATACTCTTCTTTTGTGTAGCAGTAAACCTTTTTTTTTTTTTAGCAAAATGTGTAGGACTCTACTTGATTGAATCCATTAAGACCAGTCGGTCCAGCCCACTAGCAAAATGTGTAGCCCACTATCCCTCATGGTTCCACATGGTTCCATCCCACTAAACTTGATTTCTTAAAAAAAAAAACAAAAAAAAAAAAAACAAAACGTGTAAGACTAGAAGTCTAGAATCAATACTTTAACTCTTTAAGTGGGTCCATTGACTCCATTCGAACCATTCCCATGATTCCATAGCCTTCTAGAGAAATCTGAAAAAACCAAAATTTAAGAGAACAACTAATTTAGCCGGCATTGCAACTAAACTAAAGTTCAGCCAAAAAGAAGAATAAAAACCTAGCAGCAAACTCCTCTTCAAAAAAAAAAAAAAAAAAAAAAAAAACCAAACACCAAGTAGCAAACCATGAAGAAGACAAAAGAGGTAAAGGAAGAGAAAACAAAAAACGAACCTAAAATGAAGATCTGTGAACACACCAAGTCTATTGCCAACACCAATTGATGAGTAAGCCAACTAAAAAGAGTGTTTTTTTTAGAATCAAGATGGAGAGAGTCAGAGAGTGAGTTTTTTTTTCTTCTTTCTTTTTTCTGCCTTTTGTAATCTTTTCTTCTGCAAGCTAAAGATTTGGTGATGGGAGTAGCCTTCTTCTCACTTCAGCCTTTTGCTTTGTGAGAAATGGGCTTTTTTCTTTTTATTTTTTATTTTTTATGGGAGTATCCTTTTGTAATCTTTTCTTTTGCAAACTAAAGATTTGGTGATGAGAGTAGCCTTCTTGTCACTTAAGTCTTTTGCTTTGTGAGAAACGGGCTTTTTTTTTTTTTTTTTTTAGATGAGAAAGAAATATTATATATCTATATATTTTCAGATGAGAAAGCAATATTATATAATATATTATTACTATTGGGGGCCTCTTACAAGTTGGGGGCCTTAGGTGGTGGCCTATAGCTTCAGCCAGCACTGATTGCATCTGGAACACCCCTTGGCATCTACAAAATCATCAAAGGAATAAATAAAAATTAGGACTTTGTGGTGATCAAATTTTCCTTGTAAACTCCCTGTGCACCAAGGAAACTGTTTCCTTTGTTGTGTTTCTTATTTCTCCTTTTTCAATAAAGCTTCTTAATTACTGATCAAATACCAAAAAAGAAAAAAAAAAGTGCAAGTAGAAATCAAATATGAACTTGAGATAACGAATGAAGCACCATCTTTTCTGAGGCTCTAAAATTGGACAATGTTTTAAGGCAATGAAACTCATCGTGCAAATCTCAACATGATTAAGCAAGCATCTACAAACTTCCACCATTCAAATGTTTTTTTTTTTTTTTTTTTTCGATAGGTGCCATTTAGATATTAGATATTAGATATTCAGCACGAATGATTTTTATTTTTTATTTTTTTGGTTCCATAAAAATTCAGCACCTATGATTTTTTTTTTTTTTTTTTTTTTTTTTAGTGACATAGATATTCACCCATGATTTTTTTTTTTTTTTTCTCCAGGAACCTATTAATAAAATTACTTCAAAAAAAAAAAAAAAGATTTTCTTCACCTCATAAACATGGCTTAAAAATATTGCCTCCATCAACTTGCCTTAATTTCAGTAGTTTTTTTGTGCTAAGGAAATATATGTGGTAATTGTAAATAACAATAAAAGAATAATAGTAATTCTCTGTGCCAGAAAACACATCTCAAAGAATTAAAATAGAATTTCTCTCATCAAATAAAGCAAACACATTAATTAATCAAGGATATGCAACTATAAAAACCAGAAAAAGGGCATCGCTAAGGTTCTAGGATTTCAGACATCCAATTTAAATGCCCTAGTTTTTTAGAACTAATATTGTATTCATAGGATACTGGATCTTTACAACACTTAGCCATCCCATAAATGTAATAATTTAGAAGTAAGAAAATAATATACCTGCACAATGGACAAGAGTGAATCAAGTCCATCCAATGCAGAAGCACGCACGGGGACGCCAATAACAAGCAAGGGAGTGAGTGCAGCTACCATACCTGCAAGTCACAACAAAGCTCAATTAATTCCAGTGAGACATTTAAAGCAACTGTGAAACAATATATGGAGCACAGTTCAGATAAACTTGCCTGGCAAGTGGGCTGCCCCTCCAGCACCAGCAACGATAATCTGAATGCCTCTCTCCAGGGCAGATGAGGCATAAGAAAACATCATTTCAGGGGTCCGGTGAGCTGAAACTATTTTCACCTGCATAATATAATTTGTTAAGGTAGAACTGGAATATACAAGAAAATAAAATTAAATGATCAATAACTCCTGAATTCCAAAATAGACCCTGTATTTCATTAGAAGTCAACCTCATAAGGCACACCAAACATTTTCAAAATCCTTGCAGCATCCTTCATAACAGGAAGATCTGAATCAGAAGCCATAATAATCCCAACACGTGGTGTTACTGCATTCAGAATGGGAGCAACATAAACACAATTTGAGTGTAACAAACTTTCAAAATCAAAACTTAAGGCATGTAAACTTCAAACAAAAGGAAAACCCTTGCAACCATCAACATAATAAGGGTATAGCTATATGAAAGATTGGCGATCCCCCCACCATACAAGAGAATAAAAATCATAAATGAAGAGTGAAGACTGTCAGAAGCAATATCTTGGTAAAAGGAGAATTAAATCAATTTTTAAAATGGAAATGATAAATTGTAATCTCCAAACGGTTTAGAATCCACACCTCTTAAAAATAAAATCTTATGGTAATTTCCCTCCCTACACTGTCACTTTTCCCTCCTAAGCCAAAGTAAGACTTTTTTTATGCAAAATATAATAACCCAAAGCTCATAGCCTGAAAATTTAAGTAGCATTAGTGCTGATTATTCTGGAAACTACCCCACATAGTGTGTGTGTAGCATGTAGGAATATTTTTATGTAAGAAAATGTAAAAAATTGAATAAATAAATTCAGTTGAGGCAATCACTGACTTAAGGAAATATGCTCCAAAAAGATGCACCAAAGTCAAATTTAATTGATAGCATAGATGCAAACATCTCACCACACCTTCCAAAAACATTTGTGCCTCCTAGAGAAAACTTGCTTTTTGGTTAACCAGCAACGTGACATTCAGTAAATAAAAATGAGAAGTCCCTAGTGCAATTACCTGCAGCCTTACAATCAGAACCTTCTTCCTTCAGAATTGATTTTAATCGTTCTTCCACATCACCAATGGAAGGCCCAACAATTGTGACATGGCCCATCTTTCGCTGCTTTCGCATTTCTGCCAAGTCATTAAGGCAATGCGGGAAAATGTCAAGGTAAAGATCAGGTAGTGTGCGTGTGTGCGCACATGTATGTGTGTGTGTGTGAGAGAGAGAGAGAGAGAGAGAGAGGAAAAAGAAATTCACATACCTGGCTTGTCATACCAATGAACAGTAGCCCCAAGAATACTCAATGCCCTTCTAATCAGTTGATGAGCTAAAATAAAACCAGGCTCTCCCTGAAATTTAATAAATAAATAAATAAAAGAGAGAGACATTTTGACACGTGGGGGGAGGAGGTAGTGAAAGATAGCTATGCTGAATAAAGACATTTCAAACATTTTGTTGTACATTGATGTTCCAATTTACTTTTTTTACCAACATTAACAAGTTTTCCAAGATAAAATAATTTGAGAACTGAAAATCAGTTAATGAGAACCAGGACAGACGGAACGTTTGATTTGTATTAATTCTAATTTCTTAAAATTCCGCATACGTTGAAACTCTTAAAAAAAAAAAAAAAGTTTTCTACCATTTATCTATAAATAAATAAATAAAAACAAGTAGAACAAAGCCCTTTTCAATAGCTTAAAAAAAATAAAAAAGGAAAAAATCATAAAAATAAACCCATTTCACTCAACAATCAACATATATAAAACCCAATTTAGTCTCCTGCACTCAACACTCATAATCACAAACTTCGTCCCCTCTTAGCCTTCTTTCTCCCCATTTCACTTCTCTCGCTCTCAACGCCGATGCTATCAGTACCAGCGTTACTTGAAGTATCTCCACCGTGACTCCTCCTAAAACGACGTCGTCCTCACAATCCACCTACAACTCTCTCTAAACCCTAGCCCCCTCTCTCTAAAAGCGGCAATGTCAGACAACAACAACAACAAATTGATTCGATGGGAGTCTTTACCTTCTGAGATTGCAACCTATCAAATCCATAATCATTTGCACCTCTGTTTCAAACAGCATGGAAATCCTTAATCCAAAACCCAACTTTCATTTCCACCCATCTCCACCATTCCCACAACAAAAACAAAAAACAACCTCCTCCTCTTCAGCCTCTACTCACACACTCACAAAGAATCCTACGCTTTGCATAACGAAGATGATCCTGATTTCACCCAACACGCCAAGCATTTGTCAATGGGGCTAATGATAACAACCTTCAACATTTTGTTTCAGTGTTCGATTTGGGCAACGAGGTCTTTCGCGAAATACTTCTGCCAGAATTTCCAGATTATACAAGTAAATTTGTGGGTTTGCTCTCAGTTTCTGTTTCTGCGTATGGGAATTCCATTGCCTTGTTTCAAAATGGCTATTTTAGTTTGGTAAAGGGGTGTCAAACTGGTGATTTCTATTTGTGGGTCATGGAGGAGTATGGTGTTGCGTCTTCGTGGACCAAAGTTTTAAAAATTGGGGAGGGTTTACCAAGGCCAATAGGTTTTAAAAGTAATGGTGAGGTTGTATTATTATCATATGATGGGCAACTCGTATAGTGGGTTCCTTGGAGCACAGAGTTCAAGCATCTTAAGATTATTGGATATGAGGATACTTTTGTTGATTGTTATGTTGAGAGTCTAGTTTTGCTGGACAAGATTGCCAACAGTACAGTTACATACTGAGAAAACTCGGTAAGATGCATTTCATGCTTAACTTTTTTTATGGTTTTTTATTTTATTCTTTACATATATTTGGCATTGATAATACATTAGATATGAATATATAATGTTTGATATGGTACTGTTCTATAAATTCTTAAGCTGACTGATTACCTTAATTAAGTGGCTTTATTGTTAGTATACATAGCTTATCAAGGTTGTGGTCGGTGATAGTTGAGTACATACCATGTATTCTTCAAATTTTTTGTACTTGTTCAAATTTTCTTTAATGTAATAATAAAGAAAAAGGAGTGGTCAGTGTTGATTATCAACTTTGAGCAAGCTTATTTATTTATCCAAGTTCAATGTTTTCTGCAACTTATGGTTTACAATGTATGCATAGAAGGGCTTAAACTTTTTCTTTGAAGGCAATCTATGGTGACCTCTTTTAACTTAATGTTTTCAAACATACTAAAATTTCTTCACATTCTCCTTGTGTTATTTATGTAAAAGTTTCTCATTCTGTCAAATTTAATTTGTTTATGCTAAAGATTTTTCTTGTTCATTTTAAAATCTTCTATTGCCATAGATGCCTATCTTCTTGCTGAATTTACTGAAAAACATTCCCTTAAAGACATTTTCATTGAGAAAGCAGCTTACCAGCCAGTATTGCTTGCTTTGGGTGATTAATGATTATGAATTGAAACTGAACTGTCTATACTCTTCTCCTGGATCTATTTTGTTATCTTTCCTTACTTAGCATGATTTGTGTCATTTTTTTTAGTCCCAATAAAGTAGTTAGGCTTAGATGGATTGTTTTGTTGATCCCGTTTCATCCCATTGTTTATATTTTCCCTCTCTTAATCTCTTGTTGATGAGTTTGGATTTCTATTGCACAATTGTACGAATGAAAGAAAAGGTCAATACCACTAGAAACAATAAAGTGAAAAACTAGGTAAATAGAAGACATCAACTTAAAACTACTATTGTATCAATGCGTAATTTGTATATGGAATTTGAAGAATTTAAATTGTATTTATTTTTCTTCTTTTTTTGGGGGGGGGGGGGGGGGGGGTGGTTGGGGGGTTGTCACTTGGACTAGATTGTTGGTCTGCCTAAGCTTGTGTTTTGCTTGCTCAAACCTATTCATATGTGCCACTTATGTCTCATATAGGACATAAAAAGGTTTCCCCCTAGTGTGTTTGATATGGTGCCTTTGGTTTGGTGTTGCTCTCCAATTGGTTGTATGGTCTTATTTGATGACCAGCTATTATGGTTAAATACAATTATTTGTGTGGTATTTTCTTTTTTAATCAGTAATTCTGTTCTTGTTGTATTATGGCATATTTTATTAATATTTTTATGTTCCAAGAGTAAATGTAAGTTATAGTTTTCCAAAAAATGAGCTTCCAAGTAATGTTTATGTTGATTTATACGCCTGTCATATTTGGAGCTATCTTTTCCAACCCATTATGTGGCGATTTATAAGACTATTCATTTGTGATTTAAACAAGTCACATCACTCATTAATAAAGTCATGTGACAAACTACATATAGATGGTCTCTTCAATTTTCATGTTTTATCCTCAAGTTTTCTTGTTTTTCTTATAAAAAAAAATCGTTTAATCCTTATGTTTTATTAATTTTCACATTACGTTTTTACTTTGTCTCCACCTTCCTTCCCTGTGGAAAAAAATGCACTTAAAATGCTAATAACTTTTGGGTAGAAAGGATTATTGGCAGGTACGGTTCCTGTGCATCAATATGCTTATATATTGTTTAAATTTGCTGAAAGGTTAGACTGTTTATTTGTGTTATTGTGTGCAGTTGTCTTGCTAATAAAAATGGTGGTCTTATAAAACAATTATATGAGTTTAACTAGAAAACTTTTGTTATCTAGTTTATAGTTTTTATCAGCCTTGAATGGCACAGGACAATGCTGCGAGTTTTGAGATAAAAATGGTGTTGGTATATGTTTTGCATGGAATGCCTCATATCTTGTTAGAGCTTGTGATCTCTCTATGGACGATGGATTGGTGAACCCATTATTACACATATTTTATGAAATGCACTTTGATTAATCCAAGTGCAGATTGGTAGCCAATGAATACAAGTTCTGTTTAGAAAAACTTGGAGATGATGATGATGATAAAATTTGTAGTGTGAGATCCGGCTACAATATGAATACATGTTATATTTAATTAATGAATTTGAATTTGGAAAAGTGTACTTGAGGAGGGGGAGAAGTATTGTCACCCTGATTTTCTAAAAGATGTATTAATTCTAACTGAACTCCATTCCTCCATGCTTAGGCTGCCAAAAGGTCATCTCCAAGGGCAGTACCTAGGCTCCTGGCATGTTTCCTAATGAATGTAGTTACAACTTAAAATTCAAACTGTTGCTATTCTATATGTTAATATAAATAACGTAAATTTGTTGAGAACAAGTAAAGCATCTATTTATTTGTTTATAAAGAGCAGCTATGTTTTGATTGTATTAAATAATATCATTTCTTAATTAAAATGGTTCATTGTATTAATGTGTTCATATATCTAATCTCATGTAACTGGTAATATCTTTTAGTTTGATTGAAGTTAGATCATTATGGTGTCCTTAGTTATGCATTAATTCTTTTCTTAGCCCATTTTGCTTAATGTTGCCTATGCTTGTACAGGAGAGGATCTTAGGGACTTCTTGATGATATTAGAAGAGATTATCTTTTGTTTGATGTCTAGAAAAGAGGAGCTTCCCATTGTACAATTTTGAAAGAACATTAAATTCAAACAAATTTATGAAAGAGAAGCAACTAGCAGTGCTTATCAAGCATATAGTTTTAACTTTGCAAATTCCTTACTTGCCCTTGAATGACTTTATTATCTAACATAATAGGTGATCAATGAACATTTGAAGTTTGAACCTTGTTTCCTTTTTTAAAATGGCACAATGCATGATGGAAGAAAGTTTTTACTTTTTAACTATACTAAAGGGTATCAGAAATATCCTATGACAAACAATTTTGCTTTAGCTTCATTTTGTTAAGTCTACTCTCCCTCCGCCCCCCTTTTTGTTTTGCCTTTTTAGGAATACTAATGGCATATTTTATTAATATTTTTTACATTCCAAGACTAAATGTAAGTCATAGTTTTCCAAAAATGAGCTTCCAAGTAATGTTTGTGTTGATTTATACGCTTGTTTGCATGTTAGAATTGTGTAATTCATGTTCAATATATTGCAGTTGTTTGTGTGCCATAATAATAAATTAGTAAAATACTGCAATTTATGATCTCACATGTAGTTAGAAAGAATAGTGCTTAAATTTACTACTTTGTCATGGGTGGCTCTCTCTTTTTCTTCATTGAGTCAAAATCTTTTGAATTTTCTGTTGAAGAAGGGGGTACTTTTTTCTTATTACGTATTTTTGAGAGAGGCAGAGATTCTTTACGATTTGTGTTCATGGGCAAAGAGAGTGCAAAGAGAATGTTATCTATGATGGAAGACTTCATTTCCACTGAGCCCCCGGACACTTAGCGCGAATTGTTAGAGATGGAGAGACGGTTTTTATTCTACAATTAGGTTCCAATGCACATGGCTCTTTTCTTATGATTTTAGAACTTCTACGTGGCTTTCGGAAAGGTTTCATAATAGTACCGGAAGGAAAATTGGGTAGTGGTTGGAGAGGATTTAGTTTGCACTTAAGGAAGGCTATAGCTCCAGGGTCTCTTGCCATCAATCTACCTCCAAAGCTTTTACTTGGGTCTGAAATTAAAGACTCCAAATCTTTTGCGGCAGTGGTGGTGCAAGGCCGACGAAGTGAACCCAAAACTCATAGGCAGGCAGCGGTGGAGAATGCTCTGACCTAGGATCCTCGTGACGTAGTGAATCCTACACATTTAATGTTGGAGTCTCGAAATTCTAACTTAGCCAATCCGGGTGCTTAGACCCAGGATTCTCGCGAGAGCAGTCTTGGGAAGGAGAATGCTTTGTTAGGGGCGAAGATCTCGCCTGTCTTTTCAGATGATACTGAAGGTGGGGTGCATTTGGACCTATATTTCAGGTTGGAACGTGGGCCTCATGGTAAGTGGAGGATTAGTTGGTCCAATGTTATTGAGGTGTACCCTTCGGTTGACCAACCCTCTAACCTAAAGCCCTTTGATTTTATTAAGCCCAAGCTTAATTATGTCCCTTTGGTTGGCCAAAATCCAAACCCAAAGCCCAGTGGCCATTTTAAGCTCAAACATAAACCTGTTTTTAAATGGAAACCCAAACCCTCCCAGCCCTCTTTGACACAATATCAAACCCACCCACACTCTAAGTTCTCCTCGCCTGTCCCTCCTACCCACCTAATCTCTTCGACATCAACAATAGCTAATAGCGCTAAGTCCGACGCTAAGCTATCACTGACCCACTTTGAACCGACAAGCACCGAGAAGATTCCCTCAGTGCTCGACAACTCTGATGCCTCCGTGAATGAGTCTATGTGCTCCGATGTGGAACCTACATGCACCGAGACAATTCCCTCAGTGCTCGACAACTCTGATGCCTCTGTGACTGAGTCTATGTGCTTTGATGCTTCCGTGGATGAGTCCTTGTGCTCCAATGGTGATGTGGCCTTGCAATGTGACATTCAACGGATCATCCTTGAGCACACAGACAATGTCATCAAGAAATGGGAGAATTCAGAGCAGTGGGTTCTTGAATTACGAGATGGGAAGAGGGTCGCTATCCCAATCCAAATTTCTTTACCACCGGGAGATGTCGTTGTCGGAGTGGACGACTCGAACCAGTTGCCGATGGTACCGGGGGTGTCATTGGAATGTAAGGAGCTAAATTCAAAATTGGAAAAAGGGGTTGATGTTACTATGGAGGATTGGGTTTCAGATATTTGCTCCGAGGATGCTTCTCAGTTTACTGATTCTTCGCCACCTCTAAATGTCGAACCACTAGCTTTCTCTTTGCCTATAGGCGTCATGGATATTTCTGAAGGGTAGATGAGGAGAAATTGCTGGGTAAGGACAATTACTCATAATGGTTTCAGGAAAAATTCAGTGGTTTTGATGATTTTCTTGGGACATCCCTCAAAGGTTTGGAAGAGCCAGCAACCAAATTCCTGTTGGCTGTTGAAGCTGAGTTACAGCAAAGGGCCATTAAGGAACAAATTGAAAAAGACGTGAAGAGCTCAGGGAGGAAAGGAATAAGGGAATTAAGGGGTTTATTTAGCTCTGTCAATTATGGTTCAGCTTCTTCAAGGCGCATTGGTGATGGTAAGGACAGGGCCCTAATTACTTTCCAATGAATTTGAATATTATATCTTGGAATGATAGAGGTTTGAATGAGAAGGAAAAACGACTCAGGGTTTGTAATTTTTTACGTTCTTGGAGGGCTGATATCATTTGTTTGCAAGAGACAAAGTTGGAATGGGTGACTAGAGGAATTGTTAGAAGTATATGGAGTTGTCCTTACATAGATTGGTTATATTTGAGTTCTGAGGGTGCTTCTGGTGGAATTTTTCTCATGTGGGACAGAAGGGTGGTTGAAAAGATAGAGGAAGCAGTGGGATTTTTTTCGATTTCGTGTAGGTTCAAAAACGTCAATGACCAATTTGAGTGGGCTTTCATAGGTATCTATGGTCCAAATCTGAATAGGAATCATCAATTTATGTGGGAGGAATTGGCAGGCTTGAACAGTTGGTGGAATTTGCCATGGTGTTTGGGAGGAGACTTTAATGTCATCTGCATTCCTTCAGAGAGGTTAGGGGCAGGAAGATTTTCTCGTTGCATGTATGATTTTTCGAATTTTATATCTCTTCATGGGCTTATGGACAATCCTCTGGAGGGAGGCCTTTACACATGGTCTAACTCCACCTCAGCCTCTAGAATAGATCGGTTTCTCCTCTCTCCGGTTTTGGTAGATTACCTCTCTCAATTCTCCCAAGAAAGGCTTCCTAGAATGTTATCCGATCACTTCTCAATTCTTTTGGAGAGTGGGAGTCATCGCAGAGGGCGTATTCCTTTTCGTTTTAAGAATACATGGTTAAAGGCGGAGGGTTTTTAGATAAGGTGAAGTCTTGGTGGGAAAATTACCATTTTCAAGGGACTCCTAATTTCATTCTTGCCAAGAAGTTGATTGCTCTAAAAGCGGACCTAAAGAAGTGGAACGAAACAGATTTTGGCAATATCACAATCAAGAAACAACAATTATGGAGCAAGTTGAATGCTCTAGATGTAAAAGAGGACAATCAACCTCTAACTGAGGAGGAGAAATTGGAAAAAGCATCCTTTCGCGCCGATATTGAGAAGGCAGCCTTGTTAGAAGAGGTTAGCTGGAGGCAAAAGTCCAGAGTGTTGTTTTTAAAGGAGGGCAACTCCAATATGAGGTTTTTTCATAGGATGGCTAATTCTAATAGAAGAAATAATTGTACTGACCATATTGTTCAATTCTATATGAACCTATACTCTGAGCAGCAAGAGCAGCATCCTTTCCAAGATGTATTGGATTTTCCAAGAATTTCAGGGGATAATGTGGACTGGTTAGAGAGACCTTTTGAGGAAACTGAAATTTTTGAAGTCATCAAGGAGTTTAATGGGGACAAATCTCCTGGGCCTAATGGTTTTTTGATGGCTTTCTTTCAAGCCTGTTGGGGGATTCTCAAATCAGACATCATGGCTGTGTTTCACCATTTCCACGTTACAGGTTAGTTTGAAAAAAGCTTGAATGCAACCTTCATTGCTCTCATTCCAAAAAAAACTGCAGTAGTGGAGGTAAAAGACTTTCGGCCTATCAGCCTTGTTGGGGGGGGGGGGGGTTTATAAAATTCTTGCTAAAGTTTTGGCTACTTGTCTTCGCATGGATGGTTTTAGGAGAGATCATCTCAGCTCCACAGAATGCCTTTGTTCTAAATAGGTAGATTCTTGATTCCGTTCTTATTGCTAATGAATGTCTTGATAGTAGATTGAAGTCTGGTTAGCCAGGGTTGTTATGTAAATTGGATATTGAAAAAGCCTTTGATCACATGAACTAGGGACTTCTGTCTAACTTGCTTGAGCGTTGTAGTTTTTCTAATAAGTGGAGGTGATGGATTTCATTTTGTATATCAATGGTTCGTTTTTCTATCCTTATTAATGGCACTCCCCATGGGTTTTTTGGAAGTTTTAGGGGGTTGCGGCAAGGTGGTCCTTTGTCCCCCTTGTTATTTGTGTTGGTTATGGAAGCCGCCAATAGAATGTTAGATAAGGTTGTCCATGAACGTCGTTTGTCAGGTTTTAGTGTAGGTGCTTCCTCTGGAAGATCTTTGATGGTTTCCCATCTACTTTTCGCTGATGATACTCTGATTTTTTGTGATGCTAATATTGATCAAATTCTGATTCTCCGTATGGTACTCATTTGGTTTGAGGTTGTGTCTGGTCTAAAGGTAAATTTGGGTAAGTCTGAACTAGTGGCTGTGGGGGCAGTTCATAATATGGATCTTTTGGTGGCTGTCTTAGGCTGCAAGCAAAGGTCTCTCCCAATGAAATATTTGGGTCTTCCTTTGGGGGCAAAATTTAAGGACAAGTCTATTTGAAATCCAATTCTAGAGAAGATGGAAAGAAAATTAGCAGGTTGGAAAAAATTATATTTATCCAAGGGAGGTAGAGTCACTTTAATTAAGAGCACTCTCTCTAATCTTCCTACTTATTTTCTTTCTTTATTCTCTATTCCTGCTTCTGTGGCCAACTTTATTGCTAGACTTCAGCGGGACTTTCTGTGGGTTGGCCTAGGAGACGAGCCCAAATTTCATATGGTTAATTGGTCTTCAATGTGTACTCCGCTTTCTTAAGGTGGGTTGGGGATTAGGAACCTGAGAACCTTCAATGTAGCTTTATTAGGGAAATGGTTATGGAGATTTGGGCAAGAAAGGGATGCTCTTTGGCGTCAAGTGATAGAGGTGAAGTATGGTTGTGATTGGGGTGGCTGGTGTTCTAGCTCTTTCTCTGGTCCTTATGGAGTTAGCTTGTGGAAAAATATTAGAAGGGGGTGGCACTCTTTATCTCGGTTTATTTTGTATGAAATTGGAGATGGATCAAAAGTGCAGTTTTGGCTAGATCGTTGGTGTGGATCTTCTCCTCTCGCAAACCACTATCCTGATTTATAAAGGATTTGTCATAGCAAAGAGGCAAGTGTGGCGGATCTAATGAGGTTCACCAATGGAGCCCTCCATTGGGATTTTCAGTTTTGTAGGGAGGTGCATAACCGTGAATTGGAAGCTTTCAGGAGCTTCATCAATTCCATTTATTACACTCCTGTAAGGGGGAACAGGGAGGATAAGAGATGTTGGCTGCCTTGTAAGAGTAAGGGGTTCATGGTCAGTGCTTACTACCATCTTCTAGTTGGCCATAGTGAGCAGTTTTTCCCTTGGAAAAGCATTTGAAAGCAGAAGATCCCCTCTAGAGTGGATTTCTTTGTATGGACCGCAGCCTTGGAGAAATGTCTGACAATTGACAACTTAAGGAAAAGAAAAGTTTGCATTTTGGATTGGCGTTACATGTGCAAGTGTAATAGTGAAACTATTGACAATCTTTTCCTTCATTGCCCGGTTGCTTTAGAGTTGTGGGATATGGTTTTTGGGTTATTTGGAGTTTGTTGGGTTATGCCATTCTCTGTTGTTGGGCTTTTGGCTTGCTGGCAAGGTCGTTTTGGTCACCATCATAATGGATATTTATAGATGGTTGTTCCTCATTGTTTGATGTGGTGTATTTGGAAGGAGATAAATAGTAGGTGTTTTGAAGACAAGGAGCGTTCCATGCCTAATCTCAAGCTTCTTTTTTTTAGAACCTTGACTGGTTCTCTGTGTGGAGAAACCATCCTTTTTCTTCTATTTTGGATTTTCTTGATTTTTGTAATGTTTGTTTTTTATTTGTTCACCCCTGTATACTCCCTGTGTACTTGGGTGTTTATCTCTTTTTGATATCAATGAATCTTTATTACTTATCAAAATAGTGCTTAAATTTACTGATTTTATGATCCTTACTAATGAGGGCACTTCCAACACTGATCATGCAAGTTTATGAAATTTCCTTTTTTAAGTTTTCTTATTGAGGAATTTGGTGTGAAATTATCACTCAAATATAAAATTAGTTTGGTTTTGTTGTCACTAACCACAAACCAGATTTGGGGACTAGCATTTGGTCTCATGTGAACTGTATTTTTGTTACTAGTGCTAATAACTCAGGGCACTTTTTTCATGAAGCTTCTGTCATCTTAGATATTTGGATCAAATCTGACAATGGTTGGCAACATTAAGCTCTCAGATATTCTTCGTTTTCGCATTGACTTGGGAATGAAACTGGGAATTGCAACCCTTAATTGAGACTTGGTTAATAAAAGCTTGACCCATTGTTATCAGCTCAAGCAACTTGGATCCATAAAATTATTATTTAATGTGCTAATTTTATGTAATTTTTTTATTTGCTCTTTGTCCTAGATTTTTCTTTGTGGTAGACTGAAATGTTTTGTAGCTAGTGACAAGTAACTTATTTTCATTTGATGTCTAATGATAATTGGTTGAATTGCTTTGTAACTGTAATAGATCTACTATAATTGCTTGGGGGCCAAAGAGGACACTTACACTTCTACCTATTTACATGCTGATGACTTGTTTGAATACTTGGTTCTCAAATTGGAAAATTGTGCTGTTAACAGATCAGTAGAGTTGTGCCCCTTGCTAAATCATTTGAGCGGTTAGTTGTAAAAGCATGACCATGTCCTCAACAATATAAACTATGCTGGAAAAAATGAATTTTAGATTAAGCAATGCATCTGCACAGTTTCTTATAAAATTTTATTGAATGGTTTTCTGAGTAAAATCATTTCAAGGGGATCCACTTTTGCTTTATAATTGTGCTATTTTTGTTCAAGGTACTAATGATATGCAGCATAGTGTTTTGTAAATTTTGAGGTCGTATTGTTTGTAATTTTTTCTAGAGACATTGTAGGAGCAGGTGAATTCATTTACTAAAGTGGAATTTTATCTGTGCTCATCTAAAAGAAAGATCGGGGGATAGGAATTAGGATGTAGAAAATGGGTCCTTGGAATAAGGTTTGATAGCAAAGCAGTTCTGTTATAAAGGAGTTATTTGTAATCCAAAATGTCTGGTGCATAAGGAGTTAGTGGCTAAGTACCGTAAAGGAAAGCATTTTTAGTTTCAGGTTTAAGGGCTCTGATTATTCGGTTGGAAAGGTGTCCTGTCTTGTAGATATTCAGATTTGGCTAAAACTAAATGGCGTATTGGAGATGGTTCTTCAATTTCGCTGAATCATCTACTTGGTTTAAGTTGAAGAGTAGATTGAAAAATGAGAGTTTTTATGCTAACTATACATCTAATTGATCGTGACAGATAGTGTTGAAAATTTTCTCTCACTAGGAAACTTTCCCAACCCACAGTGGTAGGTGAAATATGTAAGATTTCATCGTATAAGGGGAAAATTTAAGGACAAGTTAATCTGGCTACACTCTGAATCTGGTCTGGACTTTATAGTGTTACTTATCAAAAAGACTATACTTTGGAAGATAATGATGGTACTGTTGTTTCTGCTGGGCTAAATAGCTTTTGGGCTAGATTTGAGAGCTTGATATTACCTTTAAGAGTCTGTTAGTGAACAGCCTATTTAGTTGAAATTGAAAACTTTTTACTAAATGTACTTTAAGCAAAGTTAAAAGTTAGCTGAAATAATAAAATATGACTCATAAATAATATCAAAAAGTGCAATAGGACCCAATAATAGTAGCAAATATAAGCTAAATAGTAAAAGAAGTTGTCAAATATAAACTTACCCAAACACAACCTAAATGTCTTATTTTTCTGTGGAAATAATTAATAATGATTTGTTTGTGAAGTTAGACCTAAATTAGAAGACAACTTGTAGTTTCTAATTCATGCGTGATGTCTTGTGAATTTGAGAAAATTGTGAATCATTTGTTATTCTCTTGTCCAGTTGCAGGAGCACTTTGGTTTGCTTCAGTGTGTGGTATTAGAGTGGATTTTTTTTTATACATTTAAAAATAAATAAATAAATTGGGGGTTGGGGTAAGCTAGAATAGATTCTTTGCAACTCCAATAAGTGAGGGTTAGGTTAGAGAAAGGGCTACAACTCCAATTAGTACGGGTTAGGTTAGAGAAAGGGCTACATGTTTTCTTTGAAAACAATGCAATTATTTTCTTGTTATGGAGGTTACCAACTTTTGCATCTAGTTAATAGCTGTTTCTCTACTATTACGTTTGGGAACAGTTTATTTAGCTGAAACTGAAAATTTTTTGCTGAAAGCACTGTAGATAAAGCTAAAAGGTAACTGAAATAGTAAAGTGAGGTCATGAATAGTACCAAAAAGTTCAATGGAAGCATAAATAGTAGCAAAAATAAGCAGAATAGTAACAAAAATAAGCTAAATAGTAAAAAATAATTGGCTTTCAAGCTAGTGTCAAACGCAGCCTATATAATTTTCTGGTTAGGAGGCAGCAATAAACTGTAGGCATTGGAAACCTTTCCTTATAGACATCCCTTTCATCCCACGCCAATGATGTGAAGGGGTGGAATTTAATCCAAAATCCTAACACAAGTCCTAAAAAAATCTGCCAGGAAGCTAAGTTAACACAAGTCCTAACACAAATGCTGAAATTTGTTTCATCTTATAATGTGCTAATGTTCTTAGTTTTTTCTTTTAGTCAAAGTTATCTTTTACTAACTAATAGCTAAAGAAATAAGTTTTTGGTGTTATATGAATGAAAATAATACATTGAGTGATCAATTATTGATGAGTGAGGAATATCAAAAAATTATTGTTGAAGAAGGGATAGCCCTACAGGTAAGACACATTGAACACTCTGGTGTGTCTATATATATATATATATAGACACACACACACATACCCTTAACTTTTTTATTTTATATAAACGTATACACCTTTAACCAATAGCTAGGGATGTATTACTTAAAAGCATGCTAACGAATAATACCGACCTTAAATTTTATAGTGTTTTGTGGTCGCAAGGTTGGCTTTGGCTTTATTTTCAATTGTTTTATCTTGCTTGTAAAAAACAGTTGATGTCATATTATATTTATAATAATATTATATTCACATTATGTCTTCTCTTATTAATTGCCCTTTATTAAGTACCAAGATAACTACTTATTATATAATTGTATAATTGTTGGCATGAGAATATATGCTTTTAGCTCATTTACCTTTGTCCACCACCTTCCTTGGTACACATGTTCATGTGGCTTGGACTACTTAGTACGTGAATTCCCCAAAACCACAAAATATTGGTGTAGGTTTTTTCCTTATGGTTACTACACTAATTAGTGTTAATTTAGCTATTCCTAGTGTTCAATGAAAAAGAAGAATGCAGTTACAGTTCTTAATTTTTTGCAGAAACTTGTGCAATCATGGTTGGTGATTATCTGTGAATAAGTAATAGACTTCAACTCAGTAAATGAAAAGATTCAACAAAACTTTTTGATGGTGTTTAAATTCTTAGTATGAAATTAGTTCATTATGTCACAATGGTTACTTATGTTGATCACCTTTTGTGGCTACACTATTCTTATGTTAATATTTCTAGATGGTTTGCTGTTTGGTTTCAGTATGTATACATAAATTATTCAGCACTTAACTTTGTCAGCCATGACTGTACTTTGATAAAGATGCGAGTGTTATGCCTATTTAAAACATTGAATTAGAGTCCATTTTTCAATGCAAGGTAGCAACGTTGGTCCTTACATTTTATAAGCAACAACCACTAAATTAACTTCGAAAACACCTTCCACTGGACAATACTATTTAAATACTAGACGCATATCCTTATGTTCCGTGGCATAAGAAGCAGCCTGATGAAAAATCTGTGATGAAACCGGGTTTGTCCCATTGACACGACTTTCATTTCAAGTAATTTGTGTCAACATGACACTTCTTGGACGCTCCTATCCAAGTGGTGGGTGTGCCTCATTTAACTTTTTGGCCAAAATTGATGGAATAATTGACAATGCCAAGTCTATCATATACATGTTGGATACTCTAATCCAACACCTCATGGTCATAAATGAACCTGCATTATTGTTCAGTTCTTTGAAATTATGTTTTTTTTTTTAAATGTTAGTTTTAAAAAATGCTTAATGAAATTGGGATATATATATATATATATATATATAAATTAAGTGTTTGGTAAAAGCTGTTAGAAAAAATAAGCAATAAGGCCGCTTACAAATGCATCTCATACGTGCAGGAATCTCTAGTAATTAATAGTTTCTAAGAACTTAAAATCATAGCAACAATAATGCATGCCATTCAACGATAGAAAAAGAAAAATATGAAGTTCAAAAATGAAAAGAAAGAAAAGAAATAAATTCAACACCTTTTTTTTTAGTCAAATTGGACAAGTAATTTCTGTTAACTGCTTTTTTCTAAGAAGAAATTTCTATCAACTTGAGAGACAAGAACACCTTGCTACTTTTGCAGTTCTGGGACACTCTTATCCAAGTGGTGGGGTTGCATAATAGTTTTTCCCATTATGAAGTAGCTTATAGTCAATCTTGGCCGAATCATTCTTGAAAAATGCTACACAAATGTGTTGGATACTCTCATTCTTCAAAATTTCTACCCAAATATTTTTAATTTTATTTTTATGGAAACTACCCAAAACGTGTTGGATACTCTAAATCCCACTTACACAAAAAATCTACCCCTATTTTGGATGGACATTCATTGGCTTAAAAATACCCTTATACCCTTAGGTTTAAGAAGAGAAAAAACTGAAAGACAATCTAGTGCATAATAGTTTTTCCCATTATTAAGTAGCTTATAACGAATCTTGACCGAATCATTCTTGGAAAATGTTACCCAAACGTGTTCGATATTCTCATTCTTGGAAAATTCTACCCAAATATTTTTAATTTTATTTTTATGGATACTACCCACAACAGTTGGATATTCTAAATTCCGCTTACACAAAAAATCTACCCCTATTTTGGATGATACCCCTACATCCCTAGGTTTAAGAAGAGAAAAAATGGAAGGACAACCAGTTTCATAATAGTTTTTCCCATCATTAAGTAGCTTATAACCAATCTTGACCGAATCATTCTAGGAAAATGCTACCCAGACGTGTTAGATACTCTCATTCTTGGAAAATTCTACCCAAACATTTTTAATTTTATTTTTATGGATACTACCCAAAACGTGTTGGATATTCTAAATTCTGCTTACACAAACAATCTACTCCTATTTTGGATAGACATTTCATTCGTTCAAAAATACTCTTACACCCTTAGCTTTAAGAAGAGAAAAAACTGAAAGACAACCTGATAAAAAAGCATCCTTAACTCTCATGTACATCATTGCCTACATAGTAGGACCATTTTTTCGTTGGTTTTCAAATTTAATTCGAACTTCAAATTTATTCAGTCAAGAATTTTAATTTTTAATTTTTACAATTTGTTTACTTGAAGATTCT
This sequence comes from Quercus parvula, assembly GCA_030820535.1. NCBI lineage: Eukaryota > Viridiplantae > Streptophyta > Magnoliopsida > Fagales > Fagaceae > Quercus > Quercus parvula. The sequence goes on along the minus strand of JAUAME010000011.1, from coordinate 42,039,770 downwards.
ACTAACCACAAATAATTTATCCTAAAGTCTCAATCATTGTTTTTCATTTTATTTTTAAAAACCCCATGTTTTAGGGTAATAGAAATGGAATATAATAGTAACACTAACATAGAAATTTTCTACGATGGTTATTATGTTAAAGTGTGACAATTTCGATTTTCTTTTAATGGGTGTAGATGTCATGGCATATCCAATCTAATCGTCTTGCCATCAAATTTTTACTACTTATCAAAAAAAAAAAAAAATTATGAGACAATTTTTCTTTACATTATAATAGGTTTTACTTTTCTTAAAAATTAATAAGACACTATCTCTAATTTAAATATATCTCACACAGGGGCAGAGGGAAGGGGGGGGGGGGGGCGAGAGGGACCGGTGCCCCCCCTGAACTTTCAAATTTTTTAACTAATATGACCTGAAATACCATCTTTGCACCCCCCCTACACAAAAGACAAAAAAAAAAAAAAAAAAAAAAATCCCAATACCAAGTCGCCTGTAGAAGTCTCTAGCTATTCAATGAATTTATATTATTCAATAAAGCTGTGGGTCCCACTTGGTACTGATTAAAAAAATAAAAATAAATAACAACTTTGCTACCTCTAAATGGAATAGGAATTAGAACTAGCATAGAACTCTAAAAAAAAAAGGTATATATAATGCAAACAGTGCACGGCCTCCCATCAAAAACAAAAAAAAAATTTATTTTCAAACCAGTCTCTTTCTTTGGATCTCAGAGTTTCTTTGCAGTTTTTAAAAGCATTCAAGTTGAGTTTTTAAGTCACACATTGAAATATTCATAGGTATGTATATTCTTAATACTTTTTCTTTAATTTATTTGTTTATTTAATTTTTTAAAGAATTAAATTATATGTTTAAACTATTTATATTTAGATGAATTGATTTGACTATTTTTAACAATAAATTTATAATTCAAATTATATGTTTAAACTATTTGTATTTATAATGATCTCTTAATTTGATTATTATCATAAATTGTAATTTTTTTCTTTATTTTAATGATATGACATATATATTTGTAGTTAATTGAGATTATGGAGAATCCTGATCATAATAATGAGTCCGGATCAAATCCTAAATGAACTCGTTAGTGACATAATAAAGAATGTTTTATATCTATTGGTTTACTCGTTAGTGACTTTGGCATTGATCTTACTAGTTGCAACAGCTACTGTTGAAAGAGCTTTTTTAGCAATGAACATAATTAAAAATCGATTACGCAATCGAATAGGAGATCAGTGGATGAATGATTATTTAGTCACATATATTGAGAAAGATATATTCAAGACTATTGAGTGTGAAGAAATCATGCAGCGATTTCAAAATATGAAAAATCGTCGAGGGCAATTGAGTAAAATAAGCTAGGTGTGAAAAAATAAATTAAAGTTTACATTTTATGTTAGATTCTGTATGACAATTACATCATCATATAGTTGTTTACTTATTTTGTTATTAATATTGATTAATTTTTTACTTTCAATCTTGTCTTTTAATCTTCCCCCCCCCCCTCCCCCTGATCTAAATTCCTGGCTCCGCCACTAATCTCACACAATTTTTTTATTTTTTAAAAAGATATATCTCATACACTTTAGACACATTTCCTAAAAATTAGTATACACTATCTTTATTTAAAAATATCTCACACCTCTCTTTTTCTTTTAGATTGTCTCTCCATTTGTTCCCACCCTTATTTTGGCGGTAGTTTAGTACAGCATAAAGAATCAAATTCTATCTTTGGTTTTTTATCTTTATGTTATTAATTTCACTATGTTTACCATGGTGGTTGTTGTATTTAGTTTAATATGTTAATAATTATGGTTTTTTTTTCCCTCATTTTTTTAAAATGGCAAAACTTATATACAGTACTTAAGTGTCGTTCGTTAAGTTTTCCTCTTAAAATTTTGCCACGTGGCTTTTTTCTCATGGGATGGAAGTGTATTTTTTAGTCAAGTAGCTACATGACAGAATCTTAAGATTAGAACCTAAGGAACAGCACATAGAGTACTGTATATAAGTTTTGTTCTTTTTAAAATTAGTTTTTATGAACAGATTGTGAATGGGATTGCTTTGCCATTGGAGTCCAATATGATATACATGGAGTAAAGATGGGCAGGTTATTATCTTTATATATATATATATATATATATATATTTCATTTTATTACTTGATTCGGTTTGAAAGTGTACATTTCTCTTTTACATTACCACTGATGTGATTGTGTTTATATTTAGGTACACGTTGATTTGGTTTGATGTATTCATTTCTTTCATTTTCAATAACTCAGTCTTTACACCTTTACGATTTGGGTAGAACTATGGAAGATTGTCTTTTTACAATCAATGGTTAATACGAATTTGGTGTTGAATTAAAAGAAATAACTCTAAACTCAAAAGAAAGTTAAATTTATATTTTAACTTATCGATAAAAAATAATATGAAAGACACCATAAATTTAAATTCTACCATATATAAAAGAAAAAAAATTTACATGATCCTCTTGAAAAAATGAATAACATGTTATTAAAAAAAAATTAAATTTCTCGAAGGAATAAATTTCAAGTAATTTGTGTCAACTTGACAGTTTTTGGATACCCCTGTCCAAGTAGTGGGACTTTTTGGCAAAAATAGACTGAATGATAGTTGGACAGTACCAAGTCCATCATATGCTTGTTGGATACTCTAATCCAACAAACCACTCATGGTCCTGTTATAATCTCGTGCATTTTGCTAACACCACAATCCCATCATAGTCCCGCAGCTGGAACGGTTTTTTGAGCAACGACCACAGTAAGTGCATTGACACGACTTTCATTTCTAAACGTCATTAGCATTCACACCACAGTAACAAAAAATTTCCAAATTTTCAAAGCTAAATCCGCCATGCCTATGTTATAAATAAAAATAAATAAATACAATTTTTCAAAGAGAAATATTATATCCACAACATTTTCATAACATTTTCATAACAAGTTTTAAGTGGCAAGTTATTAGTAGTTGTTATCGGTGAGAGAAAAGTAATTTAAGTGATGAGTTTATGTTAGAACCAATAACAATTAATCATCTAAGATTTGTTGTAAAAATGTTGTAAAAATATTATAGATGTATCACTTTTCTTTATCAAATAAATAAATTCAAGTAATTTCTATCAATTTGACGGTTCTTTGACGCTCCTGTCCGGTGGGTGTGCATCATTTTTTCCTTTTTGATCATTACTGATCAGATTTTTTTAATGAGTGTGCAATTGAATGAATGATTATTGGACAAGGCCAAGTATATCATATACGTGTTGGATACTTTAATCCAACAACTCAAGATCCTACGGACAGAATGAATGTACCTGCATTATTGATCAGAATTTTAAGACGGAAAATGGTAGAGACACAAAATAATTTACAAATTTCACCACAATTAACCGCGTGGCAAGTTGTACTAAAAGTTGTGGATTATTTTGTGTCCCTAACATTGCTCCTTTAAAACTGTGCTTTTCTATAAATAAAACAAAAAAAACAAAAAATGGTGTGGTTTTAAAAAGTGTTTAATGAAATTGGACTTTTTTAAGAAGTTGAATGTTTGGTAAAACTGTTAAAAAGTAATTTTGAAAAAACTGAGTGTTTGGCTAACACTTTTATGTGTATATATATAGAATTCTAATAATAATATTATTATTTATTATTATTACTATAATATAGTTTTTGACTTAGTAATTATTTTTATTAGTGTCATTATTATTTGTTATTATTATTAACAACTTCTTATTGATAGTAATTATTTATTTATTTATTTTCATTATCATTATGCACAAAATAATAATGAGAAAAAAAAATCAAATACATACTAATAATCCAAGTTTAAATTGTACTACATGATAATTAAAAAAAATTAGTGTTATTAGATTAGAGAATCAATTCTTCCTAAAAAAAAGATTAGGGAATTAATTTGTTCCTCAAAAAAGTAGGGAATTAATAATTACACATTCATTTACATTATCAATTATCAATTATCAATTTTTTTTTTTTTTTTTTTTTTGGGTGGAGAAAACATCAATTATCAATTTATAACAGTATAACTATATAAGCAAATCTGTGTTATCAAATTTGAATATAAAATAAAATGGAATAACTTTGTGGGGTATAGAAATTTAATAAGGTAATAGTGTCATGTGTCATTCCCAAGGCCGAGGAGGCCAATACAGTGTCAAGGTGTCCATACCCTCGGACAGTAAAGCCAGAGAAGCCAGCCATGGCCACGTCAATGGCACATTAACAGAGGAGGGTCATACTATGAAGGAAGAGCTTTAGAGAGGGGGTAAGCCCTGACATGATGGAGGGATGGTAACTACCACCACATTTATTGCACCTCACCAAACCCTCTGGCCGTATTTATGTGGAGAAGACTCTTGAACAGTGCTGTCTTGGTTGCCACAACCCACAGAAGAATGGAGAGGGTGGCTGATGGGACAAGCACTCGAGTAGTGGCCTGCATAATCAACAAATGGAGGGCCAAGATCAGGGGAAGGAGGCTATATAATGTAAGAGATCCTCCAGTATAAGGGGATCAGGAAATCAGTAGAAAAAACACTGTAGTAAAAAGAACTGAAATTGTATCCAAGTCTAAAAGAACTATATTCAAGAACCACTCTCTTCGGACTTCGTCGAATAGGGATTTCTTTGCATAGAGCTTGTCTTTCTTTGCTTTATTACTATCTTTAATCCATTGGGCGTGTTGCTTGATCCATTAAAACCTAGTCTTCAAGTCCACTCTCTACAAATTCATTGTGTTGGGCTCTTTGAGCCCGAATCCTTCTATATTTTGGGCTCAGGAACCAAAATGCCGCACCCACAAACTTAATATAAAATAAATAAATAAAAAATATAAGTTTTTTTTTTGAATATATAACAAATGGTGGAGGAAATTAAGTTACTGAATATATATATATATATATATATATATTCAATCTTTCAAAATCAAAATGGGGTGTTTAGGTTGGAAGTATCAAGTTTTGTGTTTAGCTAAATAAATAAGTTTTTGGTGTTATATGAATGAAAATAATATATTGAGTGATCAATTATTGTTGAGTGAGGAATATCAAAAATTTATTGTTGAAGAAGGGATAGCCCTACAGGTAAGACGCATTGAACACTGTGGTGTGTCTATATATATATATATATATATATAGACACACACGCATACCCTTAACTTTTTTATTTTTTATAAACGTATACACCTTTAACCAATAGCTAGGGATGTATTACTTAGAGCATGCTAACGAATAATACCGACCTTAAATTTTATAGTGTTTTGTGGTCGCAAGGTTGGCTTTGACTTTATTTTCAATTGTTTTATCTTGCTTGTAAAAAACAGTTGATGTCATATTATATTTATAATAATATTATATTCATATTATGTCTTCTCTTATTAATTGCCCTTTATTAAGTACCAAGATATCTACTTATTATATAATTGTATAATTGTTGGCATGAGAATATATGCTTTTAGCTCATTTACCTTTGTCCCCCACCTTCCTTGGTACACATGTTCATGTGGCCTGGACTACTTAGTACGTGAATTCCCCAAAACCACAAAATATTGGTGTAAGTTTTTTCCTTATGGTTACTACACTAATTAGTGTTAATTTATCTATTCCTAGTGTTAAATGAAAAAGAAGAATGCAGTTACAGTTCTTAATTTTTTGCAGAAATTTGTGCAATCATGGTTGGTGATTAGCTGTGAATAAGTAATAGACTTTAACTCAGTAAATGAAAAGATTTAACAAAACTTTTTGATGCTACCTAAACATGTTGGATACTCTCATTCTTGGAAAATTCCACCCAAACATTTTTAATTTTATTTTACGGATACAACCCAAAATGTGATGGATATTCTAAATCCTGCTTACACAAAAACTCTACCCCATTTTGGATGGACATTTCATTGATTCAAAAATGTCTCTACACTCCTCTGTTTAAAAAGTGAAAAAACTAAAAGACAACCCAATAAAAATGCATCCCTAACTCTCATGTATAATATTGCCTACATAATAGGACCATTTTCTCGGTGGTTTTCAAATTTAATCTGAACTTCAAATTTATTCGGTCAAAAATTTTAATTTTTAATTTTTAAAATTTGTTTAGTAGAGGATTCTACTAACTACAAGAAATTTATCCTAAACTCTCAATCATGGTTTTTCATTTTATTTTTAAGAAACCCCATGCTTTAGGGTTATAGAAATTGAAAGTAATAGTAACACTTGAAAAGAAATTTTCTACGACGGTTATTATGTTAAAGTGTGACAATTTTGATTTTCTTTTAATGGGTGTAGATGTTGTGGCGTATCCAATCTAACTGTCTTGCCATCAAATTTTTACTACTTATCAAAAAAAATTTGTGAGACAATTTTTCTTTACATGATAATAGGTTTCCTTTTCTTGAAAATTAACAAGTCATTATCTCTAATTTAGATATATCTCACACAATTTTCTTTTTTTAAAAAAAAAAAGATATATCTCATACACATTAGACACATTTCCTAAAAATTAGTACACACTATCTCTATCTAAAAATATCTCACACCTCTCTTTTTATTTTAGATTGTCTCTCCATTTGTTCCTACCCTTATTTTGGTGGTAGTTTAGTACCACAAAAAGAATCAAGTTCTATCTTTGTGTTATTTATTTCATTGTATTTACAGTGGTGGTTGTTGTATTTAGTTTAATATGTTAATAATTATGGTTTTTTTCCTTCCTTTTTTCTCTAAATTGGTTTTTATGAACAAGTTGTGAGTAGGATTGCTTTGCGGCCTTTGCCATTAGAGTCCAATACGATATACATGGAGTAAAGATGGGCAGGTGGCCCTAGTGGAAATTAATAGCTTTTAGCCAATCTTGGCCAAATGATTCTTGGAAAATACTCTCCAAATGTGTGGGTACACAAAAAAATTAGCTAGTTTCTTAATTTATTGATAGAAATAATCATTAAGAGGTGGAGTGGACATCATAAATTTAAATTCTACTATATTTATAAAAAAAAATTCAAATTTTCAAAGAAATAAATTCAAATAATTTGTGTCAACATGACCATTCTTGTACACTCCTATCCAAGTGGTGGGTGTGCATCATTTAACTTTTTGGCCAAAATTGATGGAATGATTGTTGGACAATGCCAAGTCTATCATATACGTGTTGGATACTCTAATCCAACACCTCATGGTCCTACAGGCACAAATGAACCTGCATTATTGTTCAGTTTTTTGAAATTATGTTTTTTTTTTTCTTTTTTGGTTAAAGTGTCGGTTTTAAAAAATGCTTAATGAAAGAAAAAAGTGTTTGGTAAAAGTTGTTATAAAAAAAAAAGTAATAAGTCGGCTTATAATACATCCCAAATGAACACGAATCTTTAGTAATTAATAGTTTATGAGAACTAAAAATCGTAGCAACAATAATACATGCCATTCAACACTAGAAAAAGAAAAATATGATGTTCAAAAACAAAAACAAACAAAAAGAAATAAATTCAACATCCCTTTCTTTTAGTCAAATTGGACAAGTAATTCTGTCAACTGCTTTTTTCTAAGAAGAAATTTCTATGAACTTGAGAGACAAGAACACTTTACTACTTTTGCAGTTCTTGGACACTCCTATCCAAGTGGTGGGGGTGCATAATAGTTTTTCCCATCATTAAGTAGCTTTTAGCCTATCTTGACTGAATTATTCTTGGAAAATGCTACCCAAACATGTTGGATACTCTCATCCTTGGAAAATCCTACCCAAACATTTTTATTTTTATTTTTATGGAAACTACCCAAGCGTGTTGAATATTCTAAATCTTGCTTACACAATAAATCTACCCCTATTTTGGATGTATATTGCATTGGTTCAAAAATATTTCTACATCCTTAGGTTTAAGTAGAGACAACTGAAAGACAACCCGGTAAAAAAACATCCTTAACTTTCATGTATAACATTGCCTACATAATAGAACTATTTTCTTGTTGATTTTCAAATTTAATCTGACTTCATATTTATTTGATCAAGAATTTTAACTTTTAATTTTTACAGTTTGTTTAGTAAAGAATTCTACTAACCACAAGTAATTTATCCTAAACTCTCAATCATGGTTTTATATTTATTTTTAAAACCCCCACGTTTAGGATAACGAAAATGGAATTTAATAGTAACACAAACAAAAGAAATTTTTTACGAGGGTTATTATGTTAAAGTCTGATAATTTTGATTTTTTTTTTAATGGGTGTAGATGCCGTGGCATATCCAATCTAATCGTCTTGCCATAAAGTTTTTACTACTTATCAAATTAGTACACGCTATCTCATACACTTTAGACGCATTTCCTAAAAATGAGTACACACTATCTTTGTTTAAAAATATCTCACACCTCTCTTTTTCTTTTACATTATCTCTCCATTTTTTCCCATGCTTATTTTGGTGGTAGTTTAGTACCGCAAAAAGAGTCAAATTCAATCTTTGGGGTTTTTTTTTTTTTTTTTTTTTTTTTTTTTTTTTTTTTTTTTTTTTTCAATAGTTGTTGTTGTATTTAGTTTAATATATTAGTAATTATGGTTTTTTTCCTCTTCTTTAAAAAAAAAAAAAGAAAAAATTAGTTTTTATGAACAAGTTGTGAGTGAGATTGTTTTGCCATTGGACTCCAATATGATATACATGGAGTAAAGATGGGCAGATTGTTATCTTTTTATTTTTATTTTTTTATATTTCATTTTATTACTTGATTTGGTTTGAAAGTGTACATTTCTCTTTTATATTGCAACCAATGTGATTGTGTTTATATTTAGGTACATGTTGATTTTGTTTGATGTATTCATTTCTTTAATTTTCAATAACTCAGTATTCACCTTTACGATTTGGGTAGAACTATGGAAGAGTGTTATTTTTTCAATCAATGGTTAATACGAATTTTGTGTTAAATTAAAAGAAATGACACTAAACCCAAAATAAAGTTAAATTTACAATTTTAACTTAATGATAAAAATAATATGAAAGACACCATAAATTTAAATTCTACCATACATATAAAAGAAAAAAAATTACATAATCTTGAAAAAAGGAATAACATGTTATAAAAAAAATTCAGTTTCTCAAAGAAATAAATTTCAAGTAATTTGTGTCAACTTGACGGTTTTTGGACGCTCCTATCTAAGAAGTGGGTCTTTTTGGCAAAAATAGACTGAATGATTGTTGGACAATTCCAAGTCTATCAAATACGTGTTGGATACTCTAATCCAACAAACAAGTCATGGTCCTGTTATATCTCATGGTTTGTCTCATTGGCACGACTTTGACTTCAAAACGTTGTTAGCACTCACACCATAGTCGCAAAAGTTACCAATTTCCAGAATATCTAGCTGCTTCAAAGCAAAATCCACCGTGCCTATGAAATGCCTCACCCCACACTGTTGTAACTTATCCAGGGAACAAATTCCATAAGCATGAATAGACGAGTGAGCATAAGAAAATTCAGGACAATGTCTTTTGTTAAAGACTCAAATGATATTACATGAGTCCGTAAAATGCCCTTACAAGCTCGCCAAATAAGATTGTTTGTTTTTTTTTTAGTCAAATTAAACAACTCTAGTATATTCATTTCTGTCAACTGGTTTTTGTTTTTTTTTTTTGAGAAGAAATTTCTGTAAGCTTGAGAGACGGAACAATTTACTGCTACTTTAGCAGTTCTTCGACAATCCTATCCAAGTGGTAGGGGCACATCATTAATTGCCTTTAGCCATTTTGACTAAATGATTCTTGGAAAATATGACCCAAACGTGTTGTATACTCTACTCCCTTTTACAAAAAATAAAATTACAGCTGGTATCTTAACTTATTAGTGAGAACAATTATTCACACCATATATTTCAATGCTACTATATCTATATAAATAAAAAATAAAAAAATTCATGCTCTGCTTATAAAAAATGAATTACATGTTATAAAAAAAAAATACAATTTTTTAAAGAGAAATATTATGTCCACAATATTTTCACAACAAATTTTAAGTGGTAGGTTATTAGTAGTTGTTATGGACGAGTAAAAAAGTAATTTAAGTAATAAGTTCATATTATAACCAATAACAATTAACCACTTAACATTTATTGTAAAAATATTGTGAAAATATTATAGATTTATCACCTCTTTCTCAAATAAATAAATTCAAGTAATTTCTATCAATGTGATGGTTTTTGACGCTCCTGTCCAATTGGTGGCTATGCATCATTTTGTTACTTTTTGACCATAATTGACTGAATGATTGTTGGAAAATGACAATTCTATCATACATGTGTTCATATATGTGCTGGATACTCAAATTAAACAGCTCAAGGTCCTATATGCAGAGTGAATGTACCTGCATTATTGATCATATTTTTAAAGAGCGTGCATCAATTTTTACTTTTTGACTAAAATTGATTGATTATTATTGGACAACGCCAAGTCTATCATATATGTGTTGGACAATCTAATCTAACAACTCATGGTACCAAGTGCAGAATGAATGTACCTGCATTATTGATCAGATTTTTAAGATGGAAAATGGAAAGGACACAAAATAATCTACAATTTTTACCACAATTTATCACTTGGTGAACTGTATCAAAAGTTGTGGATTATTTTGTGTGGTTTTAAAAAGTGTTTAATGAAATTGAGTTTTTTTAATAAGTGGAGTGTTTGGTAAAAACTATTAAAATATATTTTTGAAAAAATGGAGTGTTTGGCTAGCACTCTTATTTTTATATATATATGATGATTTAATAATAATAATAATAATAATAATAATAATAATAATATTATTATTATTATTATTGTTATTATTATTATATAGTTTTCAACTTAGTAATTATTTTTATTAGTGTCATAATTATTTGTTATTATTATTAATGACTTCTTATTGATAGCAATTATTTATTTATTTATTTATTTATTTATTTTCATTATCATGATGCACAAAATAATAATGAGAAAAAAAAAATCAAATACATACCAATAATCCAAGTTTAAATTGTACTACATGATAATTTAAAGAAAAAAAAAAACAAATTAGTGTTATTAGATTAGGGAATTAATTTGTTCCTTAAAAAAAAGTAGGGAATTAATAATTACACATTCATTTACATTATCAATTATCAATTTATAACAGTATAACTATATAAGCAAATTTGTGCTATCAAATTTGAATATAAATACAATAAAATAACCTAATATAAAATAAATAAATAAAAAGTATAAGTTTTTTTAGAATATATAACAAACGGTAGAGAAAGTTAAGTTACTGAATATATCATTCTCAAAAAAAGAAAAAAAGAAAAAGAAAAAAAGGTTACTGAATATATATATAGATTTGACGTTAAAGGATAGGAAGCCTTTATTATTCTTAAGGAAGAAATTACAAATATTGCAGCAACTTCATCCCCATGTCATATAACTTAAGGGTAAAATTGGGATTTGGAAATAAAATTAAGGGTACTTCGGGATAATAATAGCTTCCCTCAATTTTTTTTTTTTTTTTTGTATTGGACTCAGCTGGTCCGATACCCAAACGTGCCTTTTGGGATATAAAGCACTTTCCAAAAACTTTCCCAACGCAATAACGCCAACCACTTTAAAGATTGACTTGGAAATTGGAATGGAAGCACTATAAATATTCATCCCATCCCAACCCTCCCTCCTAACATCAGATATATTTTTTTTTCAGCCAAAAAAATCAGATATCTATTTTCAGTCTTTCAAAATCAAAATGGGGTGTTTGAGTTGGAAGTATCAAGTTTTGTGTCTACTCTCCTTCCTCTTTCATTCTACCCCATCTTCTTTTTCTTCTTCCTTGTCTTCAATCTCACCATGCTCTGCTTTACTCCATTTTAATAGCTCTCTCTCTCTTCACAGATCCGCTTCTCCTTCTTATTACGCATCTAGAATTCAGATGTGTGATAATTCATATCCAAAGACAGCCTCTTGGAAGGAAGATACGGACTGCTGTACTTGGGATGGGGTCGTGTGTGACCGAACCACACGCCATGTTATTGGCCTCGACCTTAGCTGCAGTTGGCTCAATGGCCCCATTCATTCCAACAGTACCCTCTTCTCTCTTCCCCATCTCAGGATCTTGAACCTCGCTGGGAATGACTTCAATGAATCCCTAATTTCGTCTGAGTTTGGCAACTTTAAGGCTTTGACTCATCTTAACCTTTCTAATTCCATGTTTTCTGGCAAAATCCCATATGAAATCTCTCATTTGTCTTCGCTGGTTTCACTCGATCTTTCTTACAACTATGGGCTTTTAATTGAAACGCCAGTATGGAAAAACTTGACTCAGTTAAGGGAACTTCTTCTAGACTGGTCAAATATGTCCTCAATTAGACCTAATTCTTTGATGAATCTATCCTCCTCTTTCACAACTCTTAGTCTCCATGACTGTAACTTGCAGGGAAAACTCCAAAATAACTTCCTCTGCCTTCCCAATATCCAAACCCTTGATCTAGGGGGAAATTGGAATCTTGATTTGGGTTCTCTTCCAAAGTGTAATTGGAGCAGTATTTCCTTGAAGTTCTTAGATCTCTCTGAGATAAGATTTTCGGGAGAATTACTTGATTCTATCGGCAATATGAAGACCTTGAAGCATTTGGATCTCTATTATTGCAATTTGATTGGGTTAATTCCAACGTCACTTGGCAACCTTACAAAACTTACTACTTTGGATCTATCATATAATAGTTTTAGAGGTGAAATTCAATTGCTACTTTTAAATTTAGTTGTTTTTGGCATACGTATGAACTAACAATTTTTTTTTAATTATTGGTGAATATTTCAATAGGTTTGCTGCCGTGGTCACTATTTAACTTGCCAAATCTCTCAAGTTTATACCTTGACAACAATCAACTTGTTGGTCCCCTTCCTAATCACGTAAGTGGGCTTTTGAATCTAAAGGATCTCTACTTAAGTTCAAATTTCCTAAATGGGACACTGCCATCTTGGATGTTCAATTTGCCCTCTTTGGTGTCGTTAATTCTTGATGGTAATCAATTTCTCGGTGAGATTGGTGAATTCAAGTCCAATTCATTGGAGTATCTTGATTTGGGTTATAATAAGCTACAGGGCTCTATACCAAGGTCAATATCTAGATTTGTTAACCTTACTTATCTATCTCTCTCATCAAATAACTTGATTATTATGTTGGAGTTAGAAATGTTTTCAAAGCTCAAAAATCTTGAGTTACTTGATTTTTCAAATAATAACTTAGTTAGCATCAACAATAATGTCACCTATACCTTGCCCAAACTTAGCAGTTTGAACTTGTCTTCTTGCAACATTAGTGAATTCCCAATTTTCTTAAGAATAGCAACAACATTACAATTCTTAGACCTTTCCAAGAACAGAATTTATGGTCAAGTTCCAAAATGGTTAGGGGATGTGGGGAGGGATTCATTATATTTTCTTGATCTTCATGACAACTTGCTTCAAGGACTATTTCCCACTCTAAGTTTTCTTAGTCTGGAATATTTGTTTGTCTCCAATAACGAATTAACTGGAGAAATCCCTTCTTTAATTTGCAATGCAAGTTCCCTTTATGTTCTAGATTTGTCTCATAACAACTTAAGTGGCGTTGTTCCTAAGTGTTTGGTACACTCTAATGTCCTCTCAGTGTTGGATTTGCGAATGAATAGCCTTCATGGTACCATCCCAAAAACATTTTCCAAGGGAAATAGTTTTAGGAATATTAACCTTAATGGCAATCAATTGGAAGGGCCATTGCCACAAGCTTTGGCAAATTGTAGGAACTTGGAAGTTCTAGATCTTGGAAGTAATAAGATAAATGGAACCTTCCCTTATTGGTTGGAAGGTCTTTTAAATTTACAGGTTCTTGTCATAAGATCCAACAAATTTCAAGGTCATATAGGCAGTCCTAAGACCAAATTTCCTTTCCCAAATTTGCGAATACTAGACATCTCTAACAATGAGTTTAATGGTCCTTTGCCAATAAAATATTTCAAATATTTGAAAGCCATGACAAATGTGGATGAAGGAAAGGTTGGGTTGCATTATATGGGAAAGGGGTATTATCAGGATTCTTTGAATGTGATGATGAAAGGGTCGTATATTGAGTTGGTGAGAATCCAAACCGTCTTCACGACCATTGATTTTTCAAACAATAGTTTTAGAGGAGAGATGCCAAAGATAATTGGGAGACTAAAATCACTCAAGGGGCTCAACTTTTCTCACAATAACCTTACAGGTTATATTCCATCATCATTTGGAAATTTGAGCAATCTTGAATGGTTAGACCTCTCTTTCAACAAGCTCATCGGGGAGATTCCAAGGCAATTGGCAGATCTACCATGGCTTGAAGTCTTAAAGTTGTCACATAACCAACTTACAGGACACATACCTTTAGGAAAGCAATTCAATACATTTGATAATGATTCATACACTGAAAACCTAGGATTATGTGGCTTTCCATTGTCAAGAATATGCAACAACCATGAGGCAAAGAAACCACCACCATTGACCTTACAACAGGAAGACAATTTAGAGACTGAAAATGGGTTTGGTTGGCAAGCTGTATCGATGGGTTATGGATGTGGAGTGATATTTGGAATGTTGATGGGATATCTTATGTTTAAAATTGGAAAACCAAAGTGGATTGTAAGGATGGTCAAGTTAGAGCAACATATCATGCTTAGAAGGCTAAAGAAGAATGCCCAAAGACGTGGTGGAAAAAAATAACTAGCCAAGATAATTTGTGGTTGGTTTTGCTATAGTTTTTCAAGAAGGTTTCCAAGGCATGTTGTACTATGTTGTGATTTGTTGAAATCACTTTGATTTCATAAAATGGTTGGGAGTCTATGTAGAATGCATTTGTTGTGGGTCTTCCTCGTTTCTAGATCAATGGGGTTTTCAGCCAAGGAGGAGATTCTAGACGTGCCGGAATCTAACTTTGACAGCAAAAAAGAAACTGACTCTAAATCTGACACAAATGGTGAAGCCGAGTAGAAAGCAGAGCTCTCCTCCAGCCCCGTCCATGTGGCAGGACTAGGCAAAAGAAGAAGCCTCTCTAAACAGTCACTTCATCATCCTTATTCACTCTCTTCTTCTTCATTTTTTAACAATGGAGACAGCACAGAATTGTGATTTAGGAGAATATCAACCCTTTTTCATGGTCCCCAAAGACACAAGACACCAGTCTTTACCAAGGTATGCTTCCCTCTTTAGTTTCATCTTTAGGTGCTTTTGTCACTTTCTTCCCTCTTTTTCTCTAAATTCAAAGGCTCATTCAAAGGGAAATCAAGATGCTAGGCTTTGTAATTATTATTTATAAAATAAGAGTTTGATTTATTTATTCTAATGCAGCTGGTTAGCATTGTTGCTGTAATTGGTAAGCTCAAGATCTCTTTCCACCTTGCAATTTTGTGCCCTATTTCTCTCTTTATTGATTTTTATGGTTGGGTTCTGTACCATATCCTTAATTTTTTTTTTCAATTTCTATATTTGCATTTTTATTTAACGTATCTTACTATTAAGATATTAAATTTAATGATAAAAAAATTTAGGTGTTTCAAGTTCAACTCTTAAAGACCAAAATGATATAGATCTATCCAGGCATGTTGGATCATGTTATGCTCGGTGTGGTAAAATATTGGAAGGTCTAACTAGTCTAAAGGTTTAGCTTTGTTATTTCTTTTTACATTTTAGGTTCAGCTTTAGTGATCATTATTCTAGTGAGTATTCTTACCTATAAAAGCAAAGACCTCATGTGGGAGAGCATAAGGTTCTACCTTATGACTCACTAATTTTGCATTTAGCATTCCACACTAACTTCTTGGTTCTACAAAAACTGGGCTGACATTTTAAATTAGCCAAACATTTTGACTGAAAGACCAGATTTCATAAAATGCCCAAGCCTAGATTCACTACCTAAGCTACATATACATTGTTCATCTCCTTTCAAAATAATGATTTGTGGCCTCACTTCAGCAATCAGATAAAATGCGAAAGATTAAGAGATTTCAGTTTGGTCTTTTGGACTTTAGTGCAGTCACTTCTCCCCATATTCTCTCTATCAATTATACATTGCACATAACATTGTTCCACTCCCTTTTCCAACTTATTGGACTCTTCCACTACTAATTTATTTTGTTTCTCAAATCAAAGAGTTTCTCACATTGATGTTTGCTTTGCATGTTCTAAAACCTGTTATTTTAGGTATCCCCGTTTCCCGAAGCCAAATTTATGCCTTTTATTTTATTTTGTCCTTTTCATTATTTAAATATTTATGTTGTCTACTTGAATATCAAATAAGTATTTGCTAAACAAGAAGCTGCATATATAATCTCTAAAAAACCACCCCTTCTCCCTATCATAAATTTTGATTTTTGTTACATTCATGCAAAGTGTTTGATAAAATACCTGAGGGTTTTGTTCTTTTTATTAGACTTTGATATTGATAACATACCTTCTATTTCATCTTGCTAGCCCCTAATAGAAATTTCATTGTTTATGAGGTTTGAATTGAAATGGAATCATTTTATTTTGTTATGGAGAAGCTGCAATGAATGAGAGGATGATATTACCCTATACATTAACTTTTGTGATTTCACTATACTGTTATAAGAATCTCCACATGGAATGAAGTCTTAGGTTAATTAAGCTGTGCTCCACTTTGTTGCATTTGAGCCATTTGCACAGTAGTGTGCTCTTAGGAACCATTTGTGGTGTGTGAATGGTAGTGAAAGCAAAATACATGGATTTTGTTGGGAAGGAAGCACTTAATTAGGCATCCAACAACAAAACTATGGTGCTTCTTTAGGTAATAGAATGGTGAAAAATACCCTTAGCTAAATATACATTTCTTCAACTCATGAATTTGAGAATCTGCTTGATGCTTTTTTTAGTGTTCTTTGAATCAATGTTTTTGTGCTGCTCACAATTTGGATGGTATGGATTCAATGATTCACTTATTTTGTGTTAGTACTATTCTTAGTTATGAAAGAAAAGAAAAAGGTTGATGGGTATTGAATCTTCTGTGTAGAATTACTAACTTATTTATAGTTTTCAATGTGACTAATATCAATTTAGTACACAGACATAAAGGTGGAAATTAAAGTGCTTGATGCTCTTTTTTAAAGCCCTCTGATTTTTTATTTTTCTGCTGCTTACTATGTCGATGTTAAGGACTTCAATGAAAAACTTATTTTGTATTGGTACTATTGTTTTAGTTGTAGGGAAAATTTGATGGGTTTTTAATGTCTATGTTTGCAGTTCACAGAGGGATATCACTCTGCTGGATGTGAACGGTGATGTTGAGCTCCTATCTTCGATATCAAGATTTCTATTTTCCCTTTATATCAAGTTGTAATAGTTTCTTTCAAATCTTATGTAGTTCTATTTATAATCGTAGGGCCAGCATAGTACAGTCAAAGAAAATCCTATCAATTCATTTTTTTTTTCTGAGTTATTGAATCAAACATGCATCCAAATTCTGTTCTAAATTTAAATAATTCAATTGAAGATGATTCTCAAAATTTTTTGGCCAAAGATGATGTTTACATTGAATTGTGTAGCTGATTGTACACTCATCCACATGGATAAAGTGGAAGAAAACCAAATAGTCGAGTTCTATCAAGTTCTTGAAAACTTACCTCAAGTTATAATCAAGAATTCTGTGATGATTAAGAAGCTTGGTATCAGGACTAAGTACCCTAGTATCCAACATGGTGGAAAAATTGGGTCTAAAGGAAAGAGAAAACATCTTGAATGTGTCAAAGGCTAAAAGCGCACATGTTAATTAATTTGGGGTTTGATGGTACTGTAGACACCGCATTTTCCTAAAAACGACCCCTTGCCTCCACAAGTACCATGTAAGTGAAAGTCTTCTTTTAGTTACTAAGTTGTCATGCATGTAAATTTGATCAAATATTGAAAGTTCTTGCTAAATGCTTATAGTTACAGAAAGTTGTGTTTAGCTACAAAACTACTTAAGATGTTCCATAAAACTTTGGGATATCAGTAAATATGAAACCTCTTTTACATTATGTTTTCAAAAATAATTGTTATTTAACTTTCGTGTTGGTTTTATATTAAACTTTTGTGTTGTATGTATGCAACTCAACATTAGGGCAATCATTATATACATGATCTACTTATAGTTGCATGGCTAGAGATAGTTTAGTAAATACATGTTGGTGTCAAATGGGCTTCTCACTCTAATATAATTAAATAACTTCAAAGCTGAAATGTGTTAGCACCAATTGCGTTTTCAACCAAACGAATCTTTCAACTTTGCAAATTTAAAATAAACATTTGACTTGCATATCTGTTTTTCAAATACAAAATGTATCAATAATGAGAGGCCCTATTTCGAAGGGTAGCTTAAATGGCATAATAATTGTGACTGCTAGAGGAGGAGCATGAATTTATAAGTTTCTTTTGCAAGTCTAGAATGGAGTAATTAAGGCTATGATTGTGAATTCATCAAACTTAGAACATTTAACCATTCAAACTTGTTGTTTAAGTACAAGAATGTTAGGGATTTAATCTTATAGCTTTCATCTTATATATACACACACTCAATAATGAATCATTTATAAATATTTCAAATTTTCTCACGAGTAAGTGACTTCTAGTCATGAATGGGAGGATTAACACAAAATTACATACTCTGCTCCTGAGAATCTTTTAAACCAGATATTCCATTCCAATTACTAGTAACAAAATACAAAAAAATTGTGTGTGTGGCTAGATTCGGCTTCAACACTTAAATCCATACCTGATATCTTCACCTCTTAAACTTAAGAAGACATCATAGTTCCATCGATGAGTAGAAGAAAAAGAGGAATCTCCTTTGTTGGTCAGCAAAGCCATTACAATATATAAGGAGTAGGTAATATTGAGAAGATCTTAAAAAGAGGAGATATGGTCATCAATGTATGGCCTATGACTTTATTATTCAATAGAACTTCTCAAAACGATTGAGATGTCAATAATTTCGATTATCATATTCTCTGAAAATTACGCTACCAAGCAAGTGTTGACAATCTTAAAGAATGTAGCGCCACAAGACAAAAGACCTTTGCCTAGTTTGAAAATCTAATATTTTCTTGAATAATCATGTTCTATTCACTATTTAGGGTCACTATAGCGCATATTAGTTTCACGGCTAGAAGAGCAGTCTTTATGCACCACTATAATGGCTTTTCTGATAGTGTGCAATGTATGAGCTTAAGGAATTTTGAAACAGGTCTTGGAAAACTAATTTTGTTGAATACCAGTTCGTTTAAGTTTAAACCCCACCACACCCCACCCCCCCCCCCCCCCCCCCTCCCCCCAAAAAAAAAAAAAAAAATTATCCATCAGATGGTCCATCCCATTGATTATATGTTAATGTATTTATTTAAGGGAGTGGCTTTTGAGATAAATAAAAACAATTACTTAATAATTTGATTGGCCAAACACTTTTTTTTTTTTTAATTAGCTATATACATGAAAACCACAATTTATGCATTTTTTGTTATAAACAAATGTGATTTTTTTTATTTTAAAAAAATAAATAATAAATAAATAAATAAAGAGAGAGAGAAGGTCTAGAGGGAAGGATTTCATTAAATTATGTGTTTTTTTTTCTTGTTAATATAGAGAAACATGTGATTGAAAAACTAAAATGATAGCAAAATTGCTCAATTTTGAGCCTAGTGTACCAATAATATTATCTCGTTATTAGCACTTTTGTTTCCCATTCCTTAAAGTTTTTCACCCTTCGAGGTTGGCAATCCAAGTTACAGATGAAGAAGTCAAAAGTAGTCAATACTGTATTGAATGTCATTTTGATCAAGCAAGGAGAATGAAATATCTCAATATTTGTTAATACTTAAAATCCAAATATTTTATATGCCCAAATATTAGTCTAAGTATATTAACCCAATTTTATAACCTTTTTTATTTTCTAAATTATTTTTCTGGTAGTAGCTGAAAGACCTGAAATCCATCGTTATAATCGATATAGGTTGGTGTACTGGTATTTTATTAGTACGTTTTAGAAGGGTATTAGTACTAACATTGCAGGGTACAAGAAAACAATATGAACTTCCGGGATTAGAGGCAACTCTCCAAGAAATTTGCAGTGTAAGATTCTCCGGGCTTTTATCCAGAAGAATAACAAGAATAGACTATGATATATTCAAATCTATATTTCAATCCAATTAACAAGTGGCTGTGCCACCATCCAAAGACAAGCTTAAGCCTACCAATAGATATCATAGATTTGAATTGAGCAGCTCGCTGACCTTCAATGGCAGAACAATTGCTTGAGACCAGTTAGAAAAATTGTTCATCATACAATAACTCAATGCTGTAATCAATCGTTTATTACCATCTAAATATTAAGGTCAAAAGAACATCCTTATGCAACTAAAGGGATAAAAAGTTCTTTTGACTCATTCAACTCAACTGCTACAGTGGACCCCTTATAGCAACTACAATGGATACAAGGCTTCTTCCCAGTCCCACAAACGCCCTCTGTTTTCTGTAATTCCTTTCCTTGATCTCTCAAAACTGAAGCAAAATTGCCAGTTCCATCCTCACTTAAACTTTTTTCTGTTAACACATTTTTGCATTCATCCTACATATATTGATCCGCTTTGGATATATTCTTTAGTTAATTCCAAATTTTGCTGTGGTAATGTGTTCTCCAAACTTGAACTTCCATAGTGTGTCAAACTCACAAAAATCATGCATATCGCTGGCAAAGCAGTTATGTACTCATGGATTCAAATAGGACTCCCAACCATCCTTTTCCAGCTTCTCTGCTTTTCTCAAGACATCATTTCTTGTGTCTTCTTGATACTGGCTCATTCTGCAAAGGATATTATTCCAGAATCAGCTCATGCCAGACTTGTGAACTAAAGTTTTATTTTCTTGGTTTCATACCCAACACAAAGTTTTGCATTACTTCCAGAGAGGGAAGAGAGAAAAAAACCCACCTTGCCAATAGGTCAGCATCACGAATCCCCATCATCCTTACTGCAAGCAAACCTGCATTGGTAGCATTGTTTATTGCAACTGTCGCAACTGGAACACCCCTTGGCATCTGCATAATCATCAAAGGAATAAATAAAAATTAGGACTTCGGGGTGATCAAATTTTCCTTGTAAACTCCCTGTGTATCAAGGAAACTGTTTCCTTTGCTGTGTTTCTTATTTCTCCTTTTTCAATAAAGCTTCTTAATTACAGATCAAATACCAAAAAAAAAAAAGTGCAAGTAGAAATCAAATATGAACTTGAGATAACAAATGAAGCACCATCTTTTCTGAGGCTCTAAAATTGGACAATGTTTTAAGGCAATGAAACTCATTGTGCAAATCTCAACATGATTAAGCAAGCGTCTACATACTTCCATTATTCAGATGTTTTTTTGTTTTTTGATAGGTGCCATTCAGATGTTAGATATTTAGCACCAATGATTTTTTTATTTTTTTTATTTTGGTTCCATAGAAATTCAGCACCTATGATTTTTTTTATTTTTTTTATTTAGTGACATAGATATTCAGAACCCATGATTTTTTTTTTTTTTTTGCTCCAGGCACCTATTAATTAAATTACTTCAAAAACAAAATGTTTTTTCTTCACCTCATAAACAAGGCTTAAAAATATTGCCTCCATCAACTTGCCTTAATTTCAGTAGTATTTTTGTGCCAAGGAAATATATGTGGTAATTGTAAATTACAATAAAAGAATAATAGTAATTCTCTGTGCCAGAGAACACATCCCAAAGAATTAAAATAGAATTTCTCTCATCAAATAAAGCAAACACAATAATTAATCAAGGATAAGCAACTATAAAAACCAGAAAAAGGGCATCCCTAGGACTCCAGGATTTCAGACATCAAATTTAAATGCCCTAGTTTTTTAGAACTAACATAGGATATTGGATCTTTACAACACTTACCCATTCCATAAATGTAATAATTTAGAAGTAAGAAAATAATATACCTGCACAATGGACAGGAGTGAATCAAGTCCATCCAATGAAGATGCACGCACGGGGACGCCAATAACAGGCAAGGGAGTGAGTGCAGCTACCATACCTTCAATTCACAACAAAGCTCAATTAATTCCAGTGAGACATTTAAAGCAACTGTGAAACAATATATGGAGCATAGTTCAGATAAACTTGCCTGGCAAGTGGGCTGCACCTCCAGCACCAGCAACGATAATCTGAATGCCTCTCTCCAGGGCAGATGAGGCATATGAAAACATCATTTCAGGGGTCCGGTGAGCTGAAACTATTTTCACCTGCATATTATAATTCGTTAAGGTAGAACTCGAATATACAAGAAAATAGAATTAAATGATCAATGACTCCTGAATTCCAAAATAGACCCTGTAGTTCATTAGAAGTCAACCTCATAAGGCACACCAAACACATTCAAAATCCTTGCAGCATCCTTCATAACAGGAAGATCTGAATCAGAACCCATAATGATCCCAACACGTGGTGTTACTGCATTCAGAATGGGAGCAACATAAACACAATTTGAGTGTAACAAACTTTCAAAATCAAAACTTAAGGCATGTAAACTTCAAACAAAAGGAAAACACTTGCAACCATCAACATTATAAGGGTATAGCTATATGAAAGATTGGTGATCCCCCCACCACACAAGAGAATAAAAATCATAAATGAAGAGTGAAGACTGGCAGAAGCAATATCTTGGTAAAAGGAGAATTAAATCAATTTTTAAAATGGAAATGATAAATTGTAATCTCCAAACGGTTTAGAATCCACACCTCTTAAAAATAAAATCTTATGGTAATTTCCCTCCCTACACTGTCACTTTTCCATCATAAGCCAAAGTAAGACTTTTTTTATGCAAAATATAATAACCCAAAGCTCATAGCCTGAAAATTTAAAGTAGCATTAGTGCTGATTATTCTGGAAACTACCCCACATAGTGTGTGTGTAGCATGTAGGAATATTTTTATGTAAGAAAATGTAAAACATTGAATAAATAAATTCAATTGAGGCAATCACTGACTTAAGGAAATATGCTCCAAAAAGATGCACCAAAGTCAAATTTAATTGATAGCATAGATGCAAACATCTCACCACACCTTCCAAAAACATTTGTGCCTCCTAGAGAAAACTTGTTTTTTGGTTAACCAGCATCGTGACATTCAGTAAATAAAAATGAGAAGTCCCTAGTGCAATTACCTGCAGCCTTACAATCAGAACCTTCTTCCTTCAGAATTGATTTTAATCGTTCTTCCACATCACCAATGGAAGGCCCAACAATTGTGACATGGCCCATCTTTCGCTGCTTTCGCATTTCTGCCAAGTCATTAAGGCAATGCGGGAAAATGTCAAGTATGAGGTAAAGATCAGGTAGTGTGCGTGTGTGCGCACATGTGTTTGTGCGCACACATGTGCGCACAAACATAACTGGCTTGTCATACCAATGAACAGTAGCCCCAGGTCAATGCCCTTCTAATCAGTTGATGAGCTAAAATAAAACCAGGCTCACCCTGAAATTTAATAAATAAATAAATAAAAGAGAGAGATTTGACATGTGGGGGAGGGGGTAGTGAGAGATAGTTATGCTGAACAGTAACCCCAGGGATACTCAATACCCTTCTAATCAGCTGATGAGCTAAAATAAAACCAGGCTCTCCCTGAAATTTAATAAATAAATAAATAAAAGAGAGAGACATTTTGACACGTGGGGGGAGGGGTAGTGAAAGATGGTTATGCTGAATAAAGACATCTCAAACATTTTGTTGTACATTGATGTTCCAATTTACTTTTTTTACCAACATTAACAAGTTTTCCAAGATAAAATAATTTGAGAACTGAAAATCAGTTAATGAGAACCAGGACAGACGGAACGTTTGATTTGTATTAATTCTAATTTCTTAAAATTTCGCATACGTTGAAACTCTTAAAAAAAAAAAAAAAAAAAGTTTTCTACCATTTATCTATAAATAAATAAATAAAAACAAGTACAACAAAGCCCTTTTCAATAGCTTAAAAAAAATAAAAAAGGAAAAAATCATAAAAATAAACCCATTTCACTCAACAATCAACATATATAAAACCCAATTTAGTCTCCTGCACTCAACACTCATAATCACGAACTTCGTTCCCTCTTAGCCTTCTTTCTCCCCATTTCACTTCTCTAGCTCTCAACGCCGATGCTATCAGTACCAGCGTTACTTGAAGTAGCTCCACCGTGACTCCTCCTAAAACGACGTCGTCCTCACAATCCACCTACAACTCTCTCTAAACCCTAGCCCCCTCTCTCTAAAAGCGGCAATGTCAGACAACAACAACAACAAATTGATTCGATGGGAGTCTTTACCTTCTGAGATTGCAACCTATCAAATCCATAATCATTTGCACCTCTGTTTCAAACAGCATGGAAATCCCTAATCCAAAACCCAACTTTCATTTCCACCCATCTCCACCATTCCCACAACAAAAACAAAAACAACCTCCTCCTCTTCAGCCTCTACTCACACACTCACAAAGAATCCTGCGCTTTGCATAACGAAGATGATCCCGATTTCACCCAACACGCCAGGCATTTGTCAATGGGGCTGATGATAACAACCTTCAACATTTTGTTTCGGTGTTCAATTTGGGCAACGAGGTCTTTCGCGAAATACTTCTGCCAGAACTTCCAGATTATACAAGTAAATTTGCGGGTTTGCTGTCAGTTTCTGTTTCTGCATATGGGAATTCCATTGCCTTGTTTCAAAATGGCTATTTTAGTTTGGTAAAGGGGTGTCAAACTGGTGATTTCTATTTGTGGGTCATGGAGGAGTATGGTGTTGCGTCTTCGTGGACCAAAGTTTTAAAAATTGGGGAGGGTTTACCAAGGCCAATAGGTTTTAAAAGGAATGGTGAGGTTGTATTGTTATCATATGAAGGGCAACTCGTATCGTGGGTTCCTTGGAGCACAGAGTTCAAGCATCTTAAGATTATTGGATATGAGGATACTTTTGTTGATTGCTATGTTGAGAGTCTAGTTTTGCTCGACAAGGTTGCCAACGGTACAGTTACATACTGAGGAAACTCGGTAAGATGCATTTCATGCTTGTCTTCTTCTTTTTTTATGGTTTTTCTTTTTATTCTCTACATATATTTTGCGTTGATAATACATTAGATATGAATATATAATGTTTGATATGGTACTGTTCTATAAATTCTTAAGCTGATTGATTACCTTTTAATGAAGTGGCTTTATTGTTAGGATAAATAGCTTATCAAGGTTGTGGTCGGTGATAGTTGAGTACATACCATGTATTCTTCAAATTTTTTGTACTTATTTCAAATTTTCTTCAATGTAATTATAAAGAAAAAGGAGTGGTCAGTGTTGATTATCAACTTTGAGCAAGCTTATTTATTTATCCAAGTTCAATGTTTTCTGCAACTTATGGTTTACAGTGTATGCATAGAGGGCTCAAACTTTTTCTTTGGTGGAAATTTTATGGTGACCTCTTTTAACTTAATGTTTTCAAAGATACTAAAAGTTCTTCATGTTCTCCTTGTATTATATATGTAAAAGTTTCTCATTCTGTCAAATTTAATTTGTTTATGCTAAAGATTTTTCTTGTACATTTTAAAATCTTCTATTGCCATAGATGCCTATCTTCTTGCTGAATTTACTGAAAAACATTCCCATAAAGACGTGTTCATTGAGAAAACAGCTCACCAGCCAATATTGCTTGCTTTGGGTGATTAAGAATTGAAACTGAACTGTCTATACCTTCTCCTGGATCTATTTTGTTATCTTTCCTTACTTAGCATGATTTGCATCATTTTTTTCAGTCCCAATAAAGTAGTTAGGCTTAGATGGATTGTTTTGTTGACCCCATTTCATCCCATTGTTTGTATTTTCCCTTTCTTAATCTCTTGTTGATGAGTTTGGATTTCTATTGCATAATTGTACAAATTAGAAAGAAAAGGTCAATACCACTGGAAAAAATAAAGTGAAAAATCTAGGTAAATAGAAGACATCAACTTAAAACTACTATTGTATCAATGTGTAATTTGTATCTGGAATTTGAAGAATTTTTTTTTTTTTTTTTGGGGGGGGTGGGGGGGGGGGGGGTTGTCGCTTGGACTAGATTGTTGGTCTGCCTAAGGAGTTCAAATCTTCTATCTCACTCTTCTTGCCCCACTATATACTCCACAAATAAAAACATGCCACATGTTTATCTAATTTATTAAATGCTAAATTTATGCCTTTTATTATTTCAATTACCTAAATATGATGGGTAATTTATTTATTTATTTTAGGGAATTGAAATAATAGAAGGCGTAAATTTAGCATTTAATAAATTAGATAGACATGCGGCATGTTTTTATTTGTGAAGTATATAGTGGAGCAAGAAGAGTGGGATAGAAGATTTGGACTCTTACCTAAGCTTGTGTTTTGCTTGCTCAAACATATTCATTGCCACTTATGTCTCATATAGGACTTAAAAAGGTTTCCCCCTAGTGTGTTTGATATGGTTCCTTTGGTTTGGTGTTGCTCTCCAATTGGTTGTTTGGTCTTATTTGATGACCAGCTATTATGGTTAAATACATTATGTGCATGTGGTATTTTCTTTTTTGATCAGTAATTCTGTTCTTGTTGTATTATGGCATATTTTTTTAATATTTGTATGTTCCAAGAGTAAATGTAAGTTATAGTTTTCCAAAAATGAGCTTCCAAGTAATGTTTATGTTGATTTATACGCCTGTCATATTTGGAGCTATCTTTTCCAACCCATTATGTGGTGATTTATAAGACCATTCATTTGTGATTTAAACAAGTCACATCACTCATTAAAAAAGTAATGTGACAAACTACATATAGATGGTCTCTTCAATTTTCATGTTTTATCCTCAAGTTATCTTGTTTTTCTTATAAAAAAAAATTGTTTAATTCTTAAGTTTTATTAATCTTCACATTACGTTTTTTACTTTGTCTCCACCTTCCTTCTCTGTGGAAAAAAAAAAAAAAAAAAAAACACTTAAAAATGCTAGGTAGAAAGGATTATTGGCAGGTACGGTTCTTGTGCATCAATATGCTTATATATTGTTTAAATCTGCTGAAAGGTTGGACTGTTTATTTGTGTTATTGTGTGCAATTGTCTTGCTAATTAAAATGGTGGTCTTATAAAACAATTATATGAATTTAACTAGAAAACTTTTGTTATTTGGTTTATAGTTTTTATCAGCCTTGAATGGCACAGGACAATGTTGTGAGTTTTGAGATAAAAATGATGTTGGTATATGTTTTGCACAGAATGCCTCATATCTTGTTAGAGCTTGTGATCTCTCTATGGACTATGGATTAGTGAACCCATTATTACACATATTTTATGAAATGCACTTTGATTAATCCAAGTGCAGATTGGTAGCCAATGAATACAAGTTCTATTTAGAACAACTTGGAGATGATGATGATGATAAAATTTGTAGTGTGAGATCCGGCTACAATATGAATACATGTTATATTTATTTAATGAATTTGAATTTGGAAAAGTGTACTTGAGGAGGGGGAAGAAGTATTGTCACCCTGATTTTCTAAAAGATGTATTAATTCTATTTGAACTCCATTCCTCCATGCTATGTTTTGATTGTATTAAATAACATCATTTCTTAATAAAAATGGTTCGCTGTATTAATGTGTTCATATCTCTAATCTCATGTAACTAGTAATTTTTTTTTTTAAATTACAAAAATATAATGTAACTGGTAATATTTTTTAGTTCGATTGAAGTTAGATCGTTATGGTGTCCTTAGTTATGCATTAATTCTTTTCTTAGCCCATTTTGCTTAATGTTGCCTATGCTTTTACAGGAGAGGATCTTAGGGACTTCTTGATGATATTAGAAGAGATTATCTTTTGTTGGATGTCTAGAAAAGAGGAGCTTCCTGTTGTACAATTTTTAAAGAACATTAAATTCAAACAAATTTATGAAAGAGAAGCAACTAGCAGTGCTTATCAAGCATATAGTTTTAACTTTGCAAATTCCTTACTTGCCCTTGAATGACTTTATTATCTAACATAATAGGTGATCAAGGAACGTTTGAATTTTGAACCTTGTTGCCTTTTTTAAAATGGCACAATGCATGATGGAAGAAAGTTTTTACACTTTAACTATACTAGAGGGTAATCAGAAATATCCTATGACAAACAATTTTTGCTTTAGCTTCATTTTGTTAAGTCTACTCTCCCTCTGCCCCCCTTTCTGTTTTGCTTTTTAGGAATACTAATGGCATATTTTATTAATATTTTTACATTCCAAGACTAAATGTAAGTCATAGTTTTCCAAAAATGAGCTTCCAAGTAATGTTTGTGTTGATTTATACACCTGTTTGCATGTTAGAATTGTGTAATTCATGTTCAATATATTGCAGTTGTTTGTGTGCCATAATAATAAATTAGTAAAAAACTGCAATTTGTGATCTCATATGCAGTTAGAAAGAATAGTGCTTAAATTTACAGATTTTATTATCCTTACTAATGAGGGCACTTCCAACACTGATCATGCAAGTTTATGGAATTTCCTTTTTGAAGTTTTCTTATTGAGGAATTTGGTGTGAAATTATCACTCAAATATAAAATTAGTTTGGTTTTGTCGTCACTAACCACAAACCAGATTTGGGGACTAGCATTTGGTCTCATGTGAACTATATTTTTGTTACTAGTGCTAATAACTCAGGGCTCTTTTTTGATGAAGCTTCTGTCATCTTAGGATATTTGGATGAAAACTGACAATGGTTGGCAACATTAAGCTCTCAGATATTCTTTGTTTGTGCATTGACTTGGGAATGAAATTGAGAATTGCAACCCTTAATTGAGACTTGGTTAATGAAACTTGACCCATTGTTATCAGCTCAAGCAATTTAACGAATTTTTATAATCACCCTATAACTTGGATCCATAAAATTCTTCTTTAATGTGCTAAGTTTATGTAATTTTTTTATTTGCACTTTGGCCTAGATTTTTCTTTGTGGTAGACTTACATGTTTTGTAGCTAGTGACAAGTAACTTATTTTCATTTGATGTTAATGATAATTGGTTGAATTGCTTTGGAACTGTAATAGATCTACTATAATTGCTTGGGGGCCAAAGAGGACACTTACACTTCTACCTATCTATATGCCGATGACTTGTTTGAACACTTGGTTCTCAATTTGGAAAATTATGCTGTTAACAGATCAGTAGAGTTGTGCCTCTTGCTAAATCATTTGAGCGGGTAGTCGTAAAAGCGTGACCATGTCTTCAACAATATAAACTATGCTGGAAAAAATGAATTTTAGATTAAGCAATCCATCTGCACAGTATCTTATCAAATTCAATTGAATGGTTTCCTGAGTAAAATTCTTTCCCTCAATGTGGCTCTAGGCAAGGGGATCCACTTTTGCTTTATAATTGCATTATTTTTGTTCAAGGTACTAATGATATGCAACATAGTGTTTTGAAAGTTTTGAGGAGAAATTGTTTGTATGTCTTTCTAGAGACATTGTAGGGAGCAGGTAAATTCATCTACTAAACTGGAATTTCATCTGTGCTCATCTAAGAAAGATCAGGGGATAGGAATTAGGATGTAGAAAATGGGTCCTTTGAATAAGGTTTGATAGCAAAGCAGTTCTGTTATAAAGGAGTTATTTGTAATCCAAAATGTTTGCTGCATAAGGAGTTAATGGCTAAGTACTGTAAAGGAAAGCATTTTTAGTTTCAGGTTTAAGCGCTCTGACTATTGGATTGGAAAGTTGTCCTGTCTTGTAGATAATCAGCTTTGGCTTAAACTAAATGGTGTATTGGAGATGTACTTCAGTTTCACTGAATCATCTACTTGGTTTAAGTTGAAGGGTAGATTAAAAAATGAGAGTTTTTATGTGAACTGTAGATCTAATTGATTGTGACAGATTGTGTTGGAAATTTTCTCTCACTAGGAAACTTTACCAACCTACAGTTGCAGGTGAACTATGTAAGATTTCGTTGTATAAGGGGAAAATTTAAGGACAAGTTAATCTGGCCACACTCTAATTCGGGTCTGGACTTTATAGTGTTTTCTTATGAAAAAGACTATACTTTGGAAGATAATTATTGTACTGTTGTTTCTGCTTGGCTGAATTCCTTTTGGGCCAGATTTGAGAGTTTGATATTACCTTTTAAACGTCTTATTTTTCTATGGAAATGATTAATAGTGATTTGTTTGTGAAGTTAGACCTAAATTAGAAGACAAGTTGTAGTTTCTTATTCATGTTTGTTGTCTTGTGAATATGAGGAAATTGTGAATCATTTGTTTTTTAACTCTTGTCCAGTTGCAGGAGCAATTTGGTTTTGCTTTAGCGTGTGGTATTAGAGTGGTTTTTTTTTTTTTTTTTTTTTTTTTTTTTACATAAAAAAAAAAAAAAAGAAAAAAAAATTGGGGGTGGGGGTCAGTTAGAATAGGTTCTTTGCAACCCTAATCAGTGAGGGTTAGGTTAGAGTGATGGCTACATGTTTTCTTGGAAAATAATGCAGTTATTTTTCTTGTTATGGAGGTCACCAACTTTTGCATCTAGTTCCTTTTACTTTTCCCTCATTTAGGTTGTTGTTTCTCTACTATATAATTTTTCTGGTTAGGAGGCAGCGGTAAGTTGTGGGCATTGGAAACCTTTCCTTATATCCCTTTGTAGGCGTTGGAAACTTTTCCTTATAGACATCCCTTTCATCCCACACCAATGATGTGAAGGTGGAATTTAATCCAAAATCCTAACACAAGTCCTAAAATAATCTACCAGGAAGCCAAGTTAACACAAGTCCTAACACAAATGCTGAAATTTGTTTCATCTTATAATGCGCTAATGTTCTTAGTTTTTTCTTTTGGTCAAAGTTATCTTTTACTTACTAATAGTAAAGAAATAAGTTTTTGGTGTTGTATGAATGAAAATAATACATTGGGTGATCAATTATTGTTGAGTGAGGAATATCAAAAAATTATTGTTGAAGAAGGGATAGCCCTACAGGTAAGACACATTGAACACTGGTGTGTCTATATATATATAGACACACACACATACCCTCAACATTTTTTATTTTTATAAACGTATACACTTTAACTAATAGCTAGGCTAGGGATATATTACTTAGAGCATGTTAACGAATAATACCAACCTTAATTTTATAGTGTTTTGTGGTTGCATGGTTGGCTTTGGCTTTATTTTCAAATGTTTTATCTTACTTGTGAAAAACAGTTGATGTCATATTATATCTATAAGAATATTATATTCATATTATGTCTTCTCTTATTAATTGCCCTTTATTAAGTACCAAGATATCTACCTATTATATAATTGTAAAATTGTTGGCGTGAGAATATATGCTTTTAGCTCATTTACCTTTGTCCCCCACCTTCCTTGATACACATGTTCATGTGGCTTGGACTACTTATTAGTACGTGAATTCCCCAAAACCACAAAATATTGGTGTAGGTTTGTTCCTTATGGTTACTACACTAATTAGTGTTAATTTATCTATTTCTAGTGTTA
Source organism: Quercus parvula (assembly GCA_030820535.1). NCBI lineage: Eukaryota > Viridiplantae > Streptophyta > Magnoliopsida > Fagales > Fagaceae > Quercus > Quercus parvula. The sequence goes on along the minus strand of JAUAME010000011.1, from coordinate 42,008,214 downwards.
AATGAAAAAGAAGAATGCACTTGCATTTCTTAATTTTTCGCAGAAACTTGTGCAATCATGGTTGGTGATTAGCTGTGAATAAGTAGTAGACTTCAACTCAGTAAATGAAAAGATTCAACAAAACTTTTTGATGGTGTTTAAATCCTTTGTGTAAAATTAGTTCATAATGTCACAATGGTTATTTATGTTGAACACCTTTTGTGGCCACACTATTCTTATGTTAATATTTCTAGATGGTTTGCTGTTTGGTTTCAGTGTGTTTACATAAATTATTCAGCACTTAACTTTGTCAGCCATGACTGTATTGTGATAAAGATGCGAGTGTTATGCCTATTTAAAACATTGAATTAGAGGCCATCTTTCAATGCAACGTAGCAACGTTGGTCCTGACATTTTATAAGCAACAACCACCAAATTAACTTCGAAAACACCTTCCACTGGACAATACTATTTCAACACTAGATGCATATCCATATATTCCGTGTCATAAGAAGCGGCCTGATGAAAAATCTGTGATGACACCGGGTTTGTCCCATTGACACGACTTTCATTTCAAGTAATTTGTGTTAACATCATGGTTCTTGGATTCCCATCCAAGTGGTAGGTGTGCATCATTTAACTTTTTGGCCAAATTGATGTAATAATTGTTGGACAATGCCAAGTCTATTATATGCGTGTTGGATACTCTAATCCAATACCTCATGGTCCTACGGGCATAAATGAACCTGCATTATTGTTCAGTATTTTGAAATTATGTTTTTTGTAAAAGTGTCGGTTTTAAAAAATGCTTAAGGAAATTGGGAATTTTTTTTTATTATATATAAATAAAGTTTTTGGTAAAAGCAATTAGAAAAAAATAAGCAATAAGTCGGCTTATAAATGCATCCTAAATGTGCATGAATCTCTAGTAATTAATAGTTTCTAAGAACTAAAAATCATAGCAACAATAATACATGTCATTCAACACTAGAAAAAGAAAAATATGAAGTTCAAAAACAAAAAGAAAGAAAAGAAAAAAATTCGACATCTCTTTTTTTTAAGTCAAATTTGATAAGTAATTTCTGTGAACTGCTTTTCCTAAGAAGAAATTCCTATCAACTTGAGAGATAAGAACACTTTACTACTTTTGCAGTTCTTGGACACTCCAATCCAAAGTGGTGGGGGTGCATAATAGTTTTTCCCATCATTAAGTAGCTTATAGCCAATCTTGACCGAATCATTCTTGGAAAATGCTACCTAAACGTGTTGGATACTCTGATTCTTGGAAAATTCCACCCAAACATTTTTAATTTTATTATTACATATACAACCCAAAACATGTTGGATATTCTAAATTTTGCTTACACAAAAAATCTACTCCTATTTTGGATGGACATTTCATTGATTCAAAAATGCCCTTATATCCCTAGGTTTAAAAAGAGAAAAAACTAAAAGACAACTTGATAAAAAAGCATCCCTAACTCTCATGTACAACATTGCCTAAATAATAGGACCATTTTCTCGTTGGTTTTCAAATTTAATCCGAACTTCAAATTTATTCAGTCAAGAATTTTAATTTTTAATTTTTTAATTTTTTTTAGTAGAGGATTCTACTAACCACAAGTAATTTATCCTAAACTCTCAATCATGGTTTTTCATTTTATTTTTAAAAAACTCCATTCTTAAGGGTTAACGAAATTGAATGTAATAGTAACACTCGAAAAGAAATTTTCTACGATGGTTATTATGTTAAAGTGTGAAAATTTTGATTTTCTATTAATGGGTGTAGATGTCGTGGTATATCCAATCTAACCATCTTGCCATCAAATTTTTACTACTTATCAAAAAAAAATTATGAGACAATTTTTCTTTACATGATAATAGGTTTCCTATTCTTGAAAATTAGAAGCCATTATCTCTAATTTAGATATATCTCATACATGTTAGACACATTTCCTAAAAATTAGTACCCACTATCTCTATTTAAAAATATCTCACACCTTCTCTTTTTATTTTAGATAGTCCCTCCATTTGTTCACACCCTTATTTTGGTGGTAGTTTAGTACTGCAAAAAGAATCAAGTTCTATCTTTGTGTTATTTATTTCATTGTGTTTATAGTGGTGGTTGTTGTATTTAGTTTAATATGTTAATAATTATGGTTTTTTTCCTTCCTTTTTTTTCTAAATTAGTTTTTATGAGCAGGTTGTGTGCAAGATTGCTTTGCCATTGGAGTCCAATATGATATAAGTAGAGTAAAGATGGGCAGTGGCCCTGGTGGAAATTAATAGCTTTTACCCAATCTTGATCAAATGATTCTTGGAAAATACTCTCCAAATGTGTGGGTACGGTACACAAAAAAATTAGCTAGTTTCTTAATTTATTGATAGAAATAATCATCAAGAAGTGAAGTGGACATCATAAATTTAAATTCTACTATATTTATAAATAAATAAAAAATCAATTTCTCAAAAAAAAAAAATTTAAGTAATTTGTGTCAACATGACGGTTCTTGTACACTCCTATCCAAGTGGTGGGTGTGCATCATTTAACTTTTTGGCCAAAATTGATGGAATGATTGTTGGACAATGCCAAGTCTATCATGTACGTGTTGGATACTCTAATCCAACACCTCATGGTCCTACAGGCATAAATGAACCTGCATTATTATTCAGTTTTTTGAAATTATGTTTTTTTTTTTTTTTAAAGGGTCAGTTTTAAAAAATGCTTAATGAAAAAAAGGTATTTGGTAAAAGCTGTTAGAAAAAATAAGCAATAAGTTGGCTTATAATACATCTCAAATGAGCACGAATCTTTAGTAATTAATAGTTTATGAGAACTAAAAATCGTAGCAACAATAATACATGCCATTCAACACTAGAAAAAGAAAAATATGATGTTCAAAAACAAAAACAAACAAAAAGAAATAAATTCAACATCCCTTTCTTTTAGTCAAATTGGACAAGTAATTCTATCAACTACTTTTTTCTAAGAAGAAATTTCTATGAACTTGAGAGACAAGAACACTTTACTACTTTTGCAGTTCTTGGGCACTCCTATGCAAGTGGTGGGGGTGCATAATAGTTTTTCCCATCATTAAGTAGCTTTTAGCCTATCTTGACTGAATTATTCTTGGAAAATGCTACCCAAACATGTTGAATACTCTCATCCTTGGAAAATTCTACCCAAACATTTTTATTTTTATTTTTATGGAAACTACCCAAGTGTGCTGAATATTCTAAATCTTGCTTACACAAAAAATCTACTCCTATTTTGGAAGTATATTGCATTGGTTCAAAAATATTTCAACTTTGGTTTAAGTAGAGACAAAACTGAAAGACAACTCGGTAAAAATGCATCTCCAACTCTCATGTATAACATTGCCTACATGATAGAACCATTTTCTCGTTGATTTTCAAATTTAATCTGGCTTCAAATTTATTCGGTCAAGAATTTTAACTTTTAATTTTTACAGTTTGTTTAGTAAAGAATTCTACTAACCACAAGTAATTTATCCTAAACTCTCAATCATGGTTTTATATTTATTTTTAAAACCCCCATGTTTTAGGGTAACGGAAATGGAATGTAATAGTAACACTAACAAAAGAAATTTTCTTCGAGGGTTATTATGTTAAAGTGTGACAATTTTGATTTTTTTTTTAATGGGTGTAGATATCATGGCATATCCAATCTAATCGTTTTGCCATCAAATTTTTACTACTTATCAAATTAGTACACACTATCTCATACACTTTAGACGCATTTCCTAAAATTGAGTACACACTATCTTTATTTAAAAATATCTCACACCTCTCCTTTTCTTTTACATTGTCTCTCCATTTTTTTCCCACGCTTATTTTGGTGGTAGTTTAGTACTGCAAAAAGAGTCAAATTCAATCTTGGATTTTTTTTTTTTTTTTTTTTGTGTTATTTATTTCATTGTGTTTACAATAGTGGTTGTTGTATTTAGTTTAATATGTTAGTAATTATGGTTTTTTTTTTCCTTCTTTTTTTTTATAAAAAAAAAAAAATCGTTTTTATGAACAGGTTGTGAGTGAGATTGTTTTGCCATTGGACTCCAATATGATATACATGGAGTAAAGATGGGCAAATTGTTATCTTTTTATTTTTATTTTTTTATATTTCATTTCATTACTTGATTTGGTTTGAAAGTGTACATTTCTCTTTAATATTACCATCGTTGTGATTGTGTTTATATTTAGGTACATGTTGATTTGGTTTGATGTATTCATTTCTTTAATTATCAATAACTCGGTATACACCTTTACAATTTGGGTAGAACTATGGAAGAGTGTTATTTTTGCAATCAATGGTTAATACGAATTTTGTGTTGAATTAAAAGAAATGACACTAAACCCAAAATCAAGTTAAATTTACAGTTTTAACTTATTGATAAAAATAATATGAAAGAAACCATAAATTTAAATTCTACCATATATGTAAAAGAAAAAAAAAAACATAATCTTGAAAAAAGGAATAACATGTTATTAAAAAAAAAAATCAATTTCTCAAAGAAATAAATTTCAAGTAATTTGTGTCAACTTGACGGTTTTTGGATGCTCCTATCTAATAAGTGGGTCTTTTTGGCAAAGATAGACTGAATGATTGTTGGACAATTCCAAGTCTATCAAATACGTGTTGGATACTCTAATCCAACAAAAACTCAAGGTCCTGTTATAATCTCATGGTTTGTCCCATTGGCATGACTTTCATTTCAAAACGTCGTTAGCAGTCACACCACAGTCGCAAAAGTTTCCAATTTGCAGAATAGATAGCCGCTTCAAAGCTAAAAGCACCATGCCTATGAAATGCCTCACCCCAGACTATTGTAACTTATCCAGGGAACAAATTCCATACCTTAAAGCATGAATAGACGAGTGAGCATAAGAAAATTCAAGACAATGCCTTTTGTAAAAGAATCAAATGATATCACACGAGTCTGTAAAATGCCCTTACAAGCTCTCCAAATAAGATTCTTTGTTTTTTTTTAGTCAAATTAAACAACTCTAGTATAGTGATTTCTAGTCAACTGGGTTTTTTTTTTTTTTTTTTTTTTTTTTGGAGAAGAAATTTCTTTAAACTTGAGAGACAAAAAGAATTTACTACTACTTTAGCAGTTCTTCAACACTCTTATCCAAGTGGTGGGGGATCATCATTAATTGCTTTTAGCCAATCTTGACTAAATGGTTCTTGGAAGATACTACCTAAACTCTAAGTCCCTGCTTACGCAAAAATAAACTAGCCGGTAATTTAACTTACTAAAAAGAACAATGATCAATACCATAAATTTAAATTCTACTATATTTATATGAATAAAAAAAATAAAAATTTCATGTTCTACTTAAAAAAAAAATTAAATGTTATAAAAAAATGCAATATTTCAAAAGAAAAATGCCACATTCATAATATTTTTATAATACTTTTATAACAAATCCTAAGTGATGCGTTACTAGTAGCTATTATGGATGGGTGAAAAAGTAATTTAAGTTATAAGTTTACATAGAAACCAATAACAATTAACCATTTAAAATTTATTTTAAAAATATTGTAAATATATTACTTCTCTTTATCAAATAAAAAAATTCAAAAGAAGTGAATTGACTAAATATATATATATATATATCAAATAAATATATCCCTTCTCTATCAACTTGACGGTCCTTTGAGGCTCTATCCAAGTGGTGGGTATGCATCATTTTTTTTTACTTTTTGACCAAAATTGACTAAATAATTTTGTTGGACAACGCGATGTCTATCATATACGTGTTGGATACTCTAATCCAACAAGTCAAAGTCCTACATGCATAATCCAACACTCTAATCCAACAACTTAAGGTCCTATATGCAGAATCAATGTACCTACATTATTAATCAAATTTTTGAAGGGTGTGCATTATTTTTTACCTTTTGACCAAAATTGACTAAATGATTGTTGGTCAATACCTAGTTTATTTTATCAAGATTTCCAGACCCAAACTGTTTATTGAACCGTAAAAGGAAGATATTACGTCATAATTAATTTAATAATTAATTAAACCTTAAATATAGATATTAAATTTATAAAACTAGCAAAATTGACAATATATCTATATATGTGAGCGAAATTTAATGATTTTCAAGCATATATTTAATAATTAAATAAGAAAGTTAATAAAATAAAATAATAATCATGAAAACATTAAAATTTATGATTAATTTTTGAAATAAAGTTGAATATCTTTGAAAGATTTTAATTATAATTTTTTTTATTCCTTATAAGAGATGGATAATTTAATTAAGTAGAATAAAATTGTGTTAAGTTGATTTTTATTTTTTTATTTTTTTAAATTGCTAAGTGGTTGGACCGCACGGTTCTCACCGGTTCGTGTAGTCCAACCCCGATTTTAGCGATTCACGGAATTAACAAAAAATCCGTTTCTTTAGGCTTAAAAAACCGGTTTTCATCCTGGTTCCTGGTTTTCACGGTCCGACCTTCCAATCCGGTCCGGTTCTGAAAGCCATGTATTTTATAAGTCCAACAACTCAAAGTTCTACGTGCAGAATGAACGTCCTGCATTATTGATCAGATTTTTAAAATGGAAAAGTTAGGGACACAACTATGTGGTGAGCTGTGAGTAATGAAAGTAAAATAGTGGATTCATACCTTCATCAGTCACAACTCGCCATATGATAAGTTGTGACAAAAATTGTGAATTATTTTCTGTCCCTAGCATTGCTCCTATAAGATTATGATTTTCGGAAAAAATAGAGCAGTTTTAAAAGTGTTTGATGAAATTGGGTTTTTTTTTTTAAAGCTGGGTATTTGGTAAAAACTATTAGAAAGTAATTTTGAAAAAATTAAGTGTTTGGTTAGCACTTACACACACACACACACACACACACACACACACACACACACACAAATATATGAGTTTTTCATACTATATGATGATTTCAACTTCTTAATAATAATAATAATAATAATAATAATAATAATAATTATTATTATTATTATTATTATTATATAGTTTTTGACTTATTAATTATTTTTATTGGTATCATAATTATTTATCATTACTATTACCGACTTCTTATCAATAGTAATTATTTATTTATTTATTTTCATTATCATGATGCACAAAATGATAATGAGAAAAAAAAATTCAAATACATAGTAATAATCCAAGTTTAAATTGTACTACATGATAATTTAAAACAAAACAAATTAGTTAAAGATTTATGATGTTAAAGCTTTCATTTTTATCACACTTGAGCTTTATCATCAAAATGTACTGTTAGATATCTCATACATCTTTCCATACGAGTTTACAAATCTAACTATTTCAATTAAGATAGGTTGCAAGTCTATCGCACCATCATCTCTTTTCTTGCAAAGTTTTTCAAGAGTTCATAGTAGTAGTTAGGCTTATATACTTTTATGTAATAGTTATGGAAATTTTTGATTTGGACTTCTCTCATAATTATGCTTGTGGTTTTGTCACGGATTGCCAAATTGGGAGATTGTTAGGATTGTATTTTATATAATTGGCTAATCCTTTGACAAAACACACTTTACTTGTAAATTGGGTAGATCTAAGTTGGGTTTGATACATATCAAGTGGTTGTATTAAAGACATAAAGATTGATCCAAGAAACAAATGAAAAAAAGTTGTTTTATTGAAGCTCAACACTATCTCGATAGAAGGCTGCTATCGAGAATTAATGGGAAACTTGACACTAGATTGACACAAGCTCAATTTATTGAGCTTTACAAATTCAAAATTTCCATATTTGAATTTCGGCCCATGTTGATATTTTTGTTTAGGGTTTCTTTTCTCACAATTTTAAACATATATAAGGTTTATTTTAAAAGCCGTCATAACAGGAATACAAAGACCAAGAGCTTAATTTTCTTTGTGAGAAGCTACTGCATTTGTACACTATAAGGTTTTGTAACCAAATGCTTCTTGATCTTTATTGTTGATGAAGTGAAGAACTTTGCAACCAACAACAACCATTCAAGTTGTTGGAGTTAGTCATGTACTAAGATCTGTGCAAAGGAGTTAGTCACATATTGGAGATTTGTGCAACAAAGGAAAGAAGGCTACTACAAGACTAAGTCCAATTGTGTATTAGAGTAAAGGTTCAATTGTAGGTTGGTATTTTGGGATAGGCCGGGGTAGTGATAAGATTCTTTATACTTATAACCGCTTAATTTTTGATTAATGGATTCCTGGGAGTAGTGACCTTAAATTCACCCGATGGGGGTTTTTGCTTTGCAAAAGGTTTTCCCCATTTGTCAACAAATCAACGTGTCAATTTAATTTCTGCTGCATTTAGTTTATTTGGTGATTTGTTGGTACCTCCATAATTTGCATGTATTTTGACTTAATTAATTAACTAAAGCAATTGAATTAATTAACTAGGGTCAAGCTATCTTAACCCAATAGTATCTTAATTTATTGATAAAAATAATAATCAAGAGGTGGAGTGGACATCATAAATTTAAATTCTACTATATCTATATAAAAAAAAAAATTCAATTTCTCAAAGAAATATATTTAAGTAATGTGTCAACATGACAGTTCTTGGACACTCCCATCCAAGTGGTGGGTGTGCATCATTTAACTTTTTGGCCAAAATTGATGGAATAATTGTTGGACAATGCCAAGTCTATCATATATATGTTGGATACTCTAATCCAACACCTTATGGTCCTGCAGGCTTCAGTTTTTTAAAACTTTTTTGGAAAGTGTCAGTTTAAAAAAATGCTTAATGAAATTGAGATTTTTTTTTTTTTTTTTTTAAGTGTTTGGTAAAAGCTGTTTGAAAAAATAAGCATTAAGTTGGCTTATAAATGCATCAGCACAAATCTTTAGTAATTAATAGTTTCTAAGAACTAGAAATTGTAGCAACAATAATACATTTCATTCAACACTAGAAAAAGAAAAATATAATGTTCAAAAAAAAAAAAACAAAAAGAAAAAGAAAGAGAAAGAAATAAATTCAACATCTTTTATTTAGTCAAGTTAGACAAGTAATTTCTGTCAACTGCTTTTTTCTAAGAAGAAATTTCTATCAACTTGAGAGACACTCCCATCCAAGTGGTGGGGGTACATGATAGTTTTCCTATCATTAAGTAGCTTTTAAACAATCTTGACCAAATCATTCTTGGAAAATGCTACCCAATAATCCTTTGACAAAACACACTTTACTTGTAAATTGGGTAGATCTAAGTTGGGTTTGATACATATCAAGTGGTTGTATTAAAGACATAAAGATTGATCCAAGAAACAAATGAAAAAAGTTGTTTTATTGAAGCTCAACACTATCTCGATAGAAGGCTGCTATCGAGAATTAATGGGAAACTTGACACTAGATTGACACAAGCTCAATTTATTGAGCTTTACAAATTCAAAATTTCCATATTTGAATTTCGGCCCATGTTGATATTTTTGTTTAGGGTTTCTTTTCTCACAATTTTAAACATATATAAGGTTTATTTTAAAAGCCGTCATAACAGGAATACAAAGACCAAGAGCTTAATTTTCTTTGTGAGAAGCTACTGCATTTGTACACTATAAGGTTTTGTAACCAAATGCTTCTTGATCTTTATTGTTGATGAAGTGAAGAACTTTGCAACCAACAACAACCATTCAAGTTGTTGGAGTTAGTCATGTACTAAGATCTGTGCAAAGGAGTTAGTCACATATTGGAGATTTGTGCAACAAAGGAAAGAAGGCTACTACAAGACTAAGTCCAATTGTGTATTAAAGTGAAGGTTCAATTGTAGGTTGGTATTTTGGGATAGGCCGGGGTAGTGATAAGATTCTTTATACTTATAACCGCTTAATTTTTGATTAATGGATTCCTGGGAGTAGTGACCTTAAATTCACCCGATGGGGGTTTTTGCTTTGCAAAAGGTTTTCCCCATTTGTCAACAAATCAACGTGTCAATTTAATTTCTGCTGCATTTAGTTTATTTGGTGATTTGTTGGTACCTCCATAATTTGCATGTATTTTGACTTAATTAATTAACTAAAGCAATTGAATTAATTAACTAGGGTCAAGCTATCTTAACCCAATAGTATCTTAATTTATTGATAAAAATAATAATCAAGAGGTGGAGTGGACATCATAAATTTAAATTCTACTATATCTATATAAAAAAAAAAATTCAATTTCTCAAAGAAATATATTTAAGTAATGTGTCAACATGACAGTTCTTGGACACTCCCATCCAAGTGGTGGGTGTGCATCATTTAACTTTTTGGCCAAAATTGATGGAATAATTGTTGGACAATGCCAAGTCTATCATATATATGTTGGATACTCTAATCCAACACCTTATGGTCCTGCAGGCTTCAGTTTTTTAAAACTTTTTTGGAAAGTGTCAGTTTAAAAAAATGCTTAATGAAATTGAGATTTTTTTTTTTTTTTTTTTAAGTGTTTGGTAAAAGCTGTTTGAAAAAATAAGCATTAAGTTGGCTTATAAATGCATCAGCACAAATCTTTAGTAATTAATAGTTTCTAAGAACTAGAAATTGTAGCAACAATAATACATTTCATTCAACACTAGAAAAAGAAAAATATAATGTTCAAAAAAAAAAAAACAAAAAGAAAAAGAAAGAGAAAGAAATAAATTCAACATCTTTTATTTAGTCAAGTTAGACAAGTAATTTCTGTCAACTGCTTTTTTCTAAGAAGAAATTTCTATCAACTTGAGAGACACTCCCATCCAAGTGGTGGGGGTACATGATAGTTTTCCTATCATTAAGTAGCTTTTAAACAATCTTGACCAAATCATTCTTGGAAAATGCTACCCAAACGTGTTGGATACTCTCATTCTTGGAAAATTCTACTCAAATATTTTTATTTTTATTTTTATGTAAACAACCCAAATGTGTAGTACATTCTAAATCCCACATACACAAAAAATCTACTCTTATTTTGGTTGAACATTTCATTGGTTCAAAAATACCCATACACCCTTTGGTTTAAATAGAGACAAAATTGAAAGACAACCCGGTAAAAATGCATCCCTAACTCACATGTACAACATTGTTTTCAAAATAGGATCATTTTCCCTTTGGTTTTCAAATTTAATTTGAACTTCTAATTTATTCAGTCAAGAATTTAAATTTAAATTTTTATAATTTGTTTACCAAAGGATTCTACTAACCACAAGTAATTTATCATAAACTCTCAATCATAGTTTTTCATTTTATTTTTAAAAACCCCATGTTTTAGGATAATAGAAATGGAATGTAATAGTAACACTAAGAAAAGAAATTTTCTATGACGATCGTTATGTTAAAGTGTGTCAATTTTGATTTTTTTTTTTTTTTTTAATGGGTGTAGATGTCGTGGCATATTCAATCTAATCATCTTGCCATCAAATTTTTACTACTTATCAAATTAGTACACACAATCTCATACATGTTAGACACATTTCCTAAAAATGAGTACACACTATCTCTATTTAAAAATATCTCACACCTCTCTTTTTCTTTTAGATTGTCTCTCCATTTTTTCCCACCCTTATTTTGGTGGTAGTTTAGTACTGCAAAAAGAATCAAATTCTATCTTTGGTTTTTTTCTTTGTGTTATTTATTTCACCGTGTTTGTAATAGTGGTTGTTGTATTTAGTTTAATGTGTTAATAATTATGGTTTTTTTCCTTCCTTTTTTTTTTTTAAATTAGTTTTTATGAACAGGTTATGAGTGAGATTGCTTTACCATTAGAATCAAATAAGATATACATGGAGTAAAGATAGGCTGATTGTTATCTTTTTATTTTTATTTTTTCATATTTCATTTTATTACTCGATTTGGTTTGAAAGTGTACATTTCTCTTTAATATTACCACCAATGTGATTGTGTTTATATTTAGGTATATGTTGGTTAGGTTTGGTGCATTCATTTCCTTCATTTTCAATACCTCGGTATACACCTTTACGATTTGGGTAGAACTATGGAAGAGTGTTCTTTTTGCAATCAATGGTTAGTATGAATTTTGTGTTGAATTAAAAGAAATGACACTAAACCCAAAATAAAGTTAAATTTATAGTTTTAACTTATTGATAAATATAATATGAAAGACATCATAAATTTAAATTCTACCATATATATATAAAAGAAAAAAAAATTACATAGTCTTGAAAAAAGGAATAACATGTTATAAAATAAAAATTCAATTTGTCCAAGAAATAATTTCAAGTAATTTGTGTCAACTTGACGGTTCTTGAACGCTCCTATCTAAGTAGTGGGTCTTTTTGGCAAAAATAGACTGTATGATTGTTGGACAATTCCAAGTCTATCAAATACGTGTTGGATACTCTAATCCAACAAACAAGTCATGGTCCTGTTATATCTCATGGTTTGTCTCATTGGCACGACTTTCACTTCAAAACGTTGTTAGCACTCACACCACATTCACAAAAGTTACCAATTTCCAGAATATCTAGCTGCTTCAAAGCAAACTCCACCATGCCTATGAAATGCCTCACCCCACACTATTGTAACTTATCCAGCCATCCAGGGAACAAATTCCATACCTCAAAGCATGAATAGATGAGTGAGCATAAGAAAATTCAGGACAATGACTTTTGTTAAAAGACTCAAATGATATCACATGAGTCCGTAAATTAAATGCCCTTACAAGCTCTCCAAATAAGATTGTTTGTTTGTTTTTTTTTTTTTTAGTCAAATTAAACAACTCTAGTATTGTCATTTCCGTCAACTGGTTTTTGTTTTTTTTGAGAAGAAATTTTATAAACTCTAGAGACAGAACAATTTACTACTACCTTAGCAGTTCTTTGACACTCCTATCCAAGTGGTGGGGGCGCATCATTAATTGCTTTTAGCCATTTTGACTAAATGATTCTTGGAAAATATGACCCAAACATGTTGTATACTCTACTCCCGTTTACCAAATAATAATAATAATAATAATAATAATAATAACAGCTGGTATCTTAACTTATTAGTAAGAACCATCATTGACACCATATATTTAAATTCTACTATATCTATATAAATAATAAATAAAAAATTTCATGCTCTGCTTATAAAAAATGAATTATATGTTATAAAAAAATACAATTTTTTAAAGAGAAATGTTATGTCCATAATATTTTCACAACAAGTTCTAAGTGGTAGGTTATTAGTAGTTGTTATGGGTGAGTAAAAAAGTAATTTAAGTGATGAGTTCATATTAGAACCAATAACAATTAACCACTTAAAATTTGTTTTAAAAATGTTGTGAAAATATTATAAATGTATCACCTCTCTTTCTCAAATAAATAAATTCAAGTAATTTCTATCAATTTGATAGTTTTTGATGCTCTTGTCCAATTGGTGGCCGTGCATCATTTTTTTTTTTTTTTTTACTTTTTGACCATAATTGACTGAATTATTGTTGAAAAACACCAATTCTATCATATATGTGCTCATATATGTGCTGGAAACTCTAATTAAACAACTCAAGGTCCAACATGCAGAATGAATGTACCTGCATTATTGATCAGATTTTTAAAGAGTGTGCTTCAATTTTTACTTTTTGACTAAAATTGATTGATTTATTATTGGACAAGGCCAAGTCTATCATATACGTGTTGGATACTCTAATCCAACAACTCAAGGTCCCAAGTGTAGAATGAATGTACCTGCATTATTGATCAGATTTTTAAGATGGAAAATGGTAGGGTCATAAAACAATCTACAATTTTTACTACAATTTATCAAGTGGTGAACTGTGTCAAAAGTTGTGGGTTATTTTGTGTTCCTAAACATTGCCCCTTTAAAATTGTGTTTTTCTAAAAAAATGGTGTGGTTTTAAGAAGTGTTTAATGAAATTGAGCTTTTTTAAACGTTGAGTGTTAAATAAAAACTGTTAGAAAGTAATTTTGAAAAAATTGAGTGTTTGGCTAACACTTATATATATATATATATATATGATGATGATGATCTAATAATAATAATAATAATATTATTATTATTATTATATAGTTTTTGACTTAGTAATTATTTTTGTTAGTGTCATAATTATTTGTTATTATTATTAATGACTTCTTATTGATGGTAATTATTTATTTATTCATTTTCATTATCATGATGCACAAAATAATAATGAGAAAAAAAAATCAAATACATACCAATAGTCCAAGTTAAATTGTACTACATGATAATTTAATACAAAAAAAAAAGGAACAAATTAGTGTTATTAGATTAGGGAATTAATTTGTTCCTAAAAAAAGAGGGAATTAATAATTACACATTCATTTACATTATCAATTATCAATTTGTAACAGTATAACTATATAAGCATATTTGTGTTATCAAATTTGAATATAAAATACAATAGAATAACTTAATATAAAATAAATAAATAAAAGTATAATTTTTTTTAATATATAATAAACGGTAGAGGAAGTTAAGTTACTGAATTTATATATATATATATATATGTATAGATTTGACGTTAAAGGATAGGAAACCTTTCTTATTCTTAAGGAAGAAATTACAAATATTGACTTCATCCCCAACCCCATGTCATATAACTTAAGGGTAAAATTGGGACTTGGAAATAAAACTAAGGGTACTTCGGGATAATAACATGGAGTAAAGATGGGCAGATTGTTATCTTTTTTTTCTTTTTCTTTTTTATTATTTCATTTTATTACTTGATTTGGTTTGAAAGTGTACATTTCTCTTTTATATTACCACCAATGTGATTGTGTTTATATTTAGGTACATGTTGATTTGGTTTGATGTATTCATTTCTTTATTTTTCAATAACTCGGTATACACCTTTATGATTTGGGTAGAACTATGGAAGAGTGTTATTTTTACAATTAATGGTTAATACGAATTTTGTGTTGAATTAAAAGAAATGACACTAAACCCAAAATAAAGTTAAATTTATAGTTTTAACTTATTGATAAAATTAATATGAAAGACGCCATAAATTTAAATTCTTCTACCATATATATAAAAGAAAGAAAAAATTACATAATCTTGAAAAAAGGAATAACATGTTATAAAAAAAATTCAATTTCTCAAAAAAATAATTTCAAGTAATTTGTTTTAACTTGACGGTCCTTGGATGCTCCTATCTAAGTAGTGGATCTTTTTGGCAAAAATAGATTGAATGATTGTTGGACAATTCCAAGTCTATCAAATACGTGTTGGATACTCTAATCCAACAAACAACTCATGGTCCTGTTATATCTCATGGTTTGTTTCATTGGCACGACTTTCACTTCAAAACGTCATTAGCACTCACACCACAGTTGCAAAAGTTACCAATTTCCAGAATATCTAGCTGCTTCAAAGCAAAATCCACCGTGCCTATGAAATGCCTCACCCCACACTGTAGTAACTTAAAGCATGAATAGAGGAGTGAGCATAAGAAAATTAAGGACAATGTCTTTTGTTAAAGACTTAAATGTGGTCACACGAGTCTGTAAAATGCCCTTACAAGTGGTGGGGGTGCATCATTAATTGCTTTTAGCCATTTTGACGAAATGATTCTTGGAAAATATGATCCAAACGTGTTGTATACTCTACTCCCGTTTACCAAAAAATAAAAATAAATAACAGCTGGTATCTTAACTTATTAGTAAGAACAATCATTGACACCATATATTTAAATTCTACTATATTTATATAAATAAAAAATAAAAAAATTTCATGCTCTGGTTATAAGAAATGAATTACACGTTATAAAACAAAAACAAAAAAAAAACAAAAAATACAAATTTTCAAAAGAAATGTTATGTCCACAATATTTTCACAACAAATTTTAAATGACAAATTATTAGTAGTTGTTATGAGTAAGTAAAAAAGTAATTTAAGTAATAAGTTCATATAAGAACCAATAAAAATTATCCACTTAGAATTTGATGCTCCTGTCCAATTGGTGGCTGTGCTTCATTTTTTTTTTTTTTAATTACATTTTGACCATAATTGACTTAATGATTGTTGGAAAACGCTCAGTCTAGTATTCATACATGTGCTGGATATTCTAATTAAACAACTCAAGGTCCTATATGCAGGATGAATGTACCTGCATTATTGATCAGATTTTTAAAGAGTGTGCATCAATTTTTACTTTTTGACCAAAATTGACTGAATGATTATTGGACAAGGCCAAGTCTATCATATACGTGTTGGATTCTCTAATCCAACAACTCAAGGTCCTATATGCAGAATGAATGTAACTGCATTATTGATCAGATTTTTAAGGTGGAAAATGGTAGGGACACAAAATAATATTCAATTTTTATTATAATTTACCACGTGCTAAACTGTGTCAAAAGTTGTGGGTTATTTTGTGTCCTTAACATTGCCCTTTTAAAATTGTGCTTTTCTAAAAAAAATGGTGTGGTTTTAAAAAATTTTAAATGAAATTGCCTTTTTTTTTTTTTTAAAGTTGAGTGTTTGGTAAAAACTATTAGAAAGTAATTTTGAAAAAATTTAGTGTTTGGGTAGCATTTATATATATATATATATATATGATTTAATAATAATAATAATAATAATAATAATATTATTATATAGTTTTTGACTTAGTATTTATTTTTATTAGTGTCATGATTATTTGTTATTATTATTAACGACTTCTTATTGATAGCAATTATTTATTTATTTATTTTCATTATCATGACGCACAAAATAATAATGAGAAAAAAAATAAAATATATACCAATAATCCAAGTTTAAATTGTACTAAATGATAGTTAAAAAAATTAGTGTTATTGGATTAGGGAATTAATTTGTTCCTTAAAAAAGGTAGGGATTTAATAATTATACATTCATTTACATTATCAATTATCAATTTATAACAGTATAAATATATAAGCAAATTTGTGTTATCAAATTTGAATATAAAATACAATAGAATAACTTAATATAAAATAAATAAATAAAAGTATAAGTTTTTTTTTTGAATATATAACAAACGGTAGAGGAAATTAAGTTACTGAATATATCATTCTCCAAAAAAAAAAAAAGTTACTGAATATATATATATATATATATATATATATATAGATTTGACGTAAAAGGATAGGAAACCTTTATTATTCTTAAGGAAGAAATTACAAATATTGAAGCTTGTGTTGCAGTTTTAATAACATTGCAGCAACTTCATCCCCATGTCATATAACTAAAAGGGTAAAATTGGGATTTGGAAATAAAACTAAGAGCATTCATAGCAGTGGTGCTAAATAGTTATATTGCTATTTTTTAGCACCACTGCACATAAAAGAAGCTCACAGCAGTGGAGCAATAAGCAAAATTTTTTGCTTCTCCGCTACAATGCACATCTATCTTTAGATGTGCACTGTAGCTCACATCTAAAAAAAAAAATATTTTTTTATTAACTTCTCTCTCTTTCTCACATTAAAAAACTATTTCCTATTCTCTCTCTCTCTCTCCGGCTTCTTCTTCTTTCTTCTTTCTTCCTCAAAATTTTTTTTTCTCTCAAGCTCACCGGACAGCTCCCTCGTCTCCCTCATCCCTCAGCTCGCCGGCCAACCTTCATCGCCGATCTGTTTCGCCGACCAGCACGCCGACCCGCCCCAAGCTCCCTCATCGCCAATCCGTTCAGCTCGCCGGCCAACTCTCTCTTCTTTCTTCTCTCTCTCAACGACTCCAACCCAAGCCTCCGCCGACCTCAGCTACACCGGCCCAAGCCTCCGCCGGCCTCAACGTCACCGGCCTCAACGTCTCCGACCCAAGTCTTTTCTCACCTCTCTCTCTCGCCGATCTGTGATTGAGTTTTTTTTTTTTTTTCATATGGTTTGGTGGCTGTGGTGATGGTGGTTGATTTTGGTTGTGGTGGTGGTGGATGATTTTGGCTTTGGCAGTGGGTTTTGGGTATTTTGGCTTTGGCAGTAGCTTGTTCCTTGGTTTTGTTTTTTTTTTTTTTTTTTTTTTTTTTTTTTATTACGTTGTGTTGTGGTTGACAAAGGAGAGCGGTGGCCGGTGGTTATGGCCGGTGGTGGTGGTTGTTGGTTTGGCTGATGTAGAGGTGTTTGTGGTTTTTTTTGTGGTAGTGTGATATATTATTTTATTGTAAGGAATATATTATTTTATTGTGATGTGTATATTATTTTATTGTATTGAAAGTTAAAATAGATTCACTGTTGCAGCATGTGTGTAGCTAAAATAGATAAAGTGACTTTTGGTATAGCTAAATAGCTAAAATTTTGCCTTCACTGCTGTGAATGCTCTAAGAGCACTCACAGCAGTGGTGCTATATAGGTATAATGCTATTTTTTACCTCTAAATATAAAAAAACCTTCACGTAGCAGAGGAGCTAAATCTAAAAAATTTAGCCCCTCAGCTACAATGCACATCTATCTTTAGATGTGCACTGTAGCTCAAAACTAAAAAAAAAAAATATTTTTTTATTACACTCTCTCTCCTCTCTCATTAAAATATTCCATTCCTTTTCTCTCTCTCACTCTCTCTCTCCGACTTCTCTTCTTTTTTTTTTCTTCCTCAATTTTTTTTTCTCTCTAGCTCACCGGTCTCTCATTTCCCTCATCCCTCAGCTCGTCGGTCTCACTAGCTCGCCGGCCTCCCTCATCCCTCAGCTCGCCGGTCAATTTTTTTTTTCTTTCTAGCTCGCCGGCCTTCCTCATCTCCCTCATCCCTCATCTCTCTAGCTCGACTGCCCAGCACCGACTGAAGCCCAGCCCGGCGCCGACCACTCCTCACACTGGGCTGGGCTGGGCTTCGGTGGATTTTTGTGCTCGTTGTGCTCATTCCTTTTGCGCCGACCGAAGCCCATTCCTTTTGTGCTCATTGTGGATTTTTTTTTTTTTTTTGCTGTGGACTGCCGGTAGTGGTGGTGGTGGTGGTGGTATTTTCCGAACTGTTGTGGGCAAGTGGGCTTGTGTTTGTGCTTGTGGCAGTGGGCTTGTGCTCGTTGTGGGTTTTTTTTTTCTTTTTTTGCTGTGGACTGGTGGTGGTGGTGGTGGTGGTGTTGGTGGTGGTGGTTGTGCCTGTGGTTGACAGTAGAGGTGGTTGAGCTTGGTGGTGTAATATTTTTTTGGTAGTAGAATATATTATTTTATTTTAGTGGTTATAATATTTTATTACGATGTTTATATTATTTTATTATGTTGAAAGCTAAAATAGATCCACTGCTGCAGTATGTGTGTAGGTAAAATAGATAAAGTAACTTTTGGTGAAGCTAAATTACTAAAAATTTAGCTCAACTACTGTGGATGCTCTAAGGGTACTTGGGGATAATAACAGCTTCCCTCAATTTCTTATTTCTTTTTTGTATTGGACTCAGCTGGTCCGATACCCAAACGTGCCTTTTGGGATATAAAGCACTTTCCAAAAACTTGCCAAACGCAATCACGCCAACCACTTTAAAGATTGACTTGGAAATTGGAATGGAAGCACTATAAATATTCATCCCATCCCAACCCTCCCTCTTAACATCAGATATATTTTTATTCAGCAAAAAAAATCAGGTATATTTTCTTAGTCTTTCAAAATCAAAATGGGGTGTTTAAGTTGGAAGTATCAAGTTCTGTGTCTACTCTCCTTCCTCTTGCATTCTACCCCATCTTCTTTTTCTTCTTCCTTGTCTTCAATCTCACCATGCTCTGCTTTACTCCATTTTAATCGCACTCTTTCTCTTGATAGAGATGCTTCTCCTTCTTATTATTCATCTAGAATTCAGATGTGTGATAATTCATATCCAAAGACAGCCTATTGGAAGGAGGATACGGACTGCTGTACTTGGGATGGGGTCGTGTGTGACCGAACCACACGCCATGTTATTGGCCTCGACCTTAGCTGCAGTTGGCTCAATGGCCCCATTCATTCCAACAGTACCCTCTTCTTTCTTCCCCATCTCAGGACCTTGAATCTCGCTGGCAATTGCTTCAGTGAATCCCTAATTTCGTCTGAGTTTGGCAACTTTAAGGCTTTGACTCATCTTAACCTCTCTTATTCCTGTTTTTATGGCAAAATCCCTTACGAAATCTCTCATTTGTCTTCGCTGTTTTCACTTGATCTTTCATTCAACGATGAGCTTTTAATTGAAACACCAATATGGAAAAGAGTCATTCATAACCTTACTCAGTTAAGGGAACTTCTTCTGGATAACATGAATATGTCCTCAATTAGACCTAATTCTTTGATGAATCTATCCTCCTCTTTCACAACTCTTAGTCTCAATGGCTGTAACATGCAGGGAAAACTCGAAAATAACATCCTCTGCCATCCCAATTTACAAACCCTTGATCTAGGGTTTAATTCTAATATTGATTTGGATTCTCTTCCAAAGTGTAATTGGAGCAGTAGTTCCCTAAAGATTTTAGATCTCTCTTCAATAAGCTTTTTAAGAGAATTGTTTGATTCTATCAGCAATTTGAAGTCCTTGAAGGTTTTGGCTTTCGATAATTGCAATTTTATAGGGTCAATTCCAACGTCACTTGGTAACCTCACACAAATTACTTCTTTATATCTATCAGAAAACAAGTTTACTGGGTTAATTCCAACATCACTTAGGAACCTTACAAAACTTACTACTTTGGATCTGTCGTCTAATAATTTCAATGGTGAGATTCAATTGCCACTTTTAAATTTTAGTTGTTTTTTGCATATGCATGAACTAACAATTTGTTTTAATTATTGGGGAATATTTCAACAGGTTTGCTGCCGTTGTCACTATTGAATTTGCCCAATCTCTCAACTTTATTCATTGACAACAATCAACTTGTTGGTCCCCTTCCTAATCACGTAAGTGGGCTTTTGAATCTAAATGTACTCTCTTTACGTTCAAATTTCCTAAATGGGACACTGCCATCTTGGTTGTTCAATTTGCCATCTTTGTTGAGGTTAAGTCTTGATGGTAATCAATTCATTGGTGAAATTGGTGAATTCAAACCCAATTCATTGGAGTATCTTCATTTGGGTTATAATAAGTTACAGGGCTCTATACCTAGGTCACTATTAAACTTGCCCAATCTCTCAAGTTTATACCTTGACAACAATCAACTTGATGGTCCCCTTCCTAATCACATAAGTGGTTTGAATCTAATTCATCTCTCTTTAAGTTCAAATTTCCTAAATGGGACACTGCCATCTTGGTTGTTCAATTTGCCCTCTTTGGTGACGTTAAGACTTAATGGTAATCAATTCATTGGTGAGATTGTTGGTCCCCTTCCTAATCACGTAAGTGGTTTAAATCTAATTCATCTCTCTTTAAGTTCAAATTTCCTAAATGGGACACTACCATCTTGGTTGTTCAATTTGCCCTCTTTAGTGATTTTAAGTCTTGATGATAATCAATTCATTGGTGAGATTGATGAATTCAAGTCCAATTCATTGGAGTATCTTGATTTGGGTTATAATAAGCTACAGGGCTCTATACCAAGGTCAATATCTAGATTTGTTAACCTTGCTTATCTATCTCTCTCATCAAATAACTTTAGTATGTTGGAGTTAGAAATGATTTCAAAGCTCAAAAATCTCCACTATCTTGATTTTTCAAATAACTTAGTTAGCATCAACAATAATTTCACCTATACGTTGCCCAATATTGAGCAGTTGAACCTGTCTTCTTGCAACATTAGTGAATTCCCAATTTTCTTAAGAACAACAAAAAATTTACAATCCTTAGACCTTTCCAATAATAGCATTTATGGTCAAGTTCCAAGATGGTTGGAAGATGTGGGGAAGGATTCACTATATTTTCTTGATCTTCGTGATAACTTGCTTCAAGGACCATTTCCTACTCTAAGTTTTCTTGTTCTGAGATATTTGTTTGTCTCACATAACAAATTAATTGGAGAAATCCCTTCTTTAATTTGTAATGCAAGTTCCCTTGATGTTCTAGACTTGTCTCATAACAACTTAAGTGGCACAGTTCCCAAGTGTTTGGTAAACTCTAGTGGCCTCTCAGTGTTGGATTTGCGAATGAATAGCCTTCATGGTACCATCCCTATGGCATTTTCCAAGGGAAATCATTTTAGGAATATTAACCTTAATGGAAATCAGTTGGAAGGGCCATTGCCAAGATCTTTGGCAAATTGTAGGAAGTTGGAAGTTCTAGATCTTGGTAGTAATAAGATAAACGGAACCTTCCCTTCTTGGTTGGAAGGTCTTTTAAATTTGCAGGTTCTTGTCATAAGATCAAACAAATTTCAAGGTTGTATAGGTGAACCTAAGACCAAATTTCCTTTCCCAAATTTGCGAATCCTAGACATCTCTAACAATGAGTTTAATGGTCCTTTGCCAATAAATTATTTCAAATATTTGAAAGCCATGGCAAATGTGAATGAAGGAAAGGTTACGTTGAAATATATGGGAGATGGGTATTATCAAGATTCTATGAATGTGATGATGAAAGGGTTGTATATTGAGTTGGTGAGAATCCAAATTGTCTTCACGACCATTGATTTTTCAAACAATAGTTTCAGAGGAGAGATGCCAAAGATAATTGGGAGGCTAAAATCACTCAAAGGGCTCAACTTTTCTCACAATAACCTTACAGGTTATATTCCATCATCATTTGGAAATTTGACTAATATTGAATGGTTAGACCTCTCTTTCAACAAGCTTATTGGGGAGATTCCTAGGCAATTGGCAGATATACCATGGCTTGCAGTTTTAAATCTATCACATAACCAACTTACAGGGCACATACCTTCAGGAAAGCAATTTGATACGTTTGATAATGATTCATACACTGAAAACCTGGATTTATGTGGATTTCCGTTGTCAAGAACATGCAACAGCCTTGAGGTAAAGAAACCACCACCATTGACCTTACAACAAGAAGACAATTTAGAGCCAGAAAATGGGTTTGGTTGGCAAGCTGTATCAATGGGTTATGGATGTGGAGTGATATTTGGAATGTTGATGGGATATCTTATGTTTAAAATTGGAAAACCAAAGTGCATTGTGAGGATGGTCATGTTAGAGCAACATATCTTGCTTAGAAGGTTGAAGAAGAATGCCCAAAGACGTGGTGGAAAACATAATTAGTCAAAACAATTTGTAGGCGGTTTTGCTAGAGTTATTAAAGAATTTTCCAAGGCATGTGGTACTATGTTGTAATTTGTGGAAACCACTTCGATTTCGTAAAATGGTTGGACTCTATGTAGAATGCATCTGTTGTGACTTGTGAGTCTATGTAGATCATGAGGTTTTCAACCAAGGGAGATTCTGGATGTGCCGAAATCTGACTTCCACTGCAAAGAAGAAATTGACTCCGAATCTAACACAAATGTCGCAGCCCAGTAGAAAGCAGAGCTCTCCTCTAGTCTCATCCATGTGGCAGGATTAGGATAAAAAAGAAGCCTCTCTAAATACTCACTTCTTTGTCAACCTTATTCACTCTCTTTTGCTTAATTCTTTTAAAGAATGAAGACAGCACAGAATCAACCTTCTTTATGGTCCCCAAAGACACAGGGCACCATTCTTTGCCAAGGTATGCCTCCTCTTTAGTTACATCTTTGGGTGGCTTTGTTACTTTCTTCTATCTTTTTCTATAAATTCAAAGGGAAATCAAGATGCTAGGCTTTGTAATTATTATTTATAAATAAGTGTTTGATTTATTTATTTTCATGCAGCTAGTTGGCATTGTTGTTATTGAAGTAATTGGTAAGCCCGAGATCTCTTTCCTTGCAATTTGGTTTTCTGTCATTATAACATTTGTCTTTTATTGATCTGATTTGTTTGCCCAATAAGGTTCAAGGTTCTTTCCTCCGATGTTTCGAAACATATCAATAACCCCTGTACTCTTGAATAGTTCAAGACCTGTACGACTAACACTAAGGTCCTATTTCTCTCTTTCTTGATTTTTATGGTTAGGTTATGTACCATATCCTCATATATTAAAATTTTGCCTTTTGTTTTTTGTGTCCATTTTTTTATTCTTTGGTGAATGCATTTCTTAATGTTTAACATTTTCTATCTATGCTGAATGTGAATATTGTCATTTTTTATTGAAAAAAGAAAAATGGGAATTCAACTTGGTTGAAGATTCATAATGATATTGAGATTGTATTGTAAAATATTACCATGTTAACTTTTCAATTCTCCCAAAATCTTAAACTATTAGAAAATGATCAATTTAATCATTTAACCATATTCTAACCAGTATCATTTCTCAAAGAAGCTATGACAGTTAAGTCATGGTGACTAATAAAATCCCAGGTATATACCTAGTATCAAGTGTCAAGTTTGAGGAGACATTAAGGCCTGTGTGAGGTTGTTAGTGAATAGTCATGTTGTCAATTGGGGGTGGGGGCATTTCTCTGATTTTGATCATAGGTGTAATTGAGGGTTTTAGTTTGATTCTTTGTAAGGTTAGTTGCAGCATCTATTTACTTTCCTGCTTGCTCTGTTTTTGTTGTTCGATGTTGCAACTTTGAGCTGCTGGAGTTTGCTATTTGTATGGTTTGTTTCTTTGATAAATTCATTCATAAAATAAAATAAAATAATAAAAAAAGAAGTTACAGTTATCTATGATTTTCCTTAAGGACCTTGATTATATTTTCTCACTTAGTCTATACATTGCCAAACAATCTACAACGAAATTGTGCATTCAAACCTGAATTCCTTCATTTAGTTGAACTTCTTTGTTCTCCAAAAACTGGGCTGATGTTTTAAATTAACCAAAGGTTTTAACTCAAAGACCATATTTCATAAAAATCCCAAGCCTAGATACACTGCCTAAGCTACAGATACATTGTTCATCTCCTTTCAAAATAACTATTTACGATCTCACTTCAGTGATCGGATAACTACAGAAGATTAAGATATTTCCATTTTGTGTTTTGGACTTCAGTGCAGACACTTTCCCCATATTCCTTCTTTCAATTATACATTACACGTAACTCATTGTTCCACTCCATTTTCCAACTTATTTGAATCTTCCACTACTAATTTATTTTGTTTCTCAAATCGAAGAGTTTCTCCCTTAAATGTTTGCTTTGCATGTTCTAAAACCTATTATTTGTCATTTCCCAAATCGAAATTAGATCATGTTTCATTTCTTCTTGGCAAAACTCAAGGTTTTTTTGCCTTCTATTTTCTTTTGTCCTTTCTTTTCTTTAAATAGTTTTGTTGTCTACTTGAATATCAAGTAAGTATTTGCTAAACAAGAAGCTACATATATAATCTCTAAAAAATCACCCCCCCTCTCCCTCCCATAAATTTCGATTTTTGTTACATTCATGTAGAGTGTTTGATAAAATACCTGAGGGTTTTGTTCTTTTTATTAGAATTTGATATTGATAACATACCTTCTATTTCATCTTGCCAGCCCCTAATAGAAATTTCAATGTATATGAGGTTTGAATCAAAATGGAATCATTTAATTTTGTTGAAGAGAAAATCCAATGAATGATAGGATGATATTATCTATACCTTTAAATTTTATGATTTCATTCTACTATAAATCTCCACATGGAATGAAGTTTCAAGTTAATTAAGCTTTACTCCACTTTATTGCATTTGAGCCATTTGCACAGCAGTGTGCTCTTAGGAACCATTTGAGTCATTTACACAGCAGTATGCTTTTAGGAACCATTTGTGGTGTGTGATAAAGAAAGTAGTGAAAGCAAAATACATGGATTTTGTTGGGAAGGAAGCACTTAATTGTTCAGGCATCCAACAACTAAACTATGGTGCTTCTTTATGTCATAGAATGGTGGAAATTACCCTTAGCTAAATATATATTTCTTCAACTCATGAATTTGAGAATCCGCTTGATGCTTTTCTTAATGTTCTTTGATTTTATGTTTGTTTGTTTGTTTGTTTTTTTTTTTTTTTTTTTTTTTTTTTTTTTTGCTACTCACAATTTGGATGTTATGGAATCAATGATTCACTTATTTTGTGTTAGAACTATTCTTAGTTATGAAAGAAAAGAAAAAGGTTGATGGGTTTTAAATATTTCGCATAGAATTAGTATCTTATTTATAGTTTTGAATTTGACTAATATCAATTTAGTACACAGACATGAAGGTGGAAATAAAAGTTCTTGATGCTCTTTTTTAAAGCTCTCTGATTTATTATTTTTCTGCTGCATACTATGTCGATGTTAACAACTTAGATGACAAACTTATTTTTGTATTGATACTATTGTTTTAGTTGTGGGGAAAATTTGATGGGTTTTCTATATCTGTGTTTGCAATTCACAGAGGGATATTGCTCCACTAGATGTGAAAGGTTATGTTAAGCTACCTATCTTTGATATTAAGATTTCTATTTTCCCTTTATATCCCCTGTGGAGTACAACAGCAAAGTGGAACCATGACATGCTCAAGGAGTGCACCTCCTTCATTGAAATATTTGAATTCATTTTTGCAGGAAATAGGGAGCCGGATTTGTTCGCTGCCGTCATCTGGTCACTGTGGAACCGGCATAAAAACCTCCGCCTTGGCAAGCCAGCCCTGCCTCTTGACAAGGTGCTTGATTTTGCTTGGGAGCGCTTGACTGAGCACCCATCTAGCACATCGACTTCTTCAAATCCTCAACAACACCCAGCAGCAACATGGATTGCACTTGAGGCCCACGGCTTCAAAGTCAATTTTGATGGAGCAACATTCGTCGATGATGACACTGCTAGATTAGGAGTGGTGATCCGAAATGATGCAAGCTTGGTTATTCCCATGCCATCCTTGGTTATTGAGGTTGAGGTTTTGGCAGCAAGGAGAGCATTGGAGCTTGCACTGGAGCTTGGTTTCGACAATATAATACTTGAAGGCGACTCAGAAATTCTTCTCAAGGCCTTGAAGAATGGTGCCAGCAGGCTATCCCACTATGGACACCTTACATCATATATTTTTTTCCTTATTTCACACTTCTCAACTCTTAAATTATCTTTTGTATGAAGACACTATAATAGGTTAGCGCATTCTTTAGCAAGGAGAGCGTCCATCCCTCCTCAAATGTCCGTTTGGTTGGAAGAAGTACCACTAGACCTTGTTTTTGTATTCTTAGCTGATTTGAGCAACCTTCCTAATAATGTCTTTGTTTTGATTCTCAAAAAAAAAAAGTTGCAATAGTTGCTTTCAAATCTTATATAGTTGTATTTATGATTGTAGGGCCAGCATAGTACATTCAAAGAAACCCCGATCAATTCATTTATTTTCTTGAGTTATTGAATCAAACATGCATCCAAATTCTGTTCTAAATTTAAATAATTCAATTGAAAATGATTATCAAAATTTTTTTTATTTTTTATTTATTTTTTTACCAAAGACAATGTTTACATTAAACTGTCTACCTCATACACATGGATAAGGTGGAAGAAAACCGAAAGGTGGAGTTCTATCGAGTTCTTGGAAACTTCCCGCAAGTTATAATCAGGAATTCCGTGATCATTAAGAAGCTCAGTATTAGGATTAAGCACTTTAGTATCAAACATGGTGGAAAAATTGGGTCTGAAAGAAAGAGGAAACATCTTAAATGTGTCAGAGGAAAATAGCATACCCGTTGACTAGTTTGGGGTTCTGATGGTGCCATAGAAGTGAAAGTCTTCTCTTAGTTACTATATTGTCATGCATGAATTTGATTATATATTGAAAGTTCTTGCTAAATGCTTATTGTTACAAAAAGTTGTGTTCACCTGCAAAACTACTTAAGATGTTCCTTAAAACTTTGGGATATCGGTAAATATCCCAAAGCTTTCATGTTCCTTAAATAATTGTTATTCAACTTTCATGTTGGTTGTATATTAAAAGCTTTTGTGCTGTGTGTATGCAAATCAACATTCAGGCACACGATATATACATGATCCATGATCAATTTATAGTTGCATGGCTAGGTAGTTTAGTAAAAACTTGTTGATGTCAAATGGGGTTTCTCACTCTAATATAATTAAATAACTTCAAAGTAGAAATGTGTTAGATAACACCAATTGTGTTTTCTTGAATAATAATGTTTTATTCACTATTTTGGGTCAGTACAGCACATATCAGTTTCACGACTAGAAGAGCAGTCTTATCCACCACTGTAATAGATAGCGCGCAATGCATGTCCTTGAGGAATTTTGAAACGGGTCTTGAAAAATTAATTTTATTGTATATTAGTACATTTATTAATAGTTCCTCAAATTTTGAAATAGTCCATAATAACCCAAAAAAAACTCAAATAAGATAATACATTCCAAATCACCCGATCATTATAAATAAAAAATTAAACTACACTAATGTGTTTGTGCTGTTCACTAGTATGTATCTCTCTCTACTTCAACAATTTAACTTTCTTGACTTTTAAACTTTTGGTTGTCTATTGATTTCATTACAAAAATAAAAATGAAACTTGTGCGGCTGTGCCTATGACTGTCAAGTTTTACTGTGTTGTTGAGAGAGTGAATGTTATATAATATAATATATAATACGCTATAATATATATATATATACACACACAATATAGTATTGTTTATTATATGTTAATGTATTTATATAAGGGTATAATTTTGAGATAAATACAAACAATTACTTAATAATTTGATTGTTCACACACTTTTTTTCTTTTTAAATTAGCTATATACATGAAAACCACAATTTATGCGTATTGTTTTATATATTCAAAAAAAAAAATGACTATTGCCCAATCTTCTTTTTCCAAATGCTAAAAATGTAGATGTTGGACCCCTAGAAAGCCTAATAATTGTATGGCTTTATCTCACTGTTTATAGAAAAAGAGATTCTTAAAAAAATGGTTCATTAATGATTTTAGGGTAAATTTCACTAACCTACATTTGGCCTAATGCCAACCAGGACCAAAATATTTTAAAATTGACCTACTTGGTCTTTCCAACATAGAGACATTATAACACCATCTCTCTCTCTCTCTCTCTCTCTCTCTCTCTCTAACCTATAAACACAATGCTAAATGCCTTTCATTTCTCCAAATCTTCTTCCTGTATTCTTATTCCTTTGGCTTTTTCCCATTTTTCTTTGAATTTCTAACAACACAATTGATTTATTTTCTTAAAATAAAATTAAAAGTGTATATATATATATATATATATATATTACTAATAACTATTTTTGGTTAGCCTTGAAAATCAAAAGGAAAATTCACAAAAATCTTTTCCATTCATTGCTTAGTAGCCAAGAAAACCAAAAGGAAAAATCTTTTCTTTCTTCACTAAGAAACCCCAAAAATCCTAATGGCCTTTAGTCCTTAACCCAACCAAACTGGATCCACCCCAAAACATTGGTCAAACACAAATCTAGCCATTAACATAGAGGTAAGGTAAGATTTGGCTAAGAAAAAAAGAAAAAGAAAGAGAAAGTTAGGTGAGATTAGAGGAAAAAAGAATAGAAATGAGAGAGAGACATGTGCCACAAAACCCATAACCCAAATACCACTGCTACTACCAACAGGGGTGGAGCCATGTACATGGGTACGAGGCCATCCCCCCCCCCCCCCCCCTCAATTTGAAATTTTCCTATTTATATATGATATATTTGGTGACGAAATGTATTTGACAAAATTTTTTGTCACCAAAAGTCCTCTATTTCGTCGCCTATGATTTGGTGACGAAATTTGTTTTTTGGTGACAAAATTGGTTTTGTCGTGTATATGCGTCGCCAAAAGGTTTGACATTTTTTTTAAAATACTTTTGGCAACGAAACCATTTTGTTGCTGAATGTTTTCCTCACTAAATACATGATTAAGCAACAAAATAGTGGGTTTCTTGGGTTTAGGTTTTATCCCAAAACTAAAGACTATAAAGTAATCAGGTTTGTGACTTCAGAAGATAGTCTTGACCTTGCAAATCCTCAACCTGAGGTCGAGGTTTGTTCACTGTCCACCGGTGAATGGAAAGTGATTAGGATTGGTTTATTTCACATATCTACTTTACGTTGTCCTGAGCCACATGCATTTGTCAATGGGGCTAAGGGTGGCAAAATTAGATACGACCCGCAAATCCGACACGACATGACACAACACAAAATTCACAAGTTATGGGTTGAGGCTTAATGAGTTTGTGTCATACTCGGGTTGACACAACTAACTTGTTTAATAAATAGGTTGTGTTAGTTTTCAACATATGAAACCCCTTTGACTTGTTTGACTTGTCTAATTAAATGACATTTTACTAATATATCCTTCAAACCCTAAGTATATAAACTTATTTGTTGTTGTGGTTTATTTTCTTTGACATATTGTGATTGATTATTTGTGATATTGAGATATACTTTAGTTTTGAATAATTATTTGTAATGCAATTACTCGTTAGTTTTGAATTTTATATTAAAAATATTTATTTGCTTGTTTTTTCATAATTTTTTTTTTATTTTGATAAAAATTGATAAAAAAGTCAACACGACTGACCCGTTTAATAAATGAGTTGTGTTAGGGTTAAAGAATCTTGACCTGTTTAATAAACATGTCAGGTTAGTGTTAACCCATATAGTTGGATACTCATAAGTTGAAATGACATGAACCTGACATGCGAACACAAACGGTCGTCCCTAAATGGGGCTATCCATTGGGTTGCTTACAGAGTCACTAATGATGGATTTTAACCTTTTGTTTTGGTGTTTGATTTGGCTAACGAGGTCTCTGCAATATACAGCTAGCCTATTTAAACAAAACAAGCCCATCCGAACTTAGCCCATTTCACCATTTCACATTTCACAGATCATTTGAGAGACTCTACTAGGATTTTGGGAAATAGGAAAAGGGTAGAAGAAGCCGCCAGTGTTAGCACTAAAAGGAAAGAAGCGCAATCTAGAAGGCTAACACCAGTGGCTTCTTCTGCCCTTTCCCCATTTCTCCAAAGCCTAGTAGAGTCTCTCGAATGATCTGTGAAATGTGAAGTCTGAAATGGTGAAATATGCTAGGTTTTTTGTTTAAGTAGGATAGCTGTATATCACGAAAGACCTCATCAACCAAATCAAACACCAAAACAAAAGGTTGAAATCCTTCATCAGTGAATCTGTAAGCAACCCAATGGATAGTTGTAGACACCACATTTTATACCCCTTACAACTTGAGCCCTAGTTCCCCAATGATGCTCAAACTTTAAGGCCCAAGGCCAATTTAAAGCCCAATCAGATATCAAATTGACTTGAGGAGTGTTAAATGGAAAATATAACTTTTTAAATGAGCATGTTGGGAAATTTAGACCCTGGTTGATAGAATTAACAAGTTTTAAATCCAAGTTGTTAATTAGATTTATTATCAATAAAACTTATTAAATAAAAAAAAAATCAATATCATGTCAAAATCATGTAGTAGAAAAATAAATAAGACAAGATATGATAACCTAGGAAAACCAATGAAACCAACCAGTTTCACAGTAAAAAAACTAGGGGGAAACCTTCCCGAAAAGCAATCCACTATAGAAAAGAGAAGTTTTAGATATAATACATAACCTTTGTCCCTAGACTCTACAATCCCCGTAGATGAACTTACAGCAGAAACCTTCTACTGCTTCAAAACCTTTGAACTCTTCAATATATGAACGCCACCCTTTGATGCACAAATCCCAGTACGTGACTAACCAATTGCGCGAATTCCAGTTCGCATCTTAATCACCAACTAGAAGAAGAATGTTGGCTGCAAAGTTCTTCACTTCATCAACCTTAAGGCGCAAAAGACGCAGTAGCTTCTTTTAGAGAGAATAAGGCATCGGTCACCTTTTGCATATGTTCTCCTTGTATTCTCTTATGTGACAGCCTCTAAAATAAGCCTTATATAGGTCTAGGGTTGTGAGAAAAGAAACTCTACACAAATACAAAAGCCTGGCCCAAAAATCAGATCTGAAAATTCTAATTTTCGTAACCTCGATAGATAGCAGGTGTCGAGCTTTAAACTTCGACAGATACAGCTATCGAGGAGGTGTTGAGTAGGTGTCGAGGGGACAGAAGCTTTCTCGATCGATCCACCAGCTATCGAGAAGGTGTCGAGATTGCGATAACACTCAACTGAAGAGCTCGATAGATAGCCTAGTTGTCAAGAGGTGTTGAGCAAGTGTCGAGCTATTTGTCCGCAGGTATCGAGCTATCTGTCCAGCTTTAATGAACAGCTTTTCTTCACTTGTTTCTTGGTCCAATTTTCATGACTTTAATACTAGACTTGAACAACATGTTTCTTGAAGTATTAAACACATCCTAGATCTACCTAAATACAAATAAAGTGCGTTTTGTCAAAAGATTAGCCAATTATACAAAATATGTCCTTAACAATCTCCCCCTTTGGCAATCCATGACAAAACCACAACAAACAAATGAACATATGAGAGAAGTCATAAATCACTCAACTCATATTCACTTGTTGAATACAATAAAATCTATCCTAACACAAACTCTTGAAAAAATTTGCAAGAAGAGAGTTTATGGCAAGTAGACTTTGACAACCTGTATTTCTGAAACACTTTAAACAAACTCATCAAGTCATCTTTTTGTGAAACAGAAATAATATATTGCATACAAGATAATAAGAAACATGTGTATGGAGATAGAAAAGAAACAACACATGTAGAGGTAGGTGAAGAAGACATACATCATTATATATATATATATATATATATATATATATATATATCAAAGATAAGCACAATGTATGTAAACATGGTCACAAGACTGGTGTACAAGAAGAAGGAGGTAAGTACTCCCCCCTAACAAGATGAAACACAATTCCCCCTTACAGAGGCATGTATTTCTCCCCCTAACATGTAGAATCTTAAAAAGAAACCACATATTCTCCACAATTTCTCCTCCTTTTTGTCATGATTGACAAAGGGTACAAGAAGCTAGAGAGCTTCACCCAAGAAATATAAAGATGATAAAAAATGATCAAGAGGGTACAAAGAATCCAAAAAAATGCATGAATGTAATGAAACAAGATGCAATGGATGATAAAATAAAAGAAGGACGCAAAACATGTGGAAAAAAAAATCTCTCAACAAGAAAAATGTCAAGCACATGGATCCCAAAACACACACACACACACACAAAACAAGCCTAACCAATTTTATATTTCAAAAACAAGTTAAGACAGTTTAGTGAGTATACATAAACACATGTAAAACCTTGTGATGGCCAAATCACATTGTACCTACACATGTATCAAGAGTAGCAGAGAATATTGTATGTTGTGTGTGAAAAACATCGCAAGATTGCATAAGTGTATACATGTTATGATGATTTGAAATATGAGAAAATCACTTTAACTCACACACAATCATAATTGCTTGATGGGGATTATCACCTTCGAGGTACATCCTATAACTCCCACATCTCTTAGAATACACGCTTGCAATCATTTTTTAAAGCATTTTTTGATATTTTTGCTTTTTATTTTCTTTGAATATTTTTCTTTTTAAGCATATCATGCATAGGCATATTAGAGAGAGAAAAGAAATACCCAATGATATTTGACATTCCAATTTTGCTGTGAAACACTACACTTTTGCTATGCCGAAGCATATAGGTGTCATATTATGATTGACGGGCAACAATGTTGAAATGGTTATTTATGCCTTTCTCTTAAGATTTTTTAGTCCTTCCTAACAAAAAGAGTGATACAAGTGTTAAGTATAAGAGATAACTTAATCTTACTCATCACTAACAAGAGCCACAAAGCTTACTTGCTTAATTGTGCATAGAGATGCTCATCTACGCTACAAAAGATACAAAGTTTAGAAAACTTTGTTTCAATGGCCATCCAAGGTACACAAGTACCAATGTACACAAAACACACACTGTTTTTGTATTTTTCTAATTTTTCCTTTTTATTTTTATTTTGAAAACAAAACAAAATAAAAACTAAACAAAAACAGACAAACAATATGAAAGCATGAAAGAAAGATGCATATGCATGAAGGCATGATAGAAGGGTACAGATGCATGAAAGCATGATTCCAAAAGCAAATAAGAAATCAAGCAAAGACAGTCCACTTTAGATAAAAAGAATTAAAGCAGAGGACAAACAGAAAAGACAATTAAGTCTTAGGCTCCTTTCTCAACCACACAGCATGAGTCTTTGGCCGTGAAGATGAAAAGTCATGTGTCCTAGTATGCCTACTAAAGGACATAGAAGAATTAAGATTCTCCTGAAATTGAGTTAAAAAGCTCAAGACTTTTAATAACTTTCCAAACAAAGGAGTAGGTCCTTGAGAGGAAACCTATGACCGTTTGGACAATTGTTTATGAGGATACAACTTAAAGCAATTAGGACGAATGTGTCCAGAAACACCACAATGGTGACAAACATGAGGTCCAACAATGGATTTAGAATTAGCCAGATTAGTTTTGGATTTCATACCTTTATTACCTTTCTCAGATTGTGGCACAAAGACAGTTCTTGATTCAGAAGCCATAGAAGAGGAGGGCCTGGAGGAAACAACATATCCTAAGCCAATTTTATTAGAACTAGGCTTTTGAACACTCGATACCTCATCAAGCTTTGCACTAGACATCCTCTCTATTTGAGTTCTAGCTTGACTAAACTCAACTTTAAGATTTTTGATCTTCTCTTCTAATGAGATGTTCTCCACAACAAGAGTCTCAACTAACCTTGTAGTCTCATTTAGTTTAACTAACAGATCATCCTTTTCAATTTTTACTTCACTAAGCTCTTTTCTACACAGATGAGAAGTCTTTTCAGATTTTATGAATTTAGTGCATAGCTTATCATAGGCTTCTTGAAGGGTCATCTTCTTGGGTACTTCATCATCAGAAGAATCCTCACTATCACTAGTACTCTCCACAGTCACCTTATCAGTTGTGGCAGCAAAGGCTATAACGTGACTACATTCACCCACATACTCATCAGAAGAGTCATCTTCAGTATCACTCTAGGTAGCAACCAACCCTTTATCTTTGGATTACTTGGTCTTTTCCTTCATGAGATAGTTTGGGCACTCTATCCTCATATGACCAAAACCTTTGCACTCATGGCATTGAATGGGGGTTTCTCATTCTTTCCCTTCCTTGAGGATTTAGGTTTCCTAGGAGGTTTGCCTTTATCCTTTTTCCTAAACTGAAGAAGCTTGATAATCTCATCAGTTATGAAGGTTAGATCCTCATCCTCATCATCATCTTCATCTTCATCTTCATCCTCACTTTTAGAGTCCTCAATCTCTTCCTCTATATCCTTAAAAGCTAAATTTTTACTCTTTCCACATTTTCCCATTAAACCTAATCCTATCTCATAGGCTTAAAGGTTCCCTACAAGCTCAGTCAAAGGAATTTGATCAATGTCCTTTGCTTCTTCAATGGCAGTGATCTTGGCATGGAATCTTTCAAGTAAGGACCTAAGGATTTTCCTAACAATTTTGGATTCTGCAATACATTCTCCAAGGTTGAAGGCAAAATTCACAATATCCTTGAGTTTTGCATAGAACTCATCAAAGGTCTCATCCTTCTCCATCCTTATTTCTTCAAAACTACTAGTGAGTTGTTGAAGCTTCACAGTCTTTACTACCTTGGTACCTTCATAGGTGGTTTCAAGAATGGTCCATGCTTCCTTGGCAACTTCTGTGGATGATATTTTCTTGAATTCTTCATCGGTCACCCCACAAAATAAAGCATTCAAGACCCTACTGTTGAAATTTGCCGCTATGATTGTTGCATCATCCCAATCCACCGGCGCTTCCTTTGGCTTAATCTAGCCAACTTCAACAACTTGTCATACCTGTTCACCTAGAACCTGCAAAAAAAACTTTCATACGAACTTTCTAGTATGCATAATTAATTCCATCAAATAAAGAAGGAATCAAAAGAGATTTTCCACGATCCATGACAACAAGGGTCAAGGATCACACTCAGGAAATTAATCCAATCAAAGGGTACCTGCTCTGATACCACTTGTTGGGAAATTTAGACCCCGGTTAATAGAATTAACAAGTTTTAAATCCAAGTTGTTAATTAGATTTATTATCAATAAAACTTGTTAAATCAAACAAACATCAATATCATGTCAAAATCATGCAGCGAAAAAATAAATAAGACAAAATATGATAACCCAGGAAAACCAATGAAACTAACCAGTTTCACAGTAAAATACTTGGGGGGAAACCTTCCCGAAAAGCAATCCACTATAGAAAAGAGAAGTTTTAGATCTAGTACAAAACCTTTGTCCCTAGACTCTACAATCCTCGTAGATGAACTTAGCAGAAATCTTCTACTGCTTCAGAACCTCTGAACTCTTCAATATATGAACACCACCCTTTGATGCATGAATCCCAGTACGTGACTAACAAATGTGCGAATCCCAGTACGAGACTTAATCACCAACTAGAAGAAGAATGTTGGCTTCAAAGTTCTTCACTTCATCAACAATGAAGATTAAAAAGCACATGGTTACAAAACCCTAAGGCGCAAAAGACGCAGTAGCTTCTTTTAGAGAGAATAAGGCATCGATCACCTTTTGCATATGTTCTCCTTGTATTCTCTTATGTGACGGCCTCTAAAATAAGCCTTATATAGGTCTAGGATGTGAGAAAAGAAACCCTACGCAAATACAAAAGCCTGGCCCAAAAATCATATCTGAAAATTCTGATTTCCGTAACCTCGATAGATAGCAGGTGTCGAGCAGGCGTCGAGCTTTAAACTTTGACAAATATAGCTATCGAGGAGGTATCGAGCAGGTGTCGAGGGGAAAGAATCTTTCTCGATCGATCCACCAGCTGTCGAGAAGGTGTTGAGATTGCGATAACACTCAACTGAAGAGCTCGATAGATAGCCTAGCTGTCGAGAGGTGTCGAGCAGGTGTCAAGCTATCTATCTAGCTTTAATGAACAGCTTTTTTTCACTTATTTCTTGGTCCAATCTTCATGACTTTAATACTAGACTTGAACAACATGTTTCTTGAAGTATTAAATACATCTTAGATCTACCCAAATACAAGTAAAGTGTGTTTTGTCAAAAGATTAGCCAATTACACAAAATATGTCCTTAACAGAGCAAAAACCTATTTTTGGAAATAAAAGACCAAAGTTTCCCTCGGCACACTCCTATGTACGTAGTTGGGGTTTCAGATGCATGAAAAAGTTTTTTGCAATAATGGCTGAGATTTGGAATGAATCCCACATCGTCTGGGAGCCATTCCAAACCCCATTTTTTTCACTATATAAAGCCTTACATGTTACATTTTCAAGACACACAGAAATCCATCGATAAAAACCTAAGATTCACTAGAAAATAGTGAATCAAAATGGAGTTTTTTACAAAACACTCTCAAGTCATTTTTATTTTATTGGGACCTTTTCTGGCCCCAATCCTTTTAGTTCAACATTACTAATTGCTTGTTTAATGACTTGTGATAGATTTGACTGAAGGGAATAGTCAAAATCAAAGCTTGGGAACTCTTTTTTAAGGTTTCAAGCTTCAACCCTTTCTTTTCATTTCTGTTTTTCTTTCTATGTTTTGATCTTGTTTTTTGCTTAATTTATGTTTGTACATGTTTGCTTAGGTTAGTTTTATAGTTCTTTTTATGTTCTGAGCATGTTAGGTTGTTAGAATTAGGGTTTTTCTTTTATGTTCTGTTTTTTGTTTCATGTTTTTGGGTTAGGGTTTGTGAAAAAGTCCATGGACGCCTGCCATGAGCATACGTACGCAAGTTAAATCCTACATATGTAGGTCGCTGGCTTCGTACACAAGCACTTGCCTAGAAACCCTAATTCAGATCTCTTATGTTGTTTGGTTTGCTTACTTCACATGTTTTGCCTCTATTTAAACCTTTATCATATGTTCATATGTACCTAAGTCTCTGTCTTGTATGCTTGCTCATCTTTAATTTGTTTCGATTAGGGTTTTATGTTTATGTTTTGTTTAAATACCATAATCATTCATTCACATGTCCATGCACAATGCCATTGGTGCTGAGATGCTGCAATGTAAGCTAGGTAAGTCATGCATTCACATGTACATGCATGTTGTTTGTTTAATCTTCTTTTGATATGTGTACGAAGTTGATGCCTTCTTTTTTATATGACTTGCTTGCTACCACATTGATGTTTATTGCCTTAAGATGTATGATAGGGTGTTCACATGTTAGATGAATGCTAGGGTTTCTTATTTGTGTTTGGGTTTGGCTATCTTTTGCTTTAGGTTTGATATATAGTTTGTTTTTGGATAATGATATCATGATTGTATGTTAGATGCATGCTAGTGTGTGTGTGAGTTAGGATACAAAGTGTTGAACATGTTTTTAATAAGGTTAAGATGTAAGACACAATAATGGGAGGCCAACCTTAGGGTTGGGTGATCTTGGGTGCCTAACACCTTCCCAAGAACGTACCTAAACTCCGAACCCATACTCTAGTAGTAAGATCAAAGGTCCTTTCTTGAAAAGGACACTATATGTATGGTTCCTAGACCATTTCAAAAACTAGGTGGCGACTTCAAAAAGACCCCTTGTGTCCACAATAGCCCCATTGACAAATGCATGTGAAGTTACCATTTTTTACGACTAATGTTGATTTTGGAAAGGTCATGCCTAGGCCCATAGGTTTTAGAAGGAATGGGGACGCTGTATTCGTATTTAGTGAAGGAAAACCTATCTCTTGGAATCCTGAGAGCAAAGGATTTAAGGATCGTAGGATGATTGGAGATCACAATACTTTTATTGATTCTTACATTGAAAGTCTAGTTTTGCTTGACTAGGCCACCAACGATGTAGTTACATACTAAGGAGAATAGGTAAGATGCATTTCATGTTTATTTTTTTTAATGGTTTTTCATTTTGTTCTATAGTTATACTTGGTACTGATAACATCATACATTATTTAGATATGAATACGACACTGTTTTATAAATTCTAATTATTGTTGATTCATTACCTTAGTCAAGTGGCTTTATCTTTACAATAAATAGCTTATCAAGGTTGTGGTCACTGTTGGTATTGAGGTGATAGTCTAGTCGATAGCATATATACTAAAAATTGTTTGTCCTCAATTCAAATTTTGTTTAATGTAATATTTTATTACTAAAAAAAGGAAGTGATCAACTTTGCTAATCAAATTTGAGCAATCTTATTTATCAAGCCAAGTTCATGTTTCCTACCACTTATACTCTACAAAGTATAGATAGATGTACTCAATTGCTTCTTTAATGAAAATTTTATGCCGACCACTTTTAACTCATTGTTTTCACACTTATACTAAATGCTCTTCATGTTCTCCTTGTATTATTTATTCAAAAAATTTCTCATTTTGTCCAATGTGATATGTTTAATCTAAAGATTTTGCTTGTACATTTTAATTTTTCTATTGCCTTAAATGCCTATCTTCTTATTGAAAATCAATGAGAAAGCAAGTCTCGAGCTGGTATTGCTTGCTTTCGGTGATTAAGAAATAAGAACTGAAAATGACCTATTCATACCTCCCAAATCCATTTTGCTATCTTTCCTTCCTTAGCATGATTTGCATCATTGTTTTTACTCCCAGTGAAGTAGTTATGCCTAGGTGTATTGTTTTGTTGACTTCATTTCATACCATTGTTTTTCTTTTCTCTCTCTTAATCTTTTGTTGATGAGTTAGTATTTTTCTATTACACAATTGTTTGACTGTGTAAATTTTTTTGACCCTTTTTGTTCATCATCATGAAGATATAAGTGTTTTACTTATGTTAGGTTCTAAAGACTTAGGATCTTATGTATTTGGAACTGTAATGTGTTTATTGGTAAACCATGATCAAAACAAAGTGTTTAATCATGCTTAGACTTGCTCAAAGTTGGTTCATTTATGTAAAGTTGGATTTAAGTTGATGCAAATTTAATAAAGCATTTCGGCCTGGTTCGATCGATCGAAGCTTAGGCTCGATCAATCAAAATTCAGGCAGAATGAGTTTTTTGCAGAACTCCAACTCAGCCCTAGTTTATTTAAAACGTTTAGGGTTTTGTGTTTTTGCCCTAGGTATATAAGGTAAACCCTAGCCACGTTTTAGTGTTGCTCATATTGTTGTTTATGTAAATTTCTTATGAGATCTATGAGGAGCTTTCCTTTACACAAGCTTAGGATTATCAAGAAGGAGATTTCTTTAAGAGCTTGATGATCATTCAATTGCTGCCATAAGAACTAAAAGAAACACAAACAGGTGTGCTTGTACTTGCTAGAGAATCCAAGAAAGAAGGAGTCCGTGGTTTTGGAGCTTGCACGTGGTTGTGTCAGTAAGTTTCTATTGGTGGGTAGCAATAGGATGTTAGTGGTCTAAGTCCTGTTGAACAACTTAGATTCTTTCATAGTGGATTCAGGTTTATCTTGAGGATAACTAGGTTAAATCCTCTCCAGGTTTTTATCAGTTTGGTTTCCTTGGTGATCATATCATTGTGTTATTTATCTTTTCGCTGCTTTGCATAATATGATTGTTTGATTGTGATAACCTAGATTTGGAATTTGAACTAAGTAGCAACTTGGCTAATTACCTAGGTTAATCCAATTGTGTTTTTAAGGGGTCTAAAAACTATCAAGTGGTATTAGAGTGGGTTGCTCTCTTGTTGTTGATCTTTTGATCTTTAAGCTGATCTTTGACCCCTGTCGTCATGGAACACGAACATTCTCTTGTTATTCCTCCTCACTTTGATGGGAATAATTATGCTTATTGGAAAGCAGGGATGAAAGCATTCCTGAAATCAATTGATGAGAGAGTTTGGAACTCCGTCGAATACAGATGGGAGAAGCCCACTACTCCTGTTAATGAGTGGCAAACTTCTCAAAAAGAAGCAGTCGCGTTCAATAGCAAAGCTATGAATGCTATTTTTAACGTTGTTTCTATGGAGGAATTTAAGAGAATCTCTAATGTTGAGATTGCTCATATTGCTTGGAATATCCTCCAGACTGTGCATGAAGGCACAAAGGCTGTCAAATTCAACAAATGCAGCAGTTAACTTCTAAATTTGAAAGCATTAGGATGTCTGATGATGAATCTTTTGATGAATTCTATGCTAAACTTAATTATATTGTTAATTCTGTATATAACTTGGGTGAAATCTATGATCAACCTAAAATTGTTAGGAAGATTCTTAGATCTTTGACAGAAGATTTTAGACCTAAGGTGACTGCCATTACTGAGAGCAAGGATGTGGACTCCATCACTGTTGATGAACTTGTAGGATCTCTTCAATCCTATGAATTGGACCTACCTAAGTCTAGCAAATCCAAATCAATGGCTCTTAAGTCAATTGATGATGTTGATGTTGGTGGATTTGATGATGAGCTCTCTGCTACAGAGATTGCATACCTTGCCAAGAACTTTAAGAATTTCCTTAGAAACAACAACAGAAGGGCAAGAGATAAGAACACTGCTAAACAGAGAAACTTTAGGAAGAATGATCTCACTAAGGTTAACAACACTGATAAACCTAGAGAAAAAGTAGGTCAATCTTCTAATAATCAGTGTTTTGGGTGTCAAGGGTATGGTCACATGAAATTGAATGTCCTACTTACTTGAAGTTTAAGGGTAAGGCTATGGCTGTAACCCTTAGTGATGGTGAAGTTTCTAATAATGAGTCTAGTTATGATGAGGATGGAAACTTCATTGCCTTCACTGCTACTACTGTAGTCAATGAAAGCGTATCTGCTGAAGAGAACCCTTCTGATGGGGAACTCTCTGAGGAAGCAGATCTTCAAGAAGCCTACAATAAACTTTGCGAAGTTACTGCAAAGGATGCTATGAATATTGAATTAGGCTTGAAGAAAATTGCTTCTCTTGAGCTTGATAAGAAAAACTTGCTTGTTAAACTGTTTGATGCTACTGAACTTTTGAATAATGTGAAGACTGAAAAAATGCTTTTACTTGATAAAGTTAAGAATTTGGAACTTGAGCTTTTGGTTGCTAAAGAAAAATCTAATAGGTCTGCTAGTTCCAAACTTGATCATATTCTTAGTGTTCAAAAGTCTCCTTCAGACAAAACTGGGTTAGGTTTTGTAGAAAGCATCAATGTATCTGCACCCAATTCCACTATCTTTGTTCCTTCATCTTCTTCTGAACCCCCTGTGAGTAAGGTTGTGAGTGAGGTTGTCAAACCCTTAGAAGTTACACCTTCTAGGAAGATTAGGGTTAGACTGAAAGAGTCTAAATCTAAGCAGCCCACCCTTTCTAAGGACAAGTCACATGATAAGCCTGCATGGGTTTGTTATTTTTGTGGAAAGTCTAGACACATTCATCCAAACTGTTACAAGCTGTAAGTTGCTAAGAGAGCAAACAAACCAAAAGTACCTGTGCCTCAAGCATAAGATCCCATGGTACTCATTGGTGAATTGGTAAAGGCTCTAAACATTTATTCCAATCCTGGAGTTGGTAATCATTCCCATGTGAATAAGAACTCCAATGCTCGTGGTGCATCTAAAAAGTTTTGGATGCAAAAGGCTCAATCGAATTGAGTCCTTCTGACATGGTCCTTGTGCTTCATTGCTATTATTTGTGACCATTGTTTTTTGGTTTTTCTTTTCTCTGTTTCTAAGATTTGCATTGCATAACATTCATGCATTTCATTCTAGGTTGTTTTTTTTTATCTTTTTCAAATAAAAAAAAAGAGGAAGAAAAAGGAAGCAAATTGTGTTTTGCACTATTTTCTTGGTTTTTGAAAACAAGGTTAGTCAATTTATTTTCACATAACATGTCTTTTGTACCTTGTTTAGCTTTGATGAGCTTACTTATTGCACTTTACTAGTTGAAGCTTTGTAGTGCATGTCGTGTGGGAAAGATGTTTATGGTTTTGATCACTTTGTCTTGATCTTGACGTCACATGTCTTTGACTGTCAGACTTAAACCTTTTGAGAAAGGCATAAATAACAATCTCATCACTGTTCACTAGCCAATCATGAACACCTTAATGCATATCGTAAGATTTTATGCTCGAGAAAGTATAGCACATGCACAAAAAGATCATAAGGTGGAGCCTTGGTTTAAATGCTAAAATTGGCATGTACATTATTGGACTTAAAAGCTAAATCAAATAATTGCTAAAATTGGTGTGTACATTATCTTAGCTATTTTAATAAGTTTCTGAATAATTAAAATTTGTGTGTACAATATGAGGAAAAATCAAGAAACTTACATGATTGCAAGCTTATGATCTAGGAGATGTGGGAGTTATATGATGTAACTCTTTTGATAATAGTCTCTTTCAAATTCTATGTGATGAATTTTGTAGACTTTGTGTTTAATTGCTATACTTATATCACCTCACATATATCTCAAGTTTTTGCTAATTGCACACACTATACAAATTACTCTTTACTAAACATTGTATATGTTATTGTGTGTGTCTTTGGTCTGACCAACCAAGTTTGCAAATACTTTCAGTTTTTATGCAAAACAATTTTGATGCTTGAAAATCTTATGGAAAATGCTTGAAAATCTTAATTTTGGGAAAACTGGGCTTAAAACTTGGTTTTTGAAAAACATTACATCACATACTCATGCATTTTGTTCATCAATTTCAATGCATTTTGCTAATTGCACACACTACACAAGTTACTCTTTACTAAACATTATACATGTTATTATGTGTGTCTTTAGTCTGACCAACCAAGTTTGCAAATACTTTGAGTTTTTATGCAAAACAATTTTGATGCTTGAAAATCTTATGGAAAATGCTTGAAAATCTTAATTTTGGGAAAACTGGGTTTAAAACTTTGTTTTTGAAAAAAATTACATCACATACTCATGCATTTTGTTCATCAATTTCAATGCTTTGAGGTGTTTCTAAAATGTGTCTTTGTTATTTTCAAAAACTGTGTTTTTTTTTCTCAAAAATTTTGTGAGCCTCTGTCTAATTCGATTGATCCAATATGTTTTTCGATCAATCAAAATTGTTTTAAAAGTCTTAAGGAAGCATCTATCTGCTTTGATTGATCCAATCTGTTTTTCGATCAATCGAAATTGTTTTAAAATTTTTAAAGAAGCCTCTCGCTGTTTCGATCAATCGAAAGTCATGAATCAGGTTTTTTAAAAGGCAGATTTGACTTGTTTAGACTTACTTTTCAAAAGTTCTTTTCAAACTTTTCTCTCTCTCCGAATTGGACAAAGCTCACCTACCATTTTTTGTCGTTTTCCTCCAGATATTTTGCAAGTTTTTCCTCTCTCTAAGCCGGTAAGTCTATTTTGCCCTTCCTTTTGCATTTTAGTTTAAGTTTTCATGCAGTTTTACATGAATTTCATAGGTATTTTCGGAACTTTCAAATTAGGATTTTTGTTGATTCAAACTTCTTTTTTTGAAATTGATCATTGGGTTTTGTTCCTATAATGTTATAATCATGATCTATGATGTTTAATTTGATCAATTTGGTGTTTTGTGAGAAACTGAAAATTCTAGGGCTTGTTTTTATCTGAATTTGGGGATTTTGTTCAAATTGATTTCAATTGATAAAATTGGCTTGTTGAATTGATGTAATTGATCATTATTTTATGTAATCTAACTTGTGTAATGATCAATTAGTCAAATTTTTTACAAAATGAACAAGTGGTTTTTCAATTTTTGGGGTTTTTGTTAGAAGCTCTATGCTCAAGCCAATTTTGTGAACTTGATTTAAATTTGAACTTAATTGCACTGCATTAAAGCATGCATCATGACATTTAAACTGTTCATGCATCATATAGATTTTTGTTCTATATTTTTTTGTGCTAACTTACAGTCTACGCTTGATTT
This sequence comes from Quercus parvula, assembly GCA_030820535.1. Taxonomy (NCBI): domain Eukaryota; kingdom Viridiplantae; phylum Streptophyta; class Magnoliopsida; order Fagales; family Fagaceae; genus Quercus; species Quercus parvula. The sequence goes on along the minus strand of JAUAME010000011.1, from coordinate 41,963,634 downwards.
TTGCTTTTTTTCTTTGTGTCTTGGTCCTTCTCCTAGCACCATGCCTAGGAAGACTAGAGCCCATAGGACCCCCTCCACTTCCTTTGAGTCTCCCTCTAGGAGTGAGTTGTTTAGGAATGACAAAAGCAGAGAGGTCTATGAGAAACTGAACTGTAAGCGTAAGATTTGGATTGAGCATTCTGTTGTGTTAGATGAGGTAGATCCTGCCATTAGGGCAAACCTTGAGAGTAGAGGTTGGCTGTCCTTGTTAGAGGTAGATCATCAACCCCCAACCGCGCTGATTAGAAAGTTCTTCTTGAATCTCTCTTGCCACGTCTATGATTCCAACACCCTTGTTAGGAGTTGGATACGAGGTGTTGAGTTCACCATTACCCCTCAAATAATGGCTGAAGCATACGAGGTGTTGAGTCTATCCATCCCTATGAGGAGTCTCCACCCCTAGATGACGTTATGTCATACATCGCTGGGTCTTCTGTCCAGTGAGGTTCTAATCCTCGGATCATGTCTGCTGAGCTTATTGAGACTGCTTATCTTTTCTTTAGGATAGCGTGTCATTCTTTGTGGCCTATTTCTCATCTCCACACCATCCCTCTTAAGCGATGTGTGTTTTTGTACGCTTTTGTTTCTAGTGCGTCTATCAGCTTTCCTCATTTGTTTCTTCGTTCTTTGAATGAAGTTCATAGGAGATTTGTCGTAGCGCATGCTCTTATCCATCCTATTTTCATTCATAGGATTTTGTTGTTTCTTGGTCTAGCTAATTTCCCTACCGGTGAGCCCGTTCATGTCATAACTCCCATAGGTGCCACCTTCCTTAGGCAGAGGGCTGCTCACTTGAGAGTTGGTCCTACGCATCCTAGAGGTGTGTCATCTGGTGTTGTTTCCCCTCCTCCCTCTTCTACAGGTGCTAATACAGTTGAGGCATCAGGTGCTACTACTGCTGATGCTGATGTTCCTCCACCGACTACTTCGGATGATTCAGACATTCGACGTACGTTGGATCATGTCTTGATCGTTCAGGTGAATCATTGATAGATTTTGGTGGACGTGCTCAATGAGATTCGTGCTTTGCGCGCAGAGCTGGCACAGTTTCAATGATCCTCACCGCCACCTCCTTTTGATGATGGATTTTGATTGCCCTTTGGCATTCTGTCACAAAATGGGGGAGTACATATTTGAGCACTTGTAGAGTTTTTGTTTTCAGGGGGAAAGCATTTTTTGTTGGTTGGACCTTGTGGAGTTTAAATTGTATCTAGGTGCTTCACATTGTTTTTACCTTTTTAGCTCGTTTTTGTTTTGTTTGGGCTATTCATGTTAGGGGAAGATACTTTTATTATTTTATATGTTTCTTGTTTCAATTGCTTATTGATTTATATTTATGAGTTATTCATTGATATATGTCTTTATTGTATGTTGGTTGAAATCAAGAATTTATTTTGTTTACTTGTATTTTCCACACATATGGTTATGCATTTTGTTTAGTGTTTCAGGAAATATACAGGTTGATTCAATTGAGCTGCTGTCTACACTTGCAACTGATGGATAGTAGTTAAGATTTGATTTGTTTTTATGAGCATTTTTATGTAAAGGGCTTTTCTTTGTAAACTTTGAGCTTTTAGTTGTGTTTTGTCACGGATTGCCAAAGGGGGAGTTTGTTAGGTTCTATAGACTTAGGATCTTATGTATTTAGAACTCTAATGTGTATTATTGGCAAACCATGATCAAAACAAAGTGTTTAGTCGTGTTTAGACTTGCTCAAAGTTGGTTCATTTATGTAAAGTTGGATTTAAGTTGATGCAAATTTAATAAAGCGTTTCGGCCTGATTCGATCGATCGAAGCTTAGGTTCAATCAATCAAAATTCGGGCAGAATGCGTTTTTTGCAGAATTCCAACTCAGCCCTAGTTTATTTAAAACGTTTAGGGTTTTGTGTTTTTGCCCTAGGTATATAAGGCAAACCCTAGCCACGTTTTAGTGTTGCTCATATTGCTGTTTGTGTAAATCTCTTGTGAGATCTGTGAGGAGCTTTCCTTTACATAAGCTTAGGATTATCAAGATGGAGATTTCTTCAAGAGCTTGATGATCATTCAGTTGCTGCCATAAGAACTAAAAGAAACACAAGTGGCTGTGCTTGTACTTGCTAGAGAATCCAAGAAAGAAGGAGTCCGTGGTTTCGGAACTTGCATGTGGTCGTGTTAGTAAGTTTCTATTGGAGGTAACAATAGGAAGTTAGTGGTCTAAGTCCTGTTGAACAACTTCAATTCTTTCATAGTGGATTCAAGTTTACCTTGATGATAGTTAGGTTAAATCCTCCCTAGGTTTTTACCAGTTTGGTTTCCTGGGTGATCATATCATTGTATTATTTATCTTTCCGCTGCTTTGCATGATATGATTGTTTGATTATGATAACCTAGATTTGGAATTTGAACTAAATAACAACTTGGCTAATTACCTAGGTTAATCCAATTGTGTTTTTAAGGGGTCTAAAAACTATCAACTTCAATAAAGAAATTCTACTTAATTATTAGGAAAAGAAAAATTGCACAATTGTATGAAGTGGAAGCCAAAGGCTAACACTAGTGAAAACAATAAAGAGAAAATCTATGTAAATAGAAGACATCAACTTAAAACTACTATGGTTTACCCAACAACTAGTTCTAGTGGGTGGGGTCAGTTGCCCATAGGTTTTACTCGCTATAAGGAAGCCCAAAGGACTCTTCTTTAGAAACATTCCCTAGGTTATCAAAAAGAAAAAAACATCAGTGGAGTTGTGCCTCTTGCTAAATCATTTGAGTAGCTGGCTGGAAATGTATGAATATGTCATCAAAAAATATAAAGGGACTTTCTGTCCTTCATTTTGTTGTCAGAGTTTTCTTTCTTTTTTCTTTTTCCCACAAATACTTCGTTTACATTAGTATGAAATTTGGATGTCGAAGTAGGATTTGTGAATGTGTGAATCTTTGTGGATGTTTGTATGTGCTATCACTTCCAATCTGCTTCTTACTGCTTTTTATAACTCACTCTCTCTATGGAGACCAAACTTTGCAGTGAAGATTAAGACTTTCTATTCACAATGTCATTACTCTTATTCACACTATATTCTTCCAATGACTGTATAAGATGGTATGCAATGGACGATTTCAAGAATTCCCACAGACATATTCTTTTATCTTCAGTTAAAAAGTTAGCTTTCAGTCATGATCTCCAAGCTCATGCCTGTATAACTTGTGGGGACTGTTACCTAGTTTCTGTTGCCAACCATGGTTTTGTTAAAGGGAGATTGATTTCTAATAATCTAAAAATTAGATAGACTAGGAGGGCGAAAACTTGGTCTGTAGACTTTAAAGTTGATATGAATAAAGTTTATGATGGACTTAGCTGGGACTTCATTTTGGATATGGTTGCAAATTTGAATTTTAGTTCTCATTAGATCAAATTGATAATGAAATGCATCTGTGAAGTTTCTTATCAGATTCTATTTAATGGTTCCCCAAGTTAAACTTCTTTTCACTCAATGTGGCTTAAGGTTAAGGCGATTCACTTTCACCATTATCTCGTCCCTGGCCTTATTGGAGGGATAGTTCAAAGGCATTATAAAGGGGTAATGAATGCAAGAAGTCTGGATCCTATTTCTCATCTATTGTTTGTGATGATTGCATTACTATTGTTCAAGGTACTAATGATATTGCAAGATGGTGTTTTGAAAATTTTGGCACTGTGACCTTTCTGATAGAACTGGATTGCTCAATACGGAGGATAAGGGCTGTCTTCTATCACTTTTGATAATAATAATATGAAGCATTAATATGTAAAGTTAAAGAACGCAGAATGTAGTGAAGGAAAGTAAAAAATAATAAACAGAAAGGAAAAACCTTAGGGTTTACCAGATTTATCACCTAAGGGTGCTTGAAATCACCACCAAGTTGAGAAAATTCTTGATCAGAAAATTGTTATTCAAAATGCAATGCCTCGAACCATTCCTAGCAGCTCTTTATAAATTTTGAAATAAAGAGGTGGTGCTTCTTGCATCAACCAACCTCTTTAGGCCATTATTTAGCTTTCCGAATGCATATCCACATCATTCATATGTAGAGGTGCTGTTCACATTTTTGACAAGAAGTTGCACCCTTCCCCCCCCCCCCCCCCTAAAGATTTCACCAAATGTTAAGTATTTGTAATCTTTCTGTATCAATTTTTAATTTGTTTCTGAACTTTTGGAGAATTTAACCTTTTTAGTTAAATTGTTTTTGGGTTTGGCTTGGACTAGAATGTTGGTCTGCCTAAGCTTGTGTTTTGGTTGCTCAAACATGTGTATTTGCCACTTGTGTCTCAAATAGAACTTAAAACTCCGAGTGTGTTTGATACGGTGCCTTTGGTTTGGTGTTGATCTGCAATTGGTTGTTTGACATGATTTGAGAACCAACTATTATGGTTAAATACAATCTTGTGTGTGTGGTATATGGAGTAGTCATATGAAATATTAGAATTAGAGCATCTGTTAGGTCTTTAAAGGTTATTATTTTTTTGGGATATCATTCACTTTCATGTATTATCCTAATGTTCTCTTATTTTTCGTACTATGTATTTTGCTTCATGTCTACACCTTCTTTTTTTGTGCATAAAATGTGCTTACATGCTAAAAAATTTTCGGTAGAAAGGATTATTGGCAAGTACAGTTACTGGGCATCAATTTGCTGAAAGGTTAGACTGCTTATTTATGTGCAATTGTCTTGTTAATTAAAATAGTGGTCACATGGAACAATTATATGAGTTTAACTAGAAAACTTTTATTTTTTAGTTTATATTTTTTATGAGCCTTCAAGGGCACAAGAAAAGTGCTTTGAGTTTTGAGATTAAAATGGTGTTGATAAATGGTTTGCACGTAACTGCATATCTTGTCAGTGCATATGATCTCTAAGGATGATGGGTTGGTGAACCCATTATTACACATTTTATGAGACGTCCTTTGATGAATCCAAGTAAATATTGGTAGCCAATGAATACAGGTTTCATTTAGAATGATTTGGAGATGATGATGATGATGAAATTTGTTGTGGAAGATCCGGCTGTGATATGAATGCAGCTCATATTTTGACTAACGAATTTGAAAAAATATACTGGAGGAGGTAGAGGTACCATCATCCCAATTTTCAAAAACATGTATTAATTCTTACCGAATTCTATTCCTCCATGCTTAGGCTGCCAAAAGGTCATCTTCAAGGGCAGGTCCTAGACTCCTAGTTTGTTTCCAATGTAAATAGTTAATACTTAAATTCAATTAGTTGTTTTGCTATAAGCTAATTTGAATAAGGTAAATTTGTTGAGAACAAGTACAACAGCTATTTATTTTTTATGACGACCGAATTCTTACTATTTATATGTTTTGATTTTGGTAAGAAATATTATTTATAAGTAAAATGGTTTATTGTATTAATGTGTCTATATCTCCTATTTTATGTATGTGGTAATATTCCTTGGTTTTATTGACAGTTTGACCATTATGCTGTGCTTAGTTATGCACTGGTATTTTTCGTAGTCCATTTTGCTTATAGTTGCCTATGCTTGTGCAGGGGAGGATCTTAGGGACTTCTTAACGTTAAGAGAAGCAAATATCTTTTGTGGGATGTCTAGAAAAGAGGAGCTTCCTGTCATACAATTTTGAAAGAATTTTGGCCCGTTTGGTAAAAGATTTCTAGTAATGTTGTTTAAGTGAAACAACTTTCAGCTATTATCAAGCAATGTAGTTTTGACTTTGTAAATTCTTTACTTGCCCTCGAAAGTTCTGATTCTACATAATAGGTGATCAATGAGTAGTAGAAGTTTGAACCTTGTTGCCTTAAAGGAGCACAATACATGATGGAAGAAAGTCCTTACTCTCACACTACCATGGCCTAGATGGTAACTAGAAATAGACTAAATCTAAATAATAGTTTTCCAAAAAATGAGCTTCCAAGTAATGTTTAAGTCATCTGTTTGCATGTTAGAATTGAGTAATTAATATTCAATACATTGCAGTTGTTTATGTGCCACACTGATAAATTAGTAAAACACTGCAATTTACGTATGTATTTTGTACTTTTCGTTTGTGGCTGAAATCTCGTATGTAGTTAAAAGAATAAAGTACTTAAATTTACTGATTTTATGATCCTACTAATGAGGGAAACTCTGACCATGCAAGTTTTATGTCAATTTCTATTTGCAATTTGGCTCAGATTTTTCATTGTGGTATATGTACAAGTTTTGTTAGTGACAAGAAACTTATTTTCTTTTGATGTCTACTAAAAATTGGTTGAATTGCTTTGTAAGTGTAATTGATCTGATCTACTATAATTGCTAGGAGACGAAAGAGGACACCTAAACTTGGTTCATTCTCATTTTTTAAGTCTATGCTGTTAAAGGATCAGCAGCGTTGTGCCTCTTGGTAAGCGGGCTCGTTGTAAAAATTTGCCATGTCCTCAACAATATAAAAGGAACTTTCTATTCTTCATTTTGATGTCTAGAACATTTTCACAACAAATTATAAGTGGTAGGATGTTAATGATTGTTATGAGTGGTAGGATGATTTAGCCCAATTATTTCTGTGGAACCCTTGTGTGAGAAAGTTTCTCCAACTTCCTTCTTCCAATCTCACCTGTGATACACACTCTGTTTTTGGGTTTGGATTTGATCCCAAATCTAATGATTATAAAGTGGTTAGGTTTGTCAGCTTACTGGGTACTCAACCCGTGGTTGAGGTCTACTCACTCTCCACTGATGAATGGAGAATTGTGTTGCATTGTCGTGCTTGAAGAAGGGATAAGGACTCAGTTCAATATATGGGTGATGAAAGAGTATGATTTTGCATCTTCATGGACAAAATTTCCATATCAATGTCCAAGTCTAGGAATGCTCCAACCAGGCCTAGTTGGCTTTAGGAGGAATGGTGAGGTTGTATTGGAAAATGCTATAAGAGAACTCGTCTCGTGGAATCTAGATAGCCAAAAGATTAAGAATCTTAAAATTAATGGATTTCATAATACTTTTGTTGGTTCTTATGTTGAGAGCCTAGTTTTGCTCGACAAAGCTGCCAATGGAGTGGTTACATATCGAGGAAAAACAGAAAATCTGTAAGATGCATTTCATGCTTATTCTTGTGTGGTTTTTCATTTTGTTCTTTATATATACTTGACATTGATCTCATTGCTTATTGATTGCATAAATGGCTTTATCTTCAAGATAAATATCTTATTAAGGTTGTGGCCACTCTCAATCATATTGAGATGATAGTTTAGTGCATAGCATGCATACTTAAAATTGACGGTCCTCGTTTCAAATTTTCTTTAATATAATCATTTATTACTTATAAAAAAAAATGCACTTGTAGTTCTTAAATTCTTACAGGACCTCATGCAATCATGGTTGGTGATGAGCCTTAAATGAGTAACAGACATTAACTCGACAAAAGAAAAGATTCAACAATGCTCTTTGATGGTGTATAGTTTCTTAGTATTGAATTAACTTATTATGTCAAAATGGATTGTAGTTGTTTTATGTTAAACTCCTTTTGTGACTACACCATCGTTATATTTGTATTTTTCGATGATTTGCAGTTTGGTTTCAGTGTATTTACATAATGGTTAAGCATTTTATTTTATTTTCAATGCTTGCATTGTGATGAAGATTCTTGCCAATGTGGTGTGTAAACAAGGATACACTGCCTAGTTGTGTTAAATGTTTTCTTGCTCGGTCAACTAGATACCCGTTACACTTGTCTAAGAGTACTAGTATTGGTGGTGCTAAAAAGCTATATTGTTATTTTTAGCACCACCAATACTTAAGAAGCATGCTGTAATGGTGGTGCCATAGCTAAAAATTTTTAGCTTCTTGCTATAGTGCACAGCCATCTATAGCTATGCACTGTAGCAAAAAAGCTAAATCAAAAAATTTTATTTTATTACACTTCCACGCTCTCTTTCTCCCTTGCACGCTCATCATCTTTCTTGTAAAGTTGTAATTTACAACTATTTTGTGTTGGTTTTAATTTTGTGCCAAATTTGATTGCAATTTCTTCAATCATATTTCCATGTATTTATGTGGTTTTTTAATTGTAAGGGATTAGTAGGGCTATCCACGGGTCGGTCCGGGTTGGGTTTGTGCCCAACCTGCAACCGACCCGATCAAATCAGGTGGAGAAGTTCTAGATCTGTCGCCGACTACAAAAAGCAACCGATCGAGTCGTATTGGACTCAAGTAGGCGACGGTCGGCTTTGATTTCGACCGAAATACAAAGATCAAACATTGAAGTTTAATTCCTGAAGAACAAAATCAACAAATTTACAAACCCAAAGAGAAGATCTACAAATCCAAAGAATAGATCCACAAATCCAAAGAACAAAAACAACAATAGACAACAATTCCACAGATAATCGAACCTAAGAGATGAAATAGAAAGATCAAACTTGAGAGATGGAGGCGAAGACGAGCGGGCGACGTTGCGGATGAAGAGCAAAGATCAACGACGAAGAGCAACATTCAATGACGACGAGGCAAAGATCAACGATGGAAAGGCAGAGATCGACGACGAGCAAGATCAGCGAAGGGTATACATTGACAAAGAGTAAAGATCGTGAGACTAAGAGGAGAGAGTGAGACAGTGAGTTATGAAAAACCTTTAAACCCATTTATATGGCGGTTGGGTTAGGTGGCTTAGGTATTGGAAGAAGAAACCCGCACCCGATCCGCCGGAATCGGTTTTGGAAAGTAAGGACCCACCGCCGACCGCCTGAGTATTCGGATCGGGCAGCGAACGGTTCAAGTTCGGTCGATTTGGCCGGGTGGGTCAGATCTACATGTTGTTTGGACATCCTTAGGGATGAGTGTGAGAAAGTGTGAAGACTTAAGCTTAAAATGATGAACAAGTGGATTTTGCAAGTGCCTCGCAAGAAGCTTACCCACGAAATAGCCACATGTAGAGTACATGACTGGAAGGAGAAGGGTCATGCTAGCCTGGAGGATTTCGCAAGTGTCTCGTAGGTAAGGCCTTCCCGCAAAATACTCACGAAGCGTTCTATTTGGCAAAATGTCATGTTTTGTTTTACCAAATCTTTACCCACACTATATATACCCTCATTACTCACATATTGTAAGGAGTTCTTTTCAAAGAAAAAACCCTAGAAAATGCACTTGAGAGTTAGAGATTGTTATATCCACAATCATCTAAACATTTTCTTGTCGTTTTTCTCTACTCCTACCTCTCCATCTCTAAATCCTTAAGAGGTTGATAGCCCAAACACTTACCACACCTAATCTGAGTGTTAAGTGAGATTTTGGTGCTGCTAGGAAGCATTGGAAGGAGCCATTCATCGGCGGATGCAATTAGGCTGAATTGCGAGATCCGAGAAAGCTAGAAAAGACAAGGTTCTGAGAAGCCAATTGGTAGCAGGAGCTTGGAAGGTTCAAGTACATTGGGTAGACTAAGCTTGAAGGGTCTTTTGTTATTCATGTACTCCAACTTTATTCTCTAGTGGATCGATTTCGACTTGGAGGGTCGCAAAGAGGTTTTTCGCCGAGTTTTTCGGTTTCCTATTCGATAACACGTCTTGGTGTTATTTTGTGTTTGCAGTTCTCTTCCCTACTCTTTAAGCTTTTCTTTTATTGTTTATAATGGTTGAATATGGCTTAGGGTAGTGTTATCGATTGTTTGCGCTCATTTACTCTTATTCTGCACTTAGTTTAACTTAGAGTAAAAGCAATCTAGCCGTAATTTTTATTGGGGGTCTAAACAAGCTCTTGTGTTTTCACACAAATCTGACCTTTCATTTTTTTTCTTTTTTTCTTTTTTTTTTCTTTTTCTCTTGCACGTTGTTTTCTTCTTCTTTGTTTTTTGGGTTTTTTTTTTTTTTTTTTTTTTTTTTTTTTTGCCTCTTTCTCCCTTTCACGCTATTTTAACGACTCTCAACTCTCTTTAGTTTTAGATTTGTATGTTAGGTTGTTTTATGGGTTTTGCAAATTGGAATTTTATTAATTTTTTTATTTTATTTTTTTGCAAATTTGTGTATTAGTGTGTTCAAATCCAAAGAAAAATAGAAGGCCAAACCCATTGCAATAGTGGTTATGATGGTTATTTATTGTAGTGGATATATTATTTCATTGTGTTGAAAGCTAAAATAAAACCACTGATATTAAGTGTTTTGTAAAGTGAGAAGGTAAAATAGATAAAGTAGCTTTTTGCGGTGCCAAATAGCTAAATTTATAGCTCCACCAATATGGATGCTCTAATGGATCTAAAGGTTTCTATTGATAAGAAGGTAAAAGCAAAGACAAATGAATATTACATATTAACATCTAATATGGATTTTGTAGGGATACATATTATCATTTATATTATCAAATAGGACCTCAATATATATTATCATTTACTTCACCTATCAAGAAAATAAGAAGCATATGTTCTTTAATTTTACCTTTGATATCCTACAATGATAACAAGTTTAAGAGATAAAACCAAATGGAATTGATGACCGATGATCCAGAAAATTGAGTTAAAGACCATATTCTATTCACATGAAAGGAGACTAGAGATTCATAGGGCTTTCTTTTGGGACTACATCAATACAATTCTTAAGAACTAGGGGAGTGGTCCCCAACTCAGTGATTTTGAATGTGGGAATTTCTTTGTTAAAAATAATAATGGTAACTATAAACTGCATTAGATGGTTTTAGACTTTTAGTGGCAAGCCTAGTTGTGTGGGCTTTTGACTAATTAGGGAATTAATGTGATTTCAAGCATAAGCCTTAGAGAATTGAGAGAAGGCTCTCTCTCTCTCTCTCTCTCAGCACATGGCTTTATTTTACTGTTTGTGTTAACAATATGGTAGAATACATGTTAACAATATGCTAGATTTTCTTTTAGGTTTTATTCATTATTTTATGTGATACAAAGTTGAAAAGACATGTTGGAATTTTAATGAATGGTGCATAAAAATGCTATTTTATGTGAGAAACTCATGACATAGAACTTTCTATTGTCATTAACCTAAGCATATGCCTTTAAATCTAAGGATTTATGCATGATAACATATTCCATATGGCAAGATTTATGATTCTGATGCATCAAATCATATGTTGATGCATTGCATTTGTATGTAAATCGTTCAACTGTCCTAAGCCCAAAAACAATTCTTGCCAGCAAAATGCTTCCACCCTTTGTATTATGTTTCTTTTAGTAACTGTATATATATTAAGTCCCTTACTTGTAACTTAAGGAATTTTAATTGAAGCTTCATGCTTTTGTTCTGTTCTGTTTTTTTTTTTTTTTTTTTTTTTTTTTTTTTCTCTCACAAGGCAGCTACTTTCCCTTGTTTCTTATTTATTTATTTCTGAAATTCTCTTGATTCTTAGTTTAGTAAGAAGGAAGTGAGTGAATTAAGCTTATAAGCCTTAACTCTCAAAAGGAATGCTCCAGCCTGTAACTCTTTAATTACTAATTAGGCACGTGCAAAATTGCATGTATTTTCACTCCTTTTTGGACTTGGGAATGAGATTAAGCCTATTCTTTTTACCTTGGTTGTAACATTTGTATGTGTATATAATTTCTTTTTTCCACTCCAGATGACCTTGTTCTTGTAACACAATTCATTTATTGTGTCGGTATATGGAGGTTTTTTTTTTTTTTTTACATTATATTTTTTGATTGGTGGTGCGAGAGGGAACTACAAGAAAAATGCCTATTAGCGACCAAGAATTTTGACGGACCCAAAAACCCCTCTCAAAAAATCTTATTTGTGATGGCAAAATAAAGCCCTCGCAAATACTTGGTATAATGTGAAATATTTGTGACCAACAAAAAAAGCTGTTGCAATTATGTGTTATAGCCATCACAAATACTAATATTTTGGAGGGAAATTTTCCCTCCATATTATTTGCGAGGGACAATTAAAAATCTCTCGCAAAAAGTGTATTATTTGTGATGGTTAAAAAAAAAACTGTCACTAATACTAAATTATTTGCGAGGGCTAGGATCGACCTTCACAAATAATCATTAAAATGTCAAAAAATTTGGAGGGAAATGTTCCCACCAAATTATTTATGAGGGACAATAAAAATCCCTTGCAAAAAGTTTATTTTTTGTATGGGTTAAAAATATACCCTTACTAATACTAAATTATTTGTGAGGGCCATGATTAACATGTAGCACTTTGTATTCTTTAGATGAACCTTTTGTTTACAGTTTAAAATTTAAAAAAAAAAAAAAAAAAAAAAAAAAAAAAAAAAAAAAACATCCTATATAAGAAAGGTCTGTCCTTATTTTCTAAACAATTGTACCCATAAAAAAAAAAAAATGATAGCACTTTCAAGTTTCAACTTCAAAATGGTAGTCTAAAATTCAAGAATTTCAGCTTTTTGTACTCTCCCTCCCTCTCTCTCTCTCTCTCTCACAAAAGTGAATAAATATTTCTTCCCATTAAAATAATGCATAAAAGATGAGTTCAAAGATCAAATGGTAAATCACATCCGATTGGCATGAAAATTGGCATACATGTTAAGAACATATAGAACATGTAATCCAATGGTTGGATTTTCAAAATATGAACTCAACAATAAGTTATTGGGTGATGTAACATTTTTTAGAGTTACAACATGTGTAACTTGAACCGAACTCTATATTTCTTAATTCGATGTGAATTTTGACAAATCTACCGTTAGATTACATTATCTTCATATATTTTTCATGCTTATAAAATTTCAAGGTGATCAAATATTAATTGTCATGTCATCAATCAATTGTTTAGATTCAAGTTTTTATAGTTTAAAATAATGCATAAAAGATAGGTTTATAGATCAAATGGTAAATTACATCCAATTGGCATGAAAATTGGCATGCATGTTAAGAACATATAGAAAATGTAATCCAATGGTTGAATTTTCAAAATATAAATTCAATAATAAGTTATTGGATGGTATAACATTTTTTAGAATTATGTCAGGTGCAACTTGGACCCAACCCTATATTTCATAATTCGATGTGAATTTTGAAAAATCTACCGTTAAATCACATTATTTTTGTATATTTTTCATGCTTACAAAATTTTAAGGTAATCAAAGATTAATAGTCCTGTCATCAATCAATTATTTTAATTCAAGTTTTTGTAGTTTTAAATAATGCATAAAAGATGAGTTTATAAGTCAAATGATAAATTAAATCCAATTGGCATGAAAATTGATATGCAAGTTAAAACCATATAGAACATGTAATCCAACGGTTGAATTTTCAAATTATGAATTCAATAATAAGTTATTGGGTGATGTAACATTTTTTAGAGTTACGTCAAGTGTAACTCGAACCCAACCCTATATTTCTTAATTCGATATGAATTTTGACAAATCTACCATTAAATTACATTATCTTAATATATTTTTCATGATTACAAAATTTCAAAGTGATCAAAGATTAATAGCCATGTCATCAATCAATTGTCTAGATTCAAGTTTTAGTAGTTTAAAATAATGCATAAAATATAAGTTTATAAATCAAATAGTAAATTAAATCCGATTGGCATGAAAATTAGCATGCATGTTAAGACCATGTAAAACATGTAATCTAACGGTTGGATTTTCAAAATACGAATTCAATAATAAGTTATTAGGTGATGTAACATTTTTTAGAGTTACATCAGGTATAACTTGAACCCAATCCTATATTTCTTAATTCGATGTGAATTTTAACAAATCTACCGTTAGATTATATTATCTTAATATATTTTTCATGCTTACAAAATTTCAAAGTAATCAAAGATTAATAGGCATGTTATCAATTAATTGTTTAAATTCAAGTTTTTGTAGTTTAAAATAATGCAAAAAAAAAAAAAAAGAGTTTATAGAACAAATGGTAAATTACATCCAATTGGCATGCATGTTAAGAACATATAGAAAATGTAATCCAATGATTGGATTTCCAAAAAATGAGTTTATAGAATAAATGGTAAAATTACATCCAATTGGCATGAAAATTGGCATGTATGTTAAGAACATATAGAAAATGTAATCCAACGATTGAATTTTCCAAAATATGAATTTAATAATAAATTACTGGGTAGTGTAACATTTTATAGAGTTACATCAGGTGTAACTTGAACCCAACCCTTTATTTCTTAATTTGATAAGAATTTTAAAAAATTTACCGTTAGATTACATTATCTTCATATATTTTCATGTTTACAAAATTTCAAGGTGATCAATGATTAATAGCCATGTCATCAATCAATTATTTAAATTTAAGTTTTTGTAGTTTAAAATAATACATAAAAGATGAGTTTATAGATCAAATGGTAAATTACATTCAATTAGCTTGAAAATTGGCATGCATATTAAAACCGTATAGAACATGTAATCCAATAGTTGGATTTTCAAAATATGAATTCAATAATAAGTTATTGGATGATGTAACTTTTTTTTTAGTTACATCAGGTGTAACTTGAACCCAACCCTATATTTCTTAATTCGACATGAATTTTGATAAATCTACCGTTAGATTACATTATCTTCAGATATTTTTCATACTTACAAAATTTCAAGGTGATCAAAAATTAATAGGCATGTCATCAATTAATTGTCTAAATTCAAGTTTTTGTAGTTTAAAATAACGCGTAAAAGATGAGTTTAAAGATCAACTTTGATAAGGTTTGACCAACTTTGACTAAACTTTGATCACACCTTTCTCTAAATCCAACCGTTTAATTTTGACCATAATTTACCAAAATCAACCTTTCATTACACTCTTCAAATCCAATGGTTAAATTTCAAATCTAGGTATGGCACGTGATGGACATGTGTTGTGTACCTATATGGCTATATATATTATCTCAATTTGACTATTCAATTGGTCTCAAATTTCACCAACATCAATATGTCACCATACACTTCAATCATAATGAACAAGATTTGAATATGAATTTCACCAAGTCTAATGGTATCAGGACTATCTATCTAGTTTGATCGGGTTTGACTAACTTTGACTAAACTTTGACCATGCATTTCTCTAAATCCAATCCTTTGATTGTGGCCATAATTGACTAGAATTAACCTTTCATTATACTCTTCAAATCTAACAGTTAGATTTCAAATCTAAGTATGGCGCATGATGGACATGTACTATGTACTTGTATGGTTATGTTTACTCAATCTGACTATTGGTCTTAAATTTCACCAACACCAATATGTCACCATACTCTTCAATCCTATTAATCAAGATTTGAATATGATTTTCACCAAATCCAATGGTCTCATGACAATTTTTTTAATGATCATGTCAGTGTTTAGTATGCAAATAATGCACTCTATTTGCCATGTAAATAATTTTCATTAGTGAGATGACAGTAAGAACCAAAATGGAATGTATTTTTCATTTTAGGGACCAAAAACAAGGGAATCAATACTGTACCGGAGACTTTTTCGATTTGGTCAAATAAATGAAATATTTCAGTACCAATTAATACTAGCGTATCGTTTTGAGGATTACTGCTAATTTTATATATTTATATATAAAAATAAATATATAACTATTTATTTACTTATTTATAAGTTCATTAGTCAAAACCCATATAATTTATTAAAAATATTTACAATTATAAGTCTATATCTTAATTAATATGCTAAACTTTAGTTAAAAACTTAAAATGTTAGCTCATTTTAATAAAAATAGATAGTTTATCTATTTAATAAATACTCAATAGATAGTTTTTTTTTAATTGATTTATTTAATAAATAATAATAGTATTTGTGGTGCACAACATGTTATCAATTTGACAAATGGTAAAAAATTTCAAAAAAGTTGAATAAACACTCTATTAAACTTCAGTACTTCACACGAGTGTAGTGATGTTGTCACTTGTCAAGGGCACACTTAACCAAATGCTATTACTAGTTCACTGCTTAAGATATAGATATGAGAAGTTGGGTAGTTGAGCGGCGAAAATGAAAAGATAAAGAACAGAGGTGTTAGAGCATCTCCAATAGTCTTTGTATAGCTATTTTTGGAGCACCAAAGGCCACTATTCATGCTCCAGTCGATTCTCCAAACGTCTAAATTCTCCTAATTTATTTTTGAAGTTGCTACAGTGATTCTCTTAATTTAGATAACACTGTAGCAACTCCAAATCAATTTTTCTGCTTAAAAAATTATCCTAGCTACTATTATATCAATTCTTTCTCTCTCCTCCAAATTTCTTTTTTTTTTTTCTTTTTTCCTCTCATTCTCTCCGTTTCTCACATAATCCAAACATAAAACACAAAACAAAATCCAATTCTTAAAATAAAGTTGAATCAGAACAAGCAAATATGAAAAAAAGAGAAAAAAATTCATAACAATTCTTTCTCTCAAACATCTCTAAAAACTCAAGCATAATCAAAATAGAACTCAAAAACATAATCTTAAAATTAATCAAACCATAACAATAAAAGCTAAAAAAAAAAAAAAAAAGACACAAGCTATCTACCATTTGGGCTGCATTGGGAGGAAGACGAGCAGCAGAAGGTGCGGTGGCACAAAGAGCGGAGCGAAGGCGCGTCGGAGTGGAGCCATCTAACCCATCTGTTCTTTCTCTTTCTACCTCTTTCTCCATTTGGAATCAAGTAGAAAAAGAAAAAGAAAAGTAGGGAAAGAGAGCTGGAGAAAGAAAGAGAGAGGGAGACTCTAGGATGAAGTGGAAACTGGAAAGTAGAGAAAAAAAAGGAGAGGTGGAGATAAGGGTATAAGTGTGTGGTGGAGAAAAATCAAGAGAAAAGAAAAAGAAAAAGAAAAAAAAGGAAACGTATGGCCGGGTTGAAAGAAACAAAGGAAAAATACAATTTAGAAATGCTATTACAATATTTTCACAATATTTTCACAATAAATTTTAAGTAACATATTGTTATTAGCTAATACTGGTGAGTGAAAATATAATTTCAGTCGTGGGTTTTTTTTTTTTTTTGAAGAGGAAAACATCCTCATATCTTATTCAATAGAAATAGAATCAAGATACAATGCTTGTACTACAGGTGGAGGGGACTCCTCCAACCAGATAACATCATGCACCAGACTTTTTGCATGCCTGGCTAAAAGGTGTGCCACATTATTAGCACTCCTTTTTACAAATTGCACTTGTGACCATCTAAATCTATGTAGCAAACACAGCACATCTTGAATAATATGACCAATCTCTGATGACAAACTTCTCTTCAACTCTAGGGCAGACATGACCGACTGATTATCACCTTCCACAACCATCTCCGTAAAACCACATTCCAATGCAAATTCCACCGCACGACGACACGTAAGAATTTCTGCTTCCTCGCTACAAGACACCGGAGGTCCTTTGCCTGAAAATGCAACCATGACTTCTCCATGATCATTCCATATTATGGCTCCAAAACCAGAGGCTTCTTCCTCCTTAAAAATTGTTGCATCAAAGTTAAGTTTGAAGCGAGTCAGGGGTGGTGGTCTCCAACTAGTCTGGTTCGAGCGTAAGGAATGAGTGCCTAGGCGGGATTGGGCGCTCCTAAATTCCTCCATATAATCTTCTGCCTTTCTGTTCAAAGCACCCGGTGCCTGCATTTACTTTCCATGGATTATTGCATTTCTCTGGTTCCATATTATCCAAGCCTGCACTAGGAATAATTCTAATTCCTCAGCTGTGAGTCTAGCAGTCAGCTCATCCCATAATTGTATCATATCATCCTGACCCACTTGACACTTTTGCAGTCTAGCCGAGCAGCCAGCCCAAATGTCCTGTGCCCCAACACAGTTCCATAGTGCATGGATTTCAGTTTCCGGTTCTGTCTTGCAAACTTCACAACGGTTATCTTCAATAATCCGTTTCCTCAACAGATTTACCCGTGTTGGCAGAATGTTGCGGCAAGCTCGCCAACCAAAAACTTTTATCTTGTTTGGCATCTTTAGTTTCCCTAAAGTCCTCCATACCCCTCCTCCCACAACACCCCTAGAGCTTTCAGTCCAATCCATCCCCCTACACACATTTCGCGCCTCGCAATAACCCGACCTCACAGAATACTGACTAGAATTTTTGCCCAACCAGACCACATTATCAGAAATAAACCTGTAACTCAGAGGTACACGCAATATGGCTTCTGCATCATCACAATGAAAATTCTGCCAAATGAAGTCACAGTCCCACCCCCTTGATTCCTGGACTATCAGCTCAGAAACTAACATTCCTTCATCAATGTTTGGTGCCGGATGGAGTACTCTGTTTGTAGGATGGTTGGGGATTCAAGCATCCTTAAGAACCTGTATGTGACCTCCATTTCCCACCCTCCAGCATTACCCCCTTTGCAAAATGGGTTTGGCTGCCATGATGCTCTTCCACGTGTAGGAGCTATTAGGCAAATCAGTGGCCTCTAAAAAATGGCACCTTGGAAAATACCGAGCTTTCAAGCATTGAAAAGCAGTGATTCCTAATCTTGCATCAACCTCCACCCTTGTTTTGCAAGCATTGCTAAATTAAAATGATGTAAATCCTTAAATCCCATCCCTCCTTCAAGTTTTGGTCTAGTCAGTTTGTCCCAGCTTAGCCAATGGATCTTCCTCTCATTCCCGACCTGGCCCCACCAAAATCGAGCACAAATGGATTGAAGTTCCTCACATAACTTAATAGGCAATTGAAAAACACTCATCGTGTGTGTTGGGATCGATTGTGCCACTGCTTTGATTAAAATCTCATTTCCTACTCGTGATAAAATTTTACCTTTCCACCCTTGTAGCTTTTTCCACACCCTATCTTTGAGGAAAGAAAAGGTATGGTATTTACTCCGCCCCACCAAAGTTGGTAACCCCAAATAGGATTCAAACCTCACAACCTCACTTACTCCAAGCATTCCTTTGATCAACTCCCTTTTCTGTGGCGGAGTGTTGCTACTGAAATAGACTGAAGATTTCTCCATATTTATGCATTGGCCTGAGGCTTCCGCATATAGTTTCAAAATCTCCAGGGCTTCTTGTGTTTCCTTTTTGGATGCTTGGCAGAATAAAAGTGAGTCGTCTGCAAACATGAGGTGTGAGATTTTTGGGGCTCTCCTGCAAATAGAGACACCATGGATATGTCCCTCCAACTCTTCTTTCTGCAAAAGAGATGTGAAACCTTTTGCACATAACAGAAATAGATAAGGAGACAAAGGATCTCCCTGTCGGAGTCCTCTAGTAGGAGTAATCATACCATATGGTTTGCCATTGATCAGAATAGAAAAAGAAGTTGAGGACACACAACTCATCACTCTGTCAACCCATCCTCCTGGGGAACCCAATTTTAGCATGATCCGCCTTAAAAAACTCCATTCCACCCTGTCATAGGCTTTGCTGACATCCAACTTCAAAGCTAGTGTCCCTGTTTTACCTTTTTTTCTACCATGCATCATATGTAAGGCTTCATAGGCTACCAGCACATTATCTGTGATCAATCTCCTTGGAACAAAGGCACTTTGTGTTGGGGCAATAATATGAGGTAATACCTGTTTCAACCTGTTTGCCAAAACTTTTGCAATAATTTTGTAGATAACATTACAAAGACTAATAGGTCTAAAATCAGACATCTTCATAGGATTATTAATTTTTGGGATGAGTATGATTTAATGCAGGCAACATATGACCATTATTGAGAAACTCAAGGACAGCAGGCACAACAGAATCACCAACAATATGCCAAAATTTCTAATAAAAAAGGGCATTCACACCATCTGGTCCAAGCGCCTTTGTGGGTTCCATTTGGAATAAAGCTGCTTTTATTTCTTCCGCATTAAAATCATTGGTCAAAGTTTGTTGCATATCAAGCGTCACCTTCTGTGGTACAGCTTCAAGGCATTCCTCAATTCTTGTACACGAGCCCGAGGAGAATATATTGTTAAAGTATTGTATTGCAACACCTGCCACATCCTCAACCCAACGACCCTGTGGGTCCAGGATTCCTGGGATAAAATTTTTTTGCCTACGTTGGGATGCCTTTAGGTGGAAAAATTTTGAGTTTTTATCACCATGCTTGATCCAATTTACCCTTGATGATTGGGCCCAATAAATTTCTTGTTTTCTAAGCCAATCGTCCAATTCCTTGCTAGCTTGAAGAAACTCACTCATATTTTGTTGTGTTGGTGGAGCCCGGTTCAGAACCTCAATTCTTTTCTGCAAGTTTTTAATTTCTTCAGTACCTGGATGTGTTTTTGAGGCACCCCACACTAGCAACTCCGAAGCACAACCACTGATCTTCTTACTAACTGTCTCTAAGGCTGAACTACGTCCTTCACTATTAACCCAAGCTTCCTGAATCACCTTCTCACAATCATCCCAAAGCAGCCAAGCTTCTTCAAACTTAAACCCACGTCTTCCCTTATGGCTAAGTTTTGGAGGTACTTGGTTCTGAAGAATAAGAGGGAGGTGATCCGAAGAATGCGAGACAATATGGGTAACTGTAGTTTTAGGAAATTTAGTCCGCCACACCTGGTTCGCAACTGCTCTGTCTAGCCGTTCCTTGGTGTTGGCATCCCCTGGGCGTCTATTGTTCCAAGTGAACGGATAGCCAATGAAGCCTAAATCCACCAGATTACACTGCTCCAAAGCTGCACAAAATGCATCAAGTTGGCATGGAGGAGCTGGTCTGCAACTGAGTTTTTCCGATGAGTTAAGCATCTTATTAAAGTCACCAATACACATCCAAGCACCATCAATAAGAGAACAAATATGAGAGAGAAGAGCCCAGGATTTATATCGATCTTGCGTCTCTGGCCATCCGTAAACTGTCATATAGTGCTCCAACACTATATTTGTTAAACCTGGGCTCTTTTCTCTCATATTTTTTCTCTTATTGATGGTGCTTGGATGTGTATTGATGGTCCTTTCCCCTATGTTCAAACTGTCATATAGTGCTCCAACACTTCGGTTGGTTATATGCAATGGTGATGCTTCTTGTAACTCCTTCAGTTGAAAATACATATACGGACAATTTGTTAAACCTTTTTGCGGCTATTTAATGGTAATTGATTGCATTATGCTATACAATTAGGCTTTGGTTATTCCATGCAGGCTGCTGGTTTAAAATATACCTGATTTTAGTAATATTATGATGTTTTGCAGTGTATGGAACATGTTAATATACCTGTAAGTTTGTGTATGTGTGATATAATTTCAGTGATTATAATTAATATATTTTCTGTTTTTAGCCCTTCTGAGTGCTTCGGTTTTCGGCAGATACTTGCACAACTACTTCTAGATGTCCAGGTTTATTATTAACTTGGCAAAATGAATTATTGTAGTTTTGTTTCCAAGCTTTTTGATAGTCTTTGTACTTTGCCATTTTTGTATAGTGTATTCGGTAGTACCAAGTTTATTTATTTTTCATGTCCTTGTTTCCTTGGGTTATCCCTTAACTCAAGGGGACAAATAGTATATTTAATTATTTTCCTGATAAACATGTCTAGGTTGCATGTTTACAATGCATGGAAATGCCCATTCATTTTAGCCATGTAATTGCTGCATGTCCAAGATTCTATTTATTTTTATGATAGACTGTTGCATCTTGATATGACATTGCATAGCTGTGGTTGCATTTTGACAGGGGGCAACACTGGAAGTTAGTGTATTGATTATACTGGTTATGCTGATTATAAAATAATAATTAGATGCAAAGCCTTACTCCCAATTACTCATTCTGCATGTTAATTATGTCATAGATTGTAGTCACCTTAAATTTTTCTTATATATTATTTGGTGTCTTGTTTAGAAGTATATATGTATTTTTGGTTTGGGGGTGAGGGGAATAGAGGTTTTACGTTGGGTGTTGGAACTCTTCCTCTAGTATCAAGTTTCATATGAATACAATATTTATGAGAAGTAGGCGTGTTGATGGTTGTTGATGATTAGTAGAAATTGCAGGAATCTATGTTTTGGCTTATCGATGGTGACAATGTTCATTCTTCCAAATAAATATATCTTTTGACTTGTAGGTAAAGTGGGCGTATTATATAATGATCTCTGAATTAAGAGGAAGTAAAGGTAGTTTCATGCTCCTATATTATATAGCTTGCTGCTGCTTTTTGGATCAATAGGTTTGGCAATTTAATTGGAATAGAATTTTTGGGTGTGAAAGGCCTCTAGATACTTGTGAATCTAAGTCAAAGTCACTGTCTGTTTGTCGCTATCATGGAATTTATTGATTTAAAAAAGGTTTACTTCATGCATTATACATTTCAACATCTAGCTTTTTCCTTCATTGAAAAAGATCTTCTGTAGTGAATTTTAGCACTTGGTCTAAGGACCATAAGTAACTAATAAATTTATGTCTTATTTTGAATTCTTTGTGCCTATGATTTCTTTAGTATGAGTAGTGTATCTGTCTCTGCTGAAATATTATTATTAATTGTAGTCTTCTTTTGCATATTTTTTAACAAAAGATGGAGATAATCGTCACAACCGTTCCCCCCACCCCCAAAAGAAAAGAAAAGAAAAGGTCTTTGTGCTTGATAGCTCAAGGAGCACTCTTTTCACTCAATTGACCTTGTTTGGGATTGATGCTGCCATCATCTAAACTGGAGAGCATGTATGGATTTATTTAGTGGGGTTATTTTCACAGCCAAAAAAGATTGGGCCAAATATGCTTTAGGGTCTCTTTACAAGTGATTTAGAGTTTATTTTTTGATAACATTTTTATAAATATTATACTCTTATTTTGTAGATTAACCACTCATTTATTGTGATAAGGAATTGGGATGTTGTGTTATGGATTGCAATATCTAGTATTAAGGTAAACCATATTGAAATTAAATTCTACTAAAAGTTCCAAAACATATAAGGGTCCAATTAATGTATGCTCTAAGAATGCATTTTTGGAATATGTGAAACACCACTATTCTGATTGGATGTTTCACATTAAAAATCATATTTTTAAGTACACAAAGAAAGAAGATCGTTATAAGAATTGTCCTTCATTCCTACACCCTTTTGGAAAAAGATGGTGGATAAATGGATGGATGGAGAATGAGGTGTGAGTATAAATGAAATACATGTCATAAATTCTCTCTATCTCTCTTGCACTCTCTCTAACCATTATTTGTTGTTTACATTTTTCACAATTGTTATATTATTTCAATTTATATTTAATTTTGATAGTGGTTTAAGTAATCAAATTAAGTTATTATTATTGTTAAATTTAAAAAAAAAAAAGTTATTACTTTTGTTTATGATATATTGTATGATTATATTTGATATAGTAATATGTGTACTTATTTATTGAAGCATTGATACAAATACAAATTCACTTTAATTGTTTCATTTTAACTCATGTTTAATGCCTTTTTTTTTTTTTTTAAAGGATGGTACTAGCAGAGATGAAGAGGACAACTCAAACAATAACATGGAGGTCGAAAGCAACTTGGAGGGTGACCTAGAGGAAAACTAATATAGACCTTTTCATAATTCAGGATTTCTTTGTATATTTTAAAGTTTGAACTTATAAGAATTTTTATGTTTCAATGGATCAATTTTTAGTAATCATTGTACTATTGTAATAGAATAGTTAAACAAAAATGATAGAAAATAAATTATAAATAAATAAATAATAAAATATTATCATTGACTTAAAAATTTGGTCATAAATAACTTTATAGCGACGACAAAGTCTTTCGCAATTTATAAAATAACGACGCCACTTAATCCCTTGCAAAAACATTTTAAGTGACAGTTTACGTTGTCATTATTATTTCTAACTAATTGTGAGGGGTCAAAAGCCCTCACAAATAAATTTTAGCGACGGTACTATTTGTCTCTAAAAAGTATGTCGTCAATTTGGAATTTGCAAATAATTAATTGTGAGGGTATGAAAGTCCTTACAAATAGTTGTTAACGACGACTGTTTCTCTTCGCTAAAAATAAGTCGTCGACTTTTCTCTTCATTTGGTAATATATTTGTGAGGGCAAATTTGTTCAATAACGACGGTGGATTGCTCTCGTAAATTATCTATTTGCGAAGGTATGGTCGCAAAATCTCTTTTAGTAACAAGAGCAAATACGATGGCCTTCGAGGGCCATATGCCCTCGCTAATAACCTTTTGCGACGATATTTGAATTTTTGCGAGGGCATTTTATCCTCGCTAGTACTCTTTTCTTGTAGATGTGGTAAATATTGGTTTGTCCATCACATCATTTCAATAGTAATAATAGTGAGAGAATGGTTGATGGACATACTGTTAATTGAGACGCCACTCCAATTGTCCTCTTATGCTTGATCACTGTAAATATAACCTGTAAAGTTGTTGTCTCCTTGTTAGTAACACCAATATAGTTATCTGGACAGTTTTTGTTTCTCTATTATCACCATTATGTTATATTTTCTCCTCATCTGTGATATTTTTGGCTGGAGGTAAATAAATTGTTTCAGATGACATTAACAAAAACATAAGTGGTTCAAATTTCAGAATGTGTGTCTCACACAATTGACAAGATTCTCATTTCTCAAATATGCCTGGTTGGTTCATCTGCTCTAATGGGTTCCAGACTAGTTGTCTTCTTTCCTACTCTTTCTGTTTATATGTGGCTTTGCCAATTTGGGATTTCTGGGAAATTGAGTGTACCTGAAGATATTGGAAAAAGAAAAGAGAGAATTTTATAGCCATGGATGAAAATTCTGTTGAAAAGCCTCTTCTTTTATGGAGATTTGCTGATAGTGTGAATAAAACACCTCTCTTTGTGTCATGGGTGAACTGAACTCAAGTTTGTAATATAGGATATTTTCCTTGCATGGGTTGCTCTTATTTTACTCTTCCCAGCATAGTTTGTCAATAAAGTTTTTGAGAAATATACTCAATTAAGCAGTGGAACTGTTTTTGGGATTACAGGTTGGTACTTTTATTAACTTGTTCTCCATTTGTACCCCCCCCCCCCCCCCCCCGGCGGTCTCTCTCCCCAACATGGTGATAACGTGTTTCATGTTACATGGAACATGGAACTCAAGTTTACAAAACTCGAGGTTAACGGGTGCCATCTTAGATTGCTAAATATTTTGTAAACAATTGTAAAACACTAATTATTTTGGCCAATGATGGTATTTGGCCGTCATAGACACGTTCAACATAAAGTTAAGTTATATATTAAGGACAAAGTTTGGGTACAAACTTAATTATAGCTTAAGATCGTAACTTCACTTAATATCTTATTATTTAATGTGAATTTTGACAAATCCATCATTAGATTACATTTTCTTCTCTCCCTCCCAAAAAAAAAAAAAAAAAAGATTACGTTTTCTTCTTATATCTTCCCTGCTTGCAAAATTTTCAGAATATCAAAAATCAATAGCAATGTTATCAATCCATTGTTTAAATTGCTAGTTTTTGTAATCAAATTATGCATAAAAAAAATAAGTTTATAGATCATATAATAAGTAACATATGATTGGCACAAAATTCGACATATATGTGAAAAGCGAGTTTGGCTTACCTTCAGTACCTTTTTAACTGGAATCTCCTTTTGTTTTAATGAGAAACTGCTACATCATCCACTAACTAAATAAAATGTGGACATTAAAACTCACTACCACTTGCTATTATATATTTAAAACAAAAGAAGATATCCAATCAAAAAAATATTGAAGGTAAGCCAAACCTGTTAAAAGCCTAAAGAATGTACAATTCATTAGTTAGATTTTCAAAATATGTAATAATATATATATTCTTTTTAAAGGAAGTTATTGCCAAATTTTTTTCCTTATATTAATTACTTAATTATAACTTAGTATTTGATAAATAATAATCTTTATTCTTTAATCATGAATGTCAAGAATCAAGATTGGTTATTTAATAGTTTTAAAAAATTGGTTTATAAAAATAAAATATGTTGGGAAGCTTGTGTACCGTGTACTAATATCACTTCCTAGCCTTCAAAGTTCGGCACCTTTTTTTCTGTCCTTTCTTTTATAGGTACAGCAGGTGGGTAACACAGAATAATCCTTCGTCTCCCTTAAATTTACCCAGCAAATTTATAATGAACAAGATTCAATCTCCTATATTTACCATACCAATCTGTCTAAATGGTCCACCTTTATTCATTGACAAGTGAAAATAACATGGGCTTGCCACTTTCAATTAAAATGGAACTGGCCTGATAATATCTTTTAGATTACTCCCCAGATATAACTTTAAACAAGTTAAAACATTGCAGGGTACAAGAAAACAATATGAACTTCCAGGATTAGAGGTAACTCTCAACGAAATTTGCAATGTAAGATTCTCCGGGCTTTTACCCAGAAGAATAACAAGAATAGACTATGATATATTCAAATCTATATTTCAATCCAATTAACATGTGGCTGTGCCACCATCCAAAGACAAGCTTAAGCCTACCAATAGATATCATAGATTTGAATTGAGCAGCTCGCTGACCTTCAATGGCAGAACAATTGCTTGAGACCAGTTAGAAAAATCGTTCATCGTAAATGTACAATAACTCAATGCTGTAATCAATCATTGATTACCATCTAAATATTAAGGCCAAAAGAACACCCTTATGCAACTAAAGGGGTAAAAAGTTCTTTTGACTCATTCAACTCAACTGCTACAGTGGACCCCTTATAGCTACTACAATGGATACAAGGCTTCTTCCTAGTCCCACAAATGCCCTCTGTTTTCTGTACTTTTTCCTTGATCTCTCAAAACTGAAGCAAAATTGCCAGTTCCATCCTCACTTTAACTTTTTTCTGTTAACACATTTTTGAATTCATCCTACATATATTGATCCGCTTTGGATATATTCTTTAGTTAATTCCAAATTTTGCTGTGGTAATGTGTTCTCCAAACTTGAACTTCCATAGTGTGTCAAACTCACAAAAATCATGCATATGGCTGGCAAAGCTGTTATGTACTTATGGATTCAAATAGGACTCCCAACCATCCTTTTCCAGCTTCTCTGCTTTTCTCAAGACATCATTTCTTGTGTCTTCTTGATACTGGCTCATTCTGCAAAGGATATTATTCCAGAATCAGCTCATGCAAGACTTGTGAACTAAATTTTTTTTTTTCTTGGTTTCATACCCAACACAAAGTTTTGCATTACTTCCAGAGAGGGAAGAGAGAAAAAAACCCACCTTGCCAATAGGTCAGCATCACGAATACCCATCATCCTTACTGCAAGCAAACCTGCATTGGTAGCATTGTTTATTGCAACTGTTGCAACTGGAACACCCCTTGGCATCTGCATAATCATCAAAGGAATAAATAAAAATTAGGACTTTGTGGTGATCAAATTTTCCTTGTAAACTCCCTGTGTACCAAGGAAACTGTTTCCTTTGCTGTGTTTCTTATTTCTCCCTTTTAAATAAAGCTTCTTAATTACTGATCAAATACCCAAAAAAAAAAAAAAAGTGCAAGTAGAAATCAAATATGAATTTGAGATAACGAATGACGCACCATATTTTCTGAGGCTCTAAAATTGGACAATGTTTTAAGGCAATGAAACTCATTGTGCAAATCTCAACATGATTAAGCAAGCGTCTACATACTTCCACCATTCAGATGTTTTTTTATTTTTTGATAGGTGCCATTCAGATATTAGTTATTCAGCACCAATGATTTTTTTTTTTTTTTTTTTTTTTTTGGTTCCATAGAAATTCAGCACCTATGAATTTTTTTTTTTTTTTTAGTGACATAGATATTCAGCACCCATGATTTTTTTTTTTTTTTGGCTCCAGGCACCTATTAATTAAATTACTTCAAAAAAAAAAAAAAAGATTTTCTTTACCTCATAAACATGGCTTAAAAATACTGCCTCCATCAAGTTGCCTTAATTTCAGTAGTATTTTTGTGCCAAGGAAATATATGTGGTAATTGTAAATAACAATAAAAGAATAATAGTAATTCTCTGTGCCAGAAAACACATCTCAAAGAATTAAAATAGAATTTCTCTCATCAAATAAAGCAAACACATTAATTAATCAAGGATAAGCAACTATAAAAACCAGAAAAGGGCATCCCTAAGACTCCAGGATTTCAGAGATCCAATTTAAATGCCCTAGTTTTTTAGAACTAATATTGTATTCATAGGATACTGGATCTTTACAACACTTACCCATCCCATAAATGTAATAATTTAGAAGAAAATAATATACCTGCACAATGGACAGGAGTGAATCAAGTCCATCCAATGCAGAAGCACGCACCGGGACACCAATAACAGGCAAGGGAGTGAGTGCAGCTACCATACCTGCAAGTCACAACAAAGCTCAATTAATTCCAGTGAGACATTTAAAGCAACTGTGAAACAATATATGGAGCATAGTTCAGATAAACTTGCCTGGCAAGTGGGCTGCACCTCCAGCACCAGCAACAATAATCTGAATGCCTCTCTCCAGGGCAGATGAGGCATAAGAAAACATCATTTCAGGGGTCCGGTGAGCTGAAACTATTTTCACCTGCATATTATAATTTGTTAAGGTAGAACTGGAATATACAAGAAAATAAAATTAAATGATCAATAACTCCTGAATTCCAAAATAGACCCTGTAGTTAATTAGAAGTCAACCTCATAAGGCACACCAAACATATTCAAAATCCTTGCAGCATCCTTCATAACAGGAAGATCTGAATCAGAACCCATAATGATCCCAACACGTGGTGTTACTGCATTCAGAATGGGAGCAACATAAACACAATTTGAGTGTAAAACTTTCAAAATCAAAACTTGAGGCATATAAACTTCAAACAAAAGGAAAACATTTGCAACCATCAACATAATAAGGGTATAGCTAAATGAAAGATTGGTGATCCCCCAACCCTACAAGAGAATAAAAATCATAAATGAAGAGTGAAGACTGACAGAAGCAATATCTTGGTAAGAGGAGAATTAAATCAATTTTTTAAATGGAAATGATAAATTGTAATCTCCAAACGGTTTAGAATCCATGCCTATTAAAAATAAAATCTTATGGTAATTTCCCTCCCTACACTGTCACTTTTCCATCCTAAGCCAAAGTAAGACTTTTTTCTATGCAAAATATAATAACCCAAAGCTCATAGCCTGAAAATTTAAATTAGCATTAGTGCTGATTATTCTAGAAACTACCCCAAGTAGTGTGGGTGTAGCATGTAGGAATATTTTTATGTAAGAAAATGTAAAATATTGAATAAATAAATTCAATTGAGGCAATCACTGACTTAAGGAAATATACTCCAAAACGATGCACCAAAGTCAAATTTAATTGATAGCATAGATGCAAACATCGCACCACACCTTCCAAAAACATTTGTGCCTCCTAGAGAAAACTGCTTTTTGGTTAACCAGCATCATGACATTCAGTAAATAAATATGAGAAGTCCCTAGTGCAATTACCTGCAGCCTGACAGTCAGAACCTTCTTCCTTCAGAATTGATTTTAATCGTTCTTCCACATCACCCATGGAAGGCCCAACAATTGTGACATGGCCCATCTTTCGCTGCTTTCGCATTTCTGCCAAGTCATTAAGGCAATGCGGGAAAATGTCAAGTATGAGGTAAAGGTCAAGTAGAGAGTGTGTGTGTGTCTGTGAGAGAGAGAGAGAGAGAGAGAGAGAGAGAGAGAGATAGAGAGGAAAAAGAAATTCACATACCTGGCTTGTCATACCAATGAACAGTAGCCCCAGGAATACTCAATGCCCTTCTAATCAGTTGATGAGCTAAAATAAAACCAGGTTCACCCTGAAATTTAATAAATAAATAAATAAAAGAGAGAGAGATTTGACATGTGGGGGAGGGGGTAGTGAAAGATAGTTATGCTGAACAGTAGCCCCAGGGATACTCAATGCCCTTCTAATCAGTTGATAAGCTAAAATAAAACCAGGCTCTCCCTGAAACTTAATAAATAAATAAAAGAGAGAGACATTTGACATGTGGGGGTAGGGGGTAATGAAAGATAGTTATGCTGAATAAAGACATTTCAAACATTTTGTTGTACATTGATGTTCCAATTTACTTTTTTTACTAACATTAACAAGTTTTCCAAGATTAAATAATTTTAGAACCGAAAATCAGTTAATGAGAACCAGGACAGACAGAACGTTTGATTTGTATTAATTGTAATTTCTTAAAATTTCGTTATTCACAATGGTATACAGAGTCATCAAGCTCAAGCACAGACTTCTACCCAATTCTAGTTGCAACTTCAACAAACTTCAAGCAGAATATTTTTAGTGAAAGTATGTTACAGAAATAGGTTCTGAAAGAAACAAATGACTTCAGCTTCATGCCATATTCATTTTATATATTAGATAAATAAATAAATAAAAAGAAATTCTTCACCTCATCTTCACCCAGTATATTGTACATGACAGCAGCAGGAGTTTTCATTGATGGCTCACCAAGTGGAAGACCAACAACAGCCCGCAAATGTTGTTCAAATTGTGAGGTGTAGCAAGACTCAATTGTGTGATGACCACTATTATGGGGTCTAGGAGCCACTTCATTTAGAAGAATCTGTTAAGAGTTCAGAACATAAATTCATTTGCCAAAAGAAGATAATGCTGAAACAAAATTAGGAAAAAATACAGAGGATAAAAAAAAAGCAAGCAATTGTAGTATCAAGAGGTATTAAAAAAAAGAGAAATATAAATATATATGCATTAAAAATCTCAAAGAAAGAAGCAAAAACACAACCTGACCATCCCCAGTCAAAAACAATTCAACTGCAAACACACCAGCACCTTCTAATGAACTAACAGCTTTGTAGGCAACATCAGTAGCATGTTTCCTAATATCCCATGACACATTAGCTGGTGCCTTGACTATGTGACAAATGTTTTCCCTACAAGAGATCAAAGATCCTTAATGTAAAGTTAACATCTAAATACTAAAGGTGAATGCTGCTCATGTAATTCTGCATCATTTAAGATTAAACCATTAAGGGAAAATAGACAATGTAAACACTGAATCTACATCTTACTTGTGAATGGTTTCAACAACAGGATAGCACAAAATAGAATTGTCTCTTCCTCTTGCAACAATGACAGCCAGCTCCTGAAGTTATTCCCAAAAAAGAAGTAAATAATATCTATAATCCATAAGATTCTATCTTTCACACTATTAAGAAATACCATACTGCTTCAGCTATAAAAAAAAAAAAAAAAAGACAATATTGATCATATGAAAGCATAATTCAAATGAAGTCTAAATTTCTGGATTTAAAAGTTATTTTCATCATGTGAAACACAGCCACAAAGTTAAAAAATTATCCTAAAACCCTAATGACAAAAGCTGCAGCAATAAAATATGATTGGAATGTAAATAATTTAGAAATTTTTCTAGACCTACATATTTTCAAAATGCATCAATGTATGCATTCTTAGAAGTCAAAGTGGAGAGGAGTTGTAAGCTAAACAAACTAATTAAAATTTATGCATTAAAGTAAAAGAGTATTACTTTAATACAGTTCTTCAGAAAACAGTTTTGGCTGCCATATTTCAGTATTATACACAGTTTTTAGCAGAACAAGATTAACAAATTGTGTTTTTTATGCAATTTGCAATACAGAATCAGCTAACGAACTTCTTTTCAATTTCACAAGTATCTATGTTTCGTTTCTGAAGTTCTAGCATCTAGTTGGTTGATGTGAGAACACACCTTACACTACCTAAAAGGAAAAAATGAAGTTAACTACTTTAAGGACAAAGTTTCTCTACAACCTAAATTGGAGGAACTCCATCCAAACTACTGTGTGTCAAAACAGAGAGTGACAAGTGTCCTGGTCCAGCTAAAGCTGAGATTCAATAAATAACCCTCTTAACCCCACGTTAGACCACTTTTTTCTCTCTTTCTACAGAGCAATCAGACCTAGGTTAACGACGTTATTTTTGAAGTTGAGCTTTAGCTGGACCAGGAGACTAGTCACTCTTTGGTGTTGACACGTAGTAGTTTGAAGGGAGTTCTTCCAATTTAGGTTGTAGAGAAACTTTATACTTACTTTAAATAATACAAATGATCATATGAATATCAAAGAAACAGTTGTCAAATCATAATGGTGAAAATTTAGGAGCATAAATAGGATGATCATATCTAATTATGAATACATGCTGGCATATCATGCAAGTGAACCAAACAAGTTTAATTGTAGTTAGAGGAACTTCAAAGAATTCTTACTAATATATGTTGCAAATTTAATCATATGTCCAAGATTAAAATATGCATGTCATATTGCAGGATAAAGAAAAACATAGAGTCAAGAATAAATGCAGATTGAAAAACTAAAAAGTAAACTAAATAGTATATCCTCATTAACCTTTACAAAGGGTGCCCACTTTTCAACATATAAACCACGATCAAATCCTCCAAGAGCTGCAAAAATTCGCAATTAAAAGTTAAAAGGAAATGTAAGTGTCCACTTATATTAATTAAAACTTAAAAGACCAGAGACCCATTAGGTGCATGTGTAACATACCAATCCAAAAAAAAAAAGATAATTGGGGCATTACATGATTAATAACACAATTCAAATACCAAACATAAGAAATACCAAAATTAATAGCACTTAAATCTTTAATAACTAAACATGTTACCAGCTACAGCAGAAGAGAGCTCCTCCTCACTGTGAGCAACAGCATTTCCACGCCCATCATAAGCTAACCTTTTGCTCTTAATCATAAGAGGATAGCCAAATAGTTCACCTGCTCTCTTGGCACCTTCAAGATCATCTATCTGTGGTAGCCATGTTTCATGATCAACAAATTAAAATTTCTCTCATATTGGATATGTGAAAATACAAGGTAAAAAACATTAGCTAAATCCTTCAATTATATACTAATGAAAAGTGGTAAACCTGCATAAACTCAGGAAGTGGAATGGCATGTCGAGAAAAATGAACCTTTTGAAGATATTTGTCCTGTAAGAACCAAAACATGAATCATGGAACAAAAGTCATATTTTATTGCAACAAATATATGAATTAATATGTACAATTCATTTTAATAACTCCGCCTTTGTCTATGCTTAGTGTCATGTATTTTGTTCACAGTCAATCTCAAGCCTGTGGGAAAAGGATAGAGAGCTGTGGTAGGTTGATAGGTTGCATAAAATTTAGTCACTCTATTATTACGAATGAACTTATTCATTTAAGTATAACAAGAGAGAGGAAAGAAATTCTAGCAGATAGCTAACTAATCTTAGAAATAGGTTGAAAAGGGATTACTTACAAGCTTAGTCTAACTACAAAGAAACAGTCAAAATTAGCTCTAAAATGCCAGTTCATTTGTGTCCTTGTGTTATGATGCAATAGGGGAATAAAGTAACCCCTGATATTTCTACACTTCCTATAGCAGAAAAGTACTTGAGTGAAAACCTAAGATTAAGTGAAGGTGGGCATCTAAAGTAGCACCAAAATCCTCAATGATCCACTTTTGTGATTTTATAAAACAGAATGCATTTCCTCAAAAGGGAAAAAGCTTTTGCATAAGGAAATGATTTCATTCAACTTATTTTCTCATATTTTGCAAGACAGCAGTCAATAACCAATTGGCAAAGTTAAAGAAAAGCGTACCTGAATTATTCGGATAGTTGAGGCTTTAGGTTGGCAATCCACTCCTTGTTGCTCAAGCATCTCCATGGTTGCAACATCAACATGCTCAATTTCTACAGTCAATACATCACATCTATCTACCAAGAACATAGACATATTATTACCAAATTATAACAAAAGAATATATTTACAAAAACTATTGACTATAAAAAATTTTAAAAAAAAAAAAAAAAATGTCATCAATCTCATAAAAATAGAACCTTTTCGCAAATTCGCGAACCGTAGCACCATCATCAAAGCTTCCGACCATATGATGATAAGAAAGTGCACTTGCAGGGCAGTTCTCAAGTGGATCCAAAACCATTACTTTAATAGCCATTTGTGAAGCTGCTTGACATAGCATACGACCCAATTGCCCTCCTCCCAAAACACCAACAATCACCTCAGATAGTCCATGTACAGGTACATCATCTTTGCTACAAGAACAAGCATTATGGTGGAAGGTTCCGTGTTAGATAAATTTTTAACTCCAAATTAATATCCAATTAGTAATATTAACAAGTTCTTTCATATAAGTCCAAGCAGCGGCCAAGCAATCATGTAAAGAAAAAATGATACTTTTTTTTGGGATGGACAAAATTTTTATTAAGGAACATAGTACAACAAGCACACATCTAACCAAACCAGACCAACACAAATCAACCTGCCGCAAGAAACTATCTGAAACAACAACCAAAATCACTATCACATCCTACTGATCAGAAGGCTTAATAATTACAGTGAGGAAATACCCATATACAACATATAGCCTTGAGAAGGATTGAGTTGCAGTAGCACCATTTGGCTCCCACCCTAGCTTGAACTACCCACTTGATATCTCACACAATGATCTCCTCTGTTCTAACAAAGTACCACAATAAATAAGAGAATTCCTTTTGGTGCCAAATATGATAAACAGAGGCCCCAAACGCTAATTTACAAACCACAGCTTTCATACTCCTTCCTTTTAGGTTCTTCTCACCCCAATCAACAATGTCATCCCAATAAACCTTAAGATTTTTCACAAGGCAGCAGTGCATGAGCTCCTTCCAAAAAACAAGTGGTTCTCACTTTCCCCACCACTTCTGCATATAAGACACAAAGCTGAATCCCTCCTTTTATGACCCATTGCAGTATCCTATCTCGAATTGCCAGCCTATTCTAATTGGTTAGCCGCGCAAGACAAAAGCACGTCTAGTAATAAATAGCACTCAAAAACCACATTAACTTCCACCAACTGACTTCACAAACCTTAAATACAATAGTATCCCAGGAAGCCAAAATTCTTAATTTTGCATTGTTCATGATTTATTATTTTAAAAATCAGATACTATAAACAACAAAACATGTAACACAAGACCCATATCTTAAAGTCTAAACACAAAATAATAATAATAATAATAAATAAAACACACACATTATAAGAAAATCGTGCAGTGTGTCTCTTTGTGTGTACATAAACGCATTATACATATTACTAAGTCAACGTTTGCCTACTTCAAAATAGCCAAATAAAAATTACCCATCTCTATTTTTCCGCCACATCCAAACCCAGAAATCAATTTAGAAAAAAAAAAATTCCCAAGAGTTTCGGAAACAGAAACAACTGAATAAGAATTGCAAGCTACCATTACTATTTGACTTACCTGGGTGAGGTCTCGTGAGTGACACGTGAGGCCTGAGAAGCGAAGACTGGAGTTGTGTGCTTCAAAGAAGAAGAAGAGGAGAGAAGAGGGTTTTGTTTGGTAGAGTGGTTCATGGAGAAGAAGAAGCTGGGTGTGGTCGGCGGCGGCGGTGGTGGTGTTATTCGTGGAGCCAAACAGGGATTAAAGCTGAAGATAGAGTCTGTATTTGTGGCTGCGCCGTTGATGGTTAAGCTTTGGTTTAGCATTTCTATTAGAGCTGAAGGGAATTTGGACTCACAGTGATACTCTATTACTCTCTCTTTCACAAGCGGCGGCGCTCTTATATATAGCTTGGCTTAAACAAAATACTAATACAAATATAAAAATAAAACAATAAATGTGAAATTCTAGTTAGTAAATACGAGTAACATACGCGCGTGTTACAGTCGCGTCTGCCGAATTGTGTCCAATTATACGGAAATTTAGGCATTATTTTGGGAGATTATGTACAATTGGCGTTTGTTTCGGACGACGTATCAGCACATCAAATACAGCATTTTTAGATGAAACCTATATATAGCTATCAGCCTATCATACACACAGGACCAACGTAATTTTTTTTTTTTTTTTTTTCTGAATCAAGGTAATATGTTTAACAACAACAACAACAACAACTGTAGGGTCACAAATTGTAGCCCACACCTAGATGGAAACAGGAGATGGGCCCAATAAGCCCAATACAATAAATTTGTAAGAGAGTGGGTCAAAGAATTGGGCTAATAGCGATCCTTATAACAGTTACTGAAAGTTAAGTGCCTGGCCGAGGAGACTAAAACACATAAACGAGTTAAGATCTTATGTCCGAGGAGTAAGTTTTGGACTAATTAATGGATTCGAGTAAGGTCCGAGGGGTATACTCTTAGATAAAATGCTTTTCTTTAGGTTGTATTTTTCCAGAGGCTACAGTAGTTATTTCTTGAGGTTTCTTCTATTTTTCTCGTCCTGCTTTCTTCTGGAGGTTTTACTCCATTATATAGTCCTTCTTTGATCGATCCTACCGTCCACTTGTCTGCCATCTAGCCTGGTACTTGAGTTTCTGTCTCCACTCTCACAGCTTTTGATTTTCTAGGGACAAAGGTGGTTGAAAACACTGTTCAGATGTCTTCTCCACATTAATGCGGCCAAGAAAGCTGCTGTAATGCATTTAATGCGGTGGTAGCAGCTTTTTCCCAAGATATTTCTGCATCCTTATCCCTTTCATGTGCATCGGTAATCTATCTTCACCTCTGGAACTTCCTAGAAGGTGGACTAAGGGGAAGCCGAGGCTCCTCTTACCGACATATGCCATATCCGAGGAGAGTACCCTCTCGGATCAACCTCACTGGATACTTACGCGTTCTACTGATAGTTACGAGGGTTCCCTATGATTTCCTCTCCTCGGACGTATTGTTAATGAAACGTTGTACCTGAGCCCACCTCATGGGCCCAGGTTTTACTCCCCCACAATAGCCCCTCAAAATTCTAATTTTTCTCTCTAATCCGAGAAGGAAAGTTAGGATTTTGATGTACATAAGTAATTACGATGTAGTCCTTAACAGTATTTAAATTTACGCGCGTGTAAGGGCTATTTCTGCCATTTCGCGAGGGCTTCTGACGCTTGGGAACTCGCACAATCATCATTAAATGCTTAGAATTGCGTTTCAACCCAGACATCCTACGGTGAAATACGAATCCAACGGTCCAGATCTCAACTTCAATATTTGGGCGGGATTGTGGTTTTTCCTTTTTCCATCCCCACTATAAAAACCTCCAGGCGTTACTTTTTGCTTCTTATCAGAGCTTGCAACTTCAGAGTGTTCATATCCAGGCATCCATCATTTTTTCACAAGAAAGAGGGCTTGACGATCTTTCAGCGACCAGAGGAACAATCCGTGTTCATTCTCACGTAAGTTTCGCACTCCGACCTCCGCTGTATCCTCGGCTAACCTCCTCGGCTAACCTCTCCATCTTATAGAGACTAACAATGGGTAGATTCGAGCGCTTAGTAAACACTCCGGCCATGATAGAGTTGTTCAAAGAAAAGTACCACATTCCCCCGGAGGTGGTGGTACGTCATTGCACCACAGAGGGAGTGGAGTTTGACCGGAAAGTAGGAGAGGTGGTCATCCCTATGATTGCCTTCATAGAAGGGGGGATGACCATCCCCATGGGTAGGATTACACGGGACTATCTTCGCGCCCATAGGCTCTGTCCCCATCAGTGTGCCCCCAACTTCTTTAGAGTCCTAGGGTCAATCGACGCTTTGGACCGGCATCTGGGGCTAGGATTGACGTGGCATGACGTCACCCACCTATATGAAGGCCATATAGAGACTCGGGCAGGCTTTTACCTTAAGTCCCTAGCAATGTGGTCAAACTGATATCCTGCCTCCCCAAGTCTAATAAGGGGATGAAAGACGACTACCTAATCCTGTCGGGGCCTTGGAGCGACGGCTTAGCCTGCCCAACCAAGGCCGGGACACCAGGTGGAGCAACCTAGACTTAGGATTTCTAACTTCAGCATTGAGGAGCATTCTGATGCCTTTACTCTTATTTGCTTAGTTGTTTTATGTTAGTGTTACTGTTATTATATATTTTTTGTAGCCGAGGCTTAACAATGTGATTTACTTGCTTGACAGATAAATTTTTTACCAATCCGAAGCTCAGCCTGATCAACGTTCCAGCACTGAATTACCTGCTGAGATCAGAGATTTTTGTGAACGACGACGGGCAACTACGAGCGGTTCACCTTATTTTGGATTTCGAGCCCATTTCGAGGTCGTATTTAGACGTCGGCAACTCCATCCGAGCAGGAGACCATCGTTTGGCACGTATAGACGTGTCTCGGCCAAACTTCCTCGCCGACTACGATCTTCCTCCAGTTGACCATCCCATTCCACAGGGGATTCCCCTTGCCGCCGAACCGCAGCGCGAAGTACCACTTGGGGAGGTTGTCCTCCTAGAAGGCACAGCTTCTTCTTCCTCCCTTGAACTAGAGATTGACAAGTTCAGGTTTGAAGAAGAAACAGTCTTCATATCAGAGGCCGAGGAAGGAGCGGACGAGCAGTCGTGCGTGCAAACTCCAGCTCAAGTGGTAACATACATTGCCGATACAACTGACGAGGAGGAAGACATGGCTTCCCGGACTGGCCCTTCTTTGAAAGAGTTGATGAAGGGCAGGAACAAAGGGCCATCTTCTCAAGATAAGGGCAAATCCAAACAAACTGCACACCCTCCCCCTCCTCCGCCCCAGGTGCCTGCCGACCTCGGGCTCAAACCAAACCCAGATCTGAGGAGGAAGAGGCCAGTGGAGCCCACCGAGGAGGGGGAGCTAGGCCCGTCAAGGGGCAATAAGCAGGCCAGACCTACTCAAGAACGTCGGAGTAGGAGGGCCCACTCTGTGGAGAGCCGAAAGGAGCAACCACCAGCCCAGGTTCGTCAGTCACCACGGACTTGGTCGCCAGTGCTGGAGGTTGATGGTGGCCCCATCTCGGTGGATGCCTCACTTAGGCACTTCCGCGGTGGTCATGCAGGCCGACTGGCTGATGCTTTGCTGCAGCCCCTCCTCCTACCTACGGACTTGGCGGCTTACAGGAGTTTCGATTATCTTGACTTACTCCTTTCCATGAAAAGGGACTTGGCTATGGTAAGTACAATTTGGTTTCTTTTTATTTGCCTATTATTTCTTAAATCTAAGCTACTTTTTAACTTTCCATAACAGGTCGCGCAACAAGTGTACGTGGCTGAGGAATGGGCGAAGCGCTTTCGTGATGAGACAAAAGCTGCCCATGAGGCCCGAGAGACTGTGGAGGACCATCTGAGTGTGCTGAGAACTCAACAAAAGCAGATGGCCGAGCAGGTGAAGAAGGCGAATCAGGAGAAGGCCAGCGCTGAGGCTGGACTAAAAACGACTGAGAAGCAGGCTGAGACTCTTCGCAGCGAACTACACCTCTGCGAAATCAACTTAGAAACGGAGAGGCAGATGGTGAAAGATCTGCGTGAAGAGCTTCATAAGGCTAAGGAAGCTGCACAGCTACAGAAGGAGGCAGCCGAGGCCGAAAAGCAAGCTTCTTATGCTCTGGGGGTGGAAGAGACTCAGAGCAGGTTGACTGAAGAGTTTGCTTCTGTCGCCAGAGACTACTGCGACGTCACTTGGGAAAAAGCCCTTGACGCCGCTGGGGTCCCTGCTGACTCCAGCCTCAGGAGGCCTGAGAGCGTGTACTATGAACCTGATATTCAACCGCTCCCAGATTCTGATCTTCCTCCTTCAGAGCAGCCAGCCCCAGTATCTGAAGCTCCTGCGACAAACCAAGCTCTTCCAGCTCCTGTGGAAGTCTCAACAGCCTCCCATCAAGACGCTGGTCATGGGGAAAGAGCTGAGCCCTCCCAGGGTAATGCTCCAGATGCTGCCCCTTCGCAGTCTGAACAAGTAGCTGAGCACCAAGACCCCAAGACGAAGACTTAGGCTGTTTGTCTTAGTGTTGTTTTCTTTTTGTTTTTTTTTTTTTTTTTGTTTTTTATGCTTATTATTTTAAAGATTTGTACTGCGTTTTAATCATTAATGAAGATATATTCCCTTTGTTTTACGTATTATGACAAGTAATAGTAAATCCTTCTGCTGTCATTTCATTTCATTTCATTATTATTTTTTTACTTGCGTTGTGTGGATGACTAATTTGATTAAGAAGTTTTGGAAATTGGGTTAACATATAACTAGATAAATATAACTAAATTTAACAAGAAATTTGAGTCAGGCATTTATATCCATATTTGAATGCTTAAAAGGAAAATAGAACAAGTGTTAACTAACCCAAATCATCTGGTCAGAAGTCTCCAGTCATGATTGGATTTAAGTTTAAACACTTCATAGAACGGTGAGGGTGTTAACTAACCCAGATCATCTGGTCCGAGGACTCATGCATGATTGGATTTAAGTTTAAACACTTCACAGAACGGTGAGGGTGTTAACTAACCCAGATCATCTGGTCCGAGGACTCATGCATGATTGGATTTAAATTTAAACACTTCATAGAACGGTGAGGGTGTTAACTAACCCAGATCATCTGGCCCGAGGACTCATGCATGATTGGATTTAAGTTTAAACACTTCATAGAACGGTGAGGGTGTTAACTAACCCAGATCATCTGGTTCGAGGACTCATGCATGATTGGATTTAAGTTTAAACACTTCACAGAACGGTGAGGGTGTTAACTAACCCATATCATCTGGTCCGAGGACTCATGCATGATTGGATTTAAGTTTAAACACTTCACAGAACGGTGAGGGTGTTAACTAACCCAGATCATCTGGTCCGAGGACTCATGCATGATTGGATTTAAGTTTAAACACTTCACAGAACATCGAGAGATATGGAAAGAGGCATACATATTTAACGTAAAGAACGAATATTGATCAAACACAGATTTATTAATAATAATATCTTTTCAAATTATTGACATTCCAAGGGCGGGGTACTACAAGTCCGTCCAAGTCTTCCAAGAAATATGCTCCAATGCCAGCGTTGGAGGTGATACGATATGGTCCTTCCCAATTTGGCCCTAGTTTTCCCCATGCAGAGTTCTTTGCCGAGCCCACAACTTTGCGCAGCACCAGGTCACCTGGGACCAAAGGTCTTGTCTTTACATGGGCGTCATAACCTCGCTTCAGTTTCTGTTGGTAATGAGCCAATTGAACCATTGCGTTCTCCTTTTTTTCATCAATCAAGTCCAGACCTCTTGCCAAGTTTTCATCGTTGTCCTTTGGATTGAATGAGCTTGTTCTCGTCATTGGAAACCCTGATTCCAAAGGGATGACTGCTTCAGTTCCATAAGTCATTGAAAAAGGGGTCTCTCCAGTGGACCTACGAGGTGTGGTCCTATACGTCTAGAGTACATGTGGGAGTTCCTCCACCCATCTGCCTTTCGCATCATCCAGTCTTTTCTTCAATCCGCTTAATATGACTTTATTCACAGCTTCAGCTTGTCCATTCCCTTGAGGGTAAGCCGGGGTAGAATATTTGTTAGTGATTCCCAACTCTCTACAGTAATTTCTGAACATCTTACTGTCAAACTGGAGTCCATTATCTGTAATGAGTACATGAGGGACACCGAATCGAGTAACAATGTTTTTCCAGATGAATCTTTTCGCATCCACATCTCGGATATTGGCTAGAGGCTCTGCTTCAACCCACTTTGTAAAATAGTCTGTGCCGACTATGAGATATTTTTTGTTTCCTACAGCCTTAGGAAATGGTCCGACGATGTCCAAGCCCCATTGAGCGAATGGCCATGGGCTAGATATTGGATTGAGGACTCCTCCCGGCTGGTGTATACTCGGTGAATACCGTTGGCATTGATCACACTTTTTGACATATTCCAAAGCTTCTCTCTGCATATTCGACCACCAATAACCCTGAGTAATGGCCCTATGCGCTAAGGACCTGCCTCCAGTATGGCTTCCACAGATTCCCTCATGCATCTCCTCCAAGAGCAATTCCGTTTGATCGGGATGAACACATAGCAGATAAGGCCCAGAGAAGGAACGCCTATATAGCTTGTCATCCTGCGACAGCCAATAGCTAGGAGCCTTCTTCCTTATTTTGTCGGCCTCAACTTTCTCTTCGGGTAGAATATCGTCCTTTAAGAATTGCATGACAGGATCCATCCAGCTTGGCCCCATTCTGACTTGATTGATCTGAACTACGTTTGCTATTGTCGAGGGTCGATGCAGGTCCTCAACGAGGATTATGCGAGGCAAGTTTTGTGCCGAGGAAGTTGCGAGGGTGGCCAAAGAGTCCGCATGCGTGTTGCCACTTCTTGGGACATGTAGCAAGCTAAAGGATTCGAACTCCATCTGCATGATTTTCACTCGGCTAAGATAACCTCGCATTCTCTCGTCTTTGGCTTCAAATTCACCTTTGACCTGACCAACAACTAGCCTTGAATCCGAGAAGAGTTCAATGGACTTTCCTCCCATCCTTAGGACCATAGCCATACCTTCAAGTAGTGCTTCGTACTCTGCTTCGTTATTCGTGGCAGGAAAGCTTAACCTCAGTGACTTTTCAATGGTGATCATCTCTGAAGATGTCAACACTAACCCAACTCCCGCTCCTTTTTGGTTTGATGCTCCGTCTACATGTACTTCCCACGTCGGAGGGAGACGCCTGGAGATACTACAGGCTAGTTTTACATCCCTTTCCTCTGATGCTAATAGACTATCCGCTTCTGGTTCGGTGAACTCTGCCACCAGGTCGGCCAACACCTGGCCCTTCACTGAGGTGCGAGGCATGTACTTGATATCGAAAGCTCCCAGAATTGTACCCCACTTGGCTATCCTTCCCGTGTAATCTGCACTTTTAAGTACGGCCTTTAATGGGAGTTGCGTAAGAACAATCACCGTGTGCGCTTGGAAATAGTGAGGCAACTTGCGTGTGCCAAGCACCACCGCCAAGATGGCCTTTTCCAGTGGAAGGTAGCGCACCTCTGCCTCATGCAGTGATTTACTCACGTAGTACACTGGCCGTTGTATGCCGTTATCAACTCTTATCAACACTAAACTTATTGCATAGGAGGCCACTGCAATGTAAGCAAAGAGAACCTCGTCCGGCTCAGGACTTGACATGACCGGCGGCCGAGCCAGATAGTCTTTAAGTTGTTGAAAGGCTGCGTCGCATTCCGTCGACCATTCAAAGCTTTTCCATTTATTGATCAACAGGGAAAAAGGTCGGCACCTGTCCGCCGATCGAGATATGAATCTATTCAGAGCAGCGGTCATTCCGGTTAGTTTTTGCACTTCTTTTGGGTTCCGAGGAGTTCGCATACTGGTGATGGCCTTAATTTGGTCGGGATTGACTTCAATTCCCCTATGAGTAACCATATAACCCAGGAATTTGCCCGAGCCAACACCAAACGAACATTTGGCGGCATTCAAACGTAGTTTGTGGCTTCTGAGGATTTCGAAGACGACTCGAAGATCTTCTAGGTGTTCAGATGCCTTTTTGCTTTTCACCATCATATCATCTATGTAAATCTCCATAGTTTTCCCCAATAAAGGTTCAAACATCCTCGTCATCATTCTCTGATAAGTGGAACCCGCATTCTTCAAACCAAAAGGCATCACCTTGTAGTGGTAATTTCCTACTGGCGTGACAAAAGCAGTTTTTTCTTGATCGTCCAACGCTAGAGGTATCTGATGATAACCCTGGAAAGCGTCCAAGAAACTCATCCGAGGATGGCCGACCGTGGCGTCTACCAGCTGATCAATTTTGGGCACGGGGAAGGGATCTTTAGGGCAGGCTTTATTTAGATCTGTGAAATCAACACATACTCGCCACTTCCCAGT
The DNA here is from genome assembly GCA_030820535.1 of Quercus parvula. Taxonomy (NCBI): domain Eukaryota; kingdom Viridiplantae; phylum Streptophyta; class Magnoliopsida; order Fagales; family Fagaceae; genus Quercus; species Quercus parvula. Next base: position 41,920,121 of record JAUAME010000011.1, on the reverse strand, counting down.
CTTTTTCTTGACCACCACGGTGTTCGCCAACCACTCGGGGTAGAAGATCTCTTTGATAGCCCCTGCCGTTTTTTAGCTTCGTCACTTCCTGACGGACTGCTTCTGCATGCTCTTTAGATGGCCGACGCGGGAGCTGCTTCCTGGGGGTCATTACTGGATTAACATTCAAATGGTGACAAATGAAGTCTGGGTCTACCCCCGGAGCCTCGTAAGCACTCCATGCAAAGACGTCTATGTTTCGTTTGAGGAACTCTACCAATTCTTCCTTTTCTAACTGGGGTAGTCGAGATCCGACTTGAAAGAATTTCTCAGGGTCATCTCCTATTGTGACTTTTACAAGATCTTCACATTTCACTTCCTCGGATAACACATCTTTGGACAACATTGGGGGTTTTGATTGCTATAACTCTTCTTTTCGAGCCTCAGATTCTGCTTCGGGCTTATGTCGGATAGCTGCTATCATGCATTGCCGCGCCATGGTTTGATCACCCAGTATCTCTTCTATCTTGCCTCCAGAGGGGTATTTAATCTTCTGATGCAGGGTGGAAGAGACTGCTCCTAAAGTATGAAGCCAAGGCCTAGCAACAATTGCCGTATAAGGGGAGTAGGCATCCACCACTATAAAATCGACCTCCACTATCTCCGTTCCGGCTTGCACCGGCAGTCTGACCTGCCCTTTCGGGATAATAATCTTCCCTTCAAAACTTACTAAAGGGGAGTTATAAGGCGTCAGGTCTTCAGCTCTTAGGTTCAGCCCCTTGAAGAGGTCAGGGTACATCATCTCGGCTGCACTGCCTTGATCCACCATTACTCTCTTTACATCATAGCCTCCAATTCGGAGGGTAATCACTAGAGCATCGTCATGAGGTTGAACAGTTCCGATCTTGTCTTCATCCGAGAATCCCATGACCAGGGACCGGTTTGATTTAGCTCTCTTCGACTCGTGAGAGTCATCCTCAGGGTACAGACGAGCCACCGACATTACTCTGGAGGGGCATGACCCTGTTCGGCCAGGTGCCGCAAAGATAACATTAATGGTTCCGAGAGGAGGTCTCGGAGGATTCTCCCTTTCTGATCGAGTATCCGTATGGCTGCCCAAATTGTTGGAACGATGCAACAGCTGTTTCAATCTGCCCTCTTGGACAAGCTGGTCAAGGTGATCCCATAAGCTTCTACAGTCCTCGGTCGTATGACCGTGGTCTCTATGATATTGACAATAGAGATTTCGGTTTCTCTTTTCAGGGTTTCCCATCATCTTATTGGGCCACTTGAAGAAGGGTTCGTTTTTTATCTTTTCCAGGACTTGGTGCACAGGCTTTCGGAATACAGCTCCGACTATTTGGCTGTTATTGGATATCTGCTGCTCGGCGTAATCCCTTCTCGGCCGGTTATTATTGTACCTGTCCGGCCTAAACTCTCTCCTTTCTTGAGGGGCAAGCTTAGCTTTCCCTTTTCCTTGTTGCTGCTGTTGTTGATCATCTTCTATCCTCTTATATTTATCCACTCTATCCATTAACTGTTGCAAGCTGGTGACCGGTTTCCCTGTCAGGGACTTCCTCAGACCATGTTCGGAGGGAAGACCAACCTTGAAGGTTCTGACAGCAACCTCATCAAAATCTCCGTCAATCTCGTTAAACATCTCCCAATACCTCTCGGCATATGACCTCACAGACTCCCCCCTTCCCTCATTGTCATTGACAGCAGAGAATCAAGGGGTTGAGGAACTCTGCTGCATGTGACAAACCGGGAGCAGAATGATTGAGTGAGCTTCTTAAAGGAACCGATGGAGTTAGTCTTCAACCCATCAAACCACCTCATCGGCATCGGTCCTAGGCTGGAGGGAAATACTCTACACAACAAAGCTTCGTCCTGAGAGTAAACCGCCATCTTTTGTCTGAACTGGCTCACGTGTTCTACAGGATCAGTACGTCCGTTGTACATAGAGAACGTAGACTGATGAAAACGCCTGGGAAGCTTTGCCTTTTCTATTCCCCGTGTAAAGGGAGACTTAGAAATTTGAGTCAGAGCCTTCTTCATATCTTTAGTTCCCACTCCCCTTCTAGACGAACTTTTTCTCCTTCTTTTGTGAGAATGCTCCTCTTCATAGGAGTAGGATTCACTAGGAGGAGTTTCTGAAGAATCCCTGTAACTGTCCTCTCCTTCATCGTTGGAGGAGACATCAGAATTTGAAGGGATATGACTTCGTTGTGCTCGACGAAGCTTCTTTTTCAAATCATCTATTTCACGTTGCAGGTCTTGTTCATCAGCGTGCTCTTGCACCAGATGGCTCTTTCGTCGATAGCCGCTTTTCCCCACATGGATCGTCCGTGAACTGCCTTCTCGTTGGTTATCTACGTGGTTTTCCCGTTCGAGATTATGGAGTTCGTCTGGTTGACTGATGTTTACTGATTCTGCATGAGGCGGACTGGCCTGTTGTGGCCCTGAACCTGCCATAACTGCCATAAATTTCTACTAGCGCTAATTCTCCCCACAGACGGCGCCAATTGTAGGGTCACAAATTGTAGCCCACACCTAGATGGAAACAGGAGATGGGCCCAATAAGCCCAATACAATAAATTTGTAAGAGAGTGGGTCAAAGAATTGGGCTAATAGCGATCCTTATAACAGTTACTGAAGGTTAAGTGCCTGGCCGAGGAGACTAAAACACATAAACGAGTTAAGATCTCATGTCCGAGGAGTAAGTTTTGGACTAATTAATGGATTCGAGTAAGGTCCGAGGGGTATACTCTTAGATAAAATGCTTTTCTTTAGGTTGTATTTTTCCAGAGGCTACAGTAGTTATTTCTTGAGGTTTCTTCTATTTTTCTCGTCCTGCTTTCTTCTGGAGGTTTTACTCCATTATATAGTCCTTCTTTGATCGATCCTATCGTCCACTTGTCTGCCATCTAGCCTAGTACTTGAGTTTCTGTCTCCATTCTCACAGCTTTTGATTTTCTGGGGACAAAGGTGGTTGAAAACACTGTTCAGATGTCTTCTCCATATTAATGCGGCCAAGAAAGCTGCTGTAATGCATTTAATGCGGTGGTAGCAGCTTTTTCCCAAGATATTTCTGCATCCTTATCCCTTCCATGTGCATCGGTAATCTATCTTCACCTCTGGAACTTCCTGGAAGGTGGACTAAGGGGAAGCCGAGGCTCCTCTTACCGACATATGCCATATCCGAGGAGAGTACCCTCTCGGATCAACCTCACTGGATACTTATGCGTTCTACTGATAGTTACGAGGGTTCCCTATGATTTCCTCTCCTCGGACGTATTGTTAATGAAACGTTGTACCTGAGCCCACCTCATGGGCCCAGGTTTTACTCCCCCACAACAACATATTATAAAAAAAAAGGTTAACAACAAAAGCTACCGGATTCAATGCAAAAATTAAAAAAATTTTAAAAAAAATACAAACAAACAAACAGTTCCCTACCGTATCTTTTGCATCCTTCCCAATCAACTACATCCTTCACCCTCCCATCAAAAAAAAAAAAAAACTACATCCTTCACCCTACTGTATCACACTCTAGAGTCAAGCATTTGCATCAGTAAGTTTAAATTTTACTCTTTTTTTTTATTATTATTTACATACTTACTTTTCGAAACACTTTACGTCAAATTATTTATTTCATACTATATTTTATTAAAATATCAAATTTTATTTTCTTTTTTTAATGGGCAAATTACAACTTACCCATTTATGGTTTGACTGAAATTTAAATTGACTACATGTGATTTAAAATTTGAAACTTTACCCACCTAAGGTTTAACCAAAATTTAAGTTGTCTATCTATGATTTGAAATTTCATGATACAAATATTCCGATGGATAGTTTTTGATCTTGTATTTTTATGTTTTTTGTGTTTTTGGGGAAGAAAGACATAAAAGTGGAGCAAAATTACATATTTAGCTCCGTTTTTAACATAAGTAGGTTATAGAAATCTGATTGAGCTCACTTCAGGTAGATAAAATGTCAAATTTCAAACCATAGGTAAGCAATATAAAATTATAATTTACCCTTTTTTAATTGTTTCTCTTTTTTCGCACATAATAGCCACCATCCATTCTCTTTTTTCATTCTCGAAATGCGAAAAAAATAATAATAAACAATTAAATGCAAAATGAATAGTATCAGTATAATTTACACGATTACTATAGCAAATTTGAAATTTTACACAATTATACAAAGATTAATGTAGGTCATTTTCATGCAAAACTATGTAAATTCTACACTTTTTTTTTCCATTGGACATAAACTGATGTGAATGCTCAAAGGATTCACATCAAGGTTCTAATATATTGAACTTTTAGCAATTCAAAAAACAATTTTATCTATTTTTACACCTTAAAAAACTTGACTTTTTGACACAATTGATGTAGTGGATTTTTTAGGGTTTTGGGTGCTAAAATAGCATTATGTGAATGCTCTAAATTCTGCCTAAGTGTCTCACAGTTCCTAGCAATAAAGTTGTTCATTGTAAATACTATATTTCTCTCAATGTGATAAATTTTACTCTCTATTACCTTTTAAAATATATATATATATATCTCTTTCACCTATTATTATATTTGCATCTCTCTCTCTTAATTATACCAACCTAGACTTGATTTTTTTTTTTTAATGTGAGACAAAATACCTAGATATGATTTAATATTTGTCGTTATCTCAAAAAAATTATATGAAAAATGTTTCCGTATTTTTGTTACTTTTTTTTATAAAAAAAAATAGATGTATTATACTCGTACTATACACATATTGTTCTTTTTCCGTTTCCGTATATTTCTACTGAATTTTTGAAACATACTTTTATGAAAGATTGCGAGTTATACCTGTTCGTATAATTACCGTATCTTATACGTACCATATATTACTAACTATTTCAACTATTAAAAATTCGAAAATACACCCGCATGCGAAATGCAAAATAAAATAAAATTGTTTTTTTTCCAAAATTACCCTTAATTTAATTAATTTACATATAAGAAATGACGTTAAAAATATTGTGAAAATATATTGGGTTAATGATGTCTTTACACAATATTTTCATAGTATCTATATGTTTTTAATAACAGGATTTCACCACACACTTTTGGTGCAATGGTTACTCCACAAGTTTGGATAAGGGTCGGGGTTCAAGTCTCCAAGAGGGAACTTTACACATAATACTTAGATTATGTTATAATAGAATTTCTATTTTATATAAAAAAAAAATAATAAATGAATAAATAACAGGATTTCATGTTTAGGTTTTATCATTTTGCATACTAAAATATCTTTACACAAATTCTTAAACTTTCTAAAATACCTCTATCTTTTAGTTGAAAATTTTTAAATTTAAAAACACATACTAGTTAAAACAATAATTTACTATTTTTAAAAGTTTTAGGGTTTCAAACTTTTATCAAAATCCTAAAAATTAGGACACTATCTCTATCTCACTTGTAAATATTAATTCACTAAACCTAAAATAAAAAATAAAAAAGAACTTTATTACACGCACAAAGCGCTTGTAATGAGCCTAGTTTTTACAATAAATTTTTGTACCAGTTAGTATTTAAAGTAACATTTCTTTTCCGATTTTAGGTGGAAAAATATTTATTTGCAAAATAAATTCTATATTTATTTTAACTATTTTAGTCAAAATTTCATTTTTTTACTAATTTAATGTATTTATTTATATTTTAAATAATTATAAAATTAAATTAATTATGATATCATCATAGTTCAATCTTTGTCTAACCTTAAAAAACTTGAACCTTTCTTATACGGTTCTTTGAATGGTCCAGATTTCATAACCATCTTAAAACCATAAACTGACAAAAATTTAAAACAAAAAAGTGAAAACCGGTAAAAACTCTCCACTAGATAGTAGATAAATACAAAGTTCCTGCCCAAGATTTGTCACAAAAATCCAATATATATATATCACCAAACCAAAAAAAAAAAAAAAAAAAAAAAAAAAAATCCTATCCCAACTCCAAAGTTCTATCCAAAAAGAAAAAAATAAAAGTAAATAAAAAAAACTATGCCAGGTTTCCTATTTTTTCAAGTTCTATTAAAATGAAAACCTACCCATGTCACATCATCAAAAAAAAAAAAAAAAAAACTCATTCAGAAACCAATTGCAACTTCCTTGGAAATAAAATCATCTTCCATTTGTTCCTCTTTTCCCCTTTCTAACATGTGGTAAGTCAAACGACAAATCTACAATATTCCTTCAATTTCTTTTTGTTCTTTCATCCTATTTATAACGGACACTATTTTCTTCCACATTCTTTGTTTCATATACTTAATTCTTCTCAATGGTCAAGAGTTTTCTGTCAAAATTGGTAAGCTTTTGAACAAAATTTATATTCACTTTTCTCAACTACGCCTATGTTTGGGTTTCAGCAGGCCCTTTTTTTTTTTTCCCCCTTCTTCAGCGCTTAGGAACAGTAACAAGTACTGTTCATGCACTGTGCAGGAGACAATTTTACTGTTCATGTACTGTTCACGCACTGTTCATGGGATCCACAACCACTTTATTCAAAAATAAATAAAAAATGGATCTCACGGTACTATTCACACGTTTAAAAATTATTTTGCTACAGTGTTTTTCAGTTTTCAGCTGTATCCAAGCGAACCCTACATATATTTTGAATAGAGATAACTCTATGACCTTTGTAGAAAATTTAGTTATGAATGTAAATTTATGAGGCTAAACCTTAAAAAAAATATTTAAAAAAAAAAACTCATTCTACGAGCAAAACGAGTATGATGAAGCTAGTATATATAAAAAGAATTACAGCAACGTATCTCTCTACTCACTATTCATTAAAAAAATAAAAATAAAAAAACACGCAGCAAAAAAAAAAAAAAATGGTGTAACCACGCATGAAAAAAAAATGATGCTTCCACTAAAATGAAGATGGTTGGCTCCTAAATCGTTTTTTTTTTTTTTTTTAATCCCTTTTCTTTTCACTTCTTTAATTGTTTTATTAGTTTCATGCAGTATTAGTGTAGGGAGATGGCACATAAAACCTAAATAAGCATTGGGCCTCAGATTAGAACAGGCCCAAACGAGTCCTTTCGATATATGAAGCCTCCTAACAAGGGAACATATCCCGAAGTAAGGATCAAGGGTGAATAGGAAGTCACTGGACACCTCCCCAAGGTCTCTAACTTCGGAACTCAACCTAATAGGACCCATCACTTTGGATCCGGACATGAATAAACCACTAAAGTCATCCAAGGTGAATACCTATTGACTATACTACCCATGCCAGTCCATGATTCCAAGCTACCAAAAATTATTTCCAAGGTATGTGTGAATATCTAAGTACGCTTTCCGGATCTTGTTGATAAATCCACAACAACCCACCTGACGCAATTGTATTTAATGCAATAGATAATTGATTAGAATAAGACAAGAAGCCCCAAAATTCTTTGTTCATCATAACCTTGATAAAAGAAGAGCCTGATGGGATAGAAGGCTATCCAACTACATCAGGATGGAGAAGAAAATGAAGTGGACCAAGCAAAGGATAAGGATAAAAAAAAAGGAGAAGAAGGGAGAGTATAAAAGGAAAGAAACAGACAGATAAGAAAGCAATTTTTTGAAAGATTTTCCAAGATTAAGAAGAAAAGAAAGAGAGGTGTGAAACACACGGTGAGGAATGTAACAGTAAAATTATATGAATAATATCCTTGACACTATTTTGAGACCAAAGAGTTACTTAGTTCTTATTCAAATTTCCCATTGCAGATTGTATTGAAGCCATAATAGAAATTTATTATCATTATAAGCAAGTAATTAAGCTCAAGTTAATTTCTTGCTTCCACAATTAGTATTTGCCAAATTTGATGATTTTAATTTTTATAGCTAGTGGATGATTTTGTTGAAAGAGGGCTCTCACAACTTGCACCATCAATAAGAATGAACAAAAAAAGTGGAAAGATACTTCGCAATGTCTAGAAATGAGAATTGTAGTAGCAGCCTGTAAATGGGAAACAAGTGATGGATCAATGCACATTAATAGTGTGAACTTTGTTTGTAAATGTAACTTTAGCAAATTTTGTTGCTTTTGAGTTTTGGGTCCTCTATTACAGAAAGTTTTGGTTGAGGGCACACCTCCTATAGTAGGAGAATGTGTATGCATATGTATTGAAAGTTTCAAAATATTATGACAAAATCTATGATATTCTACTTTGAAAAAAAGGTACACATTCTTTTTAAATTTTCCTCACAATCATTTACAATGTCTTGCAATGGTTCTTTTTAAGGGTTGGAAAATCCCAAAAAAAAATGGGATGAATGGATTGATTGGCTACCTTGAAAGTATGGTGCAATTTGAACCCAAAAGGAGGTAAAAGGTTTGGATTAATAACAACTTAATTTTATTTTTATTTTAAAGTTATTATAATTTGTTCAATAATATCATTCATATTTATATATCTTTATTTTATTTATTGCATTAAAAATGTGCAATATTTCTTAATAATAAATTTTTTGATATTCTACCATGCTTGTTAAACTAAATTAAAATTTAGTATTAACCTAGTGCACTAAATGTAAAAATATATAGTTATATGTAAATTAAGAAAATATTTCAATAATTTATTAAAATTATATAATAAATTTATTAATAACAATAAAAAAAATGTAAATTATTTTAAGTTATATAGCAAAGATAACATTGTTTAAGACCTAATTATTATTAAAGCAATACATTATAATACATTCTTATCAAAATAATATAATAAATAATGAATCACTTTAAAATTTTCTTAATAAATTTAGTATTCTAGATTTCTTGAAAATTCAGTAATGGACTAATACTAAAAGTAAACAAAGATGTGTTTGGTGATCATATTCATAGTTCATACTATGAAATTTTTGGAGTACCTACTTTTAGATTAAGATTGTCAGGAGTCTGGTAATTGAACTTATACTTCCTTTAGAAACATGGAAGAAACAAAGATCAGCGTTTCAAGACTTTCTTGCTAAAGTTCCCTTTTACCAAAATTTTTTTTTTGGTTAAAAATAAAGAAACAAAAAAGGTGAGGACAAATGCTTATATTATTTCTACCCAAAAAAAAATAAAAATGCTTGTGTTATTCTTATGCACCGGACATTGTGTTGTTGTCGAAATCATGTTGAGAGTGATCCTTGCAACTTGTTGGAATTAAGGTCCAGAATAAGTAAGACTATCCCATGGAAATAAAACTATCCCATGGAAGAAAAAGCAGGAGTGTATGTTTGAAATACTCAGAACCTGTAAGGTTGTTGAACTCTAGATGCAAAGGCAACAGGCTCAATTTCTCCATGTTGAATATCCATTTTGGTATTTGACCATGAATTTTTGTTGTAGCAAAGATTCAAAACCCCAATTTATTCTGATAACATAGTAAAATTGGGAACTCGGTTATGTTACATACTTACATATAGCCAATATTAAAAGCTTTAGTTTTGGACTCTTGAAAGGTTGAGGTCACTAAAATTTCTAAGCTTTAAAAGCAAGTCCAATTCCACTGTGCTACTTATTTCCAACTAGACTCAAGATTCAAGATTTGCATGCTTAGTAATTGACATTGGAATAGGATCATACAATTTATTGCTCCTATGATCCATGGCTCAAGAAAATTAGCTGGACAAGGTTTATAAGCCAAGGTGAAATTTGACTAGTTAGGCTGAGTTAGGTTCTTAAGAGAAGATGTAAATGTCACTATATGAATTGGTATATGCTAAGTGCAAATCTGTGTGTTTTGTTTGATTTCCTAGCCACAATCTACAGCTACACTCCACTCAGTCCACAACCTTCATCCCAAACCACCTTCATCTCTCTTTGAAAGCTAAGCTAAGCTAAGCAACAATGTCAGACAATTAGAAGAGTTGGGGATTTTTACCTGATGAGATTCTTACCCATATTTTCCATTGCCTACCTATCAAATCCATCACTGTTTGTACCTCTGTCTCAAAAACATGGAAATCCCTTATCAAAAACCCAACTTTCATTTCAACCCATCTCCGTCATTCCCACAAAAACCTCCTCATCTTCAGGCTTCCCACACAACCATTTGAAATGTTTGGTACCATACCCACAGGTGACAGAGAAGTGCATACACTGCACGATGATGATGATTTCATTGAAGAACAACACACAAGATTAGATTTCCCTTTCCACGGTCTAGACCTTGAGTCTTATTGCCCAGTATTCCGTGTGGTCAGTACTTGTGACGGTATGCTTTGCCTTTCTGATGATTTATTCACATACGTTGACATATTTTATCTGTGGAACCCTTGTGTTAGAAAGATTCTCCAACTTCCTTATCCTAATGTCACCTTCGATACGCATGGTGGGTTCAACGCGTCTCTTGGTCTTGGTATCTTAGCCTTTAGAGAATGTTGATGGATGGTACGAACTTTTACTCATAGTAGTATTTTGTGGTTTGTTTGGTGGGCTTTGGCTTTACTTCCAAATATTTGTTTTGGTTGTAAAATATAGTTGATGTCATATTGTATTTGTGTTCTTTATCTTACCATGAATTGTTTGATATCTCTAATTTCATATTTTCTTTTGGAACACTGTGTAGTCTCTTTACAATTGCCTCTTTTTTTTCTCTATTTTTCTTTAAGAATCAATTTCCCTTTGTTAAGTAGTAAAACATCTTCTTATTATATAATTGCTGGCATTGGATTATACTTTAGATCATTTACCTTGGTCCCCCATCCCCCTTAGTGTGCATGTTCATGTGGTAAAGGCTTGGAGTGCTTCTTAATATGTAAATTCCAAAAAACTACAATTATTGGTGTAGGTTTTTTCTAAATTATCCACATACACACACAAAAAAAAAAAAAAGATGTAGGTTTTCCTATATGGTTACTACACTAATTAGTGTTATTTTATCTACTTTTAGTGATTATTCAATAATGCACTTACAGTTCTTAATTTCTTGCAGGACTTTGTGCAATCATGGTCAATGATGAGTTGTGAATAAGTAACAGACTTTAACTTAGCAAAAGAATAGATTCAGCAAAGCTTTTTGATAGTGTTTAACTTCTTAGTAAGGAATTAGTTTATTATGTCAAAATGGATTGTAATTGTTTATGTTAAACTCCGTTAATGGCTACATCATTGTTATGTTCATATTTCTGGACAATTTGCAATATTGTTTCAGTGTGTTTACATAAATTATTAAACACCTTTTGTCTACAATACTTGTATTGTAATGAAGATGCTCACCTGTGTATTTTGGGGACCAAGGATATTCTACCCAATTGTGTTAAATTTATCCTTAGTCATTCAATTAGATAGCAATTATGCTTGTTTAATGGGTTTATAGGTATCTATAGAATACATCTATGATGATAGAAAGTTAAAGGTGGGAAAAAAGAAAGAAAGAAAAATAGTTGCATATTACTTATGTCTAATACTCTAATCTCATTTTTATTGTCGTGACGTCTGTTGTAAATAACATGTGAGTTTTAATTTTGATATCATGAAATGATTACAAGTTTAAGAAAGAAAACCTAATGGAATTGATGAGCAATCATGACCAATGGTGTTGACTACTATCCCCATTAGCAAAATAAAAATAAAAATAGACATGCGCTGCAATTTAAATTCATTCCACCACAATTTATTATTTATAGATAATACAAATTTTTTTGTATATGTCACAGAACTTTAATGCGTAGATGTCATATTAAAGTTCCGTGAAGGCAAGAACAAGCTGATTTGGAACTGCAGGAACAAGCCGATTTTTGAGAACAAAATTCCTTCATCCAAGGATTTGTAGGCTCGAGCTGATACTTATCTATTAGAGTTTGTGGAAGTGCAGCACAGGCAGACTCAGGTTGCTGAGCTTCAGACAGCAAAGTGGCAGCCCCCAGCTTCTGATTCAATCCATAAACTCAACCTGGCAATTTCTCAATCTAGGAAGAGCAACTCTGTGGGGTTTGGTTTTCTCACAAGGAACGATAAAGGTGAAGTTTTAGTGGCATCATGTCATCATCTGCAGAAAAATTTAAATCCCTTCTGCACAACAGCTTCGGTCATGAGATAGGCGCTCTTGTTCTGTCAAAATACCAGCTTCTTAAAAGTGATGGTGGAATGTAACTTTGTTGAGCTTGTGGACCTCTTGAATTCGGACAGAGCCTACTGTTTAGAAGCTGCCTGGATTATTGAGGACATTAGTTTAATTAGAGATAGCTTTTCTTTTATTTCATTTGATGGTAATAGTATACCTTTATGATGTAATCGTGCCACCTTAACTTTGGCTAGTGCTGCAAAAGAGGATGATGTGGCCATTATTTGGTTAGAAGAATGCTTCTCTTTCATCTTCCTCATTGTACAACATGATTTTATTGAATAAAGTCTACTGTCGTTTCCTCTAAAAAAATAAGTTTCGTGAAGGCATGAACACTCCAAATAATTGTATAACACTAAAAGTCTGTTTGAGATCTGTTTATTTTGTTAAAATCGAAAATTTTTTGCTGAAAGTACTATAAATAAATGTAAAAATTAGTTAAAATAGTATAGTGAGATCCATAAATAGTACCAAAAAGTGCAATGGGACCTATGAATAGTAGTAAAAATAAGTTGAATGGTAAAATAAGTTAACAAAAATAATCTTTACCAAACAGACACTAATTAAACCTTTTAAACTTGCATAATCAACCATTAAAACATGGATGAACTATCGATTGAAATGGTTGATTAAGTAATTTCATACATTAGCTAGAGGTTTACTTTCATATATCCAGCAATAAAGTTGGCAACCTCAATACAAGTTATCATCCCCAGGCGAGCAAAAAGCATCATTTTGGGGCCGTATATTTTTGAAGTCAATGTCAATTTAGTTCCTATATTTTAGTAATTGTTAATTTGGTCACTCTATTTTAGTAACAATCAAATTGAATCATGTTATTTTCAATTTGCAGTCATTTTGGGTCCAACTTTGGATTTGTTTTAGTTGCTGAGGTGATACTAGTGTCTACTATGATTGAAAATTGGTCTTTAACCACAAATTTGTTTTTTTTGAAAATTGGTAAATTTGATTTGTGGTTTTGTATTTGATTGCCAAGAAAGTGCAAGAAAAGTTGTGATTTGATGGTAATGACCAAAGTGACTACAAATCAATATATTACTAAAAGCTGAAGCGTAGCATTTAATGTTGCTACGCTCTCATTAAGCCACGTCAGCAGCCATCTCATTATCAATTTTTTTATATAATTTTTTAACATTTAAAGTGAATTAAAAACTTTATTATATTACAATCAAAATATCATATTTAATTTATCTTATTTTTAATTATTCTTATTTATTATTAAATTTTCAATTCCATTTTAACTTTTCATATCCCCACTACTCTCTACCTTAACTTTCTTCAACCTTTCTCATTCCATTTCAACTTTTCATATCCCCACTACTCTCAATATTAATATTATTCTATCTTTTTATCTTCTTTTATTTTTGACTCTTCTTATTCTTATCCTCATGCTATAAAATTGTCATTCTCCCTCTTATTCCATGCATAATTTCTATTTTTCCACACACAAAAGCCTCTCTCTCTCTCTCTCTCTCTCTCTCTCTCTCTCTCTCTCTATATATATATATATTTTTTCCTTCAATTTTTGGTATATATATATTTTTTAATTTTAGTGTAACAGGTTGACCATCAAAACATACTGATGCAGTATTGAAAGCTCCACCAAATGTATTGCAAAAATCAGTTTTAGACTACTAGAAGTCAGTTAGTTTGCTAAAATTGGACTTGACAGGTCATATCCCCACTACTCTCTACCTTAACTTTCTTCAACCTTTCTCATTCCATTTCAACTTTTCATATCCCCACTACTCTCAATATTAATATTATTCTATCTTTTTATCTTCCTTTATTTTTTACTCTTCTTATTCTTATCCTCATGCTATAAAATTGTCATTCTCCCTCTTATTCCATGCATAATTTCTATTTTTCCACACACAAAAGCCTCTCTCTCTCTCTCTCTCTCTCTCTCTCTCTATATATATATATATATATATTTTCCTTCAATTTTTGGTATATATATATTTTTTAATTTTAGTGTAACAGGTTGACCATCAAAACATACTGATGCAGTATTGAAAGCTCCACCAAATGTATTGCAAAAATCAGTTTTAGACTACTAGAAGTCAGTTAGTTTGCTAAAATTGGACTTGACAGGTAATCGAGCTTGATACAATTTAGTTTTATATTTTATGTTGTTATCTTTTTTATTCTCATTGGTTGTTAAATGTTATATTATTGCATTATAAAGATAGTATATAAAAATATAATATTATTTTATTACCTAGCATAACTAAAATAATATGGTGTTTATTGCTATACATTTCATTTTTATTATTTTATTCTCATCTTATTTTATTCAACATTTAAATTTAGCAACATCCTCCATATCATAATTATTTATATTTTGTCTCATTTTTAAAAAAAATTAAACATATATTATTTTATTCAATAAATAAAAATTGTTCTTATAAAGTCTTCCCATGAAATGTTACAATGCATCAATGGAAAAATGAAATACAAAACAAATATCAATTTAGAAACACTCAATTTAAAAAAAAAAAAAAAAACAAAAGAATAAACAATTTTCTTATAAAGTATTTCCATAAAACGTTACAATGCATTAATAGAAAAAAGAGAATACAAAACACATGCTATTTTAGAAACACTAAATTTATAATAATAATAATATCAAACCAAACATATCATAAAATAATAAACTAATATTTATGGATGTACTAACTTCATGGCAGCAAAATGGAGTAAAATAAAAATAAAAATAAACGTTACAATATGCATATTTAGTACATTAGAATTATCACCAAATTTGGGAAAACAATAGGATGTTAACAAAGAGGGAGAGAAAGAGATTAGTAAAAGAAATCAAACGTCATTTAAATAAATTAATTAGTAACCGTTAATTGGAAAACAAAGAGACCGACGGCTAAAGGAGTAAAAATTTAATTAAAGATGACCCTACGAATGTTATTATAAACTTTACATTGCAAATAAATAAATCGTTAAATTCACTTAATTAAATCATATAATCAACAATTAAATAAAATCATACAAAATTTAAACTTGAAACTAATCAAACTTTAATCTAGAAAATCATATTTACTATCAAAACTAAAAGGAAAACATTCTTAAGTAATAATAGAAATATATAAGAAATAAAGATGAAAATTTTCAAAATATTTTTTTTTGACATTATTTAAAAATAATAAAATATAAAAAAAGTCCTTAAATGCTTATATTCTTCACACACCATGACTTTTAAAATCTAATGAAAGGTTTGAAGAATTTAACTCTCATTTAATGCTTCTATTATGAAAATCAACAACCAGTAAAATATGATAATAGTAAGAAACGTTATAAATGAGAACATGAAAAAACTAATTAGCCACTATTATTATGGAATAGATGTCTTTTTTTTTATGCATCTAAGAAAATGAAATGTATAGGGTTTACTTATTAAGGTATATGTAAAGATTCACGTTAAAAAAATATGTAAAGGTTTTTTGAAAAAAAAAAAAGTAGATGTAAGGTTTTTATTAACTTAAAAGACAATGAAAAACCAATTTTTAATTACTACAACCGTCGCTACTCTATAAATCACAGACAACACTATATTCAATATCCTAAACAACATAGTTAGGCCCTTTTGGATATACACCACCATATTCAACTTATAAATTACAACCCAAATCAATCATACAATTACACAATCAAAGCATGAACATGTAACATGTATTACCTTCTGAATTATTGCTTGGAATTTTCACAATTATTGAAAGAGAATCTCCAATTTTAATTTTTAGAAAACATCAAGACAAGGCGAATTTTATTCTTTTTAACTTCCATAGAAAAAAAATATTACACACATTATTTCAACCCTTATGGAAAAGAAGGTTTACATGTAGCATGCAAAACGTGTTTAATTGACTTAGAGATGTAAAAAATTAGTCAACCAACTATGGTAGAATTAAGGTTACAAATTTCAAATAAAACAATTCTACAATAATAAAAAATTATTTTGTGATAAATATGATTATGAAATGCATTACTTTTCATTAAATTAGTCCAAATTACAAAATAATAATAATAATAATGAGATCACCATAAAAAATAATCACGCGCAACGCGCAGGTCTGTGACTAGTTAAAAATAATTTGGAAGGATTGGATTGCTACCAAAATGGTGTTTCCCTCTAGGTATATATTTTTTAAAACTATACAAGAGAGGATTTCATTTATAATATTTTTTAACCACTACCTATAGGTCATTTGAAGTCCATGCAAGAGAGGGTTTTTTTTTTTTTTTTTTTTTTTTTTGCTGCAAGAGAGGTTTTTAAATATAGAAGAAACTGAGATTTATGTAGTCCATGAGGATGACAAAGGGCGAACCCTTTTTGTTTTTGGTTGAGAAAAAAAAAGGGAGGATCTTTTATAGGAATTAAGAGATCTTTTAAAGTCTAAAACAAATTATTAATGTCAATGACACATAAAGAATAGGAAATGTCTGATCCTTTAAATATTTCATTGTTAAATTAAGGTGGCGTTTGGATCTGGATGATTTGCGTTTTGCATTTGCATTTTCAGCTCTTTTTATTTTTATTGTTTTTAGCCGTGAATGTTTCTGCATGAACAGTGCACCCGTACACTATTCACGGGACTTACAAACATCTTTTTTTCAGTAATTTTTTCATTAAAAATGGGTCTCACGATACTATTTACACATTTAAAAATTATTTTGCTACAGTGTTTTTAGTTTTTAGTTTTCAAATGTATCCAAACGAATCCTAAATGTAAACAAATATGCTTTGGTAAAATATATCCAAAGTCCAAACGTTGTTTTCCTCCAATATATAAATAGATCCAAACGTTGTCTAATCTGATCCTATAAAACACGGGTACACTCTCTGTAGCCACACTCCACTTAGTCCACAACCTTCATCCCTAACCCTAACCTTTTTCATCTCTCTTTGACAAAGCTTAGCTAAGCAGCAATGTCAGATAATGAGACGAGATGGGGATTTTTACCCGATGAGATTCTTACCCATATTTTCCATTGCCTACCTATCAAATCGATCATTGTCTGTACCTCTGTTTCAAAAACATGGAAATCTCTAATCAAAAACCCAACTTTCATTTCAACCCATCTCCGCCATTCCCACAAAAACCTCCTCCTCTTCAGGCTTCCCACATAACCATTTGAAATGTTTGGTACCATACCCATAGGTGACAGAGAAGTGTATACATTGCTTCATGATGATGATGATGATGATGATTTCACTAAACAACAACAACACACAAGGTTAGATTTCCCTTTCCACGGTCCAGACCTTGAGTCCCATTGCCCAGTGTTCCGTGTGGTCGGTACTTGTGATGGTCTGCTCTGCCTTTCTGATGATTTAATCACATACATTGACATATTCTATCTGTGGAACCCTTGTGTTAGAAAGATTCTCCGACTTCCTTATCCGAACGTCACCTTCAGTACACATGGTGGGTTCGATGCGTCTCTTGTTTTTGGATTTGATCCCAAAACTAATGACTATAAAGTGGTCAGGGTTGTCACCTTAGTGGATACACTTGACCTTCGAAAGGATCGACCCAAGGTTGAGGTTTATTCACTCTCCACTAATAAATGGAGAATGGTTAAGGCTAGCCTGGTTCCTAGATGTGTTCTTGATGGTCGTGCACCACAGGCATTTGTCAATGGGGCTTTGCATTGGTGTGTTTTCACCAGGGCTGATGATGGCTCATTTCATCATTTTGTTTTGGTGTTTGATTTGGGGGATGAGGTCTTCAGCGAAATGCAGCTGCCACAACTTCCAACTTATACCTATGAAAGAATGCGGCTTTACTCTCATATTTCCACATGTAGGAACTCCATTGCCTTCTTTCACCAGGACTATAATAGTCACTGTCTCGATATATGGGTGATGAAACAGTATGGTGTTGTTTCCTCGTGGACCAAAGCCTTAAGTTTAACTATGACTTGTCAAGGTGGCTTCCTTTCAAGAGACTATATACGAAGGGCAGTAGGTTTCACAAGGAGTGGCAAGATTGTGTTGGAAATGGGTGGAGGGCACCTCGTGTCGCAGGATCTTGAGACCAAAGAGAGTAAGGATCTTGGGATTATTGGATATAAGTATAATTTTGTTGATGCTTACGTTGAGAGTCTCATTTTGCTCGACAAAGCTGCCAATGGTGTGGTTACATACTAAAAAAATAGGTAAGATGCATTTCATTTCATTATTTTTATTTTTTTATTGTTTTTTATTTTTATTTTTTATGGAATATTGTTTTTTAATTTTGTCCTTTATATATACTTGGCATTGATAATACATTAGATAGGAGAATATAATGTTTGATATTGCATTGTTCCATAAAATTTATTATTATTGATTGATTACCTTAATTATGTTGCTTTATCTTTAAGATAAATAGCTTATTAATGTAATGGCCGCTTTTGGTTATATTGAGGTGATGTTTGAGTATGCAGCGTCTATACAAAAAATTGTTTATACTCATTTCAAATTTTCTTTAATATAATCATTTATTACTTATATTAAAACATGGTCACTGTTGGCTGTCAAATTTGAGAAATCTTATTTATCTAGCAAAGTTCATATTTCCTGCCACTAATAACTTACAAAGTATAGAGAGATGTTCTCAAACTTTTTTTTGTTGGCAATTTTGTGGTGAGTGGTGACCTTGTTTAATTATATGTTTTCACATTCGTACTACATGTTCTTTCATGCTCTCCTTATATTATTATTTTAAAGTTTTTCATTCTGTCAACTATTAAATGTTTATGCAAAATAATTTTCTTGTATATCTTCTTACTAAAAACATTCTCATAAAGCCATGTTCCTTGAAAAAAAAGCTCACCTGCCGATGTTGCTTGCTTTAGGTGGTTAAAGAATAAGAATAGAAAATGACCTACTTATACTCCTCTTTTGGAACTATTATGTTATCTTCCCTTCCTTAGCATGTTTTGCACTATGTTTTCAGTCCCAATAAAGTACTTATGCTTAGATATATCATGTATTGTTTTGTTGACTCCATTTTATTTTGTTGTTTTTCCTTCGCTCTCTTAATATCTTGTGAATAAGTTAATATTTTCACACCAGTGGATGCAATAAAGAAAGAACTAGGTAAATCGAAGACATCAACTTCAAACTACCATACTTGATAAGAAATAGAAGTATGGAACTTGATCCATAAAAGCTAAATTAAAACCCCAATTCTGATGTAAGAGTCTATTTAATGCAGAATGAATGATCTTTGGCTAGCCAGCTGCACAATGTTCAATACCAACTTTAATCATGTTTTTTCATGTTTTTTTTGGGGGGGGGGGGGGTGGGGGCACTGATGCTGAAGCCACAATCATCTTTTGTACCATCATTTTCATAAAGCCTTCTATTCCATTCTTTCCTAACATTATAAGTACACATTTTTTTCCCTGTACAATTCACAATCCAAATTCATACTCAAATATAGATAATCCAAATTAAGAGTCCAAGGTATCATACTCTCTTGTTTTGATAGGTATATTAAGAAAACAGCTCAAAGCACTAGTTCAGAGCACTATTGCTTTTGGGATAAAAACACATAGCAAGCAACAATCATCTTTTGTTCCACCATGTTCATAAAGCCTTCTATTCCATCCTGTCTTTACATTATGAATATACATTTTCCCCTGTAAAATTCACAATCCAAATTCATAATCAAATATAGATAATCCAAATTAAGAGTCCAAGGTATCATACTTTTTTGTTTTGATAGGTATGTTAAGAAAACAGTTCAAAGCACTAGTTAAGCACTATTGCTCAGGAGATCAAAACACATAGCAAGCAACAAACAGCGATGTTACAATATAGTTGGGTTAACCCAGCCAAAATGCAAAGGTGGCTTGATAGGTTATTTGGCCCTGTCATGGATAGTTCAGGTTTGCTAAAGGAATTTGGTTCCTCCACTAGGATTTAACTTTATTCTTGCACGCATTCTCTGTGTTCTTGCTATTGGTGAGCACTACTAGTCAACAGTATCCTAGCTCCTTTGCCATGAGCACTACTTCTAAGATAGGTTCCTGATGTGCCAACATTATGGAATCAGCTTTGGAATTGTTGCATCCCTCTAAGATTCTGGTCTCTGCCATATTTCTAGCTTTAAATGTGTGTCCTCCCCTTTTATTCTTCTTGTGCCTTTCTCCTGCAGCTTTGATATTCAGTTGCTACTCCTTAACAAACTCTGTGGTGGATGCATCATGTCTTTCCTTAGTTTTAGGCCGGTTGTTGTTGTTGTATGCATCATGGTACCTGCGAATGAGAGTTCTGGATGTGAGCACCACTTCAATTGGATTAGGGTGTTTTCCTCATGGATGACCAGATTTTTGTGAAGCCAGATTATCTATAGGGTGGTGAAGATCACTTGCAAGAAGGCCGCATGCACCTTGTTAACCAGTGTATTACTAAAGTCTGTCCTAACTCTGATTTTCTAAGGGACAAATCTGATCCCAGCTAGACAGCCCTTGCCAAAGGACCAGCTAGAAATATGTGAGATGTGGTTTCATTCTCCTCTTGGCAGAATACCTTTATGTTTGAGATTCATTCTGACTGGCAGGCTGTCATGAATTTTTTCCCAAATGAAGGTAAGGGTTTTCATTGGCAGTTTACTTTCCAGATGCTGGACTATACCTCATTAGGTGTATCATTGACCCTGGCCTCATTTGGGTCATTATGCCTATTGGCTATATGGAGCAGGTAGTAGGTTTTTTTGACCTAGTATTCGCCTGAGCTGGAGTGATGCCAAACAAGCCTATTTTGGCTCCCATCAATTTTGGGAAGGGAGTAAGATAGGATTGTGTTACTTCGGGATGGGTGGTATAACTTCCTGACTAGGTTACTAGATTTGTTTGCAAGTTCTAGTTGAGTTATTGATTGGGTCAGCCACAGTTTTGCGGACATGCTGATGAAAAAAGCAATCCATGAGATTTGTGATATTTTTTGTTGTTCGCAAGAAATTGTTGTTCAATTTGTGATGTTTGCAGTTTGCATAAATTTTTCTTGTTATGGAGGATGCTAACTTTTGCATCTAGTTTCTTTTACTTTCCCTTAGTTAGGTTGTTTCTTAACTGTATAACTTTTCCTGGTTCAAGGCAGCAATAGGCAGCACAACAAGCATTTTTGCCTCAATTTTGAAAGGGAAAATTATTGGAGTTAATAGGTATTAAGCATCTTTTTAGCCTTTTGTTTTTCTGTAATTGAAATTTGAAAATATGCTGACAAACAAAGCAATCTTAGGTTCATAATTCTTTTTGTAGCAATGATATATGTGATATCTTATTATTATGTAATTGTTGGCGTGGTTATATGCTTAGTTCATTTACCCTGGTCCCCATCCTTGGTGCACATCTTCATGTGGTAATGGCTTGGAGTACTTCTTAATATGTACATTCCGAAAAACCATAAATAGTAGTGTAGGTTAATTTAGGTTTTTTCTATATGTTACCTCACTAATTGGTGTTAATTTATCTACTTCTAGTGTTAAATCACAAACAAGAATGCATTTACGTGTCTTAATTTCTTGCAGGACCTTATGCAATCATGGTTGGTGATGAGCTGCAGTAATAGACTTTAACTTAGAAAAAGAAAAGATTGAACAAAGCTTTTTGATGGTGTTTTGTTTCTTAGTATGGAATTAGTTTATTATGCAAATGAATCATAGTTGTTTATGTTAAGACTCATTCTGTGGCCACACCATTTTTATATTAGTAACTATGGATGATTTGCAGTTGGTTTTATTATGTTTGCAGAAATGATTAAGCACTTTGTTTTGACTGTCATTCTTGCATTGTGATGAAGAAGCTCACCAACATAGTGGGTGTGTTTGTGTTTTGGGAACATGGATGTGTTGCGCAATTGTGTTAAGCTTCTCCTTGCCTAGTTGTAGTTGTTTATGTTAAACTCCTTTTGTGGCTACATCATTATTATGTTAGTATTTCTAGATGATATGCAATTTGGTTTCAACGTGTACCGAAATGATTAAGCACTTGATTTTGTTTGGCATGCTTGCATTGTAATGAAGATGGTTGTCAACGTTGTTCGCAGTTTGTGTTTGATTTGTGGACATGGATATGCCGCCTAGTTGTGTTAAATTTCATCTTCCCCAGTCAACTAGAGAGCAGTTGTACTTGTACTTAGATATTAGGTCTAAAGGTATCAATCGAATACATCTAATATAACAGGAAGTTAAAAGGAGAGGGGGGAGGGGGGGTTAGAGAAAATCACATGTTACATATTACCATCTAATCCCTAAGTTTAAATGTTTTTTATCAGAATGAAGTGTTTTTAAATGTTGCAACCCTAAATGTTGTTGGTGATGCAAACATTACTAGATAGGGTCATATCCTTGGAGGCCCTGTTTTAAAAGGAAAACTGCATATATAAGGAATTGGAATAAGCCACATACTTCATTGGCTTTTCAATGGTTTAATAATCTTGTGAAATACATTAGCGATTACATGTATATATTTTTACTTATCAAAAAAAGAAAAAAGACATTAGCAATTAATGTAGGCTCCTATGATTAGCTATCCTAGCATTCTTCTCTCATTTTACATTTGGAAAAGTTTAGAACCACATAATTTTTCACAATTTCTTACCACAACTATGACGTGGTAAAGTGTGATTGGTAAAAAAAAAATAGTGGCTCTATCTGTAAGTAATAGATAACCACTCATAAATTGTCTCGTCAAAGTTGTGAAATAATTTGCGATCCTAAAACTACTCTTTTCTTCTATCTTCTATTATCTTCTATCAATTTGGTCTCGTAATGATGACATTGCCTCTGAGTAGCACCCATTTATTAAATGAAGTCCTCTAGATAAAAACAATAAGCATTATCGGTTTAAACGTATGAAATCTATGTGCTTCTGGTCTTCTTGTATAAATGCAATACACTTCTTTTAAAGGTAATCACTTAATTGTTTCTTATGTTTCATCTGATTGCAAAAGAAAATTTGTCAAGCGTTTCCTCGTTTTAAGAGAGATTTTTTAGCCTAAAGCCAGAAACCCCTGGAAGTGATATAAGAAGACATATTTTCTCTTTTGCTGCCTATTGACATTAGTTTTGCATGAGTAAGAAAGAAAGTTGTTCCTTTTTAATCCTTGGTGGTGAAACTCATCTTGCAGCATATAAGTTATTCCATGTACTATGTTAGAAATTTATCTATATAAGTAAATTTATTGTCCTCTCTATTCTCTAAGAAGAATAATCATATATATTTTCATACAAACACTCAAATTAGTTAATATGGCAAAACAAGGTCACAAGAAGCAAACTCTTTAGAGAACTTAATGAAAGAAAAAGATTTCAAATTAAATTTAAAAAAAAAGGTCTAGAGGGAAGGATTTCATTAAATTATGTGTTGTTTTTTTGTTAATATAAACAAACATGTGATTGAAAAACTAAAATGATAGCAAAATTGCTCAATTTTTACCTTATTATACCAGCAATATCATCACGTTATTAGCACTTTTCTTCCCCATTTCCTTTAAACTTTTCACCTTTTGAGGTTGGCAATCCATGAATACTGTATTAAATATCATTTTGATTAGGCAAAGAGAATGAAATATCTCAATACCAATTAATACTTAAAATTCAAATATTTTATATGCCCAAATATTAGCTTAAGCATATTAATCCAATTTTATAACCATTTTTTTTTCTAAATTATTTTTCTGGTACTGGCAGAAGGACCTAAAATCCCTTGTTAGTCGATATAGGTTAGTGCAGAATGGTATTTTATCGGTACATTTTAGAAGGGCATTGGTACAGTTCTTGGCCAATATGACCGGTAGCAATACACTATTGACTATCTTTCTAGATGTAAAGGAATGCCTACCCACATCAGTGATCCACGAAGTCGTTTGGTCAATGGCGGGACATAGGAACCAAACCATATTTATAAGTAGTGGGATTTGTCGTTTGGACCATTTCAACCATGATTTGATGAAGTTATCAAAATGTGAGCACTTGAAGTAGACACTACACACTGAGAAGACGTTAAAACGCTTATATCAACAGTCACGACCATCATATACGTCGTGCAACATTTTTGCTACGCAGGAAAAAAGGAATTACTTGTTATTAAAAGAAATAAATTCCAGTACTTTGTGTCAGCTTGATTGACGGTTCTTGGGCGCTCCTATGGACCAAGTGGTGGGTGTGATCACATGCGTGTTGGATACTCTAATCTAACATAATCCTACAACTCAAGTCAAGTCAATCGTGTTAAAAATCTTTTATTCTATTTTATTTTATTTTAATTTTTATGTAACTGCGTTCAAAGACTTCGATTGACTTGGGAGTGTATAAAATCTTCATTTAATATTCATCTCATCCCATGCCCCACCTCGCTCATAACATCAGATATATTTACAGTGTTTCGCTTTTGCATTCTCATCTCTTTTTGGGTATCAAATTCAAATGGGGTGTTTAGGTTGGAAGTATCAATTATTCTGCCTTCTAGTTCTACTCTCCTTGCTCTTTCATTTTCCATCTTCTTCCTTGTCTTCAGTCTCACCCTGCTCTGCTCTACTCCATTTTAATCACTCTCTTTCTCTTCATAGAGATGCTTCTCAGATGTGTGATATTTCCTATCCAAAGACAGCCTCTTGGAAGGAGGATAAGGACTGTTGTAGTTGGGATGGGGTCGTGTGTGACCAAACAACACGCCATGTTATTGGCCTCCACCTCAGTTGCAGTTGGCTCAATGGCTCCGTTCATTCGAGTAGTACCCTCTTCTTTCTTCCCCATCTCAGGAGATTGAATCTCGCTGGGAATGACTTCAATTACTCCCTAATTTCGTCTGAGTTTGGCAACTTTAAGAGTTTGACTCATCTTAACCTTTCTAATTCCATGTTTTCTGGCAAAATCCCATATGAAATCTCTCATTTGTCTTCGCTGGTTTCACTCGATCTTTCTTTTAACTATGGGCTTTTAATTGAAACACCAGTATGGATAAGAGTCATTCATAACCTTACTCAGTTAAGGGAGCTTCTTCTGGATTGGTCAGATATGTCCTCAATTAGACCTAATTCTTTGATGAATCTATCCTCCTCTCTCACAACTCTTAGTCTCCATGGCTGTAACTTGCAGGGAAAACTCCAACATAACATCCTTTGCCTTCCCAATATACAAACCCTTGATCTAGGGGTAAATTCGAATCTTGAAATTTCTCTTCCAAAGTGCAATTGTAGTCATATTTCCTTGAAGGTCTTAGATCTATCTGAGACAAGCTTTTCAAGAAAATTAGTTGATTTTATCGGCAATATGAATTCTTTGAAGAATTTGAATCTCGCTAATTGTAATTTGACTGGGTCAATTCCAACATCATTTGGGAATCTTACAAAGCTTACTTCTTTGGATATGTCATTTAATAATTTCAACGGTGAGATTCAATTGTTACTTTTAAATTTTAATTGTTTTTGGCTTACGCATGAACTAACAAATTTTTTAATTATTGGGGAATATTTCAACAGATTTGCTACCGTTGTCACTATTGAACTTGCCCAATCTCTCAACTCTATACCTTTGCTATAATCAACTTGTTGGTTTCCTTCCTAATCACGTAAGTGGTTTTAATCTAATTGATCTCTCTTTCGATTCAAATTTCCTAAATGGGACACTGCCATCTTGGTTGTTCAATTTACCCTCTTTGGTGACATTAAGTCTTTATGGTAATCAATTCATTGGTGAGATTGGTGAATTCAAGTCCAATTCATTGGAGTGGCTTGATTTGGGTTATAATAAGTTACAGGGTTCTATACCAAGGTCAATATCTAGATCTGTTAACCTTACTTATTTATCTCTCTCATCAAATAACTTGAGTATTATATTGGAGTTAGAAATGTTTTCAATGCTCAAAAATCTCAAGTTACTTGATTTTTCAAATAATAACTTAGTTGGCATCAACAATAATGTCACCAATACCTTGCCCAATCTTCAACTGTTGAACTTGTCTTCTTGCAACATTAGTGAATTCCCAATTTTCTTAAGAACAGCAACAACGTTACAACTCTTAGACCTTTCCAAGAACAGAATTTGTGGTCAAGTTCCAAGATGGTTGGGGGATGTGGGGAGGGATTCATTACATTTTCTTGATCTTCATGACAACTTGCTTCAAGGACCATTTCCCACTCTAAGTTTTCTTAGTGTACGATATATCTTTGTCTCCAATAACAAATTAACCGGAGAAATCCCTTCTTTAATTTGCAACACAAGTTCCCTTGACGTTCTGGACTTGTCTTATAACAACTTAAGTGGCGTGCTTCCTAAGTGTTTGGTACAGTCTAATGTCCTTTCAGTGTTGGATTTGCGAATGAATAGCCTTCATGGTACCATCCCTGCAACATTTTCCAAGGGAAATAATTTTAGGAATATTAACCTTAATGGCAATCAATTGGAAGGGTCATTGCCAAGATCTTTGGCAAATTGTAGGAACTTGGAAGTTCTAGATCTTGGAAATAATAAGATAAAGGGAACCTTCCCTTATTGGTTAGGAAGTCTTCTAAAATTGCGGATTCTTGTCATAAGATCAAACAAATTTCAAGGTCATATAGGCAATCTTAAGACCAAATTTCCTTTCTCAAATTTGCAAATCCTAGACATCTCTAACAATGAGTTTAATGGTCCTTTGCCAAGAAAATATTTCAAATATTTGAAAGCCATGAGAAATGTGGATGAAGAAAAATTTGTGTTGAAATATATGGGAGACGAGTATTATCATGATTCTTTGAATTTGATGATGAAAGGGTTGTATATTAAGTTGGTGAGAATCCAAATTGTTTTCACGACCATTGATTTTTCAAAAAATAGTTTCAGTGGACAGATGCCAAAGATAATTGGGAGGCTAAAATCACTCAAGGGGCTCAATTTTTCTCACAATAACCTTACAGGTTATATTCCATCATCATTTGGAAATTTGAGCAATCTTGAATGGTTAGACCTCTCTTTCAACAAGGTTATCGGGGAGATTCCTACACAATTGGTAGATCTACCGTGGCTTGAAGTTTTAAATTTGTCGCATAACCAACTTACAGGACACATACCTTTAGGAAAGCAATTTAATACTTTTGATAATGATTCATACACTGAAAACCAGGGCTTATGTGGATTTCCGTTGTCAAGAATGTGCGATAGCCTTGAGGCAAAGAAACCACCGCCATTGACCTTACAACAAAAAGACAATTTAGAGATTGAAAATGGGTTTGGTTGGCAAGCTGTATCGATGGGTTATGGATGTGGAGTGATATTTGGAACATTGATGGGATATCTTATGTTTAAAATTGGAAAACCAAAGTGGATTGTAAGGATGGTCAAGTTTGAGCAACATATCCTGCTCAAAAGGCTGAAGAAGAATGCCCAAAGACATGGTGGAAAAAAATAACTAGTCAAGAAAATTTGTGGGTGGTTTTGCTAGAGATTTTCAAGAAGGTTTCCAAGGCATGTTGTACTATGTTGTGATTTGTTGAAATCGCTTTTATTTCATAAAATGGTTGGGAGTCTATGTAGAATGCATCTGTTGTGGGTCTTTCTTGTTTCTAGATTAATGGGGTTTTCAACCAAGGAGGAGATTCTGGACGTGTCGGAATCTGACTTCAACAGCAAAAAAGAAATCAACTCCGAATTTGACACAAATGGCGAAGCCCAGTAGAAAGCGGAGCTCTCCTCAAGCCCCATCCACGTGGCAGGATTAGGCTAAAGAAGAAGCCTCTCGAAACACTCAATTCTGCATCATTCTTATTCACTCTCTTCTTCTTCATTTTCTAACAATGGAGACAACACAGAATTGTGATTTAGGAGAATATCAACCTTTTTTCATGGTCCCTAAAGACATAGGACACCATTCTTTACCAAGGTTTGCCTCCCTCTTTAGTTTCATCTTTGGGTGCCTTTGTCACTTTCTTCCCTCTTTATCTCTAAATTCAAAGGCTCATTTAAAAGGAAATCAAGATGTTGGACTTTGTAATTATTATTTTTAAAATAAGATTTTGATTTGTTTGATTTATTTATTCTAATGTAGTTGGTTAGCATTGTTGCTGTTGAAGTAATTGGTAAGCTCAAGATCTCTTTCCACCTTGCAATTTCGTGTTCTGTTTTTATAATATTTGTCTTTTATTGATTTGATTTGTTTGCCCAGGAAGGTTCAAGGTTGTTTCCTCCGTTGTTTTGAAACATATCAATAAACTCTGTGTTCTTGAACTTGAATAGATCAAGACCTCTATGTCTAACACTAAGGTCCTATTTTTCTCTTTATTGATTTTTATGGTTGGATTCTATACCATATCCTTAATTTTTTCCAATTTCTATATTTGCATTTTTATTTAACGTATCTTGTTACTAAGATATTAAAGTTAATGATAAACAAATTTAGGTGTTTCAAGTTCAACCGTTAGAAACCAAAATGATATAATCTATTCAGGCATGTTGGATCACATTATATTCACTACAGTAAAATATTGAAAGGTCTAATTAGTCTAAAGGTTTAGGTTTGTTATTTCTTTTTACATTTTAGATTTAGCGTTAGTGATCATTATTTTGGTGAATATTCTTACCTATAGGTTGGCTAGGTTTGGGATTTAATGTTGCATTTGATTTGGGTTCATCCTTACCTTTGTCAAAGATGATTCCAACTCCAGTCTGTATCCATCATCAAAGACAATTAGAACATATTAATCAAACTTCAAAGAAATATGCCTCCATCTGAAAACAACCTTGATTCCAAGCTAGGCTGCCTTCTTTAGTTACATCTTTGCGTGCCTTTGCCACTTTCTTCTCTCTCCTTCTTTCTCTAAATTTAAAGCCTCATTCATATGTAAATCAAGCTACTAGGCTTTGCAATTATTATTTATAAAATACTGTATACATTTGTTATGTATGGTGAATATGAAGAGTATTACTTTTCAACCAAAAAAAAAAAAAACCTTGAGTTCAACTTTAATGAAGTTTCAAGATGATATTGCAGTTTTTATATAGAAGTTAGGTGAGCTGTAAGTCAAATTGAAGGTATAGACTTGATAACTTTTCTTACCTTTTTATTTATTTATTTATTTATTTTTTATCTGGAGATTTTGATGTATGAATGTGGAGTGAAGGTAAAGATAGTATCACTATTGTCTGTTATAGAGAAAGATTTCCTAATTTCATTTATTTATTTATTAATTACTATTATTAGTAGATATTGACTCTTCTTCCCTTTTAGCAATAGTTGGTATGTAATTGTTTAATATCCTTCAATGTTTGATTTCATTTAGGTGCAATTCTATATTCCCTTCTACTTAAAGAAATGCACTGAGCCATGTTGGGAGTAGAAGGTATTGAGATTAATCGTATTTAGAAGAAACGACATAACATTGCAGCTATATTGTAAATATTCTTAGGAGTAAATAAGAACTATATCTCTTGAAATGAAGTGGTAGAAAGTGATCTGACTTTCCACTCAAAACAGGCCATTTAAATGGGGCTATCATGGTGATGTTTTGTGCGTCTTCTGCAGGAGCTGCCTTGAGAGCAGGACCGCTTGTTCTTTGAGTATCCTCTCTCAAAGAGACTATTGGAGCAAGTTAAGTGATGATGTTTAATAAAATCCCAGGTATATAGCTTGCGTTAAGTGGTTCTGTGGGGAATGGATAGGTTGAAGTGTAAAAGTTTTGAAAGAACCATATGCAAACTTGCTTGGTCTTTGGTGGTTTATTATATTTGGATTCAAAGAAATGCTCTTGTATGTAGCAGCAATGAAAAGTCAGAGGTGGCTATCTCGCTTTTGATTAGAAGAGTGATTAAGGCCTAGGTTTTAGTTTGATTATTTTTAAGTTTTTTTTCAGTTGCTATTTAGTTTGCTGGTTGCTCTGTTTGTATAATTTGTTTAGTTTGAAAATTCATTCATTCATAGGGGGAAAAAAGGTTATGCTTATCTTTGATTCCCCTTGACCATTTTTTCTTACTTATTTTCTACATTGCGAAATAAACCACAAATATAGTAGCATTCAAACCTGAATTCCCTCAATGCCAAACCTTTCCAGAATTCAAACCATCATTTTGTTTGGCAAAACAAACTACACTTTTGGTCATCTAACAATGGGGGTGGTTCTAATTTCATCCCTACACATTTAATTGTGTCAATTTTGTTTCTCAACTTACAAAATCAAGTCAACATTTAAGGATACAATTGATTTTGATTTTGATTTTGAAAGTTGAAGGATGAAATTGACACAATTAATAGTTGAAGGACTTTGATTTTAAAATTTGAAAGACAAAAGTGACACAATTAAATGTATAGGGAAAAAATTGGCCCACACTTTTTTATTGATCACGTTGCTCCTATAATTACTGTTTTTTGCTATTTACTGTCTTCTCATTTTTGGTTTTACCATTCAGATCTTCTAGATTTAGACAGAAAGTGCAAGACAATGCAACTCTTGACCTTGAGAAATGTGTTGCAATAATCAAAGGTTGAGCTCCTTTATGAGTTAAAAAGACAGGTGATTGAAATTTCTTATTCTGTGCAATTGTATCTTTTTTTTTTTTTTTTGTGGTCAATTTTATAGTTGTTTTTATATGGTTATGATATTAAATTTAATGATGAAACAATTTATGTGTTTCAGGTTCAACTCTTAAAGACCAAAAAGAAATAGCTATCAAGGAAGGTTGAATCATGTAATGCTAAGAATGGTAAAATCCAAGGTCCTGTTAATCTAAAGTTTTGGCTTTGCTGTTTCTTTTTTCTTTTTAGGTTGTTTAGAGTGTTCATTGCAGTTTAAAAAGTAGAGGTAATAGCATAGAGATGTTGTTTTATGGATCTTCTGCTTTAGTGATGTTCCAGGGAATCATCAATCAATACATATATAAAAGTAGAGATCTCATGTGGTAGAGCATAAGGTTCTACATTATGGTGCTCTAATTTTGTATTTAGCCTTCCACATTAGCTTCTTTGTTTTCTAAAAATTGGGTTGATGTTTTAAATTAGCCAAACATTTTGACTCAAAGACCATATTTCATACAAATCCTAAGCCCAGATACACTGCCTAAGCTACAAATACATTGTTCATCTCTTTTCAAAATAATGATTTGCGATCTCACTTCAGTGATAAGATAAATGCAGAAGATTAAGAGATTTCAGTTTGGTCTTTTGGACTTCAATGTAGTCACTTTTCCCATATTCTTTCTATCAATTATACATTGCACATAACTGTGATGTCATTGTTCCACTCCCTTTTCCAACTTATAGGACTCTTCCACTACTAATTTATTTTGTTTTTGAAATAAAAGAGTTTCTCCCG
The DNA here is from genome assembly GCA_030820535.1 of Quercus parvula. Taxonomy (NCBI): domain Eukaryota; kingdom Viridiplantae; phylum Streptophyta; class Magnoliopsida; order Fagales; family Fagaceae; genus Quercus; species Quercus parvula. The sequence goes on along the minus strand of JAUAME010000011.1, from coordinate 41,888,734 downwards.
TTAATGCTTGCTTTGCATGTTCTAAAACATGTTATTTTATATGTTCTTGTTTCCTGAATCCAAATTAGATCTATGTTTCATTTCTTCTTGGCAAAATCAAGATATTTTCTGCCTTTTATTTTCTTTTGACCTTTTTATTCTTTAAATGTCTACTTGAATATCAAATAAGTATTTGCTACACAAGAAGATGCGTATATATTCTCTAGAAAGCCACCCCCCTTCTCCCTCCCATAAATTTTGATTTTTGTTACATTCATGCTTAGTATTTGATAAAATACCTAAGGGTTTTGTTCTTTTTATTAGAATTTGATATTGATAACATAGCTTCTATTTCATCTTGCTAGCCCCTAATAGAAATTTCAATGTTTATGAGGTTTGAATCAAAATGGAACCATTTTATTTTGTTGTAGAGAAGATGCAATGAATGATTGGATGATATTACCCCTATACCTTTAACTTTCGTGATTCCACTCTATTGTTATATAAATCTCCACATGGGACGAAGTCTCAGGTTAATTAGGCTTTACACCACTTTATTGCATTTGAGCCAGTGTGCTCAAAGGAACCATTTTTGGTGTGTGATAATGGAAGTAGTGAAAGCGAAATACATGGATTTCGTTGGGAAAAGGAACTTAATCATTCAGGCATCTAACAACTAAACAATGGTGCTTCTTTAAGTAATAGAATGGTGAAAATTACCCTTAGCTAAATATACATTTCTTCAACTCATGAATTTGAGAATCTGTTTGGTGCTTTTCTTAGCGTTCTTTGATTCAATCTTTTTGTGTAAAAAAGCATTGGTGGAGTTGTGCCTCTTGCTAAATATCATTTGAGTAGCTAGTTGGAAATGCATGAATATGTCATCAACAATATAAAGGGACTTTTTGTCCCTCATTTTGTAGTCATAGAGTTTTTTTTTTTTTTTTTTTTTCTATAAAGACTTGGTTTACATTAGTATGAATTAGGAAGTCGAAGTAGGATTTGTGAATGTATGAGTCTTTGTGCAGGTTTGTATGTGCTATCACTTCCAATCTACAACTTAATGCTTTTTATAACTCACTCTCTATGTTGAGGCCAAACTTTTCAATGAAGATTAAGACTTTCTATTCACAATGAAATTACTGTTATTCATACCACATTCTTCCAATGATTGTATAATAAGGTATAAAATGGATGATTTCATGATTTCCTACACATATTTTTTTATCTTTAGTTGAAAAATTAGAATTCAGTCATGATCTCCAAGCTCATGAGTCATGCCTGTATGACCTGTGGGGACTGCTACCTAGTTTTTGTTGCCAGCCATGGTTTTGTTAAAGGGAGATTGATTTTTGATCACCTAAAAATTAGATAGACTAGGAGGGCGAAAACGTGGTTTGTAGTCTTTAAGGGTCCATCTGGATAGAACTTATTTTGCTGAAACTGAAAACTGAAAACTGAAAATACTGTAGCAAAATAATTTTTAAATGTGTGAATAGTGCCGTGGGACCAATTTTTAATGAAAAAGTTGCTGAAAAGTGAAATTTGTGGGTCCATGAACAGTGCACGGATATACTGTTTACGGACAAAAAGTCAACAAGTGCAGCTACCAAAAAAAAAAAAATGGTTGAAACGTGTTGAAAGCAAAACATGGACACAATAAGCTGAATCCAAACCCAGCCTAAAGTTGATATTAATAAAGTTTTGGGTAAATTCCAAAAACCTCCCCCAAGGTTTGAGGAAATACCAAACACGTCCAAAAGTTGTTAAAAATGACCAATTTGCTCCTTAAAAACAGACGGCATGTAACGCCGTTTGAGCCCTATATATTAAACCAAATTTTCTTCTCTCTTCTTCACGAATCACACCAGAAAATCTCTCTCTCTCTTCTTCACGCCAAAAAATCTCTCTCTCTCAAGCGCAAAGCTAAAATTTCAAGCTTGAGACCAACAACACCTCCATCGGAATGGTTTCCAAAAGCCGTTTTAGCCACAAATCTCACGCCATACTCCGCCATTAAAAGCTTTGTGGTTGGGTTGAAAATCATGATGAATTTTAGATGGCGATTGCTGGGTCACAATGAGTGGAGACGGTGGTTGCAAGGTCAGTCTGGTGGAGTTGCCGTTATGGGTATGGGTATTTTTTTTAATTTTTAATTTTTTGATTTGGGTTTTGTTTGGGTCTGAGCTGTGAATCATGTGATGTTTGATGATTGGAATGGTTTGGGTTTGAGGAAGATGGGTCGGTAGTGATGGGTGGTGTCATGGAAGACAGTGGTTGCTAGGCAGGGACGGACCCACGTGTATCCCAAAGGGGGCCCGGGCCCCCCCTGAGCCCAAAATTTTTTTTTTTTACCAAGTAAAATTTTTAGAGAACAAAAAAAAAAAGGGCTTGGGCCCCCCCTTAGTTTTTTGCTCGGGCCCCCTCCCAAAATATCATGAACCCCCCCTGGCCCCCCAGCCCATCATCCGGCCAGTCCAAGACCCATGAATCCCCCCAGCCCAGGAGCCCATGACCCAGGTAATCAATTAAAAAAAAAAAAAAAAAAAAAACAACACTCAACAGTCAGCACCAAACAGAGTTACGGAGAGAGCAAAAAAACCAAGGTAAAAAAAGGAAAAAAAAAGAAGAGAATAGAGAGGTGAGACAGAGAGTAGAGAGGCGAGATAGAGAGAGACCCACTCAGTGCACTCAACGACGCCGACGACGCTGCCGCCGCCGCCCACGCCCACGCCGTGAAGCTTGCTTTCCCATCTTGATCTTGCCGCCGCCGTGAGTCCGTGACAAACAGTTGCTACCGTCAGTGAGACTTGAGAGTGTGAGACCCACGCCGCCACGCGAGACCCACTTGCCGCCGCCGCCGCCGGTGGCTCGATCTGCCCAAGCCCAGCCCAGCCCAGCTTCTTTGCTTCAGACTTGAGAGGTATTTACTTTTATCTTTTCCTTCAAAACCTAATAAAATGTTTGTGACTTTGTGATATGAGAATCTGAGATTCATAGAAAGTAGAAACTGTGCTTGTGTTGTGCGGACTTGACTTGTGGTGTTTCAATTTTCATGTTTGAGTTTTCTGTGCTTCAGTGCTTGTGTTGTGAATTGTGATGAATTGTGCTTGTCTGTGTTGTGAATTGTGATGAATTGTGCTTGGCTTTGACTCTAAAGAATGGGATATATTCTTTGTTATCTCAACATTGCTTAGATATACAAAATGTTCGAGGGCAAGGATATGATGGAGCAAGCAACATGCGAGGTATGTGGAATGGATTACAAGCTTTGATTTTGAATGATTGCCCATATGCTTACTACATCCATTGTTTTGCACATCGCTTACAATTGGCATTAGTAAAAGCATCAAAACAAGTTAATGCCATTAGTCATTTTTTTCTTGCATTGCTTTTTTTGATCAAAACTGTCAATGCTTCATGCAAGCGCAATGATCAATTGAAAGTTGCCAATGCTAATGAAATAGCACGTTTGATTGATCTTGAGGAGCTTGAGACTGGAAGTGGACTTAATCAAATTGGCACTTTACAACGACCTGTAGAAACACGTTGGAGTTCACATTTTAGATCAGTTTCTAGCTTATTAAGGATGTTTTCTTCAACTGTTGAAGTTTTACTAAATATAATTGATGATGCAATTGATGGAGAACATCGGGCAGAAGCAGAGTCAGCTTATGAGGGTTTAACTTCATTTGAATTTGTCTTCATCTTGCATCTTGAGAAGGAAACTATGGAGATCACTGATAAACTTTGCCAAGCTTTGCAAAGCCAATCTCAAGACATTTTAAATGCCATGCATTTAGTTTCATCTACTAAAGCACTTATCCAAAAATTTAGAGATGATGGATGGGATGGCTTACTCACTACTGTGATATCATTTTGTGAGAAGCGTTGCATTGATGTCCTGGATATGAATGCTCGTTATGTTCCGAGGCAAGGTCGAGCTCGTAATCAGCAAGATAACATTACAATTGAGCATCATTATCGAGTAAATATTTTTTATGCTACAATAGATTCTCAACTACAGGAACTAAATTATCGATTTGATGAAGATGCAATGGAGTTACTTAGGCTTAGCTCAGCTTTAGAACCTCGAGAGGCATTAAAATCTTTCAGAAGTAGTGATCTTTGTTTGTTGGTAGAGAATTTCTATCCACAAGATTTCACAGATTATGACAAACAAGTGTTGAAGAAGGAGCTTTATCATTTTGAGCATAATGTAGTCCAAGATCCAGAGTTCAAAGAATTGAAAAGTTTATCTGAGTTGTCTCAATGGTTAGTGAGAACTAGAAATTCAGAACACTACAAACTTGTTTATAGAATTGTGAGACTTGTGCTTACTCTTCTAGTTTCTACTGCTACTACAGAGCGAGCATTTTCAGCTATGAAAGTTGTCAAAACTAACCTTCGAAACAAAATGGAAAATGATTTTTTGACGGACTCTTTGATGTTATACATTGAAAAGGATATAGCTTCGACATTTAGTTTGGATTCAATCGTAGATGATTTTGAAGATTTGAAAGAGCGTCGAGTTCCCTTTTCATAGATGATTGTATAAAGAAACAATAGTGTTTCATGTCTTTTGTTTTTGTTAGTAGATGATTGTATCTTAATATATTAAGAAACAATGATTTTTGGGTATTTGTTTTGGTTGATAGTTTATTAATACTATATGGATGCGTATTTGAATTTTTTTTCTCGCTTATCTCCGGCCCCCCCCAACTTAAAATCCTGGGTCCGTCCCTGTTGCTAGGTCACACGATGCTCGACGGTGGGTCTTTTTTTTTTGGGGGGGGGGGGGTGTTTGTTTGGGTTTGAGGTGTGAATCATGTGATGCTTGATGGTGGGAACAATGTGGTGCTGTGGTGGCCGGCAGTTGCTAGGTCACATGATGCTCACCAATGGGTTTGGGTTTTGTTTTGAATTTTATTTTATTTTTTTGATCTGTTTGAGGTGTGATGTAAACGGATCTATTTAAGGTGAGATGTTGGATGGTTGATTGGTTGAGTTGATCTATGTTTGATTGCCTTGTGTGATACTGGATCTAATTGGGTTGATCTTGGTTTGATGGAGGGAGGATTTTTGTTTTTGGAATGTAATGTAAATTTTTTTTTTTCCAAATGAGAATGTATGTTCTTGATTTGAAAAAATGGGTATTGGTTTAGAGTTTTTTTTTTTTTTTTTTCTGTAATCTTTCTCAAAATACATGTCTTGTGTATATCTTTAGGACTAGTTAAGCTTCAGAGAGAAGCGTTTATGTTATGGCACAAAGAAGAAAGTGAACAAACAAAGAACATGGAAAAAAAATCGTTTGGAGAGAGTGAACAAACGGCTGTACACACCATCTGTTTTTAAGGAGCAAATTGGTCATTTTTAACAACTTTTGGACGTGTTTGGTATTTCCTCAAACCTTGGGGGAGGTTTCTGGAATTTACCTTAAAGTTTATGATGGACTTAGCTGGGACTTCGTTTTGGATGTGTTGGAAAAATTGAATTTTAGTCCTCATTAGATCAACTTGATTAAGAAATGCATCTGTACAGTTTCTTATCAAATTGTATTGAATGGTTCCTTGGTTAAATTTCTTTTCCCTTAATGTGGCTTAACGTAAGGGAATCCACTTTTGCCTTTATCTTGTCTCTGGCCTTATTGAAGGGGTAGTTCCAAGGTATCATATAGGAGTAACGATTGCAAGAAGCCTGGATCCTATTTCTCATCTATTTTTTGTGATGATTGCATTACTGTTGTTCAAGGTATTAATGATATATGCAAGATAGGGTTTTGAAAATTTTGGTATTGTGAGTTTGTGACCTTTCTGACAAATTGTAATTTTGACAAATCTGAGGTGTTTTTCAGTGCTAACACTCCTGAACAGAGTATAAATCCTAGGTTAGATCTTCTTAAGGTTAAAAAACTGATGGACCTGGTAAATATTTGGGTCCAACTTAGATATGGGTCAGAAAAAGATAGCATTTTAAAACTGTAGTTGAAAGTAGCTTAAAAGCCACAGTTATGGAAGGCAAAACTGTTGTCTTAGACAGGTAGATTAACTTTAATCAAATCTGTTATGAGCTCATTGCCTGTTTACCCTCTCTCATGCTTTAAAGTGCATGATGCAATTTGTGAAGATATTGATAAAAGGATTTGGAATTTTTCTGAGGACATGATGTAGGGATCAGGAAAATTCATATACTAAACTGGAATTTTAGCTACTCATCTAAGAAAGATGAATTTAGGCTTTGGCAGCAAAGCAGTTCTGGGGAGTTATTTCTGATTGAAATTTTTTGTTGTCTAAGGTGTTAATGGCTAAGTTCTGTAAGAGGGAAAACATATTTAGTGTCGGTTAAAGCCGTCTAACTCTTGGGGTTGGAAAGGTATCCTTTCTTATAGAAATTCAGCTTTTACTGAACCTAAATAGTGCAAGCGCTTGTAGCTAATGAGCTCCAGCTCAACTGACACTTCCTCCCCTTATAAGTGGTAGATGGAGAGTGAGGGAATGGGTTCAAGACTCATTGGATCCATGTGTAACTTACTAATAAAAATAAATAAATAAGCTGCCAACGGTGCAATTATGTACTGTGGAAAATAGGTTAGATGCTTTTTTTTTTTTTTTTTTTTTTTTAAAATTTTCATTTTGTTCTTTATATATACTTGGCATTGATCATATCATACATTAGAAATGAACATAGACTGTTTGATATGAAAATGTTCAATTAAATTTTTATTATTGCTAATTGATTAAATTTTTAAGTGGCTTTATCTTTAAGATAATTAGTATAGCTAGGTTGTGGTTATTGTTGGTTATATTAAGGCAATAGTTGTCTGCATTGCATGTATTCTTCGAATTGTTTTTCTCATTTCAAATTTTCTTCAATGTATTCATTTATTACTTATATAATAAAAAAGGTGGTCAGTCTTGGTTATCAACATTGAGCAAGCTTATTTATCAAACCAAGTTCTGAAGTTCATGTTTCCTACCACTTATGATTTACAATGTATAGATAGGTGTGCTCAAATTTTTCTTTGCTGGCAATTTTATGGTGACCTCTTTTAGCTTCATGTTTGAAATAAACTCTAGTAGCCTTTGAAATGAACTCTTACCTTTGAATTTTCTCCCCTCTTAAACCTATCTAGTTCCATATGCATATTACCTGTAGCTCTGACATTTGAACTCGAACTCAAAACCTTGTTTCATAGTACCTTAGAGATATCACAACCATAAGACAAGTGATACCCTTATTATAGTTATCTATCTTTGGTGAGGAGCTTGTTCCTGATATCCAACAAGCTACATAAAAACACTTGGAAATAGACTAAGCATACCATATAAGATCTCTTACCAATGCACCACAGGCAATATGTGTCGAGCTAAATGCATCCCATGATTATGTACTTGTAAAAAATTTTGACTTTCTAGGTTTTCAAATCACTATGTTCATGATTAGCGTTTAGTTGGACATTGCATGTCAGAAATAGCATTTATCTAAATCAGAGTTACAGTTGAGCTTTAAATCACAATGTATATTTATCTTATGGTTGGCTAAGACCAATCTTATTCTTGAATTATGCATAAACCGTTGCAGGTTAAGGCATTGCAGGATCACATACCCCCCAATGACAATAAGTTTGCAATGGTATCTTAGCCTTTAGAGAATGTTGATGGATGATAAAAACTTTTACTCTTAGTAGTATTTTGTGGTTGTTTGGTGGGCTTTGGCTTTACTTTCAAATATTTGTTTTGGTTGTAAAATATAGTTGATGTCATATTGTATCTGTGTTCTTTGTCTTACCATGAATTGTTTGATATCTCTACTTTCATATTTTCTTTTGGAACACTGTGTAGTCTCTTTACAATTGCTTTTTTTTTTTTACTTTTTTTTTCTTTAAGAATCAATTACCCTTTGTTAAGTAGTAAAATATTTCTTATTATATAATTGCTGGCATTGGATTATACTTTAGATCATTTGCCTTGGTTCCCCATCCCCCTTAGTGTGCATGTTCATGTGGTAAAGGCTTGGAGTGCTTCTTAATATGTAAATTCCAAAAAACTACAATTATTGGTGTAGGTTTTTTCTAAATTATCCACACAAAAAAAGAAAAAAGAAAAAAAGAAGATGTAGGTTTTTCCTATATGGTTACTACACTAATTAGTGTTATTTTATCTACTCTTAGTGATTATTCAATAATGCACTGATAGTTCTTAATTTCTTGCAGGACTTTGTGCAATCATAGTCAATGATGAGTTGTGAATAAGTAACAGACTTTAACTTAGCAAAAGAAAAGATTCGGCAAAGCTTTTTGATAGTGTTTAACTTCTTAGTAAGGAATTAGTTTATTATGTCAAAATGGATTGTAGTTATTTATGTTAAACTCCTTTTATGGCTACATCATTGTTATGTTCATATTTCTGGGCAATTTGCAATATGGTTTCAGTGTGTTTACATAAATTATTAAGCACCTTTTGTCTACAATACTTGTATTGTAATGAAGATGCTCACCTGTGTATTTTGGGGACAAAGGATATTCTACCCAATCATGTTAAATTTCTCCTTAGTCATTCAATTAGATAGAATTATACTTGTTTAATGGGTTTATAGGTATCTATAGAATACATCTATGATGATAGAAAGTTAAAGGAGGAAAAAAAAAAAAAAGGATAGTTGCATATTACAAATGTCTAATTTTATTTTTATTTTCATGACGTCTGTTGTAAATAACATGTGAGTTTTACTTTTGATATCATGGAATGATTACAAGTTTAAGAAAGAAAACCTAATGGAATTGATGAGCAATCATGACCAATGGTGTTGACTACTATCCCTATTAGCAAAATAAAAATAAAAATAGACATACGCTGCAATTTAAATTTAACCCACCACAATTTATTATATATAGATAATACAAATTTTATTGTATATGTCACAGAACTTTAATGCGTATATGTCATCTTAAAGTTCCATGAAGGCGGGAATAAGCTGATTTGGAACTGCAGGAACAAGCTAATTTTTTAGAAAAAAATTCATTCATCCAAGGATTTGTAGGCTCGAGCTGATACTTATCGATTAGAGTTTGTGGAAGTGCAGCACAGGCAGACTCAGGTTGCTGAGCTTCAGACAGCAAAGTGGCAGTCCCCATCTTCTGATTCAATCCATAAACTCAACCTGGCAATTTCTCAATCTAGGAAGAGCAACTCTGTGGGGTTTGGTTTTCTCACAAGGAACAATAAAGGTGAAGTTTTAGCGGCATCATGTCACCATCTGCAGAAAAATTTAAATCCCCTCTGCACAGCGGCTTTGATGATGAGATTGGCGCTTTTGTTCTGTCAAAATACCAGCTTCTTAAAGTGAGGGTGGAATGGAACTTTGTTGAGCTTGTAGACCTCTTGAATTCTGACAGAGCTTGCTGTTTAGAAGCTGCCTGGATTATTGAGGACTTTAAGTTTAATTAGAGGTTCACTTTCATATATCTAGCAATAAAGTTGGCAACCTCAATCCAAGTTATCATCCCCAGGCGAGCACAAAACATCATTTTGGGGCTGTATATTTTTGTGGTTAATGTTAGTTTAGTCTCTACATTTTTTGTAATTGTTAATTTGGTCACTCTATTTTAGTAGCAATCAAATTGAATCATGTTATTTTCAATTTGCAGTCATTTTGGGTCCAACTTTGGATTTGTTTTAGTTGTTGAGGTGATACTACTGTCTACCATAATTGAAAATTAGTCTTTAACCACAAAAAAAGAAAAAAAAAAGAAAAAAAAAGAAAATTGGTAAATTTGATTTGTGGTTTTGAATTTAGTTGCCAAGAAAGTGCAAGAAAAATTGTGATTTGATGATAAGGACCAAAGCGAATACAAATCAAAAATAATTTGGATGGATTGAATTGCTACCAAAATGGTGTTTCCCTCTATGTATATATATTTTAAAACTATACAAGAGAGGATTTCATTTTTAATATTTTTTAACCATTACCTATAGGGCAATAGACTATCATTTGAAGTCCATGCAAGAGAGGTTTTTAAACATAGAAGAACTAAGATTTATGAAGTCCATGAGGATGACAAAGGGCAAACCTTTTTTGTTTTTTGTTTTTGTTTTTTGATGAAAAATAAGGGGGCAAGGGCGCCTAATGAGACTCACTCCTCTGGGTGTGACCATAAGGGCACCCCCTACTAGAGTTAGGGATAATTGTAGACAGAATTCCATAATTTGCCCAATGGGAATCAAACATAGGACCTGGTGCTCCTGCATTCACACCAAGACCACTAAGCCACATCTCACAAGGTACTTTTGTTTTTTGTTGAGAAAAACAAAAGGAGGGTCTTTTATAGGAATAAGAGACATTTTAAAATCTAAAACAGTTTATTAACGTCAATGACACATAAAAAGAATAGGAAATGTCCGATCCTTTAAATATTTCATTGTTAAATTACATGTAAACAAATATGCTTTGGTAAACCCATTTTTTTGTGGAACCAAAAAACCCATGATAAAAAATAGGCGAAAAGCTACTTTTAGTCTCTACATTTTCAGGCAATTCTCATTTTAGTCCCTACATTTTATTTTTACTACTTTTAGTCCCTATCCTAAAAAACGCTTCTCGTTTTACATCAAAAATTGAGAAAGTTGACGTGGCAAATGGCAAAAATAAATAATACTAAATTAATATCTAAGTGACCTAAATTAATAATAATAAAAATGCCACGTCAGCATTTAAATTAAAAAAATTAATTTATTAATTTTAACTAAATAAAAAAAAATTAAAAATTAAAATCATATCAATTGAGATCTAAGTGTGTCTTGAACAAGAACACAAATCCAAATTCAAGAACACAAACCCAGAAATTCAAAAAAAAAAAAAAAAACCAGTAAATCAAAACCCAGCCAAATCAACGACAATACATTTAAATCATCCAACATCAACAACAAAACAACATAGCACCAATCAGACCACAGATCATCAACAAACCCTATAGAAAACCCAATCATCAACCCAAAATCCTCAAATTACATCATCAAACCAGAAACCGGCGCCAAATCAAGAACACAAACCCAGAATTTAAAATTAAAAAAAAAAAAATTTGAGATCTAGCCGACGCCAAATCAAGCTTGACGGCTTTGCAAACAAACTCCTGAGGTTGAGGACCTAGGGTTTGATTAGGCGTAGTGGAATTAGAGTGAAGAGCTCCGAAAACAATCCCATCATCGTCGTTGTTGCTCTTTAGGTTGAGATCGATCGGACGGTGGAGAAACGGTGGTGCAGGCAACGGTTGGTGAGGCTGCAAAGCAGAGGATAACAACAACGAAGAAGCAAAAGGTTTGAGCACATCCGTGAACAGATCTTCGAACTCGTCGTCGTCGTCTTCCATTTGAGAGAGAAAGAGAGTGTTTCTTTCTTTCTTTCTTTCCTTCTTTTTTTTCTAGAGAGAGAAACAGAAGAAAGGTTTTGAGTTTTTGTGCAAGGTTGTGTGAAGCAATGTGTTTGTGTTAAGAGTGAGTAATAACAATGTTACAATTCTTTCTTTTGTTTACACCTTATAAATTGTCCAAATTTGAAAGAGAGAAGCATAGAGGATCTGGGTTTTTTTTTTGGGTTTGCTGAGGATCTGTGTTTGGTGATGTAATTTATGGATTTTGGGTTGATGATTGGGTTTTCTATAGGGTTTGTTGATGATCTATGGTCTGATTGGTGCTATGTTGTTTTGTTGTTGATGTTGGATGATTTAGACATATTGTCGTTGATTTGGTTGGTTTTTGATTAACTGTTTTTTTTTTTTTTTTTGAATTTCTTGGTTTGTGTCATTGAATCTGGATTTGTGTTCTTATTGTTCTTGTTCAAGACACACTTAGATCTCAATTGATATGATTTTTAATTTTTAATTTTGCTTTTTTTATTTAGTTACAAGTAGATATTAATTTAGTATTATTTATTCCTACCGTTTGCCATGTTAGCTTTCTCCGTTTTTGATGTAACGGAAGGGACCAAAACGAGAAGTTTTTTTAAGATAGGGACTAAAAGCGGTAAAAATAAAATGTAGACACTAAAATGGAAATCGCTTGAAAATGTAGAGACTAAAAGTGGCTTTTCGCCTAAAAAATATCTGAAGTACAAAGGTTGTTTTCCTCCAATATATAAATAGATACAAACATTGTCTGATCTAATTTGATAAAACACAAGTACACTCTCTACAGCTACATTGCCCTCAGTCCACAACCTTCATCCCTAAACCCTAACCTTCTTCATCTCTCTCTGACAAAGCTAAGCTAAGTAGCAATGTTAGATAATGAGAAGAGATGGGCATTTTTACCTGATGAGATTCTTACCCATATTTTCCATTACCTACCTATCAAATTCATCGTTGTCTATACCTCTGTCTCAAAAACATGGAAATCCCTAATCAAAAACCCAACTTTCATTTCAACCCATCTCCGCCATTCCCACAAAAACCTCCTCCTCTTCAGGCTTCCCACACAACCATTTGAAATGTTTGGTGCCATACCCACAGGTGACAGAGAAGTGTATACATTGCACAATGATGATGATGATGATGATGATGATTTTCACTAAACAACAACAACACACAAGGTTAGATTTCCTTTTCCACGGTCCAGACCTTGAGTCCCATTGCCCAGTATTCCGTGTGGTTGGTACTTGTGACAGTCTGCTCTGCCTTTTTGATGATTTATTCACATACACTGACATATTTTATCTATGTAACCCTTGTGTTAGAAAGATTCTCCGACTTCCTTATCCAAATGTCACCTTTTCCACACATGGTGGGTTCGACGCTTCTCTTGGTTTTGAATTTGATCCCAAAACTAATGACAATAAAGTGGTCAGGGTTGTCTCCTTAGTGGATACACTTGACCTTCGAAAGGATCAACCCAAGGTTGAGGTTTATTCACTCTCCACTAACAAATGGAGAATGGTTAAGGCTAGCTTGGTTCCCAGATGTGTTATTGATGGTCGTGCACCACAGGCATTTGTCAATGGGGCTTTGCATTGGCATGTTTTCACTAGGGCTGATGATGGCTCATTTCATCAATTTGTTTTGGTGTTTGATTTGGGGGATAAGGTCTTCCGCAAAATGCAGCTGCCACAACTTCCAGCTTATACCCGTGAAAGAATGCGGCTTTACTCTCCTATTTCCACATATAGGATCTCCATTGCCTTCTTTCACCAGGACTATAATAGTCACTGTCTGTCTGTCTTGATATATGGGTGATGAAACAGTATGGTGTTGTTTCCTCGTGGACCAAAGCTTTAAGTTTAACAATGACTTGTCAAGGTGGCTTCCTTTCAAGAGACTATATACGGAGGGCAGTAGGTTTCAAAAGGAGTGGCAAGATTGTGTTGGTAATGGGTGGAGGGCACCTCGTGTCGCAGGATCTTGAGACCAAAGAGAGTAAGGATCTTGGGATTATTGGATATAAGTATAATTTTTTCGATGCTTACGTTGAGTCTCATTTTGCTCGACAAAGCTGCCAATGGTGTGGTTACATACTAACAAAAATAGGTAAGATGCATTGCATTTCATAATTTTTATTTATATATTTATTTTTTTATGGAATATTGTTCTCCAATTTTGTTCTTTATATATACTCGGCATTGATAATACATTAGATAGGAGTATATAATGTTTGATATCACATTGTTCTATAAAATTTATTATTTTTAATTGATTACCTTAATTATGTTGCTTTATCTTTAAGATAAATAGCTTATTAATGTAATGGCCGCTTTTGGTTATATTGAGGTGATGTTTGAGTATGTCTATACAAAAAATTGTTTATACTCATTTCAAATTTTCTTTAATATAATCATTTATTACTTATATTAAAACATGGTGACTGTTGGCTGTCAAATTTGAGAAATCTTATTTATCTAGCAAAGTTCATATTTCCTGCCACTAATGACTTACAAAGTATAGAGAGATGTGCTCAAATTTTTCTTTGTTGGCAATTTTGTGGTGAGTGGTGACCTTGTTTAATTATATGCTTTCACATTCATACTACATGTTCTTACATGCTCTCCTTATATTATTATTTTAAAGTTTTTCATTCTGTCAACTATTAAATGTTTATGCTAAATAATTTACTTGTATATCCTCTTACTAAAAAAATTCTCATAAAGCCATGTTCCTTGAAAAAACAGCTCACCTGCCGATATTGCTTGCTTTGGGTGGTTAAAGAATAAGAATTGAAAATGACCTGTTTATACTCCTCTTTTGGAACTATTATGTTATCTTTCCTTAGCATGTTTTGCATTATGTTTTCAGTCCCAATAAAGTGCTTATGCTTAGATGTATCATGTATTGTTTTGTTGACTCCATTTCATTTTGTTTTTTTTCCTTCGCTCTCTTAATATCTTGTGAATAAGTTAATATTTTCACACCAGTGGATGCAATAAAGAAAGAACTAGGTAAATCGAAGACATCAACTTCAAACTACCATACTTGCTAAGAAATAGAAGTATGGAACTTGATCCATAAAAGCTAAATTAAAACCCCAATTCTGATGTAAGAGTGTATCTAATGCAGAATGAATGATCACATTTTTTCCCAGTACAATTCACAATCCAAATTCATACTCAAATATAGATAATCCAAATTAAGAGTCCAAGGTATCATACTATCTTGTTTTGATAGGTATATTAAGAAAACAGCTCAAAGCACTAGTTCAGAGCACTATTGCTTATGGGATAAAAACACATAGCAAGCAACAATCATCTTTTGTTCCACCATGTTCATAAAGCCTTCTATTCCATCTAGTCTATAACATTATGAATATGCATTTTCCCCTGTAAAATTCAGAATCCAAATTCATAATCAAATATAGATAATCCAAATTAAGAGTCCAATGTATCATACTTTTTTATTTTGATAGGTATTTTAAGAAAGCAGCTCAAAGCACTAGTTAAGCACAATTGCTTAGGAGATCAAAACACATAGCAAGCAACAAATAGCGATGTTACAATATAGTTGGGTTAACCCAGCCAAAACGCATAGGTGGCTTGGTAGGTTATTTGGCCCTATCATGGATAGTTCAGGTCTGCTAAAGGAATTTGGTTCCGCCTCTAGGATTTAACTTAATTCTTACACGCATTCTCTGTGTTCTTGCTATTGGTGAGCACGACTAGTCATCAGTATCCTAGCTCTTTTACCATAAGCACTACTTCTAAGATAGGTTCCTGATGTGCCAACGTTATGGAATCAGCTTTGGAATTGTTGCATCCCTCAAAGATTCTGGTCTCTGCTATATTTCTGGCTTTAAATGTGTGTCCTCCCCTTTTATTCTTCTTGTGCCTTTCTCCTACAGCTTTGATATTTTGTTGCCACTCCTTAACAAACTCTGTGGTGGATGCATCATGTCTTTCCTAGTTTTACGCCAGTTGCTGTTGTTGTTTGCATCATGGTACCTGTAAATGAAAGTTCTGGATGTGAGCACCACTTCAATTGGATTAGGGTGTTTTTCTCACGGATGACCAGATTTTTGTGAAGCCAGATTATCTATAGGGTGGTGAAGATCACTTGCAAGAAGGCCGCATGCACCTTGTTAACCAGTGTATTATTGAAGTCTGTCCTAACTCTGATTTTCTAAGGGACAAATCTGATCCCAACTAGGCAGCCCTTGCCAAGGGACCAGCTAGAAATATGTGAGATGTGGTTTCATTCTCCTCTTGGCAGAATACCTCTATGTTTGAGATTCATTCTGACTGGCAAGCTGTCATGAATTTTTTCCCAAATGAAGGTAAGGGTTTTCACTAGCAGTTTACTTTCTAGACGCTAGACTATACCTCATTAGGTGTATCATTGACCCTGGCCCCATTTGGGTCATTATGCCTATTGGCTAGATGGAGCAGGTAGTAGGTTTTTTTGACCTAGTATTCACCCAAGCTAGAGTGATGCCAAACAAGCCTATTTTGGCTCCCATCAATTTTGGGGAGGGAGTAAGATAGGATTGTGTTACTTAGGGATGGGTGGTATAACTTCCTGACTAGGTTACTAGATTTGTTTGCAAGTTCTAGTTGAGTTGTTGATTGGGTTAGCCACAGTTTTGCGGACATGCCGATGAACAAAGCAATCCATGAGATTTGAGATATTTTTTGTTGTTTGCAAGAAATTGTTGTTCAATTTGTGATGTTTGCATAAATTTTTCTTGTTATGGAGGATGCTAACTTTTGCATCTAGTTTCTTTTACTTTCCCTCAGTTAGGTTGTTTATTAACTCTATAACTTTTCCTGGTTCAAGGCAGCAATAGGCAGCGCAGCAAGCATTTTTGCCTCAATTTTGAAAGGGAAAATTATTGGAGTTAATAGGTATTAAGCATCTTTTTAGCCTTTTGTTTTTCTGTAATATGGGAGACGAGTATTATCATGATTCTTTGAATTTGATGATGAAAGGGTTGTATATTGAGTTGGTGAGAATCCAAAATGTCTTCATGACCATTGATTTTTCAAAAAATAGTTTCAGTGGAGAGATGCCAAATATAATTGGGAAGCTACACTTAAGGGCTCAACTTTTCTCATAATAACCTTACAGGTTATATTCCATCATCATTTGGAAATTTGAGCAATCTTGAATGGTTAGGCCTCTCTTTCAACAAGATTATCGGGGAGATTCCTACGCAATTGGTAGATCTACCGTGGCTTGAAGTTTTAAATTTGTCGCATAACCAACTTACAGGACACATACCTTCAGGAAAGCAATTTAATACTTTTTATAATGATTCATACATTGAAAACCAGGGCTTATGTGAATTTCCGTTGTCAAGAATGTGCGATAGCCTTGAGGCAAAGAAACCACCACCATTGACCTTACAACAAAAAGACAATTTAGAGACTGAAAATGGGTTTGGTTGGCAAGCTGTATTGATGGGTTATGGATGTGGAGTGATATTTGGAACATTGATGGGATATATTATGTTTAAAATTGGAAAACCAAAGTGGATTGTAAGGATGGTTAAGTTAGAGCAACATATCCTGCTCAAAAGGTTGAAGAAGAATGCCCAAAGACATGGTGGAAAAAAATAACGAGTCAAGAAAATTTGTGGGAGGTTTTGCTAGAGATTTTCAAGAAGGTTTCCAAGGCATGTTGTACTATGTTATGATTTGTTGAAATCACTTTTATTTCATAAAATGGTTGGGAGTCTATGTAGAATGCATTTGTTGTGGGTATTTCTTGTTTCTAGATCAATGGGGTTTTCAACCGAGGAGGAGATTCTGGACGTGTCTGAATCTGACTTCAACAACAAAAAAGAAATCAACTCCGAATTTGACACAAATGGCAAAGCCCAGTAGAAAGCGGAGCTCTCCTCCAACCCCATCCACGTGGCAGGATTAGGCTAAAGAAGAAGCCTCTCTAAACACTCACTTCTTCATCATTCTTATTCACTCTCTTCTTCTTCATTTTCTAGCAATGGAGACAGCACAGAATTGTGATTTAGGAGAATATCAACCTTTTTTCATGGTCCCCAAAGACATAGGACACCATTCTTTACCAAGGTATGTCTCCCTCTTTAGTTTCGTCTTTGGGTGCCTTTGTCACTTTCTTCCCTCTTTATCTCTAAATTCAAAGGCTCATTTAAAAGGAAATCAAGACGTTGGACTTTGTAATTATTATTTATAAAATAAGATTTTGATTTGTTTCATTTATTTATTCTAATGTAGTTGGTTAGCATTGTTGATGTTGGAGTAATTGGTAAGCTCAAGATCTCTTTCCACCTTGCAATTTCGTGTTCTGTTTTTATAATATTTGTCTTTTATTGATTTGATTTGTTTGCCCAGTAAGGTTCAAGGTTGTTTCCTCCATTGTTTTGAAACATATCAATAAACTTTGTGTTCTTGAACTTGAATAGATCAAGACCTCTATGTTTAACACTAAGGTCCTATTTTTCTCTTTATTAATTTTTATGGTTGGATTCTATACCATATCCTTAATTTTTTCCAATTTCTATATTTGCATTTTTATTTAACGTATCTTGTTACTAAGATATTAAATTTAATGATAAACAAATTTAGGTGTTTCAAGTTCAACTATTAGAAACCAAAATGATATAGATCTATTTAGGCATGTTGGATCACATTATATTCACTACAGTAAAATATTGAAAGGTCTAATTAGTATAAAGGTTTAGCTTTGTTATTTCTTTTTACATTTTAGGTTTAGCTTTAGTGATTATTATTCTGGTGAATATTCTTACCTATAGGTTGGCTAGGTTTGGGATTTAATGTTGCATTTGATTTGGGTTCATCCTTACCTTTGTCAAAGATGATTCCAACTCTAGTCTGTATCCATCATCAAAGACAATTAGAACATATTAATCAAACTTCAAAGAAATATGCCTCCATCTGAAAACAACCTTGATTCCAAGCTAGGCTGCCTTCTTTAGTTACATCTTTGCGTGGCTTTGCCACTTTCTTCTCTCTCTTTCTTTCTCTAAATTTAAAGCCTCATTCATATGTAAATCAAGCTCCTAGGCTCTGCAATTATTATTTATAAAATACTGTATACATTTGTTATGTATGATGAATATGAATAATATTACTTTTCAACCAAAAAAAAAAAACCTTGAGTTCAACTTTAATGAAGTTTCAAGATGATATTGCAGTTTTATATTGAAGTTAGGTGAGCTGTAAGTCAAATTGAAGGTTTAGACTTGATATTGCAGTTTTTTTTTTTTTTAATCTTGAGATTTTGATGTATGAATGTGGAGTGAAGGTAAAGATAGTATCACTGTAGTCTGTTATAGAGAAAGATTTCCTAATTTCATTTATTTATTTATTTATTAATTACTATTATTAGTAGATATTGACTCTCCTTCCCTTTTAGCAATAGTTGGTATGTAATTGTTTAATATTCTTCAATGTTTGATTTCATTTAGGTGCAATTCTATATTCCCTTCTACATAAAGAAATGCATTGAGCCATGTTGGGGGTAGAAGGTATTGAGATTAATCATATTTAGAAGAAACGACATAACATTGCATCTATATTGTAAATATGCTTAGGAGTAAATAAGAACTATATCTCCTGAAATAAAGTGGTAGAAAGTGATCTGACTTTCCTCTCAAAATAGGCCATTTAAATGGGATGTTTTGTGTGTCTTCTGCAGGAGCTGCCTTGAGAGTAGGACTGCTTGTTCTTTGAGTATCCTCTCTCAAAGAGACTATTGGAGCAAGTTAAGTGATGATGTTTAATAAAATCCCAGATATATAGCTTGCGTTAAGTGGTTCTGTGGGGAATGGATAGGTTGAAGTGTAAAAGTTTTGAAAGAACCATATGCAAACTTGCTTGGTCTTTGGTAGTTTATTATATTTGGATTCAAAGAAATGCTCTTGTATGTATCAGCAATGTAAAGTCAGAGGTGGCTATCCTGCTTTTGATTAGAAAAGTGATTAAGGCCTTGGTTTTAGTTTGATTATTTGTAAGTTTTGTTTCAGTTGCTATTTAGTTTGCTGGTTGCTCTGTTTGTATAATTTGTTTAGTTTGAAAATTCATTCATTCATAGGGGGAAAAAAGGTTATGCTTATCTTTGATTCCCCTTGACCATTTTTTCTTACTTATTTTCTACATTGCGAAATAAACCACAAATATAGTAGCATTCAAACCTGAATTCCCTCAATGCCAAACCTTTCCAGAATTCAAACCATCATTTTGTTTGGCAAAACAAACTACACTTTTGGTCATCTAACAATGGGGGTGGTTCTAATTTCATCCCTACACATTTAATTGTGTCAATTTTGTTTCTCAACTTACAAAATCAAGTCAACATTTAAGGATACAATTCATTTTGATTTTGAAAGTTGAAGGATGAAATTGACACAATTAATAGTTGAGGGACTTTGATTTTAAAATTTGAAGGCCAAAAGTGACACAATTAAATGTATTGAGACGAAATTGGCCCACACTTTTTTATTGATCACGTTGCTTCTATAATTACTGTTTTTTGATATTTATTGTCTTCTCATTTTTGGTTTTACTATTCAGATCTTCTAGATTTAGACAGAAAGTGCAAGACAATGCAACTCTTGACCTTGAGAAATGTTTTGCAATAATCAAGGTTTAGCTCCTTTATGAGTTAAAAAGACAGGTGATTGAAATTTCTTATGTTGTGCAATTTTATCTTTTTTTTTTTGGTCAATTTTATAGTTGTTTTTATATGGTTATGATATTAAATTTAATGATGAAACAATTTATGTGTTTCAGGTTCAACTCTTAGAGACCAAAAAGAAATAGCTATCAAGGAAGGTTGAATCATGTAATGCTCAAAATGGTAAAATCCAAGGTTCTGTTAATCTAAAGTTTTGGCTTTGCTATTTCTTTTTTCTTTTTAGGTTGTTTAAAGTGTTCATTGCAGTTTAAAAAGTAGAGGCAATAGCATAGAAATGTTGTTTTATGGATCTTCTGCTTTAGTGATGTTCTAGGGAATCATCAGTCAATATATATATAAAAGTAGAGATCTCATGTGGTAGAGCATAAGGTTCTACATTATGTTGCTCTAATTTTGTATTTAGCCTTCCACATTAACTTCTTTGTTTTGTAAAAATTGGGTTGATGTTTTAAATTAGCCAAACGTTTTGACTCAAAGACCATATTGCATATAAAGCCCAAGCCCAAATACACTGCCTAAGCTACAAATACATTGTTCATCTCCTTTCAAAATAATGATTTGCGATCTCACTTCAGTGATAAGATAAATGCAGAAGATTAAGAGATTTCAGTTTGGTCTTTTGGACTTCAGTGTAGTCACTTTCCCTATATTCTTTCTATCAATTATACATTGCACATAACCGTGATGTCATTGTTCCACTCCCTTTTCCAACTTATAGGACTCTTCCACTACTAATTTATTTTGTTTCTGAAATAAAAGAGTTTCTCCCGTTAATGCTTGCTTTGCATGTTCTAAAACATGTTATTTTATATGTTCCTGTTTCCCGAATCCAAATTAGATCTATGTTTCATTTCTTCTTGGCAAAATCAAGGTATTTTCTGCCTTTTATTTTCTTTTGACCTTTTTATTCTTTAAATGTCTACTTGAATATCAAATAAGTATTTGCTACACAAGAAGATGCGTATATATTCTCTAGAAAGCTACCCCCCTTCTCCCTTCCATAAATTTTTGATTTTTGTTACATTCATGCTTAGTATTTGATAAAATACTTAAGGGTTTTGTTCTTTTTATTAGAATTTGATATTGATAACATAGCTTCTATTTCATCTTGCTAGCCCCTAATAGAAATTTCAATGTTTATGAGGTTTGAATCAAAATGGAACCATTTTATTTTGTTGTAGAGAAGATGCAATGAATGATTGGATGATATTACCCCTATATCTTTAACTTTTGTGATTCCACTCTATTGTTATATAAATCTCCACATGGGATGAAGTCTCAAGTTAATTAATCTTTACACCACTTTATTGCATTTGAGCCATTTGCACAGTAGTGTGCTCAGAGGAATCATTTTTGGTTTGTGATAATGAAAGTAGTGAAAGTGAAATACATGGATTTCGTTGGGAAAAGGCACTTAATCATTCAGGCATCTAACGACTAAACAATGGTGCTTTTCTTAACGACAATAGAATGGTGAAAATTACCCTTAGCTAAATATACATTTCTTCAACTCATGAATTTGAGAATCCATTTGATGCTTTTCTTAGCGTTCTTTGATTCAATGTTTGTGTGTAAAAAAGCATTGGTGGAGTTGTGCCTCTTGCTAAATATCATTTGAGTAGCTAGTTGGAAATGCATGAATATGTCATCAACACTATAAAGGGACTTTTTGTCCCTCATTTTGTAGTTAGAGTTTTTTTTTTTTTTTCCTATAAAGACTTGGTTTACATTAGTATGAATTTGGAAGTCGAAGTGGGATTTGTGAATGTGTGAGTCTTTGTGCAGGTTTGTATGTGCTATCACTTACAATCTGCATCTTAGTGCTTTTTATAACTTACTCTCTATGTTGAGGCCAAACTTTTCAGTGAAGATTAAGACTTTCTATACACAATGAAATTACTGTTATTCATACCACATTCTTCCAATGATTGTATAATAAGGTATGAAATGGATGATTTCATGATTTCCTACACACATATTTTTTTATCTTCAGTTGAAAAATTAGAATTCAGTCATGATCTCTAAGCTCATGAGTCATGCCTGTATGACCTGTGGGGACTGCTACCTAGTTTTTGTTGCCAGCCATGGTTTTGTTAATGGGAGATTGATTTCTGATCATCTAAAAATGAGATAGACTAGGAGGGCGAAAATGTGGTTTGTAGTCTTTAAAGTTGATATGAATAAAGTTTAGGGTAAATTCCAAAAACCTCCCCCGAGATTTGAAGAAATACCAAACACGTGCAAAAGTTGTTAAAAATGATCAATTTACTCCTTAAAAACAGACGGCATGTAACCTCTACAGTTAGCCGTCAGCTTAACTGTAGACATATGTTTAGACGGCATGTAACTCCTTAAAAAAAGATAGTTGCATATTACATATGTCTAATCTTATTTTTATTTTCATGACGTCTGTTGTAAATAACATGTGAGTTTTACTTTTGATATCATGGAATGATTACAAGTTTAAGAAAGAAAACCTAATGGAATTGATGAGCAATCATGACCAATGGTGTTGACTACTATCCCCATTAGCAAAATAAAAATAAAAATAGACATACGCTGCAATTTAAATTTATCCCACCACAATTTATTATTTATAGATAATACAAATTTTATTGTATATGTCACAGAACTTTAATGCGTAGATGTCATATTAAAGTTTCGTGAAGGCAGGAACAAGCTGATTTGGAACTGCAGGAACAAGTTAATTTTTTAGAACAAAATTCCTTCATCCAAGGATTTGTAGGCTCGAGCTGATACTCATCGATTAGAGTTTGTGGAAGTGTAGCACAGGTAGACTCTGGTTGCTGAGCTTCAGACAGCAAAGTGGCAACCCCCAGCTTCTGATTCAATCCATAAACTCAACTTGACAATTTCTCAATCTAGGAGAGCAACTCTATGGGGTTTGGTTTTCTCACAAAGAACGATAAAGGTGAAGCTTTAGCAGCATCATGTCATCGTCTGCAGAAAAATTTAAATCCCCTCTGCACAGCAGCTTCGATGATGAGATTGGCGCTTTTGTTTGTTTTGTCAAAATACCAGCTTCTTACAAGTGATGGTGGAATGTAACTTTGTTGAGCTTGTGGACCTCTTGAATTCGGACAGAGCCTGCTGTTTAGAAGCTGCCTGGATTATTATGGACATTAGTTTAATTAGAGATAGCTTTTCTTTTATTTCTTTTGATGGTAATAGTATACCTCTACGTTGTAATCGTGCTGCCAAAGAGGATGAGGAGGCCATTGTTTGGTTAGAAGAATGCCTCTTTCCTCTTCCTCATTATACAACATGATTTTATTGAATAACGTCTACTATCGCTTCCTCTAAAAAAAAAGATTTCGTGAAGGCATGAACACTCCAAATAATTGTATAACACTGATTAAACTTTTTAAACTTGCATATTCAACCGTTAAAACATGGATGAACTATCAATTGAAATGGTTGATTAAGTAATTTCATACATTGGTTAGAGGTTCACTTTCATATATCCAGCAATAAAGTTGGCAACCTAAATCCAAGTTATCATCCCCAGGCAAGCACAAAACATCATTTTGGGGCCGTATATTTTTGGGGTTAATGTCAATTTAGTCCCTACATTTTTGCAATTGTTAATTTGGTCACTCTATTTTAGTAGCAATCAAATTGAATCATGTTATTTTCAATTTGTAGTCATTTTGAGTCCAACTTTGGATTTGTTTTAGTTGCTAAGGTGATACTACCGTCTACTATAATTGAAAATTGGTCTTTAACCACCCACAAAAAAAAAAAAAATGGTAAATTTGATTTGTGGTTTTGTATTTAGTTGCCAAGAAAGTGCAAGAAAAATTGTGATTTGAGGATAAGGACCAAAGTGACTACAAATAAAAAATAATTTGGATGGATTGGATTGCTACCAAAATGGTGTTTCCCTCTATGTATATATATTTTAAAACTATACAAGAGAGGATTTCATTTTTAACATTTTTTAACCATTACCTATAGGGCAATAAGCTATCATTTGGAGTCCATGCAAGAGAGGTTTTTAAACATAGAAGAACTAAGTTTTATGAAGTCCATGAGGATGACAAAGGGCAAACCTTTTTTATAGGAATATGAGGCCTTTTAAAGTCTAAAACAGATTATTAACGTAAATGACACATAAAAAGAATAGGAAATGTCTGATCCTTTAAATATTCCATTGTTAAATTACATGTAAACAAATATGCTTTGGTAAACCCATTTATTTGTGGAACCAAAAAACCCATAATAAAATATATCCACAGTCAAAAGTTGTTTTCCTCCAATATATAAATAGATCCAAACGTTGTCTGATCTGATCCTATAAAACACGGGTACACTCTCTACAGCTATACTCCACTTGGTCCACAACCTTCATCCCTTAGCCCTAACCTTCTTCATCTCTCTTTCACAAAGCTAAGCTAAGCAGCAATGTCAGATAATGAGAAGAGATGGGGACTTTTACCTTATGAGATTCTTACCCAAATTTTCCATTGTCTACCTATCAAATCCATCATTGTCTGTACCTCTATTTCAAAAACATGGAAACCCCTAATCAAAAACCCAACTTTCATTTCAACCCATGTCCACCACTCCCACAAAAACCTCCTCCTCTTCAGGCTTCCCACACAACCATTTGAAATGTTTGGTACCATACCCACAGGTGACAGAGAAGTGTATACACTGCATGATGATGACGATGATGATGATGATTTCACTGAACAACAACATCACACAAGGTTAGATTTCCCTTTCCACGGTCCAGACCTTGAGTCCCATTGCCCAGTGTTCCGTGTGGTTGGTACTTGTGACGGTCTGCTCTGCCTTTCTGATGATTTAATCACATACACTGACATATTTTATCTGTGGAACCCTTGTGTTAGAAAGATTCTCCGACTTCCTTATCCGAATGTCACCTTCGGTACACATGGTGGGTTCGACACGTCTCTTGGTTTTGGATTTGATCCCAAAACTAATGACTATAAAGTGGTCAGGGTTGTCACCTTAGTGGATACACTTGACCTTCGAAAGGATCGACCGAAGGTTGAGGTTTATTCACTCTCCACTAATAAATGGAGAATGGTTAAGGCTAGCCTAGTTCCTAGTGAAAGATTTGGAGCTTAACAGAGTATACAACAATGGCGGAAAAATAAGAACAAACAAATGAGAAAGGGAGAGAGAGAGAGAGAGAGAGATTTCTGGAGAGAATTAAAATGAAATGTATTTCCCACAACTTAATCAATACAACCATCAAGATTGTTTATATAGTATAATTACATGAAGGTAATACCAGAGACTAATCTAACTGAACATAACTAACTCCACATTATGTGGCGTGGATTAAGGGTTGACAGCTAGAAGGTGGTTATGACAGCTAGAAGGCCAGAGCTGGACGGTTAGGAGCTTAACCAAGCACTGAAGGTAACTCTGGAACTTGATGAAGAAACAGAGCACTGGAAGGTTTGAATCATATACAATCTCTCCAAAAAACATAAATTAGGCTAACTTAAACGACATCATTTCTAATGTGAAACTAGTCATTAACTAGCCATTTGAGTCTTCTTCTTCTATTTTCATTTTGTGCTCTGTTTTAGTATCATGATTGTCTTTAACATTCCCCCTCAAAACCATGGGGTCAAGAGACACCATGATTTTGGAGCGAAGAAAAGTAAACCGAGAAGTGGATAAGCTCTTTGTAAAGACATCAGCTAGTTGATCACCTGTTGCAATGTACTTGAGCTGGATATCTCTTCACAAGACCTTTTCCCGAACAAAATGGTAGTCAATGTCTATATGTTTTGTACGGGCATGAAAAACAGGATTGGAGGCAATGGCTAGAGCAGAAACATTGTCACACCAGAGCTTGGGAGGAGCAGAAAGATAGATACCAAGATCCTTTAAGACCTGTCGAAGCCAATAGAGTTCAGCAGTGGTGGTTGCCAAAGCTCTATATTCTGACTCAGTAGAGGAACGAGAGACAGTATCTTGTTTCTTGGCACTCCAAGTGATTGGATTAAAACCAAGATACACAATATAACCAGTAATGGAATGTCTATCAAAAGGATCTCTGGCCCAATCTGAATCAGAGAAAGCAGATAAGGAAAAAGGGCCAAGTTGAAGGAAAATTCCATGATTCAAAGTACCATTAACATATCTGAGAATTCTCTTGGTAGCAATTAAGTGTGCATCAGTTGGATGAGACATAAATTGGCAAACCTGCTGGACTACAAAGCTTAGATCAGGTCTAGTAAATGTCAGATAGTGGAGAGACCCAACCAAACTCCTATATTCATGAGGATTGGAAAGCAAAGACCCTTCAGTTGGAGTCAACCTGGTATTAGGAGCAGATGGGGTACGAGCAGAGTTGGAAGAATGCATATTGGCCTTAATCAGTAAATCCTGTGCATACTTAGTCTAAGACAGAAAAAGGCCTTTGGAGGATCTGGTAATCTGAAGGCTAAGGAAGTAATGAAGAGGGCCTAAATCTTTAAGATCAAAAGCTGAACTGAGTTGTGCAATCAAAGAAGACAAGAACTGAGGATTGTTCCCAGTGAGAACTATGTCATCAACATAGACTAAAAGATATACAACCAAGGAGCCTTCTTTGAAAATGAACAAAGAATAATCA
Organism: Quercus parvula; assembly: GCA_030820535.1. Taxonomy (NCBI): domain Eukaryota; kingdom Viridiplantae; phylum Streptophyta; class Magnoliopsida; order Fagales; family Fagaceae; genus Quercus; species Quercus parvula. The sequence goes on along the minus strand of JAUAME010000011.1, from coordinate 41,862,026 downwards.
GAGAGGGAAGCTTGAAACCCCAGATGCAACAATTCAGTAGAAAACCTCTCAAACCAGGCCCTAGGGGCTTGTTTAAGGCCATAGAGAGACTTGAGAAGCTTGTAGACATGGTTAGGGTGAGCTGGATCAACATACCCTGGTGGTTGGACCATGTAAACCTCCTCTCTAAGAAAACCATGCAGAAAAGCATTGCTCACATCAAGTTGTCTTAGTGGCCAATTGAATTGGACAGCAAGAGATAGAATGATCCTCACAGTGGGAGGCTTGACAACAGGACTAAAAGTTTCATCAAAGTCAATTCCAAATTGCCGATGGAAGCCCCTAGCAACAAGTCTAGCTTTATACTTGTTAATGGAACCATCACTATTTCTTTTAAGTTTGAACACCCATTTACACCCTACCACATTTTGGGATGGAGAAGGAGGAACCAAAACCCAAGTGCTTTACCTGTGAAGAGCATCAAACTCAGCAGCCATAGCAGAACACCATTGTGGATGCTGAACTGCTATTTTGTAGGAGGGAGGTTCAGTAAGGGTGTAATCTGGCTTGGGAGGAGATGGAGCCTTCTTGGATGGAGCACACTGCACTGAATCAGTCATGACAGCAAGAACCTTTGGTTGGAAAATACCATCCTTTGATCTAGTGATCATGGGATGAGAGTTACCAGCAATAGGAACCTGAATAGGGACAGTGGAAACAGTAGGAGGACTAATGTGTGGTGAGATAGGGGAAGGGGAGCTAATGTGTGGTGAGGAGGAATGTGTATAGAGCTATGTGGATGTAGGTGATGTATTAGGAGTCTGTGTAGCAGTAGGCTGTGTATCAGTAGGCTGTACAGATGGTGATGTAGCAGAAGACTGTGCAAAAGGTGATGTAGCAGAAGGTAAAGGGGGTGAAAAGGGGTGTTGGGTGACATAGGAAATAGAAGTGGACTGTGTAGGTATAAAGGGTATAAGAAAGGGTGTTGAAGTGGAATGTATACCAGAGTCATGTGATGTACCAGTGGATAAAGCAAGAGAGGAAATAAACTCATGTTCATTAAAGTGCACATGTCTTGAGATATAGATTCGGGAATTGACAGGGTCTTGACAGATATAGCCTTTTGAATGAGCAGGATAACCAAGAAAAATGCAAGGGGAAGTATGTGGTAAGAGTTTGTGAGCATTGTAAGATTTTAGCAAGGGAAAACAGATGCAGCCAAAGGTTCTAAGATATGTAAGATCAGGTTTAGACTTGAATAAGACTTCCCAAGGAGTAGAATTGTGAAGAGTTGGAGTGGGAAGTCTGTTGATAAGATGAACTGCTATGGAAACAGCATAGGACCAAAAAATTGGAGATAATTGTGAATGAGAAAGCAAGGTAAGAGCACACTCCACTATGTGCTTATGTTTTCTCTCAGTAACTCCATTTTGCTGGGGAGTATGAGGACAAAAAAATTGATGAGTAATACCATGTGATGAATAGAAATGCTTAAATGCATTTGAGGTATATTCCCCACCATTATCTGATCTCAAGATTTTGATCTTAGAATCAAGTTGATTTCGACAGAAGCTTTAAAGAACTTAAAGACTTCAAGAGCATCTGATTTGTGTTTAAGAAGATAGAGCCAGGTAAACTTGGAATAGGCATCAACAAAAAGAACATAATATTGAAAATCATTAGAAGATTTGACAGGGGCTGGACCCCAAACATCAGAATGTACTAATTCAAGAGGCTTAGAGGCATGAAAATCTGATATAGGGAAAGAAAATTGATGTATTTTACCACTTAAACAGTGCTTACAATGAGAAAGAGTTTTATTAGTACTTGAGATATAGACTCTATCAATGGAAGATAAAGCAATATTCAATACTTTATCACTTGGATGTCCTAACCTATGGTGCCATAACAACCATTTATTTGGTTTATTTACATGAAAGCTTGAATGAACTAAAGGAAGGGTAGGAGCAGTAGAAGGATGAGTCTGACATGAAGAAACAGATTTGAAGTGAGATGTTGGCTTGATGAAATTTTTGGAGTAGATTGGATAAACACCATTCTCACTCAAGCCCTTGTAAAGGAGTCTCCCCATAGGAATATCCTGAATTTTGATGATATTGGCATCAAAGTAACAAGAACAATTATTATGTAGGCAGAATTTGTGAACTGAAAGTAAATTCATAGCAATTCTTGGTACATGAAGTACATTTTTAAGAACTAAATTGTGATATTTGGTATGTAAGGCAGTGTTACCTATGTGGTTGATGGGCAAAGATTGGCCATTTCCAACTGTAACTTGCTCAGGTCCCTTGTACTGAGATTGAATAGAAAGATTGTTTAGGTTTGCTGTGATATGATATGAGGTGCCAGAGTCAGCCAACCACGGGTCTTGGTTGTTAGTGATGGCAGCATTGGATGCACTAGCCATAGCAGCAAGTTTTGTGGGAGGGTGCTTGCCTTGGTAAGCAAAGTTCATCCTGTGGTAACAATCTAATTCCTGATGACCAGACTTGCCACAAATTTGACAAGATGGTCATTCATGCTTGAAACCTTATGAGGTATTCTAAAAAGGAAAGTTCTAGGAATGAAATTCATGAGGAGAGAAATTGTGAGAGCTTTGAGAGAAATTATGAGAGCCTTGAGAAAGATTATGAGGTGAAAACTGTTGACTTCCACCATGACTGAATCTACCTCCATTTCTTCCTCTAGAATTATTGTTTCTTCCTCTCCCCCTTCCTAAACCATGATTCTGATAAGAGGTATTATTACCTTGTTTACCATGAGAGGCAAACATAGCAAGAGAGCTAGAAATTGAGTCTGAGTGATCAGTCATAGCTTGTTCCTCACTTTGCAACATAATTGCAAGTTGCTCATAAGTGATTGGATCACTCCTAGTTCGAATTGCAGAACAGAAATGTGCAAATTCCCTAGGGAGTCCTCTGAGCACAATGCATATAAATTATTCATTGCCAACTGGCACTCCTACAGCAAGAAGCTTGTCACGAGCAACTTTGATCTTTTGCAAAAAAGAATTCACAAATTCATTGCTTTTCTTGATCCCTTGAAGTTCAAGCTTAAGATTCAAGATATTAGCTCTTGAAGTGGAAGTAAATCTCTACACCAAAGTATTCCATACTTCCCTTGAGCTAGTGACACCAACAACAATTGAAAAGACCTATGGAGTAAGAGTTGAATTGATCAAGGATAGAAGTGCCTTATCCCTGATTTTCCATGCTTGAAACTCAGAATTAGCAACTAACGTTGCATTTCCTGCTGCATCAAGAACAAAAGGTGATGGTTTTGAAGCAGTGCCATCAATATGTTCAATTAAGGAATATGCTTCTAGTATAGTGATTAATTGATGCTTCCATGGGATATAGTTGGTGTAGTCAAGTTTGATTGACATTAGGTTTGACATGCTGGATAGTAACAATAATGGTGATGGAGTTGAGATTACAGTTGTAGAAGGAATGGAGGTAGTATGAGTTGGAGTTGGAGTTGGTGTTGTGTGCACAGATTGTGTTATGTCATTTGGATTTGTAGAAGCCATAGATCTTGGCTCTGATACCATGAAAGATTTGGAGCTTAACAGAGTATACAACAATGGCGGAAAAATAAGAACAAACAAATGAGAAAGGGAAAGAGAGAGAGAGATTTCTAGAGAGAATTAAAATGAAATGTATTTCCCACAACTTAATCAATACAACCATCAAGATTGTTTATATAGTATAATTACATGAAGGTAATACCAGAGACTAATCTAATTGAACATAACTAACTCCACATTATGTGGCGTGGATTAAGGGTTGACAGCTAGAAGGTGGTTATGACAACTGGAAGGCCAGAGCTGGATGGTTGGGAGCTTGACCAAGCACTGAAGGTAACTCTGGAACTTGATGAAGAAACAGAGCACTGGAAGGTTTGAATCATATACAGTCTCTCCAAAATGACCTGTTTCATTAAACATAAACTAGGCTAACTTAAACGACATCGTTTCTAATGTGAAACTAGTCATTAACTAGCCGTTTGAGTCTTCTTCTTCTATTTTCATTTTGTGCTATGTTTTAGTATCATGATTGTCTTTAACACCCAGATGTGTTCTTGATGGTCATGCACCATAAGCATTTGTCAATGGGGCTCTGCATTGGCGTGTTTTCACCAGGGCTGATGATGGCTCATTTCATCATTTTGTTTTGGTGTTTGATTTGGGGGATGAGGTCTTCCGCGAAATGCAGCTGCCACAACTTCCAGCTTATACCCGTGAAAGAATGTGGCTTTACTCTCCTATTTCCACATATAGGAACTCCATTGCCTTCTTTCACCAGGACTATAATAGTCACTGTCTCGATATATGGGTGATGAAACAGTATGGTGTTGTTTCCTCGTGGACCAAAGCTTTAAGTTTAACTATGACTAGTCAAGGTGGCTTCATTTCAAAAGACTATATATGGAGGGCAGTAGGTTTCACAAGGAGTGGCAAGATTGTGCTGGAAATGGGTGGAGGGCACCTCATGTCGCAGGATCTTGAGACCAAAGGGATTAAGGATCTTGGGATTATTGGATATAAGTATAATTTTGTTGATGCTTACGCTAAGAGTCTCATTTTGCTCGACAAAGCTGCCAATTGTGTGGTTACATACTAACAAAAATAGGATAGATGCATTTCATTTCATTATTTTTATTTGTTTATTGTTTTTTATTTTTATTTTTTATGGAATATTGTTTTTTAATTTTGTTCTTTATATATACTTGGCATTGATAATACATTAGATAGGAGTATATAATGTTTGATATTGCATTGTTCTATAAAATTTATTATTATTGATTGATTAACTTAATTAAGTTGCTTTATCTTTAAGATAAATAGCTTATTAATGTAATGATCGCTTTTGGTTATATTGAGGTGATGTTTGAGTATGCAGCGTCTATACAAAAAATTGTTTATACTCATTTCAAATTTTCTTTAATATAATCATTTAGTACTTATATTAAAAACATGGTCACTGTTGGCTGTCAAATTTAAGAAATCTTATTTATCTAGCAAAGTTCATATTTCCTGCCACTAATAACTTACAAAGTATAGAGAGATGTGCTCAAATTTTTCTTTGTTGGCAATTTTGTGGTGAGTGGTGACCTTGTTTAATTATATGCTTTCACATTCATACTACATGTTCTTACATGCTCTCCTTATATTATTATTTTAAAGTTTTTCATTCTGTCAACTATTAAATGTTTATGCTAAATAATTTTCTTGTATATCCTCTTACTAAAAACATTCTCATAAAGCCATGTTCCTTGAAAAAACAGCTCACCTGCCGATATTGCTTGCTTTGGGTGGTTAAAGAATAAGAATTGAAAATGACCTGTTTATACTCCTTTTTTGGAACTATTATGTTATCTTTCCTTCCTTAGCATGTTTTGCATTATGTTTTCAGTCCCAATAAAGTACTTATGCTTAGATATATCATGTATTGTTTTGTTGACTCCATTTCATTTTGTTGTTTTTCCTTCGCTCTTTTAATATCTTGTGAATAAGTTAATATTTTCACACCATTGGATGCAACAAAGAAAGAACTAGGTAAATTGAAGACATCAACCTCAAACTACCATACTTGCTAAGAAATAGAAGTATGGAACTTGATCCATAAAAGCTAAATTAAAACCCCAATTCTGATGTAAGAGTCTATTTAATGTAGAATGAATGATCTTTGGCTAGCCAGCTACACAATGTTCAATACCAACTTTAATAATTTTTTTTGGGGGGGGGGGGGGGGGGTTGGGGCACTGATGCTGAAGTCACAATCATCTTTGTACCATCATTTTCATAAAGCCTTCTATTCCATTCTTTCCTAAAATTATAAATACACATTTTTTCCCTGTACAATTCACAATCCAAATTCATAATCAAATATAGATAATCCAAATTAAGAGTCCAAGGTATCATACTCTCTTGTTTTGATAGGTATATTAAGAAAACAACTCAAAGCACTAGTTCAGAGCACTATTGCTTATGGGATAAAAACACATAGCAAGCAACAATCATCTTTTGTTCCACCGTGTTCATAAAACCTTCTATTACATCCTGTCTTTACATTATGAATATACATTTTCCCCTGTAAAATTCACAATCCAAATTCATAATCAAATATAGATAATCCAAATTAAGAGTCCAAGGTATCATACTTTTTTTGTTTTGATAGCTATGCTAAGAAAACAGCTCAAAGCACTAGTTAAGTACTATTACTCAGGAGATCAAAACACATAGCAAGCAACAAACAGCGATGTTACAATATAGTTGGGTTAACCCAGCCAAAATGCACAAGTGGTTTAATAGGTTATTTGGCCCTGTCATGGATAGTTCAGGTCTGCTAAAGGATTTTGGTTCATCCATTTTATTCTTGCACGCATTCTCTGTGTTCTTGCTATTGGTGAGCACTACTAGTCACCAGTATCCTAGCTCCTTTGCCATGAGCACTACTTCTAAGATAGGTTCCTGAGGCCAACATTATGGAATCAGCTTTGGAATTGTTGCATCCCTCAAAGATTCTGGTCTCTGCTATATTTCTGGCTTTAAATGTGTGTCCTCCCCTTTTATTCTTCTTGTGCCTTTCTCCTGCAGCTTTGATATTTAGTTGCCACTCCTTAACAAACTCTGTGGTGGATGCATCATGTCTTTCCTTAGCTTAGGCCGGTTGCTGTTGTTGTATGCATTGTGGTACTTGCAAATGAGATTTCTAGATGTGAGCACCACTTCAATTGGATTAGGGTGTTTTCCTCATGGATGACCAGATTTTTGTGAAGCCAGATTATCTATAGGGTGGTGAAGATCACTTGCAAGAAGGCCGCATGCACCTTGTTAACCAGTGTATTACTGAAGTCTGTCCTAACTCTGATTTTCTAAGGGACAAATCTGATCCCAACTAGACAACCCTTTCCAAGGGACCAGCTAGAAATATGTGAGATGTGGTTTCATTCTCCTCTTGGCATAATACCTCTATGTTTGAGATTCATTCTAACTGGCAGGCTATCATGAATTTTTTCCCAAATGAAGGTAAGGGTTTTCACTAGCAGTTTACTTTCCAGATGCTAGACTATACCCTATGTAGCATGGGTGCATTTCGGGATTCGAGTGTGGGTGCGGGACTCGGCAATTTTTGAAAAGGGTGGGTGCAAGTGCGGCGGGACTCGGCAATTAAAAAATTATTAAAAATATTTTTATTTATATTTTTAATATATTGCTAAGCATACTTTTTCACATTATACAAACATATACCAAATTTAAGAGCAATAGTAGATAATAACTAAAACATGATTTTCATAAATTAAGCACAACTCACAAGATTGAAACTAAAACATTCCATGATGTTTGGAATTTAGAATACAACACACAAGTTCGAAATTAAAACTAAATAAAAGATAATCAATAAGACAATCAAACACCAACTTCTTCATCATCAAGATCAATAGCTTCACTTCGAACTTCACTTTCACTAGTAGTAGCACTAGTGTTAGCATTCCCAATAACCATGGCCTCCAACTCTGGCTCATCAAGTGTAAGGGTTGCATTCTCAAGAATTCCAGCTCCTCCATGAATGTCGCCCTCATTCCAAGAGTCTCCTGCAATATCCCACATCTTTGTTGCTGTATTTACGTACTCCACATTGCGCCTTGACAAGAGTCGAAGATTAGAATGCACATATACTAGATCTTCAGCGCGTGCAGGAGCCATTTTGTTCCTTTTTAAGGAATGAATGAATTTGTATATGCTCGAATTCCTCTCAGCAAATGAGGATGAACAAGGTTTCCAAGAAGTTTCAAGGCAAGGGATTGAAGAGTTGGAAATGCGGAGCCATGGTACTGCCACCAAACCAAAGGGAGTAAGTCCCACCTATCTTTCAAGGCATCTAGTAAAGGAAACCTCCCTCCTGAAAATGCAACAAACTCAAGCTTCACCACCTTTAATTCACTTTTATCTTCAAAGTATCGATCAAAACACTTGCTCCTTTCCATAGAAATTTCATGATCTCAATGTGGAGCGATGCATTTTGGATTCTCTGAAAGCCATTCAATGGAGTAATATCTAGTTAAAGATTAAAAAACAAATATAGATGAAACGTGTGTTTAACTAGAAAGGGGAACTAAGGAAAATAGAAAATAAATGTACTTACTTAGGATTTAAGGAATGAGCCAAGCAATGTAGTGGTGTACAATTTTTAGTCCATCGATCAATAAATATATCATACACCACACTCCAAAATGAGCTATACTTATTATCTTCCAAGCCTTCGTGTCGATATATTGTTGCCTTCACCTTCTCTATCATTGAATCCCACATCTCATACACAAGATGAAGACAAGGCTTATCTGTGTCAGCTACTCGTAGCATATCATAAATAGGTGCTGTGAATTCAAGGATATAATCAACTTTATCCCACCAAAGATCACTTAGAATCATATCTTTCACCTTTTGAGCTTTTCCAACATCATCCTCCCTATAAGAAGCCTATTGCTCACTAATAGCCATGGCTTGAAGACATCTCTTTATCAACTTCAACCTTTTTAACATTACAACAATCGAAGCAAATCTGGTATCAGCAACTTGGAGCAATTTTAATGAACAAAATTCATTAAACATTACCAACCTCATTGAACGGTTCATTATAAAAACACGTATGAAGGATGCATCATCAGCAATATTTGTAATCCAACTACATTTCTCATATGTAACTTCATTCTTTTCAGTGTTTTTTGCTGCACAAATATTCTTCAAAGCTAGATTGAGAGTGTGGACAACACAAGGTGTCCAAAATATTTTAGGATACTCACCTTTAATAAGAGCTCCAGCAAACTTCATCACATTAGCATTATTAGTGATAACTTGGACAACTTTTTCATGTCCAATCTCTTTTATAGCATCCTTCAACACCCCAGCAATATAATTCTTGTCTTTGAACTCACCTGACCCATCAATTGCCTTTATAAATACTGGACCTCCATCTGATACAGCCATAATATTAAGAAGAGGCCTCCTTTGTGGATCTGACCATCCATCAGAAATTATGCTTACACCATTTTCAAGCCAACAGTCCTTAATTGGTTTCAAAAGTCTTTCAACATGAGCTCTTTCCTTTTGCAAAAGTGTTGTTCTCAAGGCATTATATCCAGGAGGAACATAACCTAGAATACTATGGGTAGCAACATATGCATAGGAATTACGATAATATGGGTTCCTTGCAAAGTTAAATGGAAGCCCACTGGTGTAAAACATCCTAGCAATTCTACTATCCAATTCATGTCTAACATTATTCTGGAATGCTTTCTCAATAGGAGAAATCCCAGCCACCTTCCTCCTCTTACCATCAACCGGATTTGTACTATCGGTATCACTCCCTTCCTATCTCCGAAATGGGGAAATAGGTATAGGCCCATGGCCTGGGAGAGGTGGGGGTAAGGGAATTCGACTTCTTTCTTCTCTCTCTAACTTATCATTCTCAACTTGATCATGCATTCGCTGCATTTCCTGCCTATGGCTCGATGTCACAATAGGGCATGCTTTAATACCTTTATTATTTATTTTTAATAAATGAGCCTTAACCCTAGAATAGGATCCCAAATAAACTACACCACAATAGTTGCACTTAAAGTATGTGTTTCCACCTTTTTTAACACAAGCACCAGGTGGTTTTTCTACTTTAGTCACATACTGCCAAAGAGGACATTCAGCATTTGGCACTTCTTGAGATGAAGTTTCTATGCTAGTAACTTCATCCATTGCAAATTCAATAGATTCAATTTAACCTACAAATAATAACTATTAAGTATTAACTAAATAAATTAATAATAAATCAAACCCAAGTTCACATATTCACAACACAGATTCGCAAAACAGATTCACAATGAGTAATAAGTAATAACTATTAACTAAATAAAGCTAAGATTGAAAACTAAGATTCACAAATCACAAATTCATAAGTCACAAATCACAAATCAAAGATCAAACTAAGATTGAAATCTTTATAATGGTACCTGAGTTAAGAATGCGTGAGAGAGAGCTGAAGAAAGAATGAATTGAAGCAGTAAGCTGAGTGAGTGCTGAGTGGCTGAGTGTCTCACAGCCACAAGGGAGACAAAACAAAGGCAGAGAGGCAGAGACCACAGAGACAAGTGAAGTCTAAGACGAAATGTGAGGAGAGATGAGAGCTTATGTTTTGGCGTTTGTGTGAAACTGGGCTAAAGTAGGGTTTAGATATAAGTCAAATGGTGCGTTCTACACCTTTTTTTTTTTTTTTTTGAATTTTGGCCTGAATCATTTGTTTCGGCCAGAATCATTTGTTTCGCCCATTTCAGCCAATTCAGGCCCGAGTTGGCCCGATTCCGCACGAATCGGCCCGAGTCGGAGCCGCGTCGGCTCAAGTCGGCTAAAAACACGTGGAATCCACATGGCACGATGCAACGGGACGTGGCGAGACGCACAGCCAGCAACGTCCCTGCCGCGTCGGACGCGGGTGCGGCACCTCTGGTGCCACGTCCGTTAGGTGTATCATTGACCCTGGCCTCATTTAGGTCATTATGCCTATTGGCTATATGGAGCAGGTAGTAGGTTTTTTTGACCTAGTATTCACCCAAGCTGGAGTGATTCCAAACAAGCCTATTTTGGCTCCCATCAATTTTGGGAAGGGAGTAAGATAGGATTGTGTTACTTAGGAATGGGTGGTATAACTTCCTGACTAGGTTACTAGATTTGTTTGCAAGTTCTAGTTGAGTTATTGATTGAGTCAGCCACAGTTTTGCGGACATGCTGATTGGGTCAGCCATGAGATTTGTGATATTTTTTGTTGTTTGCAAGAAATTGTTGTTCAATTTGTGATGTTTTCAGTTTGCATAAATTTTTCTTGTTATGGAGGATGCTAACTTTTGCATCTAGTTTCTTTTACTTTCCCTTAGTTAGGTTGTTTCTTAATTGTATAACTTTTCCTGGTTCAAGGCAGCAATAGGCAGCACAGCAAGCATTTTTGCCTCAATTTTGAATGGGAAAATTATTGGAGTTAATAGGTATTAAGCATCTTTTTAGCCTTTTGTTTTTCTTTAATTGAAATTTGAAAATATGCTGACAAACAAAGCAATCTTAGGTTCATAATTCTTTTTGTAGCAATGATATATGTGATATCTTATTATTATGTAATTGTTGGCGTGGTTATATACTTAGTTCATTTACCCTGGTCCCCATCCTTGGTGCACATCTTCATGTGGTAATGGCTTGGAGTACTTCTTAATATGTACATTCTGGAAAACCATAAATAGTAGTGTAGGTTAGTTTAGGTTTTTTCTATATGTTACCTCACTAATTGGTGTTTATTTATCTACTTCTAGTGTTAAATCACAAACAAGAATGCATTTACGTGTCTTAATTTCTTGTGGGACCTTATGCAATCATGGTTGGTGATGAGCTGCAGTAACAGACTTTAACTTAGAAAAAGAAAAGATTGAACAAAGCTTTTTTATGGTGTTTTGTTTCTTAGTATGGAATTAGTTTATTATGCAAATGAATCATAGTTGTTTATGTTAAGACTCATTTTGTGGCCACACCATTTTTATATTAGTAACTATGGATGATTTGCAGTTGGTTTTATTGTGTTTGCAGAAATGATTACGCACTTTGTTTTGACTATCATTCTTGCATTGTGATGAAGAAGCTCACCAACATAGTGGGTGTGTTTGTGTTTTGGGAACATGGATGCGCTGCCCAATTGTGTTAAGCTTCTCCTTGCCTAGTTGTAGTTGTTTATGTTAAACTCCTTTTGTGGCTACATCATTATTATGTTAGTATTTCTAGATGATATGCAATTTGGTTTCAACGTGTATTGAAATGATTAAGCATTTGATTTTGTTTGGCATGCTTGCATTGTAATGAAGATGGTTGTCAACACTGTTCGCAGTTTGTGTTTGATTTGTGGACATGGATATGTTGCCTATTTGTGTTAAATTTCACCTTCCCCAGTCAACTAGAGAGCAGTTTTACTTATTTATTGGGTCTAAAGGTATCAATTGAATGCATCTAATATATCAGGAAGTTAAAAGGAGAGGGGGGGGGGGGGGGGTTAGAGAAAATTGCATGTTACATGTTACCATCTAATCCCTAAGTTTAAATGTTTTTTATCAGAATGAAGTGTTTTTAAATGTTGCAACGCTAAATGTTGTTGGTGATGCAAACATTACTAGATAGGGTCATATCCTTGGAGGCCTTGTTTTAAAAGGAAAACTGCATATATAAGGCATTGGAATAAGCCACATACTTCATTGGCTTTTCAATGGTTTAATAATCTTGTGAAATACATTAGTGATTACATGTATATATTTTTACTTATCAAAAAAAGAAAAAAGACATTAGCAATTAATGTAGGCTTCTACGATTAGCTATCCTAGCATTCTTCTCTCATTTTACATTTGGAAAAGTTTAGGATCACATAATTTTTCACAATTTCTTACCACAACTGTAACGTGGTAAAGTGTGATTGGTAAAAAAAAAATGGTGGGTCTATCTGTAAGTAATAGATAACCACTCACAATTTGCCAAGTCAAAGTTGTGGAATAATTTGTTATCCTAAAACTACTCTTTACTCTTTTCTTCTATCTTCTATTATCTTCTATCAATTTGGTCTCGTAATGATGCCATTGCCTTTGAGTAGACCAATTTATTAAACGAAGTCCTCCAGATAAAAACAATAAGCATTATCGGTTTAAACATATGAAATTTATGTGCTTCTAGTCTTCTTGTATAAATGCAATACACTTCTTTTAAAGGTAATCACTTCATTGTTTCTTATGTTTCATCTAATTGCTAAAGAAAATTTGTCAAGCGTTTCCTCATTTTAAGAGAGATTTTTTAGCCTGAAGCCAGAAACCCCTAGAAGTGATATAAGAAGACATATTCTCTTTTGCTACCAATTGACATTAGTTTTGCATGAGTAAGAAAGAAAGTTGTTCCTTTTTAATCCTTGGTGGTGAAACTCATCTTGCAATATATAAGTTATTCCATATACTATGTTAGAAATTTATCTATAAGTAAATTTATTGTCCTCTCTATTCTCTAAGAAGAATAATCATATATATATTTGGGTCCGGTTAATGTGTGCCCTTAAGGCACACATTAAGCCATTCATTTTTGGAAATATTTTCTCGAGAATTGAAAAAGCTGTCAATACTTTTTCAATTCCCAAGAAAATATTTCCAAAAATGATTAATTATTGTGTGCCTTTAGGGCACACATTAGTAAAATCCTATATATTTTCATACAAATAGTCAAATTAGTTAATATGACAAAACAAGGTCACAAGAAGCAAACTCTTTAGAGAACTTAATGAAAGAAAAATATTTCAAATTAAATTTTTTTTTTTTTTAAAAAGATCTAGAGGGAAGGATTTCATTAAATTATGTGTTGTTTTTTTGTTAATATAAACAAGGCGAAAACACTATTTTGATCCCTACATTTTGGGGTCATAGTCAATTTAGTTTCTACATTTTGATAGCAGTCAATTTGGTTCTTGTTATTCTTAACTTACAACTAATTTGGTCCTTACGGTCAACTCACTAACGAAAAATGCTTACGTGGCTAACGGTGTGTATAGTTGACACACTTCATGCCTGCGTGGCTTATAAAATATTATTAAAATGTTTTAATAAACATTAAAAAATTCCACACAAGCATTTAAATTGAAAAGAATAACAAAATAATAATAATTAATTTATGTATTAAAAAGATAGAAAAACAAAAATGAAATATCAATCCCAATTTTTCTTACACTTGCTAACCAAAAAAAAAAAAAAAAATCAAACTGATATTTGGACTAGATCTAACAAACTCAACAATTAACAATGACTCTTGTATGTTTTGCTCATACAAATACACAACTAATCAAATTTAACACAAACAAATTAAATTTATAAATCTTAGAAACGAAAATCAACCAGCAACTAAATCAAATTTACCAAAAACACAAGCAATTTTGAACAAAGCCATATCTATCCAACTAGGTTTGTCTTTACCCAGGGTAAAAAAAAAAAGTTTGCCTTCTTCTTTCTTCGGCATAAGCACAAATGGCTTCCCTCCAATGTATCTCTCTCAAAGCCTTTGTAAAAGTTATATATTCTAAAACGGATGACATCCCACCACTGTTGGGTTCAAATCTTTAACTTGCTTGGTGAGTTCTAGACCATGTAGAGATCAAGACTAAGAGGGTGAGAAATAGAGATGGGAAGAGAGTAAGGACTTTGGCTATGGAGGCCAATCTGTGCTTCAGCCATAGGAGGGTTTAGTTGTGGATGATAGAGTGAGAGCTTTGGGTTTGCAAGTGAGGAAGGGAGATTAGTGAGATAAAGAAAGAGAAACAGACGATGAGAGGAGGAAAACGAGACCTTTGGGTTTGCTGTTTGTTCAAATCTGGGTTTGAGTTTTGTGTTTGGTTGGCGAGAAAGTACAAGAAAATCTGAAAATGATCTTTCATTTTTGTTTTTCTATCTTTTTAATTCTTTTTTTTTTTCATTTTTGATTTTTTTTCTTCAATTTAATCGCTTACATTTCATTTTTTAATAATATTTTATAAGCCACGTAGGCGTGAAGTGTGCCAACTATACACACCATTAGCCATGTAAGCATTTTCATTTAGTGAGTTGACGGTAGGGACCAAATTAGTTGTAAGTTAAAAATAACAGGGACTAAATTGACTATGACCCCAAAATGTAGAGACCAAAATGGTGTTTTCGCCTATAAACAAACATGCGATTGAAAAACTAAAATGATAGCAAAATTGCTCATTTTTTACCTTATTATACCAGCAATTTCATCACGTTATTAGCACTTTTGTTTCCCATTTCCTTTAAACTTTTCACCTTTTGAGGTTGGCAATCCATCAATACTGTATTAAATATCATTTTGATTAGGCAAAGAGAATGAAATATCTCAATACCAATTAATACTTAAAATTCAAATATTTTATATGCCCAAATATTAGCTTAAGCATATTAATCCAATTTTATAACCTTTTTTTTTCTAAATTATTTTTCTGTTACTGGCAGAGGGACCTAAAATCCCTCGTTAGTCGATATAGGTTAGTGCAGAATGGTATTTTATCGGTACATTTTTTAAGGGTATTGGTACAGTTCTTGGCCATTATGACCGGTAGCAATACACTATTGACTATCTTTCTAGATGTAAAGGAATGCCTACCCACATCAGTGATCCACGAAGTCGTTTGGTCAATGGCGGGACATAGGAACCAAACCATATTTATAAGTAGTGGGGATTTGTCGTTTGGACCATTTCAAGTTTCAACCATGATTTGAGGAAGTTATCAAAATGTGAGCACTTGAAGTAGACACTACACACTGAGAAGACGTTAAAACGCTTATATCAACAGTCACGACCATCATATACGTTTTGAATGTTCTACTTCTATATCACGAGTCATGACCATCATATACGTCGTGCAACTTTTTTGCTACGCAGGAAAAAAGGAATTACTTGTTAATTATTAAAAGAAATAAATTCCAGTACTTTGTGTCAACTTGATTGACGGTTCTTGGGCGCTCCTATGGACCAAGTGGTGGGTGTGATCACGTGCGTGTTGGATACTCTAATCTAACATAATCCTACAACTCAGGTCAAGTCAACAGTGTTAAAAATCTTTTATTCTATTTTATTTAATTTTAATTTTTATGTGACTGCGTTCAAAGACTTCGATTGACTTGGAAGTGTATAAAATCTTCATTTAATATTCATCTCATCCCATGCCCCACCTCGCTCATAACATCAGATATATTTACGGTGTTTTGCTTTTGCCTTCTCTTCTCTTTTTGGGTATCAAATTCAAATGGGGTGTTTAGGTTGGAAGTATCAATTATTCTGCCTTCTACTTCTACTCTCCTTGCTCTTTCATTTTCCATCTTCTTCTTCCTTGTCTTCAGTCTCACCTTGCTCTGCTCTACTCCATTTTAATCACTCTCTTTCTCTTCATAGAGATGCTTCCCAGATGTGTGATATTTCCTATCCAAAGACAGCCTCTTGGAAGGAGGATAAGGACTGCTGTAGTTGGGATGGGGTCGTGTGTGACCAAACAACACGCCATGTTATTGGCCTCGACCTCAGTTGCAGTTGGCTCAATGGCTCCATTCATTCCAGCAGTACCCTCTTCTTTCTTCTCCATCTCAGGAGCTTGAATCTCGCTGGGAATGACTTCAATTACTCCCTAATTTCGTCTGAGTTTGGTAACTTTAAGAGTTTGACTCATCTTAACCTTTCTAATTCCATGTTTTCTGGCAAAATCCCATATGAAATCTCTCATTTGTCTTCGCTGCTTTCACTCGATCTCTCTTACAACGATGGGCTATTAATTGAAACACCAGTATGGAATAACCTTACTCAGTTAAGGGAACTTCTTCTGGATTGGTCAGATATGTCCTCAATTAGACCTAATTCTTTGATGAATCTATCCTCCTCTTTCACAACTCTTAGTCTCAATGGCTGTAACTTGAAGGGAAAACTCCAAAATAGTATCCTCTGCCTTCCCAGAATACAAACCCTTGATCTAGGGTTAAACTGGAATCTTGACGTTTCTCTTCTAATGTGTAATGGGAGCCATACTTCCTTGAAGTTCTTAGATCTCTCTGAGGCAAGCTTTTCGGGAGAATTACTTGATTCAATCGGCAATATGAATTCCTTGAAGAATTTGAATCTCGCTGATTGCAATTTGACTGGGTCAATTCAAACATCGCTTGGGAACCTTACCGAGCTTATTTTTTTGGATATGTCATTTAATAATTTCAACGGTAAGATTTAATTACGATTTTTAAATTTTAATTGCTTTTGGGATATGCATGAACTAACCATTTTTTTAATTATTGGGGAATATTTCAACAGGTTTGCTACCGATGTCACTATTAAACTTGCCCAATCTCTCAACTTTATACCTTGACTATAATCAACTTGTTGGTCCCCTTCCTAATCACGTAAGTGGTTTTAATCTTATTGATCTCTCTTTAGGTTCAAATTTCCTAAATGGGATACTACCATCTTGGTTGTTCAATTTGCCTTATTTGGTGAGGTTAAGTCTTGATGGTAATCAATTCATTGGTGAGATTGGTGAATTCAAGTCCAATTCATTGGAGCATCTTGATTTGGGTTATAATAAGCTACAGGGTTCTATACGAATGTCAGTATTTAGATTTGTTAACCTTACTTATCTCTCTCTCTCATCAAATAACTTGAGTATTATGTTGGAGTTAGAAATGTTATCAAAGCTCAAAAATCTCAAGTTACTTGATTTTTCAAATAATAACTTAGTTGGCATCAACAATAATGTCACCTATACCTTGCCCAATCTTCAATTGTTGAACTTGTCTTCTTGCAACATTAGTGAATTCCCAATTTTCTTAAGAACAACAACAACATTGCAACTCTTAGACCTTTCCAAGAACAGAATTTATGGTCAAGTTCCAAGATGGTTGGGCGATGTGGGGAGGGATTCATTACTTTTTCTTGATCTTCATGACAACTTGCTTCAAGGACCATTTCCCACTCTAAGTTTTCTTAGTCTACGATATATCTTTGTCTCCAATAACAAATTAACCGGAGAAATCCCTTCTTTAATTTGCAACACAAGTTCCCTTGACGTTCTAGACTTGTCTTATAACAACTTAAGTGGCGTGCTTCCTAAGTGTTTGGTACACGCTAATGTCCTCTCAGTGTTGGATTTGCGAATGAATAGCCTTCATGGTACCATCCCTGCAACATTTTCCAAGGGAAATAATTTTAGGAATATTAACCTTAATAGCAATCAATTGGAAGGGCCATTGCCAAGATCTTTGGCAAATTGTAGGAACTTGGAAGTTCTAGATCTTGGAAATAATAAGATAAAGGGAACCTTCCCTTATTGGTTAGGAAGTCTTCTAAAATTGCGGATTCTTGTCATAAGATCAAACAAATTTCAAGGTCATATAGGCAATCTTAAGACCAAATTTCCTTTCTCAAATTTGCAAATCCTAGACATCTCTAACAATGAGTTTAATGGTCCTTTGCCAAGAAAATATTTCAAATATTTGAAAGCCATGAGAAATGTGGATGAAGAAAAATTTGTGTTGAAATATATGGGAGACGAGTATTATCATGATTCTTTGAATTTGATGATGAAAGGGTTGTATATTAAGTTGGTGAGAATCCAAATTGTTTTCACGACCATTGATTTTTCAAAAAATAGTTTCAGTGGAGAGATGCCAAAGATAATTGGGAGGCTAAAATCACTCAAGGGGCTCAATTTTTCTCACAATAACCTTACAGGTTATATTCCATCATCATTTGGAAATTTGAGCAATCTTGAATGGTTAGACCTCTCTTTCAACAAGATTATCGGGGAGATTCCTACACAATTGGTAGATCTACCGTGGCTTGAAGTTTTAAATCTGTCACATAACCAACTTACAGGACACATACCTTCAGGAAAGCAATTTAATACTTTTGATAATGATTCATACACTGAAAACCAGGGCTTATGTGGATTTCCGTTGTCAAGAATGTGCGATAGCCTTGAGGCAAAGAAACCACCGCCATTGACCTTACAACAAAAAGACAATTTAGAGACTAAAAATGGGTTTGGTTGGCAAGCTGTATTGATGGGTTATGGATGTGGAGTGATATTTGGAACATTGATGGGATATCTTATGTTTAAAATTGGAAAACCAAAGTGGATTGTAAGGATGGTCAAGTTAGAGCAACATATCCTGCTCAAAAGGCTGAAGAAGAATGCCCAAAGACATGGTGGAAAAAAATAACTAGTCAAGAAAATTTGTGGGTGGTTTTGCTAGAGATTTTCAAGAAGGTTTCCAAGGCATGTTGTACTATGTTGTGATTTGTCAAAATCACTTTTATTTCATAAAATGGTTGGGAGTCTATGTAGAATGCATCTGTTGTGGGTCTTTCTTGTTTCTAGATTAATGGGGTTTGCAACCAAGGAGGAGATTCTGGATGTGTCGGAATCTGACTTCAACAGCAAAAAAGAAATCAACTCCGAATTTGACACAAATGGTGAAGCCCAGTAGAAAGCGGAGCTCTCCTCAAGCCCCATCCACGTGGCAGGATTAGGCTAAAGAAGAAGCCTCTCTAAACACTCAATTCTGCATCATTCTTATTCACTCTCTTGTTCTTCATTTTCTAACAATGGAGACAGCACAGAATTGTGATTTAGGAGAATATCAACCTTTTTTCATGGTCCCTAAAGACATAGGACACCATTCTTTACCAAGGTATGCCTCCCTCTTTAGTTTCATCTTTGGGTGCCTTTGTCACTTTCTTCCCTCTTTATCTCTAAATTCAAAGGCTCATTTAAAAGCAAATCAAGACATTGGACTTTGTAATTATTATTTATAAAATAAGATTTTGATTTGTTTGATTTATTTATTCTAATGTAGTTGGTAAGCATTGTTGCTGTTGAAGTAATTGGTAAGCTCAAGATCTCTTTCCACCTTGCAATTTCGTGTTCTGTTTTTATAATATTTGTCTTTTATTGATTTGATTTGTTTGCCCAGTAAGGTTCAAGGTTGTTTCCTCCGTTGTTTTGAAACATATCAATAAACTCTGTGTTCTTGAACTTGAATAGATCGAGACCTCTATGTCTAACACTAAGGTCCTATTTTTCTCTTTATTGATTTTTATGGTTGGATTCTATACCATATCTTTAATTTTTTCCAATTTCTATATTTGCATTTTTATTTAACGTATCTTGTTACTAAGATATTAAATTTAATGATAAACAAATTTAGGTGTTTCAAGTTCAACTGTTAGAAACCAAAATGATATAGATCTATTCAGGCATGTTGGATCACATTATATTCACTACAGTAAAATATTGAAAGGTCTAATTAGTCTAAAGGTTTAGCTTTGTTATTTCTTTTTACATTTTAGGTTTAGCTTTAGTGGTCATTATTCTGGTGAATATTCTTACCTATAGGTTCGCTAGGTTTGGGATTTAATGTTGCATTTGATTTGGGTTCATCCTTACCTTTGTCAAAGATGATTCCAAGTCCAGTCTGTATCCATCATCAAAGACAATTAAAACATATTAATCAAACTTCAAAGAAATATGCCTCCATCTGAAAACAACCTTGATTCCAAGCTAGGCTGCCTTCTTTAGTTACATCTTTGCATGCCTTTGCCACTTTCTTCTCTCTCTTTGTTTCTCTAAATTTAAAGCCTCATTCATATGTAAATCAAGCTACTAGGCTTTGCAATTATTATTTATAAAATACTGTATACATTTGTTATGTATGATGAATATGAATAGTATTACTTTTCAACCCAAAAAAAAAAAAAAAAAAAAAAAAAACCTTGAGTTCAACTTTAATGAAGTTTCAAGATGATATTGCAGTTTTATATTGAAGTTAGGTGAGCTGTAAGTCAAATTGAAGGTATAGACTTGATAACTTTTTTTTTTTTATCTTGAGATTTTGATGTATGAATGTGGAGTGAAGGTAAAGATGGTATCACTGTAGTCTGTTATAGAGAAAGATTTCCTGATTTCATTTATTTATTTATTAATTACTATTATTAGTAGATATTGACTCTTCTTCCCTTTTAGCAACAGTTGGTATGTAATTGTTTAATATCCTTCAATGTTTGATTTCATTTAGGTGCAATTCTATATTCCCATCTACTTAAAGAAATGCATTGAGCCATGTTGGGAGTAGAAGGTATTGAGATTAATCATATTTAGAAGAAACGACATAACATTGCAGCTATATTGTAAATATGCTTAGGAGTAAATAAGAACTATATCTCCTGAAATGAAGTGGTAGAAAGTGATCTGACTTTCCACTCAAAACAGGCCATTTAAATGGGATGTTTTGTGTGTCTTCTGCAGGAGCTGCCTTGAGAGTAGGACCGCTTGTTCTTTGAGTATCCTCTCTCAAAGAGACTATTGGAGCAAGTTAAGTGATAATGTTTAATAAAATCCCAGGTATATAGCTTGCGTTAAATGGTTCTGTGGGGAATGGATAGGTTGAAGTGTAAAAGTTTTGAAAGAACCATATGCAAGCTTGCTTGGTCTTTGGTGGTTTATTATATTTGGATTCAAAGAAATGCTCTTGTATGTAGCAGCAATGTAAAGTCAGAGGTGGCTATCCTGCTTTTGATTAGAAGAGTGATTAAGGCCTAGGTTTTAGTTTGATTATTTGTAAGTTTTGTTTCAATTGCTATTTAGTTTGCTGGTTGCTCTGTTTGTATAATTTGTTTAGTTTGAAAATTCATTCATTCATAGGGGGAAAAAAGGGTATGCTTATCTTTGATTCCCCTTGACCATTTTTTCTTACTTATTTTCTACATTGCGAAATAAACCACAAATATAGTAGCATTCAAACCTGAATTCCCTCAATGCCAAACCTTTCCAGAATTCAAACCATCATTTTGTTTGGCAAAACAAACTACACTTTTGGTCATCTAACAATGGGGGTGGTTCTAATTTCATCCCTACACATTTAATTGTGTCAATTTTGTTTCTCAACTTACAAAATCAAGTCAACATTTAAGGATACAATTGATTTTGATTTTGAATTTGAAAGTTGAAGGATGAAATTGACACAACTAATAGTTGAGGGACTTTGATTTTAAAATTTGAAGGACAAAAGTGACAATTAAATGTATAGGGACAAAATTGGCACACTTTTTTATTGATCACGTTGCTCCTATAATTACTGTTTTTTGCTATTTATTGTCTTCTCATTTTTGGTTTTACTATTCAGATCTTCTAGATTTAGATAGAAAGTGCAAGACAATGCAACTCTTGACCTTGAGAAATGTGTTGCAATAATCAAGGTTCAGCTCCTTTATGAGTTAAAAAGACAGGTGATTGAAATTTCTTATGCTGTGCAATTGTATCTTTTATTTTTGTCAATTTTATAGTTGTTTTTATATGGTTATGATATTAAATTTAATGATGAAACAATTTATGTGTTTTAGGTTCAACTCTTAGAGACCAAAAAGAAATAGCTATCGAGGAAGGTTGAATCATGTAATGCTCAGAATGGTAAAATCCAAGGTCCTGTTAATCTAAAGTTTTGGCTTTGCTATTTCTTTTTTCTTTTTAGACTGTTTAAAGTGTTCATTGCAGTTTAAAAAGTAGAGGCAATAGCATAGAGATGTTGTTTTATGGATCTTCTGCTTTAGTGATGTTCTAGGGAATCATCAATTAATATATATATAAAAGTAGAGATCTCATGTGATAGAGCATAAGGTTCTACATTATGGTGCTCTAATTTTGTATTTAGCCTTCCACATTAACTTCTTTGTTTTCTAAAAATTGGGTTGATGTTTTAAATTAGCCAAACGTTTTGACTCAAAGACCATATTTCATACAAAGCCCAAGCCCAGATACACCACCTAAGCTACAAATACATTGTTCATCTCCTTTCAAAATAATGATTTGCGATCTCACTTCAGTGATAAGATAAATGCAGAAGATTAAGAGATTTCAGTTTGGTCTTTTGGACTTCAGTGTAGTCACTTTCCCCATATTCTTTCTATCAATTATACATTGCACATAACCGTGATGTCATTGTTCCACTCCCTTTTCCAACTTATAGAACTCTTCCACTACTAATTTATTTTGTTTCTGAAATAAAAGAGTTTCTCCCATTAATGCTTGCTTTGCATGTTCTAAAACATGTTATTTTATATGTTCCTGTTTCCCGAATCCAAATTAGATCTATGTTTCATTTCTTCTTGGCAAAATCAAGGTATTTTCTGCCTTTTATTTTCTTTTGACCTTTTTATTCTTTAAATGTCTACTTGAATATCAAATAAGTATTTGCTACACAAGAAGATGCGTACATATTCTCTAGAAAGCCACCCCCCTTCTCCCTCCCATAAATTTTGATTTTTGTTACATTCATGCTTAGTATTTGATAAAATACCTGAGGGTTTTGTTCTTTTTATTAGAATTTGATATTGATAACATAGCTTCTATTTCATCTTGCTAGCCCCTAATAGAAATTTCAATGTTTATGAGGTTTGAATCAAAATGGAACCATTTTATTTTGTTGTAGAGAAGATGCAATGAATGATTGGATGATATTACCCCTATACCTTTAACTTTTGTGATTCCACTCTATTGTTTTATAAATCTCCACATGGGATGAAGTCTCAGGTTAATTAGGCTTTACACCACTTTATTGCATTTGAGCCATTTGCATAGTAGTGTGCTCAAAGGAACCATTTTTGGTGTGTGATAATGAAAGTAGTGAAAGTGAAATACATGGATTTTGTTGGGAAAAGTCACTTAATCATTCAGGCATCTAACAACTAAACAATGGTGCTTCTTTAGATAATAGAATGGTGAAAATTACCCTTAGCTAAATATACATTTCTTCAACTCATGAATTTGAGAATCCGTTTGATGCTTTTCTTAGCATTCTTTGATTCAATGTTTTTGTGTAAAAAAGCATTGGTGGAGTTGTGCCTCTTGCTAAATATCATTTGAGTAGCTAGTTGGAAATGCATGAATATGTCATCAACACTATAAAGGGACTTTTTGCCCCTCATTTCGTAGTCAGTTTTTTTTTTTTTTTTTTTTTTTTTTTTTTTTCTATAAAGACTTGGTTTACATTAGTATGAATTTGGAAGTTGAAGTAGGATTTGTGAATGTGTGAGTCTTTGTGCAGGTTTGTATGTGCTATCACTTCCAATCTGCATCTTAGTGCTTTTTATAACTCACTCTCTATGTTGAGGCCAAACTTTTCAGTGAAGATTAAGACTTTCTATACACAGTGAAATTACTGTTATTCATACCACATTCTTCCAATGATTGTATAGTAAGGTATGAAATGGATGATTTCATGATTTCCTACACACATTTTTTTTTATCTTAAGTTGAAAAATTAGAATTCAGTCATGATCTCTAAGCTCATGAGTCATGCCTGTATGACCTATGGGGACTGCTACCTAGTTTTTGTTGCCAGCCATGGTTTTGTTAAAGGGAGATTGATTTTTGATCATCTAAAAATGAGATAGACTAGGAGGGCGAAAACGAGGTTTGTAGTCTTTAAAGTTGATATGAATAAAGTTTAGGGTAAATTCCAGAAAACGAGGTTTGTAGTCTTTAAAGTTGATATGAATAAAGTTTAGGGTAAATTCCAAAAACCTCCCCCGAGGTTTGAGGAAATACCAAACACGTCCAAAAGTTGTTAAAAATGACCAATTTATTCCTTAAAAACAGATGGCATGTAACGCCGTTTAAGCCCTATATATTAAACCAAATTTTCTTCTCTCTCTTCTTCACGAATCACACCAGAAAATCTCTCTCCTTCACGCTAGAAAAGCTCTCTCTCTCTTCTTCACACCAAAAAATATCTCTCTCTCTCAAGCGCAAAGCTAAAATTTCAGACTCAAGACCAACAACTCCTCCACCAGAATGGTTACCAAAAGCCAGTTTAACCACAAATCTCACGCCATACTCTGCCATTAAAAGTTTTGTGGTTGGGTTGCGAATCATGATGAATTGTAGATCGCGATTGCTGGGTCACGATGAGTGGAGACGGTGATTACAAAGTCAGTTTGGTGGAGCTGCCGTTATGGGTATGGGTATTTTTTTTTTAATTTTTTTATTTGGGTTTTGTTTGGGTTTGAGGTGTGAATCATGTGATGTTTGATGGTTGGAATAGTTTGGGTTTGAGGAAGATGGGTGGGTAGTGATGGGTGGTGTCGTGGCGGACAGTGGTTGCTGGGTCACACGATGCTCGACGGTGGGTCTTTTTTTTTTTTTTTGGGGGGGGGGGGGGTTTGTTTGAGTTTGAGGTGTGAATCATGTGATGTTTGATGGTGGGAACGGTTTGGGTTTGAAATTGATGGGTGGTGCTGTGGTGGACGGCAGTTGCTAGGTCACACGATGCTCACCAATGGGTCTGGGTTTTGTTATGAATTTTATTTTATTTTTTGGATTTGTTTGAGGTGTGAGGTAAATGGATCTATTTGAGGTGAGATGTTGGATGGTTGATTGGTTGAGTTGATCTATGTTTGATTGTCTTGTGTGATACTGGATCTAATTGGGTTGATCTTGGTTTTATGGAGGGAGGATTTTTGTTTTTGGAACGTAATGTAAATTTTTATTTTTCCAAATGAGAATGTATGGTCTTGATTTGAAAAATGGGTATTGGTTTAGTGTTTTTTTTCTGTAATCTTTCTCAAAATACATGTTTTGTGTATATCTTTTGGACTGGTTGAGCTTTAGAGAGAAGCGTTTATGTTATGGCACGAAGAAGAAAGTGAACAAACAGAGAACATGGAAAAAAAATCGTTTGAGAGAGCAAACAAATGGCAGTACACGCTGTCTGTTTTTAAGGAGCAAATTGGTCATTTTTAACAACTTTTGGACGTGTTTGGTATTTCCTCAAACCTCGGGGGAGGTTTCTGGAATTTACCCTAAAGTTTACGATGGACTTAGCTGGGACTTCGTTTTGGATGTGCTGGAAAAATTGAATTTTAGTCCTTATTAGATCAACTTGATTAAGAAATGCATCTGTACAGTTTCTTATTAAATTGTATTGAATGGTTCCTTGGTTAAATTTCTTTTCCCTTAATGTGGCTTAACGTAAGGGAATCCACTTTTGCCTTTATCTTGTCTCTGGCCTTATTGCAAGAAGCCTGGATCCTATTTCTCATCTATTGTTTGTGATGATTGCATTACTGTTGTTCAAGGTATTAATGATATATGCAAGATAGTGTTTTGAAAATTTTGGTATTGTGAGTTTGTGACCTTTCTGACAAATTGTAATTTTGATAAATCTGAGGTGTTTTTCAGTGCTAACACTCCTGAACAGAGTATAAATCCTGGGTTAGATCTTCTTAAGGTTAAAAAGCTGACGGACCTGGTAAATATTTGGGTCCAACTTAGATATGGGTCAGAAAAGATAGCATTTTAAAACTGTAGTTGAAAGTAGCTTAAAAGCCACAGTTATGGAAGGAAAAACTGTTGTCTTAGGCAGGTAGATTAACTTTAATCAAATCTGTTATGAGCTCATTGCCTGTTTACCCTTTCTCATGCTTTAAAGTGCATGATGCAATTTGTGAAGCTATTGATAAAAGGATTTGGAATTTTTTCTGAGGACATGATGTAGGGATCAGGAAAATTCATATACTAAACTGGAATTTTAGCTACTCATCTAAGAAAGATGGATTTAGGCTTTGGCAGCAAAGCAGTTCTGTGGAGTTATTCTGATTGAAATTTTTTGTTGTCTAAGGTGTTAATGGCTAAGTTCTGTAAGAGGGAAAACATATTTAGTGTCAGTTAAAGCCGTCTAACTCTTGGGGTTGGAAAGGTATCCTTTCTTGTAGAAATTCAGCTTTTACTGAACCTAAATAGTGCGGGCACTGGTAGCTAATGAGCTCCAGCTCAACTGGCACCTCCTCCCCTTATAAGTGGTAGATGGAGAGTGAGGAAATGGGTCATTGGATCCATGTGTAACTTACTAATAAAAATAAATAAATAAAGCTGCCAACGGTGCAATTATGTACTGTGGAAAATAGGTTAGATGCATTTTTTTTTTTTTTTTTCGATTTTCATTTTTTTCTTTATATATACTTGGCATTGATCATATCATACATTAGAAATGAACATAGACTGTTTGATATGAAAATGTTCAATTAAATTTTTATTATTGCTAATTGATTAAATTTTTAAGTGGCTTTATCTTTAAGATAATTAGTATAGCTAGGTTGTGGTTATTGTTGGTTATATTAAGGCAATAGTTGTCTGCATTGCATGTATTCTTCGAATTGTTTGTTCTCATTTCAAATTTTCTTCAATGTATTCATTTATTACTTATATAATAAAAAAGGTGGTCAGTCTTGGTTATCAACATTGAGCAAGCTTATTTATCAAACCAAGTTCTGAAGTTCATGTTTCCTACCACTTATGATTTACAATGTATAGATAGGTGTGCTCAAATTTTTCTTTGCTGGCAATTTTATGGTGACCTCTTTTAGCTTCATGTTTGAAATAAACTCTAGTAGCCTTTGAAATAAACTCTTACCTTTGAATTTTCTCCCCTCTTAAACCTATCTAGTTCCATATGCATATTACCTGCAGCTCTGACATTTGAACTCGAACTCAAAACCTTGTTTCATAGTACCTTAGAGATATCACAACCATAAGACAAGTGATACCCTTATTATAGTTATCTATCTCTAGTGAGGAGCTTGTTTCTGATATCCAACAAGTTACATAAAAATACTTGGAAATAGACTAAGCATACCATATAAGATCTCTTACCAATGCACCACAGGCAATATGTGTCGAGCTAAATGCATCCCATGATTATGTACTTGTAAAAAATTTTGACTTTCTAGGTTTTCAAATCACTATGTTCATGATTAGCGTTTAGTTGGACATTACATGTCAAAAATAGCATTTATATAAATCAGAGTTACAGTTGAGCTTTAAATCACAATTTATATTTATCTTATGGTTGGCTAAGACCAATCTTATTCTTGAATTATGCATAAACCTTTGCAAGTTAAGGCATTGCAAAATCACATACCCCCCAATGACCATATGTTTGCAATGGTATCTTAGCCTTTAGAGAATGTTGATGGATGATAAAAACTTTTACTCTTAGTAGTATTTTGTGGTTTGTTTGCTGGGCTTTGACTTTTCTTTCAAATATTTGTTTTGGTTGTAAAATATAGTTGATGTCATATTGTATTTGTGTTCTTTGTCTTACCATGAATTGTTTGATATCTCTACTTTCATATTTTCTTTTGGAAAACTGTGTAGTCTCTTTACAATTGCCTTTTTTTCCTCTATTTTTCTCTAAGAATCAATTACCCTTTGCTAAGTAGTAAAATATTTCTTATTATATAATTGCTGGCATTGGATTATACTTTAGATCATTTGCCTTGGTTCCCCATCCCCCTTAGTGTGCATGTTCATGTGGTAAAGGCTTGGAGTGCTTCTTAATATGTAAATTCCAAAAAACTGCAATTATTGGTGTAGGTTTTTTCTAAATTATCCACACAGAAAAAAAAAAAAAAAAAAAAAAGATGTAGGTTTTTCCTCTATTTTTCTCTAAGAATCAACTACACTAATTAGTGTTATTTTATCTACTTTTAGTGATTATTCAATAATGCACTGATAGTTCTTAATTTCTTGCAGGACTTTGTGCAATCATGGTCAATGATGAGTTGTGAATAAGTAACAGACTTTAACTTAGCAAAAGAAAAGATTCGGCAAAGCTTTTTGATAGTGTTTAACTTCTTAGTAAGGAATTAGTTTATTATGTCAAAATGGATTGTAGTTGTTTATGTTAAACTCCTTTTATGGCTACATCATTGTTATGTTCGTATTTCTGGACAATTTGCAATATGGTTTCAGTGTGTTTACATAAATTATTAAGCACCTTTTGTCTACAATACTTGTATTGTAATGAAGATGCTCACCTGTGTATTTTGGGGACAAAGGATATTCTATCCAATTGTGTTAAATTTCTCCTTAGTCATTCAATTAGATAGCAATTATACTTGTTTAATGGGTTTATAGGTATCTATAGAATACATCTATGATGATAGAAAGTTAAAGGTGGGAAAAAAAGGAAAAGAAAAAGAAAAAAAAAGATAGTTGCATATTACATATGTCTAATCTTATTTTTATTTTCATGACGTCTGTTGTAAATAACATGTGAGTTTTACTTCTGATATCATGGAATGATTACAAGTTTAAGAAAGAAAACCTAATGGAATTGATGAGCAATCATGACCAATGGTGTTGACTACTATCCCCAGTAGCAAAATAAAAATAAAAATAGACATACGCTGCAATTTAAATCTATCCCACCACAATTTATTATATATAGATAATACAAATTTTATTGTATATGTCACAGAACTCTAATGCGTATATGTCATATTAAAGTTCCGTGAAGGCGGGAATAAGCTGATTTGGAACTGCAGGAACAAGCTAATTTTTTAGAAAAAAATTCCTTCATCCAAGGATTTGTAGGCTCGAGCTGATACTTATCGATTAGAGTTTGTGGAAGTGCAGCACAGGCAGGCTCGGGTTGTTGAGCTTCAGACAGCAAAGTGGCAGTCCCCAGCTTCTGATTCAATCCATAAATTCAACCTGGCAATTTCTCAATCTAGGAAGAGCAACTTTGTGGGGTTTGGTTTTCTCACAAGGAACGATAAAGGTGAAGTTTTAGCGGCATCATGTCACCGTCTGCAGAAAAATTTAAATCCCCTCTGCACAGCAGCTTTGATGATGAGATTGGCTCTTTTGTTCTGTCAAAATACCAGCTTCTTAAAGTGATGGTGGAATGGAACTTTGTTGAGCTTGTGGACCTCTTGAATTCGGACAGAGCCTGCTGCTTAGAAGCTGCCTGGATTATTGAGGACATTAGTTTAATTAGAGGTTCACTTTCATATATCTAGCAATAAAGTTGGCAACCTCAATCCAAGTTATCATCCCCAGGCGAGCACAAAACATCATTTTGGGGCTGTATATTTTTGTGTTTAATGTTAGTTTAATCCCTACATTTTTGTAATTGTAAATTTGGTCACTCTATTTTAGTAGCAATCAAATTGAATCATGTTATTTTCAATTTGCAGTCATTTTGGGTCCAACTTTGGATTTGTTTTAGTTGTTGAGGTGATACTACTGTCTACTATAATTGAAAATTAGTCTTTAACCAAAAAAAAAAAAAAAAAATGAAAATTGATAAATTTGATTTGTGGTTTTGTATTTGGTTGCCAAGAAAGTGCAAGAAAAATTGTGATTTGATGATAAGGACCAAAGTGACTAAAAATCAAAAATAATTTGGATGGATTGGATTGCTACCAAAATGGTGTTGCCCTCTATCTATATATATTTTAAAACTATACAAGAGAGGATTTCATTTTTAATATTTTTTAACCATTACCTACAGGGCAACAAGCTATCATTTGGAGTCCATGCAAGAGAGGTTTTTAAACATATAAGAACTAAGTTTTATGAAGTCCATGAGGATGAAAAAGGGCAAACCTTTTTTTATAGGAATATGAGGCCTTTTAAAGTCTAAAACAGATTATTAACATAAATGACACATAAAAAGAATAGGAAATGTTTGATCCTTTAAATATTCCATTGTTAAATTACATGTAAACAAATATGCTTTGGTAAACCCATTTATTTGTGGAACCAAAAAACCCATAATAAAATATATCCAAAGTCCAAAAGTTGTTTTCCTCCAATATATAAATAGATCCAAACGTTGTCTGATCTGATCCTATAAAACAAGGGTACACTCTCTAAAGCTACACTCCACTCAGTCCACAACCTTCATACCTAAACCCTAACCTTCTTCATCTCTCTTTCACAAAGCTAAGCTAAGCAGCAATGTCAGATAATGAGAAGAGATGGGGTTTTTTACCTAATGAGATTCTTACCCAAATTTTCCATTGCCTACCTATCAAATCCATCATTGTCTGTACCTCTGTCTCAAAAACATGGAAATCCCTAATCAAAAATCCAATTTTCATTTCAACCCATCTCCGCCATTCCCATAAAAACCTCCTCCTCTTCAGGCTTCCAACACAACCATTTGAAATGTTTGGTACCATACCCACAGGTGACAGAGAAGTGTATACATTGCTTCATGATGACTTCACTGAACAACAACAACACACAAGGTTAGATTTCCCTTTCCACGGTCCAGACCTTGAGTCCCATTGCCCAGTGTTCCGTGTGGTCGGTACTTGTGACGGTCTGCTCTGCCTTTCTGATGATTTAATCACATACACTGACATATTTTATCTGTGGAACCCTTGTGTTAGAAAGTTTCTCTGACTTCCTCATCCTAATGTCACCTTCGGTACACATGGTGGGTTCGACGCGTCTCTTGGTTTTGGATTTGATCCCAAAACTAATGACTATAAAGTGGTCAGGATTGTCACCTTAGTGGATACACTTGACCTTCGAAAGGATCGACCCAAGGTTGAGGTTTTTTCACTCTCCACTAATAAATGGAGAATGGTTAAGGCTAGTCTGGTTCCCAGATGTGTTCTTGATGGTCGTGCACCACAGGCATTTGTCAATAGGGCTCTGCATTGGCGTGTTTTCACCAGGGCTGATGATGGCTCATTTCATCATTTTGTTTTGGTGTTTGATTTGGGGGATGAGGTCTTCCGCGAAATGTAGCTGCCACAACTTCCAGCTTATACCCGTGAAAGAATGCGGCTTTACTCTCCTATTTCCACTATAGGAACTCCATTGCCTTCTTTCACTAGGACTATAATAGTCACTGTCTCGATATATGGGTGATGAAACAGTATGGTGTTGTTTCCTCATGGACCAAAGCTTTAAGTTTAACTATGACTTGTCAAGGTGGCTTCCTTTCAAGAGACTATATACGGAGGGCAGTAGGTTTCACAAGGAGTGGCAAGATTGTGTTGGAAATGGGTGGAGGGCACCTCGTGTCGCAGGATCTTGAGACCAAAGAGACTAAGGATCTTGGGATTATTGGATATATGTATAATTTTGTTGATGATTACGTTGAGAGTCTCATTTTGCTCGACAAAGCTGCCAATGTTGTGGTTACATACTAACAAAAATAGGTAAGATGCATTTCATTTCATGATTTTTATTGATTTATTGTTTTTTATTTTTATTTTTATTTTTTTTAATTTTGTTCTTTATATATACTTGGCATTGATAATACATTAGATAGGAGTATATAATGTTTGATGTCGCATTGTTCTATAAAATTTATTATTATTGATTGATTACCTTAATTAAGTTGCTTTATCTTTAAGATAAATAGCTTATTAATGTAATGATCGCTTTTGGTTATATTGAGGTGATGTTTGAGTATGCAGAGTCTATACAAAAAATTGTTTATACTCATTTCAAATTTTCTTTAATATAATCATTTAGTACTTATATTAAAAACATGGTCACTGTTGGCTGTCAAATTTGAGAAATCTTATTTATCTAGCAAAGTTCATATTTCCTGCCACTAATAACTTACAAAGTATAGAGAGATGTGCTCAAATTTTTCTTTGTTGGCAATTTTGTGGTGAGTGGTGACCTTGTTTAATTATATGTTTTCACATTCATACTACATGTTCTTTCATGCCCTCCTTATATTATTATTTTAAAGTTTTTCATTCTGTCAACTATTAAATGTTTATGCAAAATAATTTTCTTGTATATCTTCTTACTAAAGACATTCTCATAAAGCCATGTTCCTTGAAAAACACCTGCCGATATTGCTTGCTTTGGGTGGTTAAAGAATAAGAATTGAAAATGACTTGTTTACACTCCTCTTTTGGAACTATTATGTTATCTTTCCTTCCTTAGCATGTTTTGCATTATGTTTTCAGTCCCAATAAAGTACTTATGCTTAGATATATCATGTATTGTTTTGTTGACTCCATTTCATTTTGTTGTTTTTCCTTCACTCTGTTAATATCTTGTGAATAAGTTAATATTTTCACACCAGTGGATGCAATAAAGAAAGAACTAGGTAAATCAAAGACATCAACTTCAAACTACCATACTTGCTAAGAAATAGAAGTATGGAACTTGATCCATAAAAGCTAAATTAAAACCCCAATTCTCATGTAAGAGTCTATTTAATGCAGAATGAATGATCTTTGGCTAGCCAGCTGCACAATGTTCAATACCAACTTTAATAATTTTTTTATTTTTTTTTGGGGGTGGGGGGGGGGGGGGTGGTGGGGGCACTGATGCTGAAGCCACAATCATCTTTTGTACCATCATTTTCATAAAGCCTTCTATTCCATTCTTTCCTAACATTATAAATACACATTTTTTCCCTGTACAATTCACAATCCAAATTCATACTCAAATATAGATAATCCAAGTTAAGAGTCCAAGGTATCATACTCTCTTGTTTTGATAGGTATATTAAGAAAACAACTCAAAGCACTAGTTCAGAGCATTATTGCTTATGGGATAAAAACAAATAGCAAGCAACAATCATCTTTTGTTCCACCATGTTCATAAAGCCTTCTATTCCATCCTGTCTTTACATTATGAATATACATTTTCCCCTGTAAAATTCACACTCCAAATTCATAATCAAATATAGATAATCCAAATTAAGAGTCCAAGGTATCATACTTTTTTGTTTTGATAGCTATGCTAAGAAAACAGCTCAAAGCACTAGTTAAGCACTATTGCTCAGGAGATCAAAACACATAGCAAGCAACAAACAGCGACGTTACAATATAGTTGGGTTAACCCAGCCAAAATGCACTGGTGGCTTGATAGGTTATTTGGCCCTGTCATGGATAGTTCAAGTCTGCTAAAGGAATTTGGTCCTCCACTAGGATTTAACTTTATTCTTGCACGCATTCTCTGTGTTCTTGCTATTGGTGAGCAGTACTAATCACCAGTATCCTAGATCCTTTGCCATGAGCACTACTTCTAAGATAGGTTCCTGATGTGCCAACATTATGGAATCAGCTTTGGAATTGTTGCATCCCTCAAAGATTCTGGTCTCTGCTATATTTCTGGCTTTAAATGTGTGTCCTACCCTTTTATTCTTCTTGTGCCTTTCTCCTGCAGCTTTGATATTTAGTTGCCACTCCTTAACAAACTCTGTGGTGGATGCATCATGTCTTTCCATAGTTTTAAGCCGGTTGCTGTTGTTGTATGCATCGTGGTACCTGCAAATGAGAGTTCTGGATGTGAGTACCACTTCAATTGGATTAGGGTGTTTTCCTCATGGATGACCAGATTTTTGTGAAGCCAGATTATCTATAGGGTGGTGAAGATCACTTGCAAGAAGGCCGCATGCACCTTGTTAACCATTGTATTACTGAAGTCTGTCCTAACTTTGATTTTCTAAGGGATAAATCTAATCCTAACTAGACAGCCCTTGCCAAGGGACCAGCTAGAAATATGTGAGATGTGGTTTCATTCTCCTCTTGGCAAAATACCTCTATGTTTGAGATTCATTCTGACTGGCAGGCTGTCATGAATTTTTTCCCAAATGAAGGTAAGGGTTTTCACTAGCAGTTTACTTTCCAGATG
Source organism: Quercus parvula (assembly GCA_030820535.1). Lineage (NCBI taxonomy): Eukaryota > Viridiplantae > Streptophyta > Magnoliopsida > Fagales > Fagaceae > Quercus > Quercus parvula. Next base: position 41,827,986 of record JAUAME010000011.1, on the reverse strand, counting down.
CTGGACTATACCTCATTAGGTGTATCATTGACCCTGGCCTCATTTGGGTCATTATGCCTATTGGCTATATGAAGCAGGTAGTAGGTTTCTTTGACCTAGTATTCACCCGAGCTGAAGTGATGCCAAACAAGCCTATTTTGGCTCCCATCAATTTTGGGAAGGGTGTAAGATAGGATTGTGTTACTTAGGGATGGGTGGTATAACTTCCTGACTAGGTTACTAGATTTGTTTGCAAGTTCTAGTTGAGTTATTGATTGGGTCAGCCACGGTTTTGCGGACATGCTGATGAACAAAGCAATCCATGATATTTGTGATATTTTTTGTTGTTTGCAAGAAATTGTTGTTCAATTTGTGATGTTTGTAGTTTGCATAAATTTTTCTTGTTATGGAGGATGCTAACTTTTGCATCTAGTTTCTTTTACTTTCCCTTAGTTAGGTTGTTTCTTAACTGTATAACTTTTCCTGGTTCAAGGCAGCAATAGGTAGCACTGCAAGCATTTTTGCCTCAATTTTGAAAGGGAAAATTATTGGAGTTAATAGGTATTAAGCATCTTTTTAGCCTTTTTTTTTTTCTGTAATTAAATTTGAAAATATGCTGACAAACAAAGCAATCTTAGGTTCATAATTCTATTTGTAGCAATGATATATGTGATATCTTATTATTATGTAATTGTTGGCGTGGTTATATGCTTAGTTCATTTACCCTAGTCCCCATCCTTGGTGCACATCTTCATGTGGTAATGGCTTGGAGTACTTCTTAATATGTACATTCTAGAAAACCATAAATAGTAGTGTAGGTTAGTTTAGGTTTTTTCTATATGTTACCTCACTAATTGGTGTTAATTTATCTACTTCTAGTGTTAAATCACAAACAAGAATGCATTTACGTGTCTTAATTTCTTGCAGGACATTATGCAATCATGGTTGGTGATGAGCTGCAGTAACAAACTTTAACTTAGAAAAAGAAAAGATTGAACAAAGCTTTTTGATGGTGTTTTGTTTCTTAGTATGGAATTAGTTTATTATGCAAATGAATCATAATTGTTTATGTTAAGACTCATTCTGTGGCCTCACCATTTTTATATTAGTAACTATGGATGATTTGCAGTTGGTTTTATTGTGTTTGTAGAAATGATTAAGCACTTTGTTTTGACTGTCATGCTTGCATTGTGATGAAGAAGCTCACCAACATAGTGGGTGTGTTTGTGTTTTGGGAACATGGATGCCCTGCTCAATTGTGTTAAGCTTCTCCTTGCCTAGTTGTAGTTGTTTATGTTAAACTCCTTTTGTGGCTACATCATTATTATGTTAGTACTAGCCGCAAACCCGCGCATTGTGCGTGCTAATTATTTTTATGGTGGTTTTATTAATTTTTTTTTTAACAATTTAAACTAATCTAATAATGAGTAATGTATTTCGTAATTATATTTTTATTTATTATAGGAACAATCATAAATGTAATATAGGAACAATCCAAAACACCCAAAAAACGTAAACTAAAAAAAATTAATAAAACTTAACAATGATTAATTGAACCAATATTAGGATAAAATTTTGTTTTTGATAATTTATTAAGTTTATTTTCTTTGTAGAAATTATAATTTCGGCCACCCAAAACACATTATCAAATAAAAAATTATTAGCAAAATCTAAGAATTAAATTTCTATACATGCATTGTTATAAAATAATAATAATTAAAATAAAATTGCAAAAGTTAAAATTTGTCACCTATCTGATTATTTTTGTTTGGCTAGCCTTTGTTTCTCTTTAAATAAATGGCATTATAGAGTACTTCTAATACAACTATTAAAAGTACTTTGTCCACCACAAAGGATTAGAAAATAAACAAAAATTAGTAAAGTCTCATAGTTTAACATCTAAATTGAGCACTTTAAAAAATCATGCTATGTAACAGAATAAATACCAAATTATCCAAATCATGCTATATTATAGAATAATATTATATTTTTATATGCTATATTTAATTCTTTAGAACGCAATAGGATAACATTTAACAATCAAAGAGAAAAAAAGAAAAAGAAAAAAAAGAACAACAACAATTAAAAAATAAATAAACAAATAAATAAATTGCATTATCCCAAAATAGAGTTTTAAAGAATATAAAAAATTATCAACCTAAAGTAGAGATGCAAGAAAAATAAAAAAATCCACCAAAAAATTTAGAGAGAGAGAGAGAGGGAGAGAGGGGGAACCTTTTTTTTTTTTTTTTTTTTTTTTGTGAGGGAAAACTATACATAGAATAGAAGAGATAGTGACAAATTTATAGTAAGAGGGTGTAAATAAGAAGAGACAAAAATAAAGGAAGATGAAAGGAAACAAGAAGAATGATATTAATATAGAGGATAGTGGGGAGATGAAAAGGTAAGGGAGGGAGAAAGATTGAAGAAGTAGTGGGGAGATGAAATGATAAGGGAAAGAGAAAGGTTGGAGAAGTGTAAATATTAAAAAAAATAAATGTTAAAAACAATTATAGGAAAATTGGAAAAGAAAAGAAAAAAAAACCCTAAAGCTTGAAAGGCTTCAACGTTTTTTTTTAAAGCTGAAAAGGCTCACATAAAACCCTAAAGCTGAACTGAAAAGCCTTTGGGTTGGACTTGATAGTGGAACTAAATAAATAATAGGTGGGCTGGATTAATTATACAGATTTATTATAGGGTGATAGTGGAAGTAAATAAATAAATAGTGGGCTAGATTTATTATAGGATGATAGTGGAAGTAAATAAATAAGTAGTGGGCTGTATTTATAGGACTGAAAATTGTAAAATCCATTTAAAAATTGTAGAACAAATTATATTTAAAAAAGAAAAAAAATGACGTGGCAACTGATGTGGTGCAATGTGAGGGCAGCAGCATTAAACGCTACGCTTCAGCTTTTAGTAATATATAGATTTCTAGATGATATACAATTTGGTTTCAACGTGTACCGAAATGATTAAGCACTTGATTTTGTTTGGCATGCTTGCATTGTAATGAAGATGGTTGTCAACGCTGTTTACAGTTTGTGTTTGATTTGTGGACATGGATATGCTGCCTAGTTGTGTTAAATTTCACCTTCCCCAGTCAACTAGAGAGCAGCTGTACTTGTACTTATATATTGGGTCTAAAGGTATCAATCGAATACATCTAATATATCAAGAAGTTAAAAGGAGAAGAAGGGGGGGGGGGGGGGTTAGAGAAAATCGCATGTTACATATTACCATCTAATCCCTAAGTTTAAATGTTTTTTATCAGAATGAAGTGTTTTTAAATGTTGCAACCCTAAATGTTGTTGGTGATGCAAACATTACTAGATAGGGCCATATCCTTGGAGGCCTTGTTTTAAAAGGAAAACTGCATATATAAGGCATTGGAATAAGCCACATACTTCATTGGCTTTTCAATGGTTTATTAATCTTATGAAATACATTAGTGATTGCATGTATATATTTTTACTTATTAAAAAAAGAAAAAAGACATTAGCAATTAATGTAGGCTCCTACGATTAGCTATCCTAGCATTCTTCTCTCATTTTACATTTGGAAAAGTTTAGGACCACATAATTTTCACAATTTCTTACCACAACTGTGACGTGGTAAAGTGTGATTGGTAAAAAAAAATGGTGAGTCTATCTGTAAGTAATAGATAACCACTCACAATTTGCCATGTCAAAGTTGTGGAATAATTTGTGATCCTAAAACTACTTTTTACTCTTTTCTTCTATCTTCTATTAATTTGGTCTCGTAATGATGCCATTGCCTCTGAGTAGCACCCCTTTATTAAATGAAGTCCCCCAGATAAAAACAATAAGCATTATTGGTTTAAACTTATGAAATCTATGTGCTTCTGGTCTTCTTGTATAAATGCAATACACTTCTTTTAAAGGTAATCACTTCATTGTTTCTTATGTTTCATCTGATTGCAAAAGAAGATTTGTCAAGCGATTCCTCATTTTAAGAGAGATTTTTTAGCCTAAAGCCAGAAACCCCTGGAAGTGATATAAGAAGACATATTTTCTCTTTTGCTGCCTATTGACATTAGTTTTGCATGAGTAAGAAAGAAAGTTGTTCCTTTTTAATCCTTGGTGGTGAAACTCAAAAGCAATATATAAGTTATTCCATATACTATGACAGAAATTTATCCATAAGTAAATTTATTGTCCTCTCTATTCTCTAAGAAGAATAATCATATATATATTTTTTCATACAAACACTCAAATTAGTTAATATGACAAAACAAGGCCACAAGATGCAAACTCTTTAGAGAACTTAATGAAAGAAAAAGATTTCAAATTAAATAATAATAAAAAAAAGGTCTAGAGGGAAGGATTTCATTAAATTATGTGTTTTTTTTTTTTGTTAATATAAACAAACATGTGATTGAAAAACTAAAATGATAGCAAAATTGCTCAATTTCATCACGTTATTAGCACTTTTGTTTCCCATTTCCTTTAAAATTTTCACCTTTAGAGGTTGGCAATCCGTCAATACTGTATTAAATATCATTTTGATTAGGCAAAGAGAATGAAATATCTCAATACCAATTAATACTTAAAATTCAAATATTTTATATGCCCAAATATTAGCTTAAGCATATTAATCCAATTTTATAACCATTTTTTTTCTAAATTATTTTTCTGGTACTGGCAGAAGGACCTAAAATCCCTCGTTAGTCGATATAGGTTAGTGCAGAATGGTATTTTATCGGTACATTTTAGGAGGGCATTGGTACAGTTCTTGGCCAATATGACCGGTAGCAATACACTATTGACTATCTTTCTAGATGTAAAGGAATGCCTACCCACATCAGTGATCCACGAAGTCGTTTGGTCAATGGCGGGACATAGGAACCAAACCATATTTGTAAGTAGTGGGGATTTGTCGTTTGGACCATTTCAACCATGATTTGAGGAAGTTATCAAAATGTGAGCACTTGAAGTAGACACTACACACTGAGAAGACGTTAAAAAGCTTATATCAAGAGTCACGACCATCATATACGTTTTGAATGTTCTACTTCTATATCACGAGTCATGACCATCATATACGTCGTGCAACTTTTTTGCTACGCAGGAAAAAAGGAATTACTTGTTATTAAAAGAAATAAATTCCAGTACTTTGTGTCAGCTTGATTGACGGTTCTTGGGCGCTCCTATGGACCAAGTGGTGGGTGTGATCACATGCGTGTTGGATACTCTAATCTAACATAATCCTACAACTCAGGTCAAGTCAACAGTGTTAAAAATCTTTTATTCTATTTTATTTAATTTTAATTTTTATGTGACTGCGTTCAAAGACTTCGATTGACTTGGAAGTGTAAAAAATCTACATTTAATATTCATCTCATCCCATGCACCACCTCGCTCATAACATCAGATATTTTTACAGTGTTTTGCTTTTGCCTTCTCTTCTCTTTTTGGGTATCAAATTCAAATGGGGTGTTTAGGTTGGAAGTATCAATTATTCTGCCTTCTAGTTCTACTCTCCTTGCTCTTTCATTTTCCATCTTCTTCTTCCTTGTCTGCAGTATCACCCTGCTCTGCTCTACTCCATTTTAATCACTCTCTTTCTCTTCATAGAGATGCTTCCCAGATGTGTGATATTTCCTATCCAAAGACAGCCTCTTGGAAGGAGGATAAGGACTGCTGTAGTTGGGATGGGGTCGTGTGTGACCAAACAACACGCCATGTTATTGGCCTCGACCTCAGTTGCAGTTGGCTCAATGGCTCCGTTCATTCCAGTAGTACCCTCTTCTTTCTTCCCCATCTCAGGAGATTGAATCTCGCTGGGAATGACTTCAATTACTCCCTAATTTCGTCTGAGTTTGGCAACTTTAAGAGTTTGACTCATCTTAACCTTTCTAATTCCATGTTTTCCGGCAAAATCCCATATGAAATCTCTCATTTGTCTTCGCTGGTTTCACTCGATCTTTCTTTCAACTATGGGCTTTTAATTGAAACACCAGTATGGATAAGAGTCATTCATAACCTTACTCAGTTGAGGGAGCTTCTTCTGGATTGGTCAGATATGTCCTCAATTAGACCTAATTCTTTGATGAATCTATCCTCCTCTCTCACAACTCTTACTCTCCATGGCTGTAACTTGCAGGGAAAACTCCAACATAACATCCTTTGCCTTCCCAATATACAAACCCTTGATCTAGGGGTAAATTCGAATCTTGAAATTTCTCTTCCAAAGTGCAATTGGAGTCATATTTCCTTGAAGTTCTTAGATCTATCGGAGACAAGCTTTTCAGGAAAATTAGTTGATTTTATCGGCAATATGAATTCTTTGAAGAATTTGAATCTCGTTAATTGTAATTTGACGGGGTCAATTCCAACGTCATTTGGGAATCTTACAAAGCTTACTTCTTTGGATATGTCATTTAATAATTTCAACGGTGAGATTCAATTGTTACTTTTAAATTTTAATTGTTTTTGGCTTACGCATGAACTAACAAATTTTTTAATTATTGGGGAATATTTCAACAGGTTTGCTACCGTTGTCACTATTGAACTTGCCCAATCTCTCAACTCTATACCTTTGCTATAATCAACTTGTTGGTTTTCTTCCTAATCACGTAAGTGGTTTTAATCTAATTGATCTCTCTTTAGATTCAAATTTCCTAAATGGGACACTGCCATCTTGGTTGTTCAATTTGCCCTCTTTGGTGACATTAAGTCTTTATGGTAATCAATTCATTGGTGAGATTGGTGAATTCAAGTACAATTCATTGGAGCATATTGATTTGGGTTATAATAAGCTACAGGGTTCTATACCAAGGTCAATATCTAGATTTGTTAACCTTACTTATCTATCTCTCTCATCAAATAACTTGAGTATTATGTTGGAGTTAGAAATGTTTTCAAAGGTCAAAAATCTCAAGTTACTTGATTTGTCAAATAATAACTTAGTTGGCATCAACAATAATGTCACCTATACCTTGCCCAATCTTCAACTGTTGAACTTGTCTTCTTGCAACATTAGTGAATTCCCAATTTTCTTAAGAGCAGCAACAACATTACAACTCTTAGACCTTTCCAAGAACAGAATTTATGGTCAAGTTCCAAGATGGTTAGGGGATGTGGGGAGGGATTCATTACTTTTTCTTGATCTTCATGACAACTTGCTTCAAGGATCATTTCCTACTCTAAGTTTTCTTAGTCTACGATATATCTTTGTCTCCAATAACAAATTAACCGGAGAAATCCCTTCTTTAATTTGCAACACAAGTTCCCTTGACGTTCTAGACTTGTCTCATAACAACTTAAGTGGTGTGCTTCCTAAGTGTTTGGTACACTCTAATGTCCTCTCAGTGTTGGATTTGCGAATGAATAGCCTTCATGGTACCATCCCTGCAACATTTTCCAAGGTAAATAATTTTAGGAATATTAACCTTAATGGCAATCAATTGGAAGGGTCATTGCCAAGATCTTTGGCAAATTGTAGGAACTTGGAAGTTCTAGATCTCGGAAATAATAAGATAAAGGGAACCTTCCCTTATTGGTTAGGAAGTCTTCTAAAATTGCGGGTTCTTGTCATAAGATCAAACAAATTTCAAGGTCATATAGGCAATTTTAAGACCAAATTTCCTTTCTCAAATTTGCAAATCCTAGACATCTCTAACAATGAGTTTAATGGTTCTTTGCCAAGAAAATATTTCAAATATTTGAAAGCCATGAGAAATGCGGATGAAGAAAAAGTTGTGTTGAAATACATGGGAGATGGGTATTATCATGATTCTTTGAATTTGATGATGAAAGGGTTGTATATTGAGTTGGTGAGAATCCAAATTGTCTTTACGACCATTGATTTTTCAAAAAATAGTTTCAGTGGAGAGATGCCCAAGATAATTGGGAAGCTAAAATCACTCAAGGGGCTCAACTTTTCTCACAATAACCTTACAAGTTATATTCCATCATCATTTGGAAATTTGAGCAATCTTGAATGGTTAGACCTCTCTTTCAATAAGATTACCGGGGAGATTCCTACGCAATTGGTAAATCTACCGTGGCTTGAAGTTTTAAATCTGTCACATAACCAACTTACAGGACACATACCTTCAGGAAAGCAATTTAATACTTTTGATAATGATTCGTACACTGAAAATAAGGGCTTATGTGGATTTCCGTTGTCAAAAACATGCAACAACCCTGAGGCAAAGAAACCACCACCATTGACCTTACAACAAGAAGACAATATAGAGTCTCAAAATGGGTTTAGTTGGCAAGCTATATCGATGGGTTATGGATGTGGAGTGATATATGGAATGTTGATGGGATATCTTATGTTTAAAATTGGAAAACCAAAGTGGATTGTGAAGATGGTCAATTTAGAGTAACATGTCATGCTCAGAAGGCTGAAGAAGAATGCCCAAAGTCATGTTGGAAAAAATAACCAGTCAAAACAATTTGTGGGTGGTATGGCAATTGAAGGTTTTGAGGTAAGAGGATTTTATTTTTCTTTCTACCCTCCTACTCTTACTTCTTTCCATTGGAGAATGGTGTGGCAATCGAAGGTTCCTCCATGGGTAGTTTTTTTCTCCTGGTTTGCTTCCTTAGTTAAAATTCTTACAGCAGATAACCTTTGCAAAAGGCATGTTATTGTTTTTTATTGGTGTTATATGTGTAAGAGGCGTGGGGAGTCAGTGGATCATCTTCTTCTTCATTGCCTTATAGCATCTGAGTTGTGGTCTTTGGTGTTTTGTTTGTTTGGAATTCACTGTGTTATGCCATATAAGGTAATTGAGTTGTTTGAATCTTGGCAAGGTAAGTTTGGGTGTCATCACAATATTGGCCTTTGAAGACTAGTGCCTCATTGTTTGATGTGATGTATTTGGAGTGAAAGGAATGCTGGATGTTTTTAGGGATGTGAATGGTCCTTACTAGAGATTAAGTCTTTTTTTTTGCCATACTCTCCTTGTTTGGAGTGTGGCTTTATCGCATTTTACTTGTTCTTCCATTCCTGTTTTATTTGATCACTATAATTTTGATTCTTGAGTTTTGCCCCCACAGTACATCCCCAATTTACTCGGGTTGGTACTTTTTAAATAAAATTTTTCATTATCTATCAATATATATATATATATATATATATATATATTTGTGGGTGGTTTTGCTAGAGTTTTTCAAGAAGGTTTTAGAGGCATGTTGTACTATGTTGTAATTTGTGGAAACCACTTCAATTTCATAAAATGGTTGGGAGTATGTAGGATGCATTTGTTGTGGGTCTTCCCATTTCTAGATCATGGGGTTTTCAACTAAGGAGGAGATTCTAGGCATGCCAGAATCTGACTTCAACGGCAAAATAGAAATTGACTCCAAATTTGACACAAATGTTGAAGCCTAGTTGAAAGTGGAGCTCTCCTTTAGCCTTGTCCATGTGGTAGGATTAGGCTAAAGAAGAAGCCTCTCTAAACGCTCACGGACACGATTCCTTTCCAAGGTATGCCTCCTTCTTTAGTTACATCTTTGGGTGCCTTTGTCACTTTCTTATCTCTTTTTCCCTAAATTCAAAGGCTCATTCAATGGAAAATCAAAATGCTGGGCTTTGTAATTATTATTTATAAAATAAGAGTTTGATTTATTTATTTTAATGCAGGTGGTTGGCATTGTTATTGTTGAAGTAATTAGTAAGCCCAAGATCTCTTCTACTTTGCAATTTGGTTTTTTGTTATTATAATATTTGTCTTTTATTGATCTAATTCGTTTGCCCAGTAAGGTTCAAGGTTGTTGCCTCCAATGTTTCGAAACATATTAACCTATCAAAAAAAAAAAGTTTTGAAACATAACAATAACCTCTGTGCTCTTGCACAGATCAAGACCTCTATGGCTAACACAAAGGTCCTATTTCTCTCTTTCTTGATTTTTAAATTGGTTAACCATATCCTTATATATTCGTATTTCGCTTTTGTTTTTTGTGCCCATTTTTTGATTCTTTGATGAATGCGTTTCTTAATATTTTACATTTGTTATCTATGTTGAATGTGAATATTGTCACTTTTTGATTGAAAGAAAAAAAAAAGGAAAAAAAAAAGAAAAAAGAAAAGAAAAGAGAATTCAACTTGGTTGAAGATTCAGGATGATATTGAGATTGTATTGTAATATATTACCATGTTAAAATACCAATTCTCGCAAAAGTTTAAGTTGTTAGAAAATGGTCAATTTAATCTTTTAACCCTATTCTAACAAGTATCATTTCTTAAAGAGGCTATGGCAGTTAAGTCATGGTGTCTAATAAAATCCCAGGTATATACCTGGTACCAAGTGTAAAGTCCGAGGAGACATTAAGGCTTGATTTGAGGTTGCAAAGAGAATTTTTTGTTAGTGAATAGTCAAGTTGTAATTGGGGGGAGGGCATTTCTCTGATTTTGATGATAGGCGTAATTGAGGGTTTTAGACTTTTAGTTTGATTCTTTGCAAGGTTAGTTGCAGCTTCTATTTAGTTTCTTGCTTGCTCTATTTTTGTTGTTAGATGTTGCAGCATATGCTTGCTGGAGTTTGCCGTTTGTATGGTTTCATTCATAAAAAAAAGAGAAAAAGAAAAAAAAAGTTACAGTTATCTATGAGTTATCTATGATTTTCCTTAAGGACCTTGATCTTATTTGCCCACTTAGTTTTTACATTTCAAAACAATCTAGAACGAAAGTGCGCATTCAAACTTGAATTCCCTTGTGCAGCCAAACCTTAGTGTTCTAACTAAATTAAAATTTTTATTTTTTGTTGATAACATTGCTCTTGTGGTTATAGTTTTTTTTTTTTTCCATTTAATGTGTTCTTTTTTGTGGTTTGATTATTGAGAAGTTCTAGATTTGGATAGAAAGCGAAAGAAAATGAAACATTTAATGTTCTGCAACAATTGAGGTTCATATCCTTTAGGAGTTAAAAGTCAAAGGTGATTGAGATTTCAACGGTAGTTGTGCAATCCCTTTTCCTTTTATTTTCCTTTTCAATTTCTATATTTGCATTTTTATATAATGTATCTTACTATTAAGATATGAAATTTAATTATAAACAAATTTAGGTGTTTCAAGTTCACCAAAATGATATAGATCTATCCAGGCATGTTGAATCATGTAATTCTCAGTGTGGTCAAATCTTGAAAGGCCAATTAGTCTAAAGGTTTAGCTTTGTTTTTTCTCTTTACAATTTAGGTTTAGCTTTAGTGATCAATATTTTGGTGATTATTCTTACCTCTAGGTTGGCCAGGTTTGAGATTTAATGATGCATTTGATTTGGGTTCATCTAAAATGCTCCTTCCCTTTGTCAACAATGATTCCAACTCCAGTTTGTATCCATCATCATAGAAAATTAGAACATATTAATTAGACTTCGAAGAAATATGCCTCCATCTTGCCAAGCTAGGCTTTAGTTGCATCTTCTCCCTTCTACTTAAAGAATAATAAATAATGCATTGAGCCATGTTGTGAGTAGAACATAACTCTGCAGTTCTATTGTAAATAAGCTTAGGAGTAAATAAGAACTATATCTCCTGAAATGAAGTGGTATAAAGTGATTTGACTTTCCACTCAAGACAGGGCATTTAAATGGGGCTATCATGGTATCTCTTATGCAGGAGTTTCTTGTAAGTGATCTAACTAAGTCATGATGTTTAATAAAATCCCCGGTATATAACATGCGTTAAGTGATTCTGTGGGGGTATGGATTGGTTGAAGGGTAAAATTTTTGAAAGCACCATATGCAAACTTGCTTGGTCTATGGTGGTTTATTATATTTGGCTTCAAAGAAATGCTCTTGTATGTAACGGCAATGTAAAGTCTGAGAAGGCTATTATGCTTTTGATTAGAAGAGAGATTAAGGCCTAGGTTGAGTTTGTAATGAGAATGAAAAAATTGTTAGTGAATAATTATATGTAGTAATTCTTTGAAAGAGAGGGAGGGGGCTTGCATTCACTATCTTGTACGATGGCCATAATTGAGGGGTTTTGGTTTGATTATCTGTAAGATTGGTTTCAGTTGCTATTTAGTTTGTTGCTTGCTTTGTTTGTATAGTTTGTTTAGTTTAAAAATTCATTCATTCATAGGGGGAAAAAGGTTATGCATATCTTTGATTCTAAATTGTGTTATTTTATATATTCATGTTACCCAAAGCCAAATTAGATCTATGTTTCATTTCTTCTTGGCAAAACTCAAGGTATTTTTTGCCTTCTATTTTATTTTGTCCTTTTTATTTTTTAAATAGTTTTGTTGTTTACTTTTATATATTTAAAAAAAAAAAATTCGTTGTCTACTTGAATATCAAATAAGTATTTGTTGCACAAGAAGCTGCATCTATAATCTCTAAAAAAACCACCCCCTTCTTCTTCCCATAAATTTTGATTTTTGTTACATTCACGCAAAGTGTTTGATAAAATACTTGAGGTCTCATTCTTTTTATTAGAATTTGATATTGATAACATACCTTCTATTTCATCTTGCCAACCCCTAATAGAAATTTCAATGTTTATGAGGTTTGAATCAAAATGGAATCATTTTATTTTGTTGTCGAGAAGATGCAATGAATGATAGGATGATATTACCCTATACCTTTAATTTTTGTTATTTCACTCTACTGTTAATCTCTACATGGAACGAAGTCTCAGGTTAATTAAGCTTTACTCCACTTTATTGCATTTGAGCCATTTGCACAGCAATGTGCTCTAAGGAACCATTTGTGGTGTGTGATAATGAAAGTAGTGAAAGTGAAATACATGGATTTTGTGGGGAAGGAACCACTTAATCGTTCAGGCATCCAACAACAAAACTATGGTGCTTCTTTAGGTAATAGAATGGTGAAAACTAACCTTAGCTAAATATACATTTCTTCAATGCATGAATTTAAGAATCCGCTTAATTCTTTTCTTAGTGTTCTTTAATTCAATGTTTTTGTGCTGCTCACATTTTGGATGGTATGGAATCAATGATTCACTTATTTTGAGTTAGTGTTATTCTTAGTTATGAAGGAAAAGAAAAAAGTTGATGGGTTATGAATCTTTTGGTAACTTATTTATAGTTTTCACTAATATCAATTTAGTACACAGTCATGAAGGTGGAAATGAAAGTGCTTGCATGCATTCTCTGTGTTCTTGTTATTGGTGAGCACTATTAGTCACTAGTATTCTAGGTCATTTTCCTTGAGAACTACTTCAAGATAACTTTCTGATGTGCCAATATTATGGAATTAGCTTTGTAATTGTTCCATCCCTCAAAGATTCTGGTCCCTGCTATATTTCTGGCTTTAAATGTGTGTCTCCTCCTTTTAATCTTCTTGTGACTTGCCCTTGCAGCTTTGATATTTAGTTGCCAAACCTTAACAAACTTAGTGGTGGATGCATCATGTCTTTCCTTAGTTTAAGGCGTGTTTCTGTTCTTGTATGCATCATGGTACCTGCAAACGAGAGTTCTGTATGTGAGTGCCACTTCAATTGGATTAGGGTGTTTCTCTCATGGATGACCTGATTTTGTGAAGCTAGAATTTCTATAGGGTGGTGAAGATCACTTGCAAGAAGGCCATATAGTCTTGGAGGTATGGGTTAGTAGTTGTGATGCACCTTGTTAACTAGTGTTTTACTGAAGTCTGTCCTAACTCTTATTTTCTAAGGGACAAATCTAATCCCAACTAGACAGCCCTTGCCAAGGGGCAAGCTAGAAATATGTGAGGTGGTTTCATTCTCCTCTTGGGAAAATTCTTAGATAGTCCCGGAGTATAGTGAAATGGTGCTCCCTCCTCTCACATTCATGGTGGACCCCACCACGAATTTAATGAACGGACCCCACCATGAATGTGAGAGGAGGGAGCACCATTCTCCGTACTCTGAGAGTACTTAAGAATGACTCCTCCTCTTGGCAGAGAGGGCAATTGCTAGGGGCCTGAATACCTCTATGTCTGAGATTCATTTTGACTGGCAAGCTGTCATGAAAAGTTTTCCAAATGAAGGTAAGAATTTTTATTGGTAGTTTACTTTCCAGATGCAAGACCAATCCTCATTACATGTACCAAGAACCTTGGCCTCATTTAGGTCATTATGACAATTAGCTAGATGGAGCAGGTTTTAGGCTTTTTTGACCTGGTATTCACCCAAGCTGGATTAATGCCAAACAAGCCTATTTTGGCCCCCATCAATTTTGGGGAGGGGGGGTATAGCTTATTAGTTGTGATGCATCTTGTTAACCACTGTTTTACTGAAGTCTGTCCTAACTCTTATTTTCTAAGGGATAATCTAATCCCAGCTAGACAGCCCTTGCCAAGGGGCAAGCTAGAAATATAAGGTGGTTTCATTCTCCTCTTGGAAGAGAGGGCAGTTGCTAGGGGCTTGAATACCTCTATGTCTGAGATTCATTCTAACTAGCAAGCTGTCATGAAATTTTTTCCAAATGAAGGTAATGATTTTTATTGGCAGTTTACTTTCCAGATGCTGGACCAAACCTTATTAGGTGTACCAAGTACCTTGGCCTCATTTGGGTCATTATGACAATTAGCTAGATGGGGCAGGTTTTTGGCCTTTTTGACTTGGTATTCACCCAAGCTGGAGTGATGCCAAACAAGCCTATTTTGGCCTCTATCAATTTTGGGGAGGGGGTAAGAGTAAGATAGGATTGTGTTACTTAGGGATGAGTGGTATAACTTCCTAACTAGGTTGCTAGTTCTGGTTGAGCTATTGATTAGGTTAGCCACAGTTTTGAGGACATGCTAATGAACAAAGCAATCCTAGCTCATAAGATTTAAGAGTGATTTTTGTTTGTAGCAATGTGATTTATGCAATTTTTTGTTGTTGGCAAGAAAGTTTGGTTCAATTTGTAATGCTTGCATATATTTTTCTTGTTATGGAGGATGTTATCCTTTGCATCTAGTTTCTTTTATTTTCCCTCAATGAGGATGTTTCTTAACTGTATAACTTTTCTTGGTTCAAAGCAGCAATAGGCTATAGACGTGGCAAGCATTCTTGCCTCCATTTTGAAAGGGAAAATTATTGGAGTTCATAGGTATTAAGCATCTTTTTAGCCTTTTATTTTTCTTTAATTGAAAATACGCTGATAAACAAAGTAATCTTAGGTTCATAAATTTTTTTGTAGCAATGATATATGTGATATCTTCATATTATGTAATTGTTGGCATGGGTATATGCTTCGATCATGTACCCTGGTCCCCATCCTTGGTGCACATGTTCATGTGGTAAAGGCTTGGAGTACTTCTTAATATATATGTTCTGAAAACCCATAAATATTAGTGCAAGTCAGTTTAGGTTTTTTCTGTTTGGTCACTACACTAATTGGTGTTAATTTATCTACTTCTAGTGTTATATCACAAGCAAGAATGCACTTAAATTTGTTAATTTCTTACAAGACGCTATGCAATCATGGTTGGTGAGGAGCTGCAGTAACAGACTTTAACTCAACAAAAGAAAAGATTCAAGAAAGCTTTTTGATGGTGTTTTGTTTTTTAGTATGGAATTAGTTTATTATGCCAAAATGAATTGTAGTTGTTTATGTTAAGACTCGTTTTGTGGCTACACCAATTTTATATTACTAATTATGGATGATTGCAGTTGGTTTTAGTGTGTTTGCAGAAATGATTAAGCACTTAGTTTTTACTATCATTCTTGCATTGTGGTGAAGAAGCTCATCAACATAGTGGGTGTGTGTGTGTGAGTATTTTGGGGACAAGGATGTGCTGCCCAATTTTTTTAAGCTTCTCCTTGCCTAGTTGTAGTAGTTTGTGTTAAACTCCTTTTGCAACTACATTATTATTATGTTAGTATTTCTAGATGATATGCAATTTGGTTTCAGTGTGTGTACCGAAATGATTAAGCACTTGATTTTGTCTGCCATGCTTGCATTGTAATGAAGATGTTTGCCAACACAGTTTGTGTGTGTGTTTTGTGGACATGAATATGCTGCCTAGTTGTGTTAAACTTCACCTTGTTCAGTCAACTAAAGAGCAGTTATACTTATCTAATGGGTCTAAAGGTATCAATGGAATACATCTAATATATCAAGAAGTTAAGAGGGGGGGGGGGGGGTGTAAACAGAAAATTGCGTAATACCATCTAATCAAGGCTTTGCAAAGGGACTTGATCAACCAATTGGTTCAAAGCTCCTTTGAGTTCTGTTTAGGCTCCCCAAGTTTTAATGTTTTTGACCATAATGAAGTTTTTTATATTCTGTAATCCTAAAAGATGTTGGTGATGCAAAAATTACTAAATATGCTCCTATCTTTGAAGGCATGGTTGTCAAAATCTCAATTTGGATTCAATGATCCTACGATTTTACGATTTTACGATCTCACTTGCTCAAAACGATCCGGATCTTTCAAGGATCTTAGCAATTCCAAATGATCCTGATTTTTTGTAATCTTCTTTAACTTGACAAAAAGCTCAATTAGACTCAAATGAAAAATAACATCCCAATAGACTAAGTTTTGTCAGGTGTTTTCTCATTTCAAGAGGGATTTTTTAGCCTAAAACCATAAACCCCTGGAAGTGATACAAGAATACACGTTCTCTTTTGCTACTTAGTGCTTATTGACATTGGTTTGGCATGAGTAAGAAA
This sequence comes from Quercus parvula, assembly GCA_030820535.1. Taxonomy (NCBI): domain Eukaryota; kingdom Viridiplantae; phylum Streptophyta; class Magnoliopsida; order Fagales; family Fagaceae; genus Quercus; species Quercus parvula. The sequence continues at coordinate 41,811,443 of JAUAME010000011.1, read as the reverse complement.
GAAAGTTGTTCCTTTTTAATCCTTGGTAGTGGCAAAGTACAAACATATAAGAATGTTAGACATCTCAGTGCGTCACTGAATAATTGGTGATTTATTTTTGCAGCATGAGTTTATTTATTTATTTATTATTATTATTATTATTATTATTTATCTTTATATTAGTTGCAGCCTCGCAAGCCCACACAATGCGTGGGATAATTGCAATTTTTTGTGTTGATTTTTTTTTTCTCTAAGTATAAAAGTTTGGTATTTCTTCTAACGCGCGACAGAGCTTGATTCGTGTGGCATTGTTTTGTCATATTAACTATTTTGAGTGTTTGTATGAAAATATATATAATCATTTTTGTTAGAGAATGGAGAGGATAATAAATTTGTTTATAAAGGAATTTTTGACATGGTATGTTGAATAACTTATATATTGCAAGAAGAGTTTTACATGTCAATAGAAAAAAGCTTTCATGTGCTAATGTGAATCATTTAAAATGTCAAGAGAACCATAGTTGTAGCATTGTTCTGATTTTTATCATACTTAGAAATTGGTCTTCAAATTCAAAGTATATCATCAAAACACTAAAATTGTGTAATTCACTCAAAAATTAAAATATTAATATCAACTAATAAAAGACAGATAATACCACATATCATTAAATTAAAAATAATAATTTTACTTTCGATGATCTCTATTTTTTAACAAATTTGGATTTATAATAAGTACTCTAAACTCAAACATGTCATTTCCCATTCTTAAGTAAATGTACTGAATGGAGAAAATTAGACTAGATGGACCAAACAAGGCTAAAATGGATCTAAATAGACTGAAATGGGCTAAATTTATTGAATTGGACCAAAATCGTTAGAAATTGACCATGTGGATTGAAGTGAACTAAAATGAACTGAATGGACCAAAATAGACCAAATTAGATGGAATGGGTTGAATCATCAGGCCCATCACCTTTTTTTTTTTTTTTACTTATTTGTTTTTTAATTTTTTCATAATATAAATATATTAATTGATTGACTTTACACATTCATTTTTTATGGCTATTTTTTTTCCTGATAACATCTTAGATGGTTTATTATATTTAATATTATAAAAAAAAAATTAGAGAAATAAATCAACAAAAAAAAGGTACCATGACCAATAAATTAATGTTGCTTAACAAGAGCATGAAAATGTTAAAAGTTATATGCTTTGACTTTTAGATTATAATATATAAATATAGATAAGTCTTTATGACCTTTGGTCACTTGATTATTATCTTATCATAATTTTTTTTCATATACCTAAAGTTCAGATCACACCATCACTTTATTTTTGCAATAATGGATAAGTGGATATATAATAGATTTAAAATGAGGTGGAGGATATCACTAACTTCTATAATGCTGTTTTTGGGGACTGAAATGATAGAATATCAAGCTGTTTACTATCTAGCCATGAAACTGAACAAAAGAAGATATAAAAGGTAGGTTATTGACTCAAGAAGGAGAAGTAAAAAAATTAAAAATCCAACAACAAGACTCATTCTTGATGAAGGCTTATGACCATGGTTTAAAAAACCATAATGATCAAAGAACTGGAAATATGTCTAGTTTTTAACACTTTTTTTTTTTCTCGATTTTGGAGGTTTTTATCCTAATAGATTAGGGTCTAATTTCTAGTTGAATCGATTGACCTGATTTTTAAAACCATGCTTATGACCCAAATATTCCAAATATCTTGCAAAAAAGATCAAGCAAATTCACATATGAACAAAGGACTCTATAATGAAAAACTTACAAATTTCATAATCAAAAACATTTTAATTCTAACATTGTATTTGGTTGGGTCATTCAGGTGGGTCTTATGCTCATCACTGTGGACCGGGTTTTAAGTTTAGCACCGTCCAAATTTCCAAAAGCCTAAATTCGTTGCTCCTCTTCACAGACTACACTCCACATCCATAGTCCACAGTTCACCGTCCTCCGTCTTCTTGCTTTCCCTCTTTCAAAGCTAAGCAAGCAGCAATGTCAGACAACGAGGAGAGATGGGAATCAATTCCTGCTGAGATTCCAACCCATATAGAATCCATAATAATCTGTACCTCATTCTCAAAAACATGGAAATCCAAATCCAAAACCCAACTTTCATTTCCACCCGTCTCCACCACTCCCACAACAAAAGCAAAAACCTCCTCTTCTTCAGGTTGGCAAAAAAAAAAAGGGATTTTTTTTTTTACTTATGATTTCATCACAAATGACAACAGTAAAGAAGTTTACAGATTACATAACGAAAATGATGATGACCCAGATGCTGATTTCACTCAACTGTTAATGGGGCTCTGCATTGGGTTGCCGTAGAGACAAATTCTGGTTAAAAATCTCATCTTTTTATTTTGGTGTTCGATATGGGGGATGAAGTGTTCCGCGAAATACTGCTGCCAGAACTTCGTGGGTGATGAAACAACATGGTGTTGTTTCCTCGTGGACCAATGCTTTGAGTTTAACTATGATCAGTGAAATTGTTTGCCTTACAAGAAAACACATACCGAAGCCAGTTGGCGTTACGAAGAATGGCAAGGTTGTGTTGGAAATGGATGGGGAGCTTGCGTTACTGGATCTTGAAACCCAAAAGTTTAAGGATCTTAGGCTTTTAGGATATTAGTATTATTTTGTTGACTCTTATGTTGAGAGTCTACTCAACATACTGAGGAAAATAGGTAAGAAGTAAGATGCATATCATTCACTTTTTCTTTTTTTCTTTTTCTTTTTTGGTTTTTTATATTTATATAATAGGTATATCAATATCGTACTGTTCTATAAATTCTTATTATTGCTGATTGATTACCTTAATTAAGTGGCTTTCTTGAGGATAAATAGCTTATCAAGGATAGATAAGTTGACTACATAGCATGTATGCTAAAAATTGTTTGTTGTCCTCATTTCAAATTTTCTTTAATATAATCGTTTATTACTTACTTATAAAAGAAAGTGGTCAATGTTGGTTATCTACTTTGAGCGATCTTATTTATCAAGCAAAGTTCATGTTTCCTGCCACTTATAATTTACAATTTTAGATTGATAGGCTCAACTGTTTCTTTGCTGGCAATTTTATTCTAACCTCTTTTAACTTCATGTTTTAATATTGATAATAAATGTTCTTCATGCTCTCCTTGTATTATTATTTAAAAAGTTTCTCATTTTGTCAACATTGATTGGTTTATGCTAAAGTTTTTGCTTGTACATTTTAGATGTTTTTCTACTTAATGAAAACATTTCCATAGAACCATGTTCATTGATAAGCAGCTTACTACACAGTATTACTTGGTTGGTTGGTTAAGAAATATGAATTAAAAATGTCCAGTTTATACTCCTCTTCCAGATTTATTTTGTTATCCTTCCTTCGCATGACTTACATTGTGGTCTTTTAGTGCTAATATAGTTTTGTTGACTCCATTGCACTCTGATTTTTTCTTTTCTTTTCCCTCTCTCAATCTGTTGTGAATGAGTTAGTATTTTCTATTGCACAATTGAGTGAATTAGAAGCAAAAGGCTGGCGCTAGTGGATACAATAAAGAGAAAAACCAGGTAAATAGAAGACATCCACTTAAAACTTCCATAATTACAAAGAAATATAACTTGATTCTCACAAAATCTAGTTTAAAACTAAAACCCCATTTCTATGTTACTCTATGTAACACTATGAACTAAGGACAATAAGAACTGGATTGATCAAGATTGATGATAATGTCTACATGATGTAAGAAAATATTTACTCTTTACTTTAGCTACAGTGGCCTCGAGGGTAATTGCAAATAGTCTATGACAAACATTTGTAATTCTAGGGTAACTACACCGATAAATTGATAAATACTGTAAATTCTGTTTGTATTTTGCACATTTGTTCAAATCTTGTAAGTAGTTATGAATAATATACTGCTTAAATTTTCTGATTTTATGATCCTTGCTAATGAGGGCACTTCCAACACCATCGACATGTAAGTTTATGGAAGTTCCTTTTCTAGTGTTATCATCAAGGGCTTTGGTGTGAATTATTGCTTAAGTATAATGTTAGTTTGGTTTTGTCATTCCTTACCACAAACTTAGCTATTGGGGACTAGCATTTGGCCTTAGTTGAGCTGGATTTTTGTTACTAATAGTAGTGGCTCAAGGCCCATTTTGACGAAGTTTTCATCATCTTATGGAATTTGGGAGTTGGCAACTGAAAACTCTAAGATAGTTTTTGTTTGTTCATTGACTTGAGAAAGAAACTGGGATTTCACTATCCTTATTTGAGACTTGGTTCATAAAGCTCGGGTGATGGTTGCCAGCTCAAGCAATTCAACTGATTTTTATGATGACTCTTATAACCTGGATCCTTAAATTTCCTAATGGATGTGATAAGTTTGTGTCAATTTCTGTTGGTCCTTTGGCTTAGATTTTTCTATGTGGTGGACTAACAAGTTTTGTAGCTAGTGGCAAATAACTTATTTTTCAATTGATGTTAATTGGTTGAATTGCTTTGGAATTGTATTGGATCTACTGTAATTGCTAGGGGACCAAATAGGACACATAACAGGTTTACCAATCTGCTTACATGCTGATTACTTCGCTTGTCTGAACACTTGATTGGTTCCCATTTGGAAGATTACGCTTTTAAAGCATCAGTATAAATTGCTTAGCTTGTCAAAGGTGAATGCCCCTGGATTATCTAACAATTGGTTTTGGAGGGTGAGGTCAGTTGCTTGTAGGTTTTATCGGTTAGAGGCAAGTCCAAAGGGCTCTTCTTTAGAAAGGTTCCCTATGTTATGGGGGACAAAAAGCATAAATAGAGTTGTGCCTCTTACTAAATCATTTGAGCAGGCTAGTCGGAAATGTATGAATATGTCATCAACAATATAAAGGAACTTTCTGTCTTTCATTTCGATGTCAAAGTTTCTTTCTTTCTTTCTTTTCTTTTCCCTATAAATCTTTAGTTTACATTAGTATGAAATTTGGAAGTCAAATAGACTGTTGATATATGTGAATGTGAGTCTATGCATGTTTGTTTATATATATATATATATATATATATCCTTGTCTTTGGTCTTACTGGAGGGACAATTTCAAGGTATTATTAAATTAGTAACCCTGTGTTAGCTCTTCTTAAAGTGGAAAAAGTTGATGGACCTAGTAAGTATTTGGGCCTAACATAGATATGGGTCAGAAAAAGACAGCTTTTTAAATCTGTAGTAGCAAAGTAGCTTAAAAGCCATAGTGATGGAAGGCAAAATTGTTGTCTCACTCTTAGGAATATAGTAAAATCTCTAATCATAACTGTTATGAGCTCATTGCCTTTTTACCCTTTTTTCATGCTTTCACTGTGTTTGGTAAAGCAAAAGGGAGGGAAGGGAAGGGACAGGGGAAGGGGGGAAGAGAGGGGAGAGGAATGGGAAGAGAAAGGATAAAGTTTTTCTTTTCCCTTGTTTGGTTTGTAATTAAGGGAAAAATGGAGGGAAACACACCTTATTGGTGGGTCCCACCATAAGTACTCTCTCTTCTCTCTCATTTTCCTCCCAATTTGGGAGGAAAGAATGTGGTGGGCCATGGAGGAATTTGTTTCCTTCATTTTCCTTTCGTTCACACCAATCTCTCCTAATCAAACGAAGGAATTTATTTCATTTCCTTCCTTTTCTTTTCTTTTCTTCCCAAATCCTTCCTAACCAAACAAAGCGTTAAAGTGCATGATGCAATTTGTATTGATAGAAGGATTTGGAATCTTTTATGAGGACATGATGTAGGGATCAGGAAAATTAATATAATAAACTGGAATTTTAGCTGCTCATCTAAAAAAGGTTTTGGTAGCAAAGTGGTTCTGGGGAGTTATTTCTAAGGTGTTAATGGCTAAGTATTGTAAGAAGGAAAGTATCTTTAGTGTCAGGGTTAAGCCTTCTTAACTCTTGGGGTTGGAAAGATATCCTTTCTTTAGAAATTCAACTTTGGCTGAACCTAAAAGGTGAGGCTGTGGGTTGCAAATGAGCTCCTACTCAACTGTTTCTTCCTCCCCTTAGAAATGCTAGTTCGAGTGTGGGGTAATGGGTTCAACACTCATTGTGTGCACGTGTAACTTACTAATAAAAATAAATAAATAAAGCCACCAATGCATTTCATGGATTTTCATTTTGTTCTTTCTATATACTTGGCATTGATCATATCATACATTAGGTATGAATATATACTGTTTGATATGGAACTTTTCTATTAACTTTTTTTTTTTTTTTTTTAACTTTCTGATTGATTGACTTACTTAAGTGGCTTTATCTTTAAAAAAATTAATTCATCTAGGCTGTGGTTACTGTCGATTATATTAAGGCAAAAGTTGACTATATAGAATTCAGCATTGTATACTTAAAATATTTTGTCCTCATTTCAAATTTTCTTCAATATAATCATTTATTACTTATATAATGAAAGAGGTGATCAGTATTGGTTATCTACTTTGAGCAAGCTTATTTATCAAGCCCAGTTCATGTTTCCTGCCACTTATGATTTACAGCGTATAGATAGATGTGCTCAATTTTCTTTGTTGGCAATTTTATGGTAACCTGTTTTAGCTTCATGTTTTCACACTCATACTAAATGTTCTTCATGATCTCCTTGTATTATTTATTTAAAAAGTTTCTCATTTTGTTGACTGTCAACTGTTATATGTTTATGCTAAAGATTTTGCTTGTACCTTTTAAATCTTCTATTGCCGTATATTCCTATTTTCATTTTTTTTTTTTTGTCCTAATAAAATAGTTATGCTTAGATTAATTGTTTTGTTGATGCCATTTAATTTCATTTTTTTTAAATATTATTTTGCCTCTCTTTAATTTCTTGTGAATGAGTTTGGAAACACCAATTATGCTGGCCTTAAATCTTTTTTTTTTTTTTGGAGGGTGGGGGGTTGAAGCCACAAGCATGTTTTATGCCACAATTCTTTTAACCATTTTCATGAAACCCCCTGTTCCATTTGTCCAAACATGATATATTACAGCTGCTTAAGCCATTCTAGTAACATTAGAAATAAACTTACCTTTGAATTTTTTTACCTCTTAAACCTATCCAGTTCCATAGTACCTTGGAGATATCACAAGTGATACCCTTATTATATGTATATTATATGTATCTCTACTGATTTTCCATTTTAACTTATTGCATGGAATTAAAAACCTGATTGGATCGAAGTCAAAAGGAAATTAGTAATAATAAGGGTAAGTGTTTTAAGAAAGAAAAGGAAGCTAGGTATTTTCATGACAACGTATTGATTACAACCAATAGTGCTCTTCTCTGAAGTTATGCTAGAACTGAACAATACTGTGAAATGCTTAAGAGATACATGTACATATTGAAAATTCTATGTACCTCAATATGTGGTGGAAGATGGTAAGCTTGATTGAACGTAAATACATAATGAAAAAAAGAGGAGTTTTCAGGATCTTTGTAAATTTTTTTTTTTTTTTACTATTTTTATTTCTAAAATTTCCAAGATAAGTAATACAAAAGAGGCTTTTTCTTTTTCTATTTTTACATGGGCATATAATGAGGGAGGGGGATTGGGCTTTGAATCAAAGGAAGCCATCACCAATAGGCTATCATTTGAACTCCATGCAAGTGAGGTTTTTACTTTTTAAACATAAAACAATTGATGCCAACTGCCAATGAACAACATACTATCAACGCTGTTAGACGTAATTGAGATGGATTAAGTCCATGAGGATGAGAAAGGGAGGATCATCTATAATGATGAGAGGCTTTTTAAAGTCTAGAACAGATCATTAATGTCAATGACACATAAGAACAGAATAGGGAATGTCTTAACTCTTGGGACACTCATTAGTTGGACCAAAATGGACCAAATGTAAAAATTAATCTTTTGGTATGATATTTTTTTTTGGACAACTCCATTCAATATCTTGTTACCACATAATGTAAATTTTGACAAATCTATTATTGAATTATATTTTCTTTTGATATCTTTCATGCTTGCAAAATTTTTAGAAAATCAAATATCAATAGTTTTCTCATTAATTAAGTGTTTACATTTCAATATTTGTAGTATAAAATTAAGCATATAAAATAAGTTCATGAATTAAATAGTAAATAATATTTGATTGAAATAATATTTGACATGTTTGTTAAGAACATAAAAAATATGTAATCCAATAGTTAGATTTTTAAAATGGTGGGGTTTCTGTCCAATGACCACTTATCAATTAATTACAACTAATTTGTATCTAAACTTTATTTATTTATTGAATAATGCTTGTGCCATATAAAGTGGCACAACTTGTGCCATATAAAGTGGCACAACTTGTGCCACAACTCGTCACGCAACTCACTCACATGGCGAGTTGTGAGTGGTAAAGAGATGACCCCACATGGACCCATTATCACCTCTCTACCACTCACAATTTGCCACATGAGTAAGTTGTTGCACAAATTGTACCATTTTAAGTGGCATTTTTACGTGGCACTAGCACAACTCTTTTTTTTTTTTTTTTTGATGAGAAATACATAAACATTTCATTCATTTGGAAAAGAGATACAACAGAGAAAGTAGACAACAACTGGGAGAAAAACAACAAACAACTACACACCCCTGTCCTCAACGAACCCGAAAGCCCAGCAATTAACCTGTGTTTGCATATTAAAATTTTGGGATTTCTTTTCTTGGATTCTAGCAACCCCATTTAAATGCCCACTCTTTGGGCATAAAATGGGTATTGATGGGCTCATCAAAAGGAGAGGGGATACTTGTGGGTTCTGAGCTGGGTGATATTTGAGCCTCAGAGAAAGACATTGGAAAGCCCAAATCTGAGGCTTTGTCAACCACTTCCTTACCCTTCAGTGAGGACCATTGGGAAACACGTGATAGCACAACAGAAGAGGGCGCTGGGCTCAAGGAGCATACCAGAGCATCATTGCTCTGGCTCTCTGACAGCACAACGTTGGAGCTAGTGTGATTTGACAACGCCATAGAGTGCCTCGCTTTCTCCATACCCAGCCATGCTTGACTAGGAGCCACCGGAGTGTGCTGAACACCTGTGCTCTCCACCATTCTTTCCTCCTCCAATCCATCTCTGCTAGCAGCACAATGTTTCTCAAAAACCCCCTTAAATCCATTGCTTTTTCTGGTCCGACCCCTAAAATGCCAGAGACATTCGGTCTCACCAAGACCCAAAACACCACAAATAAAGCAAAAGAAAGGAAGCTACTCCATATGAAACCAAGAACTAAACATTAATTGGAAGACCTTTATTTCCATATCTACAAGCCTTAGATCCGAACCCACCTTCCAGGCAGTTCTTTGAGTGGACTTGAAGGCTCATGCGCACATCCCTAAGAGATCCGATCTCGTGGTTGAGATGGAGATTTCATTTTCCTCTTTTGTAGTGAGTTGAAAATGTTGAAATCCCCCAGTGATTATTAGATCCATGTTGCTGAGTGGGTTTTATCAAACCTTGTAGGCAACTAAACTTAAGGCAAGAGAAAACAAAAACTACTACTGAGGGAGAGAGAAGAAAACAAGAAAACTCCTACTGAGGGAGATAGGATTTATTTGTTAAAAATATAAGGAGAGAGACTAAGAATAGGGAGCGGCATAATATATGTAATATATTCATTTATTTATATACTAGCTTCTTCTTTTTTGGGATAAAAAAAATCCGTAAAATATCCAAATCACGTTTTCCACGATTTTTTTTTTAATTTATTTAAAAAGAAGTCCAAACGTTATCTGATTCTTTAAAATGTATTGTACACTCTAAAAGGAAGTCCAAACGTTGTCAGTCCACAGCCTTCGTCCCTCTTGCCTACCCTCCACTCCATTTCTCTGTGAAAGCAGCAATGTCAGACAACGAGGAGAGATGGGATTCTTTACCTGATGAGATTCTAACCCATATTTTCCTAAGCCTACCTATCAAATCCATCATTGTCTGCACCTCAGTCTCAAAAACTTGGAACTCTCTAATTCAAAACTCGACTTTCATTTCCACCCATCTCCACCACTCGTACACCAACAACAACCACAACCTCCTCCTCTTCAAGTTGGTCACACAACCAGTTAATCCTCAATCCACAGATAACAACAAAGAAGTCTACTTATTGTATAAAGAAGATGATGATGATGGTTTCACTGAAGAACTCACCAGGTTTGAACCCAGTAATCATATATTCCGTGTGGTGGGTACTTGCAACGGCCTGCTCTGCCTTTCCGATGATATATTCGATTTCAACACTGACAGGTTTTTTCTGTGGAACCCATGTGTTAGAAAGTTTCTCCAACTTCCTCATCCCAATGTCAGGTGCACTACGCACATTGACGCTGACTTCTACGCCTTTATTGGTTTTGGATTTGATCCCACAACTAATGATTATAAAGTGGTGAGGCTTTTGACCTTTGCCGGCACAAACCCGAGAACTGAGGTTGAGATTTACTCACTCTCCACTGGTGAATGGAGAATGCTTAGCTCTGGTTTGGCTCTCCAATGTGCCTTAGGCCCTCGGCCTCGTCAGCCGCGAGCGTTTCTCAATGGGGCTTTGCATTGGGTTGCTTTCAGGGCCATTAGTGTTAACAAAGCACATCATTTTGTTTTGGTGTTTGATTTGGGGGATGAAGTCTTCCGCGAAATACTGCTGCCAGAAGAACTTCCACCTTATACCCATGATGGTTTTCTGTGTGCTTATGTTTCCATATATGGGAATTCCATTGCCTTGTTTCATTACGACTATAGTAGTCTTCATCTCAATATATGGGTGATGAAACACTATGGTGTTGTTTCCTCATGGACCAAAGCTTTAAGTTTACCTGTGACTTATCAAGGTGGCTTTGCTTTAACAAACTACATACCAAAGGCAGTAGGTTTTACCAGGAATGGCAGGATTGTTTTGGAAATGAACGGAGGACACCTTATGTCACAGGATCTTAAGAGCCAAGAGATTAAGGATCTTAGGCTTATTGGATATAATTATAATTTTGTTGACGCTTATGTTGAGAGTCTAATTCTGCTTGACGAAGCTGCCAACGGCGCAATCACATACTGAGGAACATAGGTAAGATGCATTTCAGGCCTGCTCTTTTAAATTTATCTCTTTATACTAATTCATTTGTTCTTTATATAAGATATGAATATATACTGCTCAATATGGCACTACTCTATAAATTCTTATTATCGATGATTGATGATTAATTACTTTAATTAAGTTTCTTTTTCTTTAGGATAAATAGTTTATCAAGGATTGTTGATTACATAGACTGTACACTTAAAATTCTTTGTCCTCATTTCAATTTTTCTTTAAAATTAATCATTTATTACTTTTATAATAAAACAGAGTTGGTTATCAACTTTTAGCAAGCTTCTTTATAAAGAGAAGTTCATGTTTCCTGCCGCTTATGATTTACAATGTATACATAAAAGAGCTCAAACTTTTCTTTACTGGGAATTTTTTGGTGACAGTTGACTGCTTTTAACTTCACGCTATCACACTCATACTAATTGTTCTTAATGATCTTGTTGTATTATTCATTTAAAAAGTTTCTCATTATGTCAACTTTGATTAGTGGTGGTGGTGAAGTGAATCATTCTACTCACTCTATACGAATAGATCACTTCTATGAGTAGCCATTCTTTTTCAAGTTTGTTAGATTAAGTTGACTGCTGTATTTTTCTTTAGTTTGATGCACTGCTAGTACACTTCTTGTGTACTGTGATGTTATCACTCTATTTTCTTTCTTCATATTAATAAAGCTGACTAGTTATAAAAGAAAACTTTGATCTGTAATCTGTTTATGCTAAAATTTTTCTTGTAAATTTTTAAATCTTCTATTTCCTTAGATACATATCTTCTTACAGTAAAACATTCCCATAGAGCAATGTTCATTGAGAAAGCAACCCTCCAGCAAGTATTGCTTGCTTTGAGTGATTAAGAATTGAAATGACCAGTTTATACTCTTCTTTGGGCACTGTTTTGTTATCTTTCCTTCCTTAGCATGATTTGCATTGATTTTTTTTAGTCCCAATAACGCAGTTATGTTAAGATGTATTGTTTTTTTTTATTCCATTTCTATTATGCAATTGTTCTAAGTAAATGCAAAAGCTAACACCAGTGGAAACAATAAAGAGAAAAACTAGGAAAATAGAAGACATCAACTTAAAACTACCATACTCAGAGGCAGCAATAGGCATGGGAAGCCTTTCCTTATAGACATCTTTTCACCCCACACCAATGAGATAAAGATGGAAATCAATCCAAAATCCTAACACAGCTCCCCAAAAAAATATACCAAGAAGCTAAGCTAACAACTCTTTCTTGGTACTGTATAATGCTGAATATTATTTCATCTTATAATGTGCTAATGTTCTTAGATTGTTCTTTATGTGAAAGTTATCTTTTTGAGGATGATTAAAAATTTGTCTCAAGTAATTAAATAAAGTGGTTATATTTGAAAATATTAGATGAGTGATCAATTATTGTTGAGGAATGGATAGCACATTACAAATAAGTCACATTGAACACTCAGGGATATATATTTTTCATATATACCCTTAGCTAACAAACAACAGCTAGGGATGTATTAATGAGAGTATATTGATAGATGATACAAACATTAATTCATAAAGTGTTTTGTGGTGTCTTTGGCTATACTTTCAAATGTTTTGTTTGGTTGTAAAGTACAATTGATGTTATATTGTAATTGTGTTTTTTTTTTTTTATATGAATTGTGTGATAAAGTACCGTCTAATTTTCTCTTGGAACTCATTGTCTTGTATTTACAATTGCCCTTTGTTAAGTAACAAGATATCTTATTATTATAAAATTGCTATAATGGGAATCTTGTTTTATGCCACTATTCTGTTACCATTTTCGTGAAGCCCTCTTAACCAATCTATCGGAACATGATATATTACAGTTGCTTAAATCATTCTAGTATTTTTTTTTTTTAATAAACTCTTACCTTTGATTTTTTTGCCTCCCTAAAACCTATATAGTTCCTATTGCATATTACCTGTAGGTTGACGTTTGAACTCATACCCAATACCTTTGAAATGTCACACTTAAAAGACAAGTGATACCCTGATTATGTTTATTTTTGTCTAGTGAGGAGCTTGTTCCTAATAACCACCAAGCTGTATAAATAACAACACTTTGCAATAGAATAAGCATACCAAATAAGATCTCATACCAATCCACCACAGGCAACCAGTCTAATTGCTTTCCATGTTTATGTACTTTGTAGATCTCCCTGCCTTTCCAGGTTTCCAATTCACCATGTTCATAATTAGCATTTAGTTGAACATTGCATGTATGGACCCTATTATTTTTATTCTCAAAAAAAGAATTTACATCATCAAGAGTCACAGCTAAGCTCCAAATCACCATGTTACCTGAAATTGTTGGCCAAGACCAATTTTCTCCTTGGATGATGCAAAAACCTTTGTATGTCTAGGTGTTGCAGGTTCACATACATACTCGTCAAGAACCGTAAGTCTGCTATATCGGTACCTTAAGGTGCCATCTATCATACCATATGCCTTCCATTGGTTTTCCCTTTTCCCTTCTTTGTTTTAAGGAATATTTTAATTTTCTAGTTGTTGATGAGGTCATTCTTACAGTGAATGCTTTGAGTGTTTATATTTGTCTTCAAGTTACAACATTTTGTTCTAATGTTTTCTGTAAAGATATATAAGCACTCATTGAGTTTGATAATTTTTCTATGCAAGCATTCAAGAATTTTTGCCTCCATTGTAGCTCACTGATAATATATTACCTTATTTGGAAGGGAATATTATTGAGGTTCATCGATAGTAAGCTTCTTTGTAGCCTTTTATTTTTTTTTTAATTGAAAACATGTTGATGAACAAAGCAATCCTAGGTTCATAAGAGTTATTTTTGTTTGTAGCAATGTGACCTGTGATAATTTTATTGGTGCTTGGCAAGAAGTTGTTCAACTTGTGGTTTTTGCATGCATTTTTCTTGTTATTGAGATGCTAACTTTTGCATCTAGTTTCTTTACTTTCCCCTATTTAGGTTGTTTATTTTCCATCTAACATTTCTGGTTCAGTGGCAGCAATAAGCTGTACGCATGGGAAGCCTTTCATTACTAGACTTCCCTCTAATCCCATACCAACATGGTATAGGTGGAACTCAATCCAAAACCCTAACACAACTCACAAAAAAAACCTACCAAGAGGCTAACTTTATCTTTGTGACTTTTAATGCTGAAATTTATTTAATCTTAAATGTGCTAATGTTCTTAGTTTGTTCTTTAGGTCAAAGTTAAAGGTTTTTTTAAGCAATATAAGAAAGAGGACATTGGTGTTTCGCATGAAGTCATCTAGGATTAAATTTCGCTCGCTCATATTGTTGCAACTATCAAAAGTAGGAAATTGGTGTTATGAATGAAAATTAATGTTGAGAAAGGGATAGTACCCTAAAAATAAGATAGATTGATCACTCAGGGATGTATTTTTTTTTTTTTTTTTTTAAACAGCCTTAACTAACAGCCATAGATGTATTACTAAATCATGTTGATAGGTGATACAAACTTTAACTCATAATAGTGTTTGGTATTCTGCTTTAATTTCAAATGTTTTGTTTTAGTTGTAAAGAACAATTGATTTCATATTGTATTTGCTTTCTTTGGTTTGCTATGAATAATATGCGATATTTCTATTCTATTATTTTATTTTGAATCACGGTGTCTTCTCTTTTCAATTTCCCTTTGTTGAGTAGCGAGATATCCTCTTACTATATAATTGCTAGCATTGGAATATTCCCCATTGCCTTGATGCACATGTTCATTTGGTTAAGGCTTGGAGTACTTATTTAATTTGTACATTTTGAAAAACCAGAAATATTGGTTTAGGGTTTTTTCTATGCGGTTTATACACTAACTAGTATTATTCTTTCTACTTCTAGTGTTAAATTACAAATAACAAGAATGCATTTATAGTTCTTAAATTCTTGTAGGGCCTCATGAATCAAGGTTGGTGATGAGCTTTAAATGAGTAACAGACATTAACTCAGCAAAAGAAAAGATTGAACAAAGCTTTTTGGTGGTGTTTAGTTTCCTGGTATTGAATTAGCTTATGCTAGAATGGATTGTAGTTTTTTGTTAAACTCCTTTTGTGGCTACACATTCTTATATAAGTATTTTTTAATGATTTGCATTTTGGTTTCAATGTATTACAAAAATGATTAAGCTTTTAATTTTGTTTTGTTTGCCATGCTTGCATTGTGATAAAGATGCTTACCAATGTATTGTGTTTAAACAAGGATATACTGCCCAGTTGGATTAAATTTCTTCTTACTCAATCAACTAGATATCCATTATACTTGTCTAATGGGTCTAAAGGTCTCTATTGGTAAGAAATTAAAAGTGAGAAAGAGTGGGGGGCTGGAGAGAGAGACAATTGCATTTTTTTTTTTTTTTTTTTTTTATACAAGATAGAATTCTACTCTAGCATAATCTAAGTATATATGTGTGTGAAACTCCCTCCTGGAGATTTGAACCCCGGCCCTTGCCCCCCACACCCCACAAACACTTATACTTGTGGAGTGACCACCGCACCTGACCATCGCACCAAGGGTGTGCGGTGGTACAATTGCATATTACATATTACCATCTAATTATTTTCTTTGAGGGTGAAATGAACATGGTGTTACGGCTGTTAGGACTAAAATCAAACGTAGAATTCAAAATTTTACTGGCCTTTTCTTCTCTTTGAGGGTGAACTGAACATGGTGTTAGGCTGTTAGGGATTTTACTTGGTACATTTATACTTGCTACAAGTGGATGTGACCCAAGAAAAAATCAAATGCATAGAAAAATGGAATACAATCGACCGTGCATAACTTGCAAGTTGTAGTCGTAATATGACTGAAATATAAAATCTATATATTTGCAAAATTGACATAAATTTGAATATATTTATATTTTGTTTCTCTACTACGAGGTGCTCTTGGGAGATTATTGTTGCAAAATGGGATATTTCTCTCTTTAAAATGCTGCAGGTGAGAATATATTTCTAATTTCAATTTAAAGTTTCAATCCATATAATTACCGACAATGAACAATGTCTTGCATTAGCAATGTTAAATCCGTTCTAAGTATTATGCTCTGGGATATTAAAATGTATGAGAAACCCAATTTTTTCAATATCTCTTCATTATGGTGTACCACGATGAGAGATTTTAAGTTGTCTATATGCTTTGTTCTTGCACAGAAGCTTAGCAAGCTAACATTGTGGTTATACCGAATTCTATTATGTGTAGAAGGAATTGTACGTCATACAACCTTGTGTGCATGGTGGAGCCAATCAGCAGATTTTCCTTCAATTCACACTCATCTAACGATGTTGTGGGCCTTGTGGCTTCAAACATTGCAGCTTATCAATTCAGCAATAGTTCAATTTGATAGTTTGAATTGATAGCCCATTATCTGATTATTGTAAAATCATTTTTTTACATTTTTTTTTGGTATTCTGTTGCACCTAATAACAAACTGATAAGCATGGTAGTATCTGATTTGTGCCAATAACCTATGCATGTAATTCATGTAAAGACAGCCTCATTCAGCTTAAAATGTTCACGGAAAATCCTTTAAAACAAGAAGACAAGTACTGGTGTCAAAGTCTGAAATGCAATTTGTTTAGCATAATACTCGAAAAAAATACCACATACCACCCAACAGGAAAATGGAAATATAAAATGCAAAAGCCAGTCAAAACAATTCAAGTGGAAGGAACTACAGCAAGCCGAAACAAAGTGTAGGTCATTTTGGCTTTAAGCTTAAGATTCAACGAAAGCTGAATTACGAAATAGGATTGGTGAAGTCCATCACACATAGTTGGGATATAAAGTTTCATGTTAGTTATGTTGTTAGCAAAGATTTTTTGAAAACATAGTATCAACTATCTCATATATTATAAGATGACTTTAATAGAGCCTCATGGATAACATATAAAGGTTGAGAAATGCTTTTGGCCTCTGCGGTCAATTTCAATCACTTTGCAATGTCTTGGAATATTGTTGACCATTGATAAAAAGAGAAAAGGGGGGGAGGGGCTGTTGTGTAATAATTATAGTATTTAATCTTCCCAGGCAATTAAGTGAAAAAGTATCTGCATAGTATTAGTAGGAGCAATTTTGGCCAAGTTTCAATGGCATCAACCTTTTAGTCGTTCTTTAACTTATAACCTCACCTTCTACCTAGCACTTGTAAAGTGAGGTGACAATTGCAGTAGAGGCTTAAAGGCTTCATATTTCAATAAGCACTTGTATTATTATTATTTTTAAGTGAAAATGGAAATAGTAGATAAGATTTATAAGTGCCAAGTCCCAAATCCTATTTAAAATGAAGTGATTATTTTCTAATAAGGTATAGTTGATACAATATACTAGATTTTTTAAATTAAGTTATCTATATTTGATATTTGAAAGTGTTTTTTTTTCTATGAATTAAAAAAAAAAAAAAAAAAAAAAAAAAAAAAAAAAAAAAAACCTTAACAAAACCTCATAGTTATCTAAATCAATAGTATTAACAAAAATAAAATAAAATGACTTACCAACTAGCGCTTTCTAAGTGTGACTTTGCTTTATTAGTAGGAAAAAAAAAATCCCGAAGCCAAAGTTTATCTAGAAAAATCAATCACCTAAATAATTGAACAAGACAGCATGGTTTTGAAACCCGGATTATTTAATGAACCGTAAAATAGAGAGGTTCAAGGTTTTTAAGGTTGGACCGAAGTCAAACCAAGATTGAACCGCGATAATGTTATAATTAATTTTATATTTATTTTAAATATAAATAAATATATTAAATTAGTAAAAAATGAAAAAAAAAGGACTAAAATGGTCCAAATCAATATAGAGTTCTACTTTCAAATATATTTTTTATATCATAACTTTCATAAGATAGATAAAAAATATGAAATCCTAAGCAAACATAATAAACAAAACATATAACAATATCATAGTTGATTTACTAATTATCAAAAAGAAAATTATTAATTTACATTGTAATATTTATATAAGATTTACATTATAAACTAAATAAATTTATAAATATTGTATATCTTTATGTAAATATATATAATATTGTACCCTTTATATAAATGTGCAACCAGATCATTATTATAAAGAATTTATTAAAGTGTGCTTTTAGGATGTATATTAGTAAACAAAATTTTTATGAAAAAAAGAAAAAATAATTCATTATTTTGATAATTTTTTCAATTTTTAATAAAAACTTGACTAAAATGTTATTACAATATGAGATCCTAAGTAAACAAATAATAAACCACGGAAAAGTATTGGACTATGTAATTTTTCACAATTTTTTAACACAATTATGACATAACATAGTGTAATTGGTAAAGAAAAATAACGAGTCTATTTGTAATTGATAATTAATTAGAATTGTGGTAATAAATTATGAAATAATTTATAGTATTAGAACCCTTCATCAAATTTAAATCTAACATAAAATATTACTAAAATATTAAAAAGCTGCCATGGTACACAAATATCAACAAAATTAATAATTAAATATAACAAATATAAGTGAAAATCTGATTTTTTGTGGTCTTTGATGGAGTGTGGTACACAGAGTGGCAGGCGTCATTTCCTAAGCAAGAAAGTGGAAACCACTTTTACCAAATAGATAGATAGAGATCCCAGCGAAAAACAAGAACAATGAGAGAAATAGAGATCCCAGCGCCATTGCTCACTGGTCGTCGATGGGAAGCAGCAGAAGACTAGGACTGAAGCTGTGACTGGCGTCGGACGACTTGTACGTGGAGGCAAACTTTTGAGTTATTACAGTGTGGACACTATAGCCGTGTAAGAGAAAACTTTATTTTTTTTCTTTTTCTATTTGGAGGGGCCTTGTAAAAGGATTTTTTTTTTTTTTTTTTTTTTTTTAGAAAGATTATTGATTCTGTGTATCAATTGATTCTTCTTTTCCCTTTTGGGATTTTCTTAACAATATCGATAATAAGGTGCTGTAATTAACAAGGTTTTTTTTTTTTTTTTTTTTTGCTTTTTTAAAGTTCTGATCTAAACCGTTTAAAATCGGGCGGTTCAACCGCAATTCATGTGGTTCACTGATCTATTTACATATGTTGCCGGTAAAAGAACCGTTTCAGGGAACGGTTTACGATTAACCGGATCGGACCGTACGGTCTGAACCGGATTTCAAAACCATATTTGTAAGTAGTGGGGATTTGTTGTTTGGAGCATTTCAACAATGATTTGAGGAAGTTATCTAAAATGTGAGGACTTCATCGTAGTAGACACTGCACATTGACAAGACATTAATACGGTTATATCATGAGTCATGAATCATGACCATCATATACATTAGAATTACTTTTATCCAACTAGTTGTGCAACTTTGTTGCTACGCAGGAAAAATGGAATTACTTGTTATTAAAAGAAGAGAAATATAAATTTCAGTAATTTGTGTCAGCTTGACTGACTGTTCTTGGACGCTCCTATCCAAGTGGTGGGTGTGATCACATGCGTGTTGGAGACTCTAATCCAACAACTCTCATGGTCAAGTAAACTGTGTTAAAAGTCTTTTATTTGAATTTTTTATGTAACTGCGTTCAAAGACTTCAATTGACTTGGAAGTATATAAAATCTTCATTCTATATTCATCTCATCTCATCCCATCCCATCCCATCCCATCCCTCACCTCGCTCATAACATCAGATATATTTACAGTGTTTTGCTTTTGCCTTCTCTTCTCTTTTTGGGTATCAAATTCAAATGGGGTGTTTAGGTTGGAAGTATCAATTGTTCTGTCTTCTAGTTCTACTCTCCTTTCTCTTTCATCTTCAATCGTCTTCTTCTTCTTCCTTGTCATCAATCTCACCATGCTCTGCTTTACTCCATTTTAATAGCTCTCTTTCTCTTCACAGATCCGCTTCTCCTTCTTATTACGCATCTAGAATTCAGATGTGTGATAATTCATATCCAAAGACAGCCTCTTGGAAGGAAGATAAGGACTGCTGTAGTTGGGATGGGGTCGTGTGTGACAAAACCACACGCCATGTTATTGGCCTCGACCTCAGTTGCAGTTGGCTCAATGGCCCCATTCATTCCAACAGTACCCTCTTCTTTCTTCCCCATCTCAGGATCTTGAATCTCGCTGGCAATTGCTTCAATGAATCCCTAATTTCGCCTGAGTTTGGCAAGTTTAAGACTTTGACTCATCTTAACCTTTCTTATTCCTGTTTTTCTGGCAAAATCCCGAACGAAATCTCTCATTTGTCTTCGCTGGTTTCACTTGATCTTTCACTCAACGATGAGCTTTTAATTGAAACCCCAGGATGGAAAAGAGTCATTTATAACCTTACTCGGTTAAGGGAACTTCTTCTGGATTGGTCAGATATGTCCTCAATCAGACCTAATTCCTTGATGAACCTATCCTCCTCTTTGACAACTCTTAGTCTCAATGACTGTATGTTGCAGGGAAAAATCCAAAATAACTTCCTCTGCCATCCCAGTATACAAACCCTTGATCTAGGGTTTAATGATAATCTTGATTTGGGTTCGCTTTCAAAGTGTAATTGGAGTAGTAATTCTCTGAAGTTCTTAGATCTCACTTTTATAAGTTTTTTAGGAGAATTACCTTATTTTATCAGCAATATGAAGTCCTTGAAGCATTTGAATCTTGCTAATTGCAATTTGATTGGGTCAATTCCAACATCACTTGGAAATCTTACAAAGCTTACTTCTTTGGATATGTCATTTAATAATTTCAGTGGTGAGATTCAATTGTTATTTTTAAATTTTAGTTGTTTTTTGCTTTTGCATGAACTAACAATTTTTTAAAATTATTGGGGAATATTTCAACAGGTTTGCTGCCGTTGTCACTATTGAACTTGCCCCATCTCTCAACTTTACACCTTGGCTATAATCAACTTGTTGGTCCCCTTCCTAATCACGTAAGTGGTTTTAATCTAATTGATCTCTCACTAGGTTCAAATTTCCTAAATGGGACACTGCCATCTTGGTTGTTCAATTTACCCTCTTTGGTGACGTTAAGTCTTGATGATAATCAATTCATTGGTGAGATTGATGAATTCAAGTATAATTCATTGGAGTATCTTGATTTGGGTTATAATAAGTTACAGGGCTCTATACCAAGGTCAATATCTAGATTTGTTAACCTTACTTATCTATTTCTCTCATCAAATAACTTGAGTATTATGTTAGAGTCAGAAATGTTTTCAAAGCTCAAAAATCTCGAGTTACTTGATTTTTCAAATAATAACTTAGTTAGCATCAACAATAATGTCACCTATACCTTGCCCAATCTTCAACTGTTGAACTTGTCTTCTTGCAACATTAGTGAATTCCCAATTTTCTTAAGAACAGCAACAACATTACTACTCTTAGACCTTTCCAAGAACAAAATTTATGGTCAAGTTCCAAGATGGTTGGGGGATGTGGGGAGGGATTCATTATATTTTCTTGATCTTCGTGACAACTTGCTTCAAGGACCATTTCCCAATCTAAGTTTTCTTAGTCTACGATATATCTTTGTCTCCAATAACAAATTAATTGGAGAAATCCCTTCTTTAATTTGCAATGCAAGTTCCCTTTATGTTCTAGACTTATCTCGTAACAACTTAAGTGGCATGGTTCCTAAGTGTTTGGTGCAATCTAATGTCCTCTCAGTGTTGGATTTGCGAATGAATAGCCTTCATGGTACCATCCCTGCAACATTTTCCACGGGAAATAAGTTTAGGAATATTAACCTTAATGGCAATCAATTGGAAGGGCCATTGCCAAGATCTTTAGCAAATTGTAGGAACTTGGAAGTTTTAGATCTTGGAAGTAATAAGATAAATGGAACCTTCCCTTATTGGTTGGAAGGTCTTTTAAATTTACAGATTCTTGTCATAAGATCCAACAAATTTCAAGGTTGTATAGGCAATCCTAAGACCAAATTTCCTTTCCCAAATTTGCGAATCCTTGACATCTCTAACAATGAATTTAATGGTCCTTTGCCAATAAAATATTTCAAATTTTTGAAAGCCATGACAAATGTGGATGAAGGAAAAGTTGCACTAAAATATATGGGAGATGGGTATTATCAGGATTCTTTGAATGTGATGATGAAAGGGTTATATATTGAGTTGGTGAGAATCCAAACTGTCTTCACGAACATTGATTTTTCAAAAAATAGTTTCAGTGGAGAGGTGCCAATGATAATTGGGAGGCTAAAATCACTAAAGGGGCTCAACTTTTCTCACAATAACCTTACAGGTTATATTCCATCATCATTTGGAAATTTGAGCAATCTTGAATGGTTAGACCTCTCTTTCAACAAGCTTATCGGGGAGATTCCTAGGCAATTGGCAAATCTGTCGTGGCTTGAAGTTTTAAATCTGTCGCATAACCAACTTACAGGACACATACCTTCAGGAAAGCAATTTAATACATTTGATAATGATTCATACACTGAAAACTTGGGATTATGTGGATTTCCATTGTCAAGAAAGTGCAATAGCCATGCGGCAAAGAAACCACCACCATTGACCTTACAACAAAAAGACAATATAGAGCCTCAAAATGGGTTTAGTTGGCAAGCTATATCGATGGGTTATGGATGTGGAGTGATATTTGGAATGTTGATGGGATATCTTATGTTTAAAATTGGAAAACCAAAGTGGATTGTGAGGATGGTCAAGTTAGAGTAACATATCATGCTTAGAAGGTTGAAGAAGAATGTCCAAAGACATGGAGGAAAAAATAATTAGTCAAAACAATTTGTGGGTGGTTTTGCTAGAGTTTTTAAAGAAGGTTTCAAAGGCATGTTGTACTATGTTGTAAATTGTGGAAACTACTTCATCATAAAATGGTTGGGAGTCTATGTAGAATGCATCTGTTGTGGGTCTTCCTTATTTATAGATTATGGGGTTTTCAACCAAGGAGGAGATTCTGGGTGTGTGGGAATCTGACTTCAATGGCTAAATAGAAATTGACTCCAAATTTGACACTAATGTTGAAGCCCAGTAGAAAGCGGAGCTCTCCTTCAACCCTGTCCGTGTGGCAATATTAGGCTAAAGAAGAAGCCTCTTTAAACACTCACTTCTTCATCATCCTTGTTCACTTTCTTCTTCATTTTTTAAACAATGGAGATAGCATAGAATTGCTATTTAGGAGAATATCAACTTCTTTCATGGTCCTCAAAGACACAAGACACCATTCTTTGCCAAGGTATGCCTCCCTCTTTAGTTACATCTTTGGGTGCTTTTGTCACTTTCTTATCCATTTTTCTCTAAATTCAAAGGCTCATTCAATGGAAAATCAAGATGCTGGGCTTTTTAATTATTATTTATAAAGTAAGTGTTTGATTTATTTATTTTAATACAGTTGGTTGGCATTGTTGCTGTTGAAGTAATTGGTAAGCCCAAAATCTCTTTCCACCTTGCAATTTGGTTTTCTATTATTATAATATTTGTCTTTTATTGATCTGATTCGTTTGCCCAATAAGATTCAAGGTTGTTGCCTCCAGTGTTTCAAAACATATCAGTAACCTTTGTGCTCTTGAATAGATCAAGACCTCTACGGCTAACACAAAGGTCCTATTTCTCTCTTTCTTGATTTTTAAATTTGTTAACCATATCCTTGTGTATTCAATTTTTTTTTTTTTTTTTTTTTTTTTTGCGTCCATTTTTTGATTTTTTGGTGAATGCATTTCTTAATATTTAACATTTGTTATCCATGTTGAATGTGAATATTGTCACTTTTTGATTGATTAAAAAAAAAAAATGAGAATTCCACTAGGTTGAAGGTTCAAGATGATATTGAGATTGTATGGTAATATATTACCATGTTAAAATACCAATTCTTCCAAAAATTTAAATTGTTAGAAAATGGTCAGTTTAATCTTTTAACCATATTCCAACAAGTATCATTTCTCAAAGAGGCTATGGCAGTTAAGTCATGGTGTCTAATAAAATCCTAGGTATATACCTAGTACCAAATGTAAAGTTTGAGGAGACATTAAGGCTTGGTTTGAGGTTGCAAAGAGAATTTTTTGTTAGTGAATAGTCAAGTTGTAATTGGGGGGGAGGGCATTTCTCTAATTTTGATGATAGGCATAATTGAGGGTTTTAGACTCTTAGTTTGATTCTTTGCAAGGTTAGTTGCAGCTTCCATTTAGTTTCCTGCTTGCTCTGTTTTTGTTATTAGATGTTGCAGCATTTAGCTGCTGGAGTTTGCCGTTTGTATGGTTTCATTCGTTAAAAAAAAAAGTTACAGTTATCTATGATTTTCCTTAAGGACCTTGATTATATTTGCTTGCTTAGTTTTTACATTTCAAAACAATCTAGAGCAAAAGTGGGCATTCAAACCTAAATTCCCTTGCAGCCAAACCTTAATGTTCTAACTAAATTAACTTTTTTTTTTTTTTATTGATAACATTGCTCCTGTGGTTTTTTTTTTTTTTTTCTTCATTTACCGTGTTCTTTTTTGCAGTTTAATTATTGAGAAGTTCTAGATTTGGATAGAAAGCAAAAGAAAATGCAACATTTGAGGAATGTTCTGCAACAGTTGAGGTTCATATCATTTAGGAGTTAAAAGTCAAAGGTGATTGAGATTTCAACGGTAGCTGTGCAATCCCTTTTCCTTCTTTTTTTCTTTTCAATTTCTATATTTGCATTTTTATTTAATGTATCTTACTATTAAGATATTAAATTTACTTATAAACAAATTTAGATGTTTCAAGTTCAACTCTCAGTGACCAAAATGATATAGATCTCTCTAGGCATGTTGAATCATGTAATTCTCAGTATGGTTAAATCTTGAAAGGTCCAATTAGTCTAAAGGTTTTGCTTTGTTTTTTCTTTTTACAATTTAGGTTTAGCTTTAGTGATCCATATTCTAGCAATTATTCTTACCTCTAGGTTGGCCAGATTTGGGATTTAATGATGCATTTGATTTGAATTCATCTTCAATGACCCTTACCTTTGTCAATAATGATTCCGACTCCAGTCTGTACCCATCATCATAGAAAATTAGAACATATTAATCAAACTTCAAAAAATATGCCTCCATCTTGCCAAGCTAGGCTTCCTTCTTTAGTTAAATCTTCTTTCTTCTACTTAAAAGAATAATAAATAATGCATTGAGCCATGTTGTGAGTAGAACATAACTTTGCAGTTCTATTATAAATAAGCTTAGGAGTAAATAAGAACTATATCTCCTGAAATGAAGTGGTAGAAAGTGATTTAACTTTCCACTCAAGGCAGGCCATTTAAATGGGGCTATCATGGTTTATCTTCTGCAGGAGTTTCCTTGAAAGTGATCTGACTAAGTCATGATGTTTAATAAAATCCTTGGTATATATCTTGCGTTAAGTGATTCTGTGGGGTATGGATTGGTTGAAGGGTAAAATTTTTGAAAGCAACATATGCAAACCTTCTTGGTCTATGGTGGTTTATTATATTTGGCTTCAAAGAAATGCTCTTGTATGTAATGGCAATGTAAAGTCTGAGAATGCTATCCTGCATTGGATTAGAAGAGAGATTAAGGCCTAGGTTGAGTTCGTAATGAGAATGAAAAAATTGTTAATGAATAATCTTATGTTGTAATTCTTTGGAAGAGAGGGAGGGGGCTTGCATTTCACTACCTTGTATGATAGCCATAATTGAGGGGTTTTAGTTCAATTATCTGTACGATTGGTTTCAGTAGCTATTTAGTTTGCTTCTTGCTTTGTTTGTATAGTTTGTTTACTTTAAAAATCCATTCATTCATAGGGGGAGAAAGTTTATGCTTATCTTTGGTTCTAAAACCTGTTATTTTATATATTCATGTTTCCCAAAGCCAAATTAGATCTATGATCTATGTTTCATTTCTTCTTGGCAAAACTCAAGGTATTTTCTGCCTTCTATTTTCTTTTGTACTTTTTGATCTTTAAATAGTTTTGTTGTTTACTTTTATAAAAATAAAAAATTCTATTGTCTACTTGAATATCAAATTAGTATTTGCTACACAAGAAGCTGCATATATAATCTCTAAAAACACCACCCTTTTCTCCCCCCATAAATTATGATTATTTGTTACATTCATGCAAAGTGTTTGATAAAATACCTGAGGGTCTTGTTCTTTTTATTAGAATTTGATATTGATACCTTCTATTTCATCTTGCAAGCCCCTAATAGAAATTTCAATTTTTATGAGGTTTGAATCAAAATGGAATCATTTTATTTTGTTGTAGAGAAGATGCAATGAATGATAGGATGATATTACCCTATACCTTAAATTTTTTTGATTTCACTCTACTGCTATATAAATCTCTACATGGAATGAAGTCTTAGGTTAATTAAGCTCTACTCCACTTTATTGCATTTGAGCCATTTGCACAAAAGTGTGCTCTTAGGAACCATTTGTGGTGTGTGATAATGAAAGTAGTGAAAGCGAAATACATGGATTTTGTTGGGAAGGAAGCACTTAATCGTTCAGGCATCCAACAACTAAACTATGGTGCTTCTTTAGGTAATAGAATGGTGAAAATTACCCTTAGCTAAATATACATTTCTTCAAAGCATGAATTTGAGAATCCACTTGATGCTTTTCTTAGTGTTGTTTGATTTAATGTTTTTTTGCTGCCCACAATTTGGATGGTATGGAATCAATTTTTCAATTATTGAGTTAGTACTGTACTAATAAAAGAAAAAAGTTGATGGGTTATGAATCTTTGCATTGAATCAGTATCTTATTTATAGTTTTCACTAAAATCAATTTAATTATGCATTCTCTTTGTTCTTGCTATTGGTGAGCACTATTAGTCACCGGTATCCTAGCTCCTTTGCCTTAGAGCTACTTCAAGATAGTTTCCTGATGTACCAACATTATGGAATCAGCTTTGGAATTGTTCCATTCCTCAAAGATTCTGGTCCCTGCTATATTTCTGGCTTTAAATGTGTGTCTCCTCCTTTTATTCTTCTTGTGCCTTGCCCTTGCAGCTTTGACATTTAGTTGCCAGACCTGAACAAACTCAATGGTGGATGCATCATGTCTTTCCTTAGTTTAAGGCCTGTTTTTGTTCTTGTATGCATCATGGTACCTGCAAACGAGAGCTAAGTATGTGGGCACCACTTCAATTGGATTAGGGTGTTTCTCTCATGGATGACTTGATTTTTGTGAAGCTAGATTTTCTATAGGGTGGTGAAGATCACTTGCAAGAAGGCCACATTGTCTTGGAGGTATAGCTTATTAGTTGTGATGCACCTTGTTAACCAGTGTTTTACTGAAGTCTGTCCTAACTCTTATTTTCTAAGGGACAAATCTAATCCCAACTAGATAGCCCTTTCCAAGGGGTAAGCTAGAAATATGAGGTGGTTTCATTCTCCTCTTGGAAGAAAGGCTAGTTGCTAGGGGCCTGAATATCTCTGTCTCAGATTCATGAGATTCATTCTGACTGGTAGGCTGTCATGAAATTTTTTCCAAATGAAGGTAATGATTTTTACTGGCAATTTGCTTTCCAAATGCTGGACCAAACCTCATTAGGTGTACCAAGTACCTTGGCCTCATTTGGGTCATTATGACAATTAGCTAGATGGAGCAGGTTTTAGGCTTTTTTAACCTGGTATTCACCCAAGCTGGAGTGATGCCAAACAAGCCTATTTTGGCCCCCATCAATTTTGGGGAGGGGGTAAGAGTAAGATAGGATTGTGTTACTTAGGGATGAATGGTATAACTTCTTAACTAGGTTACTAGATCTGGTGGCAAGTTCTGGTTGAGCCATTGATTAGGTCAGCCACAGTTTTGTGGACATGCTGATGAACAAAGCAATCCTGGCTCATGAGATTTAAGAGTGATTTTTGTTTGTAGCAATGAGATTTATGATTTTTTTTTTTTTTTTTTTTGTTGGCAAGAAATTTTGGTTAAATTTGTGATTCTTGCATATATTTTTCTTGTTATGGAGGATGTTAACTTTTGCATCTAGTTTCTATTTTCCCTCACTCAAGTTGTTTCTTAATGGTATAACTTTTCCTGGTTCAAAGCAGCAATAGGCTGTAGACGTGGCAAGCATTCTTGCCTCCATTTTGAAAGGGAAAATTATTGGAGTTCATAGGTATTAAGCATCTTTTTAGCCTTTTATTTTTCTGTTATTGAAAATATGCGATGAACAAAGTAATCTTAGGTTCATAATTCTTTTGTAGCAATGATATATGTGATATCTTCTTATTATGTACTTGTTGGCATGGGTATATGCCTAGATCATTTACCCTGGTCCCCATCCTTGGTGCACATGTTCATGTGGTAAAGGTTTGGAGTACTTCTTAATATGTACATTCTAAAAAACCAAAAGTATTAGTGTAGGTTGGTTTAGGTTTTTCCTATTTGGTCCCTACTTTATTTGGTGTTTATTTGTCTACTTCTGGTGTTATATCACAAACAAGAATGCACTTACATGTCTTAATTTCTTGCAGGACGCTATGCAAACATGGTTGGTGAGGAGCTGCAGTAACAGACTTTAACTTGGCAAAAGATAATTTTCAAGAAAGCTTCTTGATGGTGTTTTGTTTCTTAGTATGGAATTAGTTTACTATGCCAAAATGAATTTTAGTTGTTTATGTTGGGACTCATTTTGTGGATACACCAATTTTATATTACTAAATTAAAATACTAATTATGGGTGATTTGCAGTTGGTGTTTGCAGAAATGATTAAGCACTTAGTTTTGACTGTCATGCTTGCATTGTGATGAAGAAGCTCATTAACATAGGGGGTGTGTGTGTGTGTGTTTTTTGGGGACAAGAATGTGCTGCCCAATTTTGTTAAGCTTCTCCTTGCCTAGTTGTAGTTGTTTATGTTAAACTCCGATGACCAATTGCTTGCTCTCTTTTCTGGTTCCCTTTTTGATTGGGCTAGGGATTAGGGACACATCTAGTGATTCTCTTCCTTTATTCCTTAGCTCTCTTCCTCTTTTTAATCAATGTTTCTTTTTCTTTTTTTTTTTAATATGTTTTTGCTTTTTCATCTTTTTTTGTACTTTTGATATGCTAGTGCTATTTTGCATTTAGCAACTTTTTGAATATACATCTTTCTTACCTATCAAAAAAAAAAAAAAAAACTCCTTTTGCAGCTACATCATTATTATGTTAGTATTTCTAAATGATATGCAATTTGGTTTCAGTGTGTGTACTGAATGATTAAGCACTTGATTTTGTTTGCCATGCTTGCATTGTAATGAAGATGCTTGCCAACACAGTTTGTGTGTGTGTGTTTTGTGGACATGAATATGCTGCCTAGTTGTGTTAAATTTCACCTTGTTCAGTCAACTGGAGAGCAGTATGTAGAAAATTGCACGATACCATCTAATAAGGGCTTTGCAAACGGACTTGATCAACCAATTGGTTGAAAGCTCCTTTGAGTTCTGTTTAGGCTCCCCAAGTTTAAATGTTTTTTACCATAATGAAGTTCTTTTAAATGTTGTAATCCTGAAAGTTGTTGGTGATGCAAACATTACTAGATAGGCTCCTAACCTTGGAGGCCTTGTTTTAAGAGGCAAATTGCACACATAAGGCATTGGAATAAGCCAAATGCTTCATTGGGTTTTCAATTGTTTAATAATCTTGAGAAATACACGTATAAATTTTTACTTAAAAAAAAAAAAAAAAAAAAAAAAAAAAAAGGGAGATTAGCAAATAAATGTGATTGTATAAAAAAGACATCGGCAAGCAATTAAATGTGGTAGCATGTATGAATCTGATATTGAAGGTGATGCAAACATATATATAGCTAGATAGGCTCCTACGATTAGCTGCAACATCTATAGGGTGTGTATGTAAGATTGTTATCCTAGTATTCTTCTCTTATTTTACACTTATTTTCTATCTTCTATTAGGTTCTATCAATTTGGTCTCGTACTGAGTCATTGCCTTTGCCTCTGATTTGCACCCATTCATTAAATGAAGTCCACTGTATAAATGCACAAACACTTTGTTTTTCCCCTTTATTGATTGAGCATTATCGGTTTAAACATATGAAATCTGTGTGATTCTGGTCTTTTTGTATAAATGAAATGCACTTCTTTTGAAGGTAATCACTTCATTGTTTCCTATGTTTCATCTAAATGCAAAAGAAAATTTGTCAAGTGTTTCCTCATGTCAAGAGGGGTTTTTTTAGCCTAAATTTATATACCCTTGCAAGTGATATAAGAATACATATTCTCTTTTGCTTCTTATTGACATTAGTTTGGCATGAGAACTATGTGGAGTTCGAGGACCGAAGAGTACTAGACCGGGGATTAACTTGCCTAATCTAGACCCAAAAGGGTAAACGAGCTCGGAGGACTCTGTCCACCCGAGGAGAGTAAAAGAATCGGGACAATTGATGGTGGGAGGAAACTTCTTGATGGATATACCTTCCACCTCTGCATTCAATGCCCTACACTAACCTTATTAGCTGCATATATATGGAAATGACCCCTGCATAGTAACTTTATAACTAGCAACCCTTTCTACCACCTTTAGTAGAATCTTGATGGGATAAGTATTTTAAAAAATGCCTTGTGATGTACAAGTGGAGGGCTAGGATGCATGGAAATGGGATATAAAAGGAAGGGAATCCCCTTGAAAAAGGGGATGAACATTCTAAGGACTTTTAGAATAGAAAAGAGAATGGTGAATAGTCTGGTGTAAAATTTAAATTGAATTTATATACTGGAAGTTGATCCTCGGACTTGCCCGATGAGGATATTATCCTAAATCGTTGTTTAAATCACACCCATATATTACCATGGACTCTTTGGCCTTAAGCTTGGGCTTAGTGTAGTATTGCACTTGGACTTGTTTCTCACTCTCTCTAAAAATTCTAGGCGAAAAGCCACTTTCAGTCCTTACATTTTCAAATGATTTTCATTTTAGTCCCTACATTTTATTTTTACCGTTTTTAGTCCCTATCCTAAAAAACGCTTCTCGTTTAGTCCTTACCATTACATCAGAAACGGAAAAAGCTGACGTGGCAAATTGCAGGAATAAAATAATATTAAATTAATGTTCACGTGACCTAAATTAATAATAAAAAATGTTTTTTGGCATTAAAAAATACCACGTCAGGATCTAAATTAAAAAAATTAATTTATTAATTTTAACTAAATAAAAAAATTAAAAACAGAATTAAAACTAAAAATTATATGAATTAAGATCTAAGTGTATCTTGATCAAGAACAACAAGATCATGAACCCAGATCCAAGAACACAAACCCAGAAATTAAAAATAAAAAAAAATTTCTGGGTGACTGAAGAAATCATGGTACCATCTCCGGCTTCTGTCAGACACCCCAGTCGGGTTCCCACTTGGGACGCCATCGTGCTCACCGCTCTTCAGCTAGCAACTCCTCCAGCAATCAGAGACGAACAACCCAGATTTTTCTCTTATGCCAGTACTAAGTTCAATCCGATTCAACCCAACAGGCCAACGACAAGTAGTATGAGGAGTACAGTCAAGTCGTTTAGTGGCCCCAAGGTCGTTTCAAATCCGGTCTCAAGGGTCAAGATCGTGAACCCTGTTGCACCCAATGATTGCCATAGCGATTGCAACTCGTCGTCGTCGGTGGTTGATGATGACAATGACGACTACTGTGTTCTCACCTCCTCGTTTCGTAAGATCCAGCCGTTCGATCTGAATCTACCTCCTCTGATGGATGAAGATTTCAGCATTGCTGATGATCTTCAAGCCACCGCTTTGTGTATCTAATTATGGATCTAATGGTCAACTTTTTTTTTTTCTCTTACTTTCTGTTTTTTCTATCTTATTTTCTCAGGAAAATTATATAAAAAAAAATTTGTTCCAGTGGTTGAACGTTGAAGAGAAATTGGTTTTTTTTTTTTTTTTTAAATCCTTTTGTGTTAGATTATAACTCCTATGGTGTAGAATAGTAGGGTATTTGAGTTGTTATGCGGTCTTGGAGTTTCTTCAACTTTCATGGGTTATGAATTATTTTGTCTCTGTATTGTTGAAGATAATTAGATCGTATTACAAAGCAGTGTATGAGATCTGCTATAGCGACAGCGAAACTGGTGTTTGATTTTAGAAATTATTGGAAGAATTGGAATTAGGGGTTGGTGCCTTGGTGGGTCTTCATGTGGAAGGTGTTAATTTTTTTTTTTTTAATTTCTAGGTTTGTGTTCTTGAATCTGGGTTCATGATCTTGTTGGTCTTGTTCAAGATACACTTAGATCTCAATTCATATGATTTTTAGTTTTTAATTTTTTTTATTTAGTTAAAATTAATAAATTAATATTTTTTTTAATTTAGATGCTGACGTGACATTTTTTAATGCCAAAAACATTTATTATTATTAATTTAGGCCACATGGACATTAATTTAATATTATTTATTCATGCCGTTTGCCACATCAGTTTTCTCCGTTTCTGATGTAACAACAGGGACCAAAACGGGAAGTGTTTTTTAGGATATGGACTAAAAGCGGTAAAAATAAAATGTAGTGACTAAAATGGGAATCGCCTGAAAATATAGGAAATAAAAATGGTTTTTTTCCAAAATTCTGTTGTTTTGGTTTGATTTGAAGGACAATGTACCACTAATCTATATGGGCTTGGGTCTTTATTTTCTGAGTACTTACAAGAACTATAGTTATAGTATTGTCTTGATTTTTATCAGATTTAGAAATTGGTCTTCAAATTCAAATCATATCAAATCAAAACATTGAAATTGTGTAATTCACTCAAAAACTAAAATATTAATATCAACTAAGGAATAATAAGAATATAAAGAAAGATTATACCACATGTCATTAAATTAAACAATTAAAAAAATAATATTACTTTTTGTTATCTATATTTTTAATAAATTTAGATTTATAATAAGTACTCTCAATCCAAATATGTTTTTTCCCATTCTTATGTAAATGCACTAAATGGACCAAACATGGCCAAAGTTGATCTAAATAGATTGAAATGGATCGAATTTATAGAATTGGCCCAAGTTAATTGAATGAACTGAAGTGGATTAAAGTGAACCAAATGGACTAAAATAGACCAAATTAGATGAAATGGGCCAAATCATCAAGCACATCATCTTTTTTTCTTTTTTCTTTTTTATTGATTTGTTCTTCTATTTTTTTTATAATATAAATATATTAACCGATTGACATTACATATTCATTTTGAACAGCAATTTTTTTTCCTAATAATATGTTAGATGGTTTAATATATTTAATGTTATCAAAAAAATAGAGGAATGAATCAAAAAAAAAAAAAAGGTACTATGATTGATGATGTGGCTCAACAAGAGCATGAAAATATTAAGGCTATTTTTTGACTTTTAGATTATAATATATAGATATAGATAAGTTATTATGACTTTTGGCCACTTCATTATTATCTTATCATAATTTTTTTTTTTTTTTCATATACCTAAAGTTCAGATCACACCCTCACTTTATTTTTGTAATAATGGACAAGTGGATATATAATAGATTTAAAATGAGGTGGAGGATATCACTAACTTGTATAATGTTGTTTTGCTTTTTTTTTTTTTTTTACTGAAATGATAGAATGTCATGCTGTTCGCTATCTAGCCAAGAAACTGAACAAAAGAAGATATAAAAAGGTGGGTTATTGACTCAAGAAGTAGAAGTAAAAAATTAAAAATCCAACAATAAGGCTCATTCTTGATGAAGGCTTATGACAATGGTTTTAAAAACCATAACAATCAAAAAATTGGAAATAGATCTTGTAGGGTCACAAATTGTAGCCCACACCTAGATGGAAACAGGAGATGGGCCCAATAAGCCCAATACAATAAATTTGTGAGAGAGTGGGTCAAAGAATTGGGCTAATAGCGAGTCTTATAACAGTTACTGAAGGTTAGGTAATTGGCCGAGGAGACTAAAACACCTAAACAGGTTAAGATCTTATGTCCGAGGAGTAAGTTTTGGGCTAATTGATAGATTCGAGCAAGGTCCGAGGGGTATGATCTTAGATAAAATACTTTCCTTTAGGTTGGATTTTTTCAGATGCTACAGTAGTTATTTCTTAATGTTTCTTCTTTTTCCCTCGTGTCCTTTCTTCTGGAGGTTTTACTCCATTATATAGTCCTTCTTTGATCGATCCTACCGTCCACTTGTCTGCCATCTAGCCTGGTACTTGAGTTTCTGTCTCAACTCTCACAGCTTTTTGATTTTCTGGGGACAAAGGTGGTTAAAAACACTGTTCAGATGTCTTCTCCACATTAATGCGGCCAAGAAAGCTGCTGTAATGCATTTAATGCGGTGGTAGCAGCTTTTTTCCAAGATATTTCTGCATCCTTATCCCTTCCATGTGCATCGGTAATCTATCTTCACCTCTGGAACTTCCTGGAAGGTGGACTAAGGGGAAGCCGAGGCTCCTCTTATCGACATATGCCATATCCGAGGAGAGTACTCCTCTCGGATCAACCTCCCTGGATACTTACGCGTTCTACTGATAGTTACGAGGGTTCCCTATGATTTCCTCTCCTCGGACGTATTGTTAATGAAACGTTGTACCTGAGCCCACCTCATGGGCCCAGGTTTTACTCCCCCACAATAGCCCCTCAAAATTCTAATTTTTCTCTCTAATCCGAGAAGGAAAGTTAGGATTTTGATGTACATAAGTAATTACGATGTAGTCCTTAACAGTATTTAAATTTAGGCGCGTGTAAGGGTTATTTTTGCCATTTCGCGAGGGCTTCTGACGCTTGGGAACTCGCACAATCATCATTAAACGCTTAGAATTGCGTTTCAACCCAGACATCCTACGGTGAAATACGAATCCAACGGTCCAGATCTCAACTTCAATATTTGGGCGGGATTGTGGTTTTTCCTTTTTCCATCCCCACTATAAAAACCTCCAGGCGTTACTTTTTGCTTCTTATCAGAGCTTGCAACTTCAGAGTGTTCATATCCAGGCATCCACCATTTTTTCACAAGAAAGAGGGCTTGACGATCTTTCAGCGACCAGAGGAACAATCCGTGTTCATTCTCACGTAAGTTTCGCACTCCGACCTCCGCCGTATCCTCGGCTAACCTCCTCGGCTAACCTTTCCACCTTATAGAGACTAACAATGGGTAGATTCGAGCGCTTAGTAAACACTCCGGCCATGATAGAGTTGTTCAAAGAAAAGTACCACATTCCCTCGGAGGTGGTGGTACGTCATTGCACCACAGAGGGAGTGGAGTTTGACCGGAAAGTAGGAGAGGTGGTCATCCCTATGATTGCCTTCATAGAAGGGGGGATGACCATCCCCATGGGTAGGATTACACGGGACTATCTTCGCGCCCATAGGCTCTGTCCCCATCAGTGTGCCCCCAACTTCTTTAGAGTCCTAGGGTCAATCGACGCTTTGGACCGGCATCTGGGGCTAGGATTGACGTGGCATGACGTCGCCCACCTATATGAAGGCCATATAGAGACTCGGGCAGGCTTTTACCTTAAGTCCCGTAGCAACGTGGTCAAACTGATATCCTGCCTCCCCAAGTCTAATAAGGGGATGAAAGACGACTACCTGATCCTGTCGGGGCCTTGGAGTGACGGCTTAGCCTGCCCAACCAAGGCTGGGACACCAGGTGGAGCAACCTAGACTTAGGATTTCTAACTTTAGCATTGAGGAGCATTCTGATGCCTTTACGCTTATTTGCTTAGTTGTTTTATGTTAGTGTTACTGTTATTATATATTTTTTTGTAGCCGAGGCTTAACAATGTGATTTACTTGCTTGACAGATAAATTTTTTACCAATCCGAAGCTCAGCCTGATCAACGTTCCAGCACTGAATTACCTGCTGAGATCAGAGCTTTTTGTAAACGACGACAGGCAACTACGAGCGGTTCACCTCATTTTGGATTTCGAGCCCATTTCGAGGTCGTATTTAGACGTCGGCAACTCCATCCGAGCAGGAGACCATCGTTTGGCGTGTATAGACGTGTCTCGGCCAAACTTCCTCGCCAACTACGATCTTCCTCCAGTTGACCATCCCATTCCACAGGGGATTCCCCTTGCTGCCGCACCGCTGCGCGAAGTACCACTTGGGGAAGCTATCCTCCGAGAAGGTACAGCTTCTTCTTCCTCCCTCGAACTAGAGATTGACAAGTTCAGGTTTGAAGAAGAAACAGTCTTTATATCAGAGGCCGAGGAAGGAGCGGACGAGCAGTCGTGCGTGCAAACTCCAGCTCAAGTGATAACATACATTGCCGATACAACTGACGAGGAGGAAGACATGGCTCCCCGAACTGGCCCTTCTTTGAAAGAGTTGATGAAGGGCAGGAACAAAAGGCCATCTCCTCAAAATAAGGGCAAATCCAAGCAAACTGCATACCCTCCCCCTCCTCCGCCCCAGGTGCCTGCCGACCTCGGGCTCAAACCAAACCCAGATCTGAGGAGGAAGAGGCCAGTGGAGCCCACCGAGGAGGGGGAGTTAGGCCCGTCAAGGGGCAATAAGTAGGCCAGACCTACTCAAGAACGTCGGAGTAGGGGGCCCACTCTGTGGAGAGCCGAGAGGAGCAACCACCAGCCCAGGTTCGTCAGTCACCACGGACTTGGTCGCCAGTGCTGGAGGTTGATGGTGGCCCCATATCGGTGGATGCCTCACTTAGGCACTTCCGCGGTGGTCATGCAGGCCGACTGGCTGATGCTTTGCTGCAGCCCCTCCTCCTACCCACGGACTTGGCGGCTTACAGGAGTTTCGATTATCCTGACTTACTCCTTTCTATGAAAAGGGACTCGGCTATGGTAAGTACAATTTGGTTTCTTTTTATTTGTCTATTATTTCTTAAATCTAAACCACTTTTTAACTTTCCATAACAGGTCGCGCAACAAGTGTACGTGGCTGAGGATTGGGCGAAGCGCTTTCGTGATGAGACAAAGGCTGCCCATGAGGCCCGAGAGACTGCGGAGGACCATCTGAGTGTGCTGAGAACTCAACAAAAGCAGATGGCCGAGCAGGTGAAGAAAGCTACCCAGGACAAGGCCAGCGCTGAGGCTGGCTTAAGAACGACTGAGAAGCAGGCTGAGACTCTTCGCAGCGAACTACACCTCTGCGAAATTAACCTAGAAACGGAGAGGCAGATGGTGAAAGATCTGCGCGAAGAGCTCCGTAAGGCTAAGGAAGCTGCACAGCTACAAAAGGAGGCAGCCGAGGCCGAGAAGCAAGCCTCTTATGCTCTGGGGGTGGAAGAGACTCAGAGCAGGTTGACTGAAGAATTCGCTTCTGTCGCCAGGGACTACTGTGACGTTACATGGGAAAAAGCCCTTAACGCTGCTGGGGTCCTTGCTGACTCCACCCTTAGGGGGCCTGAGAGCGTGTACTATGATCCTGAAATTCAGCCGCTCCCAGGTTCTGATTCTCCTCCTTCAGAGCAGCCAGCCCCAGTATCCGAAGCTCCTGCGACAAATCAAGCTCTTCCAGCTCCTGTGGAAGTCCCAACAGCCTCCCATCAAGACGCTGGTCAAGGGGAAAGAGTTGAGGCCTCCCAGGGTAAGGCTCCAGATGCTGCCACTTCGCAGTCCGAACAAGTAGCTGACCACCAAGCTCCCAAGACCAAGGCCTAGGATATTTGTTTTAGTGTTGTTTTCTTTTTGTTTTCTAGGTTTAGTATTTTAAAGATTTGTACTGTGTTCTAATCATTAATGAAGATATACTCTTGTTTTACGTATTATGGCAAATAACAGTAAATCCTTCTGCTATCATTTCATTTTTTTTTTTTTACTTGTGTTATATGAATGACTAATTTGATTAAGAAGTTCTGGAAATTGGGTTAACATATAACTAGATAAATATAACTAAATTTAACAAGAAATTTGAGTCAGGCATTTATGTCTATATTTGAATGCTTAAAAGGAAAATAGAACAAGTGTTAACTAACCCAAATCATCTGGTCAGAAGTCTCCAGTCATGATTGGATTTAAGTTTAAACACCTGAGAGGACGGCGAGAGTGTTAACTAACCCAGATCATTAGGTCCGAGGACTCATGCATGATTGGATTTAAGTTTAAACACTTCATAGAACGGTAAGGGTGTTAACTAACCCAGATCATCTGGTCCGAGGACTCATGCATGATTGGATTTAAGTTTAAACACTTCATAGAACAGTGAGGGTGTTAACTAACCCAGATCATCTGGTCCGAGGACTCATGCATGATTGGATTTAAGTTTAAACACTTCATAGAACAGTGAGGGTGTTAACTAACCTAGATCATCTGGTCCGAGGACTCATGCATGATTGGATTTAAGTTTAAACACTTCATAGAACAGTGAGGGTGTTAACTAACCCAGATCATCTGGTCCGATGACTCATGCATGATTGGATTTAAGTTTAAACACTTCATAGAACAGTGAGGATGTTAACTAACCCAGATCATCTGGTCCGAGGACTCATGCATGATTGGATTTAAGTTTAAACACTTCATAGAACAGTGAGGGTGTTAACTAACCCAAATCATCTGGTCAGAAGTCTCCAGTCATGATTGGATTTAAGTTTAAACACCTGAGAGGACGGCGAGAGTGTTAACTAACCCAGATCATTAGGTCTGAGGACTCATGCATGATTGGATTTAAGTTTAAACACTTCATAGAACGGTAAGGGTGTTAACTAACCCAGATCATCTGGTCCGAGGACTCATGCATGATTGGATTTAAGTTTAAACACTTCATAGAACAGTGAGTGTGTTAACTAACCCAGATCATCTGGTCCGAGGACTCATGCATGATTGGATTTAAGTTTAAACACTTCATAGAACAGTGAGGGTGTTAACTAACCTAGATCATCTGGTCCGAGGACTCATGCATGATTGGATTTAAGTTTAAACACTTCATAGAACAGTGAGGGTGTTAACTAACCCAGATCATCTGGTCCGAGGACTCATGCATGATTGGATTTAAGTTTAAACACTTCATAGAACAGTGAGGATGTTAACTAACCCAGATCATCTGGTCCGAGGACTCATGCATGATTGGATTTAAGTTTAAACACTTCATAGAACAGTGAGGGTGTTAACTAACCCAGATCATCTGGTCCGAGGACTCATGCATGATTGGATTTAAGTTTAAACACTTCACAGAACATCGAGAGATATGGAAAGAGGCATACATATTTAACGTAAAGAACGAATATTGATCAAACACAGATTTATTAATAATAATACCTTTTCAAATTATTGACATTCCAAGGGCGGGGTACTACAAGTCCGTCCAAGTCTTCCAAGAAATATGCTCCAATGCCAGCGTTGGAGGTGATACGATATGGTCCTTCCCAATTTGGCCCTAGTTTTCCCCATGCAGAGTTCTTTGCCGAGCCCACAACTTTGCGCAGCACCAGGTCACCTGGGACCAAAGGTCTTGTCTTTACATGGGCATCATAACCTCGCTTCAGCTTCTGTTGGTAATGAGCCAATTGAACCATTGCGTTCTCCCTTTTTTCATCAATCAAGTCCAGACCTCTTGCCAAGTTTTCATCATTGTCTTTTGGATTGAATGAGCTTGTTCTCGTCGTTGGGAACCCTGATTCCAAAGGGATGACTGCTTCAGTTCCATAAGTCATTGAAAAAGGGGTCTCTCTAGTGGACCTACGAGGTGTGGTCCTATACGTCCAGAGTACATGTGGGAGTTCCTCCACCCATCTGCCTTTCGCATCATCCAGTCTTTTCTTCAATCCGCTTAATATGACTTTATTCACAGCTTCAGCTTGTCCATTCCCTTGAGGGTAAGCCGGGGTAGAATATCTGTTAGTGATCCCCAACTCTCCACAGTAATTTCTGAACATCTTACTGTCAAACTGGAGTCCATTATCTGTGATGAGTACATGAGGGACACCGAATCGAGTAACAATACTTTTCCAGACGAATCTTTTCGCATCCACATCTCGGATATTGGCTAGAGGCTCTGCTTCAACCCACTTTGTAAAATAGTCAGTGCCGACTATGAGATATTTCTTGTTTCCTACAGCCTTAGGAAATGGTCCGACGATGTCCAAGCCCCATTGGGCGAATGGCCATGGGCTAGATATTGGGTTGAGGACTCCTCCTGGTTGGTGTATACTCGGTGAATACCGTTGGCATTGATCGCACTTTTTGACATATTCCAAAGCTTCTCTCTGCATATTTGGCCACCAATAACCCTGAGTAATGGCCCTATGCGCTAAGGACCTGCCTCCAGTATGGCTTCCACAGATTCCCTCATGCATCTCCTCCAAGAGCAATTCCGTTTGATCGGGATGGACACATAGCAGATAAGGCCCAGAGAATGAGCGCCTGTATAGTTTGTTATCCTGTGACAGCCAATGGCTAGGAGCCTTCTTTCTTATTTTGTCGGCTTCGATTTTCTCTTCGGGTAGAATATCGTCCTTCAAGAATTGCACGACAGGATCCATCCAGCTTGGCCCCATTCCAACTTGATTGACCTGAACTACGTTTGCTATTGTCGAGGGTCGATGCAGGTCCTCAACGAGGATTAGGCGAGGCAGGTTCTGTGCCGAGGAAGTTGCAAGAGTGGCCAAAGAGTCCGCATGCGTATTGCCACTTCTTGGGACATGTAGCAAGCTAAAGGATTCGAACTCCATCTGCATGATTTTCACTCGGCTAAGATAACCTCGCATTCTCTCGTCCTTGGCTTCAAATTCACCTTTGACTTGACCAACGACTAGCCTTGATTCCGAGAAGAGGCTGATGGACTTTCCTCCCATCCTTAGGACCATAGCCATTCCTTCTAGTAGTGCTTCGTACTCTACTTCGTTATTCGTGGCAGGAAAGCTTAACCTTAGTGACTTTTCAATGGTGATCATCTCTGAAGATGTCAACACTAACCCAACTCCCGCTCCTTTTTGGTTTGATGCTCCATCTACATGCACTTCCCACGTTGGAGGGAGACGCCTGGAGATACTACAGGTTAGTTTTACATCCCTTTCCTCTGATGCTAATAGACTATCCGCTTCTGGTTCGGTGAACTCTGCCACCAGGTCGGCCAGCACCTGGCCCTTCACTGAGGTGCGAGGCATGTACTTGATATCGAAAGCTCC
Source organism: Quercus parvula (assembly GCA_030820535.1). NCBI lineage: Eukaryota > Viridiplantae > Streptophyta > Magnoliopsida > Fagales > Fagaceae > Quercus > Quercus parvula. The sequence goes on along the minus strand of JAUAME010000011.1, from coordinate 41,770,420 downwards.
CAGAATTGTACCCCACTTGGCTATCCTTCCCGTGTAATCTGCGCTTTTAAGTACGGCCTTTAATGGGAGTTGCGTAAGAACAATCACCGTGTGCGCTTGGAAATAGTGAGGCAGCTTGCGTGTGCCAAGCACCACCGCCAAGATGGCCTTTTCCAGTGGAAGGTAGCGCACCTCTGCCTCGTGCAGTGATTTACTCACATAGTACACTGGCCGTTGTACGCCGTTGTCAACCTTTATCAACACTAAACTTACTGCATAGGAGGCCACTGCAATGTAAGCAAAAAGAACCTCGTCCGACTCAGGACTTGACATGACCGGCGGCCGAGCAAGATAGTCTTTAAGTTGTTGAAAGGCTGCGTCACATTCCGTCGACCATTCAAAGCTTTTCCATTTATTGATTAGCAGGAAAAAAGGTCGGCACCTGTCCGCCGATCGAGATATGAATCTACTCAGAGCAGCGGTCATTCCGGTTAGTTTTTGCACTTCTTTTGGGTTCCGAGGAGTTCGCATACTGGTGATGGCCTTAATTTGGTCGGGATTGACTTCAATTCCCCTATGAGTAACCATATAACCCAAGAATTTTCCCGACCCAACACCAAACGAACATTTGGAGGCGTTCAAACGTAATTTATGGCCTTTGAGAATTTCGAAGACAACTCGAAGATCTTCTAGGTGTTCAGATGCCTTTTTGCTTTTCACCACCATGTCATCTATGTAAATCTCCATATTTTTCCCCAATAACGATTCAAACATCCTCGTCATCATCCTCTGGTAAGTGGAACCCGCATTCTTCAAACCAAAAGGCATCACCTTGTAGTGGTAGTTCCCTACTGGTGTGACAAAAGCAGTTTTTTCTTGATCGTCCAATGCTAGAGGTATCTGATGATAACCCTGGAAAGCGTCCAAGAAACTCATCCGAGGATGGCCGACTGTGGCGTCTACCAGCTGATCAATTTTGGGCATGGGGAATGGATCTTTAGGGCAGGCTTTATTTAGATCTGTGAAATCAACACATACTCGCCACTTCCCAGTCTTTTTCTTGACCACAACCGTGTTCGCCAGCCACTCGGGGTAGAAGATCTCTTTGATAGCCCCTGCCTCTTTTAGCTTCGTCACTTCCTGACGGACTGCTTCTGCATGCTCTTTAGATGGCCGACGAGGGAGTTGCTTTCTGGGGGTCATTACTGGATTAACATTCAAATGGTGACAAATGAAGTCTGGGTCTACCCCCGGGGCCTCATAAGCGCTCCATGCAAAGACGTCTATGTTTCGTTTAAGGAACTCTACTAATTCCTCCTTCTCTGTCTGAGGTAGCTGAGATCCGACTTGAAAGAATTTCTCAGGGTCATCTCCTATTGTGACTTTCACAAGATCTTCGCACTTCGCTTCCTCGGATAACCCATCTTTAGACAACATTGGGGGTTTTGATTGCTATAACTCCTCTTTTTGAGCCTCAGATTCTGCTTCAAGCTTATGTCGGATAGCTGCTATCATGCATTGCCGCGCCATGGTTTGATCACCCAGTATCTCTTCTATCTTGCCTCCAAAGGGGTATTTAATCTTCTGATGCAGGGTGGAAGAGACTGCTCCTAAAGTATGAAGCCAAGGCCTAGCAACAATTGCCGTATAAGGGGAGTAGGCATCCACCACTATAAAATCGACCTCCACTATCTCCGCTCCGGCCTGCACTGGCAGTCTGACCTGCCCCTTCGGGATAATAATCTTCCCTTCAAAACTTACTAAAGGGGAATTATAAGGCGTCAGGTCTTCAGCTCTTAGGTTCAGCCCCTTGAAGAGGTCAGGGTACATGATCTCGGCTGCACTGCCTTGATCCACCATTACTCTCTTTACATCATAGCCTCCGATTCGGAGGGTAATCACTAGAGCATCGTCATGAGGTTGAACAGTTCCGATCTTGTCTTCGTCCGAGAATCCCATGACCAGGGACCGATTTGATTTAGCTCTCTTTGACTCGTGGGAGTCATCCTCAGGGTACAGCCGAGCCACCGACATTACTCTGGAAGGGCATGACCCTGTCCTGCCAGGTGCCGCAAAGATAACATTAATGGTTCCAAGAGGAGGTCTTGGAGGATTCTCCCTTTCTGGTCGAGTATCCGTTTGGCTGCCCAAATTGTTGGAATGATGCAACAGCTGTTTCAATCTACCCTCTTGGACAAGCTGGTCAAGGTGATCCCATAAGCTTCTACAGTCCTCGGTGGTATGACCGTGGTCTCTATGATATTGACAATAGAGATTTCGGTTTCTCTTTTCAGGGTTTCCCATCATCTTATTGGGCCACTTGAAGAAGGGTTCGTTTTTTATCTTTTCCAAGACTTGGTGCACAGGCTCTCGGAATACAGCTCCGACTATTTGGCTGTTATTGGATATCTGCTGCTCGGCGTAATCCCTTCTCGGTCGGTTATTATTGTACCTGTCCGGCCTAAACTCTCTCCTTTCTTGAGGGGCAAGCTTAGCTTTCCCTTTTCCTTGTTGCTGCTGTTGTTGATCATCTTCTATCCTCTTATATTTATCCACTCTATCCATTAACTGTTGCAAGCTGGTGACCGGTTTCCCTGTCAGGGACTTCCTCAGACCATGTTCGGAGGGAAGACCAACCTTGAAGGTTCTGACAGCAACCTCATCAAAATCTCCGTTAATCTCGTTAAACATCTCCCAATACCTCTCGGCATATGACCTCACAGACTCCCCTTCCCTCATTGTCATTGACAGTAGAGAATCAAGGGGTTGAGGAACTCTGCTGCATGTGACAAACCGGGAGCAGAATGATTGAGTGAGCTTCTTAAAGGAACCGATGGAGTTAGTCTTCAACCCATCAAACCACCTCATCGGCATCGGTCCTAGGCTGGAGGGAAATTCTCTACACAACAAAGCTTCGTCCTGAGAGTAAACCGCCGTCTTTTTTCTGAACTGGCTCACGTGTTCTACAGGATCGGTACGTCCGTTGTACATAGAGAACGTAGGCTGATGAAAACGCCTGGGAAGCTTTGCCTTTTCTATTCCCCGTGTAAAGGGAGACTTAGAAATTTGGGTCAGAGCCTTCTTCATGTCTTTAGTTCCCACTCCCCTTCTAGACGAATTTTTTCTCCTTCTTTTGTGAAAATGCTCCTCTTCATAGGAGTAGGATTCACTGGGAGGAGTTTCTGAAGAATCCCTATAACTGTCCTCTCCTTCATCGTTGGAGGAGACATCAGAACTTGAAGGGATATGATTTTGTTGTGCTCGACGAAGCTTCTTTTTCAAATCATCTATTTCACGTTGCAGGTCTTGTTCATCAGCGTGCTCTTGCACCAGATGGCTCTTTCGTCGATAGCCGCTTTTCCCCACATGGATCGTTCGTGAACTGCCTTCTCGTTGGTTATCTACGTGGTTTTCCCGTTCGAGATTATGGAGTTCGTCTGGTTGACTCACGTTTACTGATTCTGCATGAGGCGGACTGGCCTGTTGTGGTCCTGAACCTGCCATAACTGTCGTAAATTTCTACTAGCGCTAATTCTTCCCACAGACGGCGCCAATTATAGGGTCACAAATTGTAGCCCACACCTGGATGGAAACAGGAGATGGGCCCAATAAGCCCAATACAATAAATTTGTGAGAGAGTGGGTCAAAGAATTGGGCTAATAGCGAGTCTTATAACAGTTACTGAAGGTTAGGTAATTGGCCGAGGAGACTAAAACACCTAAACAGGTTAAGATCTTATGTCCGAGGAGTAAGTTTTGGGCTAATTGATAGATTCGAGCAAGGTCCGAGGGGTATGATCTTAGATAAAATACTTTCCTTTAGGTTGGATTTTTTCAGATGCTACAGTAGTTATTTCTTGATGTTTCTTCTTTTTCCCTCGTGTCCTTTCTTCTGGAGGTTTTACTCCATTATATAGTCCTTCTTTGATCGATCCTACCGTCCACTTGTCTGCCATCTAGCCTGGTACTTGAGTTTCTGTCTCAACTCTCACAGCTTTTTGATTTTCTGGGGACAAAGGTGGTTGAAAACACTGTTCAGATGTCTTCTCCACATTAATGCGGCCAAGAAAGCTGCTGTAATGCATTTAATGCAGTGGTAGCAGCTTTTTTCCAAGATATTTCTGCATCCTTATCCCTTCCATGTGCATCGGTAATCTATCTTCACCTCTGGAACTTCCTGGAAGGTGGACTAAGGGGAAGCCGAGGCTCCTCTTACCGACATATTCCATATCCGAGGAGAGTACTCCTCTCGGATCAACCTCCCTGGATACTTACGCGTTCTACTGATAGTTACGAGGGTTCCCTATGATTTCCTCTCCTCGGACGTATTGTTAATGAAACGTTGTATCTGAGCCCACCTCATGGGCCCAGGTTTTACTCCCCCACAGATCTAATTTTTAATCATTTTATTTATTTATCCGATTTTGAAGGTTTTTATCGTATTGGATTAGGGTTTAATTTCTGATTGAATTGACCAATCTGATTTTCAAAACTATGCTTATGATCCAAATATTCCAAATATATTGCAAAAAAGATCAAGCAAATTCACATATGAACAAAGGACTCTATAATGAAAAACTTATAAATTTCATAATCAAAAACATTTTAATTCTAACATTGTATTTGGATGGGTCATTCAGGTGGGTCTTATGCTCATTACTATGGACCGGGTTTTAAGTTTAGCTGCGTCCAAATATCCAAAAGCCCAAATTCTTTGCTCCTATTCACAGACTACACTCCACACTCCACAGTCCATAGTCCTTCGTCTTCTTGCTTTCTCTCTTCCAAAGCTAAGCAAGCAGCAATGTCAGACAACGAAGAGAGATGGGAATCCTTACCTGCTGAGATTCCAAACCATATCAAATACATAATAATCTGTACCTCATTCTCAAAAACATGGAAATCCAAATCCAAAACCCAGCTTTCATTTCCACCCATCTCCACCACTCCCATAACAAAAGCAAAAACCTCCTCTTCTTCAGGTTGGCAAAAAAAAAAAAAAGGATTTTTTTACTTATGATTTCATCACAAATGACAATAACAAAGAAGTCTACGCATTGCATAACAAAAATGATGATGACCCAGATGCTGATTTTCACTCAACTGTTAATGGGGCTCTGCATTGGGTTGCTGTCAAGACAAATTCTGATTACAAATCTCATCTTTTTATTTTGGTGTTCGATTTGGGGGATGAAGTGTTCCGCGAAATACTTCTTCCAGAACTTCCAGCTTATGGGAATTCCATTGCCTTGTTTTAGCAGGAGTATGAAAGTCTCAGTCTGAATATGTGGGTGATGAAACAATGTGGTGTTGTTTCCTCGTGGACCAATGCTTTGAGTTTAACTATGATCAGTGAAATTGTTTGCCTCACAAGAAAACACATACCGAAGCCAGTTGGCTTTACGAAGAATGGCAAGATTGTGTTGGAAATGGATGGGGAGCTTGTGTTACTGGATCTTGAAACCCAAAAGTTTAAGGATCTTAGGCTTTTAGGATATGAGTATAATTTTATTGACTCTTACGTTAAGAGTCTACTCAACATACTGAGGAAAATAGGTAAGATGCATATCATTCACTTTTTTTTTTTTTTGGTTTTTTATATTTATATAATTGACATATCATGATATCAATATGGTACTGTTCTATAAATTCTTATTATTGCTGATTGATTACCTTAATTAAGTGGCTTTATCTTGAGGATAAATAGCTTATCAAGGATAGATAAGTTGACCACATAGCATTTATACTAAAAAAAATTTGTCCTCGTTTCAAATTTTCTTTAATATTATTATTACTTACTTATAAAAGAAAGTGGTCAATGTTGGTTATCTACTTTGAGCGATCTTATTTATCAAGCAAAGTTCAAGTTTCCTGCCACTTATAATTTGCAATTTTAGATTGATAGGCTCAACTGTTTCTTTGCTGGCAATTTTATTCTAACCTCTTTTAACTTCATGTTTTGATATTGATAATAAATGTTCTTCATGCTCTCATTGTATTATTTATTTAAAAAGTTTCTCATTTTGTCAACATTGATTGGTTTATGCTAAAGGTTTTGCTTGTACATTTTAAATCTTCTATTGCCTTAGATGTCTTTCTACTTACTGAAAACATTTCCATAGAACCATGTTCATTGATAAGCAGCTTACTACACGGTATTACTTGGTTGGTTGGTTAAGAAATATGAATTAAAAATGTCCAGTTTATACTCCTCTTCCAGATTTATTTTGTTATCCTTCCTTTGCATGACTTACATTGTGTTTTTTCAGTGCCAATAAAGTATATATGTTTAGATGCATTGTTTTGTTGACTCCATTGCACACTAATTTTTTTCTTTTCTTTTCCCTCTCTCAATCTGTTGTGAATGAGTTAGTATTTTCTATTGCACAATTGAGTGAATTAGAAGCAAAAGGCCGGTGCTAGTATCTACAATAAAGAGAAAAACCAGGTAAATAGAAGACATCCACTTAAAACTTCCATACTTGCAAAGAAATATAACTTGATTCTCACAAAAGCTAGTTTAAAACTAAAGCCCCATTTCTATGTTACTCTATGTAACACTATGAACTAAGGACGATAAGAACTGGATTGATCAAGGTTGATGATAATGTCTACATGATGATGTAAGAAAATATTTACTCTTTAGCTACAGTGGCCTCGAGGGTAACTGCAAATAGTCTATGACAAAAATTTGTAATTCTAGGGTAACTACACTGAGAAATTGATAAATACTGTAAATTCTGTTTGTATTTTGCACATTTGTTCAAATCTTGTAAGTAGTTATGAATAATATACTGCTTAAATTTTCTGATTTCATGATCCTTGCTAATGAGGGCACTTCCAACACTGTCGACATGTAAGTTTATGGAAGTTCCTTTTCTAGTGTTCTCATCAAGGGCTTTTTGTGAATTATTGCTTCAGTATAATGTTAATTTGGTTTTGTTATTCGTTACCACAAACTTAGCTATTAAGGACTAGCATTTGGCCTTAGTTGAACTGGATTTTTGTTACTAATACTAGTGGCTCAAGGCCCATTTTGACAAAATTTTCATCATCTTATGGAATTTGGGTGAAGACTTAGGGTAATTGGCAATTGAAAACTCTAAGATATTTTTTGTTTGTTCATTGACTTGAGAAAGAAACTGGGATTTCACTATCCTTATTTGAGACTTGGTTCATAAAGCTCGGGTGATGGTTGCCAGCTCAAGCAATTCAACTGATTTTTATGATGACTCTTATAACCTAAATCCTTAAATTTCCTCACGGATGTGATAAGTTTGTGTCAATTTCTGTTGGTCCTTTGGCTTAGATTTTTCTATGTGGTGGACTAACAAGTTTTGTAGCTAGTGGCAAATAACTTATTTTTCAATTGATGTTAATTGGTTGAATTGCTTTGGAATTGTATTGGATCTACTGTAATTGCTAGGGGATTAAATAGGACACATAACACGTTTACCAATCTGCTTACATGCTGATGACTTCGCTTGTTTGAACACTTGATTGGTTCCCATTTGGAATATTACACTTTTAAAGCATCAGTATAAACTGCTTAACTTGTCAAGGGTGAATGCCCCTGGATTACCTAACAATTGGTTTTGGAGGGCGAGGTCAGTTGCTTGTAGGTTTTATCGGTTAGAGGTAAATCCAAAGGGCTCTTCTTTAGAAAGGTTCCTTACGTTATGGAGGACAAAAAGCATAAGTAGAGTTGTGCCTCTTGCTAAATCATTTGAGCAAGCCAGTTGGAAATGTATGAATATGTCATCAACAATATAAAGGGATTTTCTTTCATTTCGATGTCAGAGTTTCTTTTCTTTTCCCTATAAATCTTTAGTTTACATTAGTATGAAATTTGGAAGTCAAATAGACTACTAATATATGTGAAAGTGAGTCTTTGTGCATGTTTGTTTTATATATATATATATATATATATATATATATATATATTTATATATCCTTGTCTTTGGCCTTACTGGCGAGATAGTTTTAAGGTATTATTAAATGAGTAACCCTGTGTTAGCTCTTCTTAAAGTGGAAAAAGTTGATGGACCTAGTAAGTATTTGGGTCTAACTTAGATATGGGTCAGAAAAAGGCAGCTTTTTAAATCTGTAGTTGCAAAGTAGCCATGGTGATGGAAGGCAAAATTGTTGTCTCATACTCAGAAAGATTGTAATATTTCTAATAATAACTGTTATGAGTTCATTGCCTTTTTACCCTTTTTTCATGCTTTACACTGTGTTTGATAAAGCAAAAGGGAGGGAAGGGAAGGGAAAAGGGGGAAGAGAGGGGAGAGGAGAGGGAAGAGAAAGGATGAATTTTTTCCTTTCCCTTGTTTGGTTTGTAAGGGAAAAATGGAGGGAAACACACCTTATTGGTGGGTCCCACCATAAGTACTCCCTCTTCTCGCTCCTTTTCCTCCCAATTTGGGAGGAAAGAATATGGTGGGCCATGGAGGAATTTGTTTCCTTCATTTTCCTTTCCTTCACACCAATCCCTCCTAACCAAACAAAGGAATTTATTTCCTTTCCTTTCCTTTCTTTTCTTTTCTTTCCAAATCCTTCCTAAGTCCTAACCAAACAAAGCATTAAAGTGCATGTTGCAATTTGTATTGATAGAAGGATTTGGAATTTTTTTTTGAGGACATGATGTAGGGATCAGGAAAATTATTATAATAAACTAGAATTTTAGCTGCTCATCTAAAAAAGGTTTTGGTAGCAAAGTGTTTCTAGAGAGTTATTTCTAATTCAATTTTTTTGTTTTCTAAGGTGTTAATGGCTAAGTATTGTAAAAAGGAAAGTATCTTTAGTGTCAGGGTTAAGTCTTCTAACTCTTGGGGTTGGAAAGATATCCTTTCTTTAGAAATTCAGCTTTGGCTGAACCTAAAAGGTGAGGGCATGGGTTGCGAATGAGCTCCCGCTCAACTGGCTCTTCCTCCCATTAGAAGTGCTAGTTGGAGTGTGGGGTAATGGGTTCAACACTCATTGTGTGCATGTGTAACTTACTAATAAAAATAAATAAATAAAGCCACCAATGCATTTCATGGATTTTCATTTTGTTCATTCTATATACTTGGCATTGATCATATCATACATTAGATATGAATAAATACTGTTTGATATGGAACTGTTCTATTAACTTTTTTTTATTTCTGATTGATTGACTTACTTAAGTGGCTTTATCTTTAAAAAAATTAATTCATCTAGGTTGTGGTTACTGTCGATTATATTAAGGCAATAGTTGACTACATAGCATTGTATACTTAAAAATATTTTATCCTCATTTCAAATTTTCTTCAATATAATCATTTATTACTTATATAATGAAAGAGGTGGTCAGTATTGGTTATCTACTTTGAGCAAGCTTATTTATCAAGCCAAGTTCATGTTTCCTGCCATTTATGATTTACAGCATATAGAGACGTGCTCAAATTTTTCTTTGTTCGCAATTTTATGGTGATCTCTTTTAGCTTCATGTTTTCACATTCATACTAAATGTTCTTCATGCTCTTCTTGTATTATTTATTTAAAAAGTTTCTCATTTTGTTAACTGTCAACTGTTATATGTTTATGCTAAAGATTTTGCTTGTACCTTTTAAATCTTCTATTGCCTTATATTTCTATTTTCTTATTGGAAAACATTCCCATAGGGCCATGTTCATTGAGAAAGTGGGTCTCCAGCAATTATTGCTTGCTTTGGCTGATTGAAAATTGAAGATGAACTGTTTATACTCTTCTTCAAAAACTATTTTGTTATCTTTCCTTCCTTAGCATGATTTGCATTAATTTTTTTTAGTCCCAATAAAATAGTTATGCTTAGATGTATTGTTTTGTTGATGCCATTTAATTTCATTGTTTATTTATTTATTTTGCCTCTCTTTAATTTCTTGTGAATGAGTTTGGAAACACCAATTATGCTGGCCTTGATTTTTTTTTTTTTTTTTTGGAGGGGAGGGGAGGGGTTTGAAGCCACAAGCATATTTTATGCCACAATTCTTGTAACCATTATCATGAAACCCCCTATTCCATTTGTCCAAACATGATATATTACTGCTGCTTAAGCCATTCTAGTAACCTCTGAAATAAGCTCTTACCTTTGATTTTTTTTCCCCTCTTAAACCTATCTAGTTTCATGTTACCTCACAAGTGATACCCTTATTTTATGTCTATCTATCTATCTCTAGTGATTTTCCATTTTAACTCAGTGCATGGAATTAAAAACCTGATGTTATTGGATCGAAGTCAAACGGAAATTAGTAATAACAAGGGTAAGTGTTTTAAGAAAGAAAAGGTAGCTTGGTATTTTCATGACAACGTATTGATTACAACCAATAGTGCTCTCCTCTAAAGTTATGCTAGAACTGAACAATACTGTGAAATGCTTAAGAGATACATTCTATGTACCTCAATATGTGGTGGAAGATGGTAAGCTTGATTGAACGTAAATACATAATGAAAAAAAGAGGAGTTTTCAGGATCTTTGTAAATTTTTTTTTACTATTTTTTTTTTTTAAATTTCCAAAGTAATACAAAAGAGGCTTCTTCTTTTTCTTTTTTTACATGGGCATATAATGAGGGAGGGGGATTGGGTTTTGAATCAAAGGAAGCCATTACCAATAGGCTATCATTTGAACTCCATGCAAGTGAGGTTTTTAAACATAAAACAATTGATGCCAACTGCCAAGGAACAACATACTAACAAGGTTGTTAAACGTGGAGATGGATTAAACATGAGGATGAGAAAAGCAGGATCATCTATAATAATAAGAGACATTTTAAAGTCTAGAACATATCATTAATGTCAATTACAGGTAAGAATAGAATAGAGAATTTCTTTACCTCAGTCACTCGTTAACTAGACCAAAAATGTAAAATTATTGTTTAGTAGACGTTTTTTTTGGGAAAACTTTATTAAATATTTTGTTTCTGAATATGAATTTTGACAGATTTACCAATGAATTATTATTTCTTCTTATATCTTTCATGCTCGCAACATTTCTAGAAAATCAAATATCAATAGTTATGTTATTAATTAAATGTTTACATTTCAATTTTTTGTAGTGTACAATTTTCAATAAAAAATAAGTTTATAGATTAAATAGTAAATAATATTCGATTAAAACAAAATTTAACATGATTATTAAGAATATAAAAAATATGTAATCTAGCAGTTAGATTTTCAAAACATGTAATCATGTAAATTTTTTAAGTGGATATTGTAGCCATTAATTACAAATAAATTTGGATCTAAACTTTATTTATTTATTTGTTAAGAATATAAAGAAAGTGACTAAAGAATAGAGAGCGGCATAATATATGTAAGTTATTATTATTATTTTTTTTGGATAGAATATATGTAAGTTATTTTTTTATATACTAACATTTTTTCAGGATAAAAAAATCCATAAAATATCCAAAATCACGTTTTCCAGGAAATTTTTATTTATTTAAAAAGAAGTACAAACGTTGTCTGATTCTTTAAAAACTGTCTAAAATCCACAGTCCACTCCACAATCTTTGTCCCTCTTGCATACTCTCCATTTCTCTCTAAAAGCAGCAATGTTAGACAATGAGGAGAGATGGGATTCTTTACCTGATGAGATTCTAACCCATATTTTCCTAAGCCTACATATCAAATCCATCATTATCTGCACCTCAGTCTCAAAAACTTGGAACTCTCTAATTCAAAACCCAACTTTCATTTCCACCCATCTCCACCACTCCTACACCAACACCAACACAACAACAACCACCTTCTCTTCAAGTTGGTCACACAACCAGTTAATCCTGAACCCACAGCTAACAACAAAGAAGTCTACTTATTGTATAAAGAAGATGATGATGATGGTTTGACTGAAGAACTCACCAGGTTTGAACCCAGTAATCATATATACCGTGTGGTGGGTACTTGTAACAGCCTGCTCTGCCTTTCCGATGATATATTTGATTTCAACACTGACAGGTGTTTTCTGTGGAACCCCTTGTGTTAGAAAGTTTGTCCAACTTCCTCATCCCAATGTCAGGTTCACTACGCACATTGACGCTGACTTCTACGCCACTATTGGTTTTGGATTTGATCCCACAACTAATGATTATAAAGTGGTGAGGCTTTTGACCTTTGCCTGCACAAACCCGAGAACCGAGGTTGAGATTTATTCACTCTCCACTGGTGAATGGAGAATGCTTAGCTCTGGTTTGGCTCCCCAATGCGCCTTAGGCCCTCGTCAGCCGCGGGCGTTTCTTAATGGGGCTCTGCATTGGGTTGCTTTCAGGGCCATTAGTGTTAACAAAGCACATCATTTTGTTTTGGTGTTTGATTTGGGGGATGAAGTCTTCCGCGAAATACTGCTGCCAGAAGAACTTCCACCTTATACCCATGATGGTTTTCTGTGTGCTTTGTTTCCATATATGGGAATTCCATTGCATTGTTTCATGACGACTATAGTAGTCTTCGTCTCAATATATGGGTGATGAAACACTATGGTGTTGTTTCCTCATGGGCCAAAGCTTTAAGTTTACCTGTGACTTATCAAGGTGGCTTTGCTTCAACAAACTACATACCAAAGGCAGAAGGCTTTACCAGGAATGACAGGATTGTTTTGGAAATGAATGGAGGACACCTTATGTCACAGGATCTTAAGACCCAAGAGATTGAGGATCTTAGGCTTATTGGATATAATTATAATTTTGTTGACGCTTATGTTGAGAGTCTAGTTTTACTGGACAAATCTGCCAACGGTGCAATCACATACTGAGGAACATAGGTAAGATGCATTTCAGGCCTGCTTTTTTAAATTGATCTCTTTATACTAATTCATTTGTTCTTTATATAAGATATGAATATATACTGCTCAATATGGCACTACTCTATAAATTCTTATTATTGATGATTGATTACTTTAATTAAGTGTCTTTTTCTTTAGGATAAATAGTTTATCAAGGATAGTTGATTACATAGACTGTACACTTAAAATTCTTTGTCCTCATTTCAATTTTTCTTTAAAATTAATCATTTATTACTTTTATAATAAAACAAGTGGTCAGTGTTGGTTATCAACTTTTAGCAAGCTTGTTTATCAAGAGAAGTTCATGTTTCCTGAATCCTGCCACTTATGATTTACAATGTATACATAGAAGAGCTCAAAATTTTCTTTGCTGAGAATTTTATGGTGACAGTTGACTGCTTTTAACTTCATGCTTTCACAGTCATACTAATTGTTCTTAATGTTCTTTTTGTATTAGTCATTTAAAAAGTTTCTCATTCTGTCAACTTTGATCAGTGGTGGTGGTGAAGTGATCATTCTGCTTACTGTATAGAATAGAGATGACTTCTATGTGTAGCCATTCATTCTCAAGTTTGTTAGATTAACTTGACTGCTGTACTTTTCTTTAGTTTGATGCACTGCTAATACACTTCCTGTGTACTGTGATGTCATCACTCTATTTTCTTTCTTAATATTAATAAAGCTGATGACTTATCAAAAATAAAATCTGTAATCATCTGTTTATGCTAAAATTTTTCGTGTACATTTTAAATTTTCTATTGCCTTAGATGCCTATGTTCTTACCGTAAAAAATTCCCATAGAGCAATGTTCACTGAGAAAGCAGCCCTCTAGCAAGTATTGCTTGCTTTGAGTGATTAAGAATTGAAATGACCTGTTTATACTCTTCTTTAGGCACTATTTTGTTATCTTTCCTTCCTTAGCATGATTGCATTATTTTTTTTACTCCCAATAACGTAGTTATGCTTAGATGTATTGTTTTGTTGATTCCATTTCTATTACAAAATTGTTCTAAGTTGAATTTCCATTCCTTGATCAAGATGAATTGGCTACTATTATTAATTTTTAATATTTAGCATATTAAGGCTACCCAGTATTACTATTTACTTCTTGTCCAAGTCTTGGAAGTTTGGGTATCTTTATAAAGTGTGTGAGTTAAGAGCAAAGCTTTGTCTTGTGAGAGAGATAAAGACTAGCTTTGCGTAGTGAGCTTTTTGTTGAGAGTTTAAGTGGTTGTAACTGCTATTATTAATAGTGAATTTTAGCATGATTGCATTAATTTTTTTAGTCCCAATAATGTAGTTATGCTTAGATGTATTGTTTTGTTGATTCCATTTCTATTACACAATTGTTCTAAATTGATGCAAAAGGCCAACAACAATAGAAACAATAAAGAGAAAAACTAGGTAAATAGAAGACATCAAATTGAATCTACCATACTTGGAGGCAGCAATTTCCTTGTAGACATCTTTCTCATCCCACACCAATGAGATAAAGATGGAAATCAATCCAAAATCCAAACACGACTCCCCAAAAAATGCTACCAAGAAGCTAAGCTAACAACACTTTCTTTGGGATGTATAATGCTGAAAATTATTTCATCTTATAATGTGCTAATGTTCTTAGTTTGTTCGTTATGTCAAAGTTATCTTTTTGAGGATGGTTAAAAATTTGCCTCAAGTAATTTAATAAAGAGGAAATTGGTGTTATGTGTGAAAATAGTACATGAGTGATCAATTATTGTTGAGGAAGGAATAACACACTACAAATAAGTCACATTGAACACTCAGGGATATATGTTTTTTTTTCTCAAATACCCTTAGCTAACAGGCAACAGCTAGGGATGTATTAATGAGAGTATGTTGATGGATGATACAAACATTAATTCATATTGTGTTTTGCTATACTTTCAAATGTTTTGTTTTGATTGTAAAGTACAGTTGATGTTATATTGTAATTGTGTATTTGTTTTACATGAATTGTGTGATATAATACTGTCTAATTTTCTTTTGCAACTCATTGTCTTGTCTTTACAATTACCTTTTGTTGAGTAACAAGATATCTTATTATCATAAAATTGCTAGCTTGGGAATATCCCCATCCTTCTTGGTGCACATGTTCATTTGGTAAAGGCTAGGAGAATTCACAAATATCATACTAAATTTTTTCTATATGGTTAACACACTAATTAGTACTATTATTTTTCTCTGCTTGATCCCATAAAACTAATGTAAAACCCCCAATTCTTGCATAAGATTCATTTTATTGTGAAATGAACATCTTTGGCTAGCCAGTTACATGTCCAATGCCAGCCTTAATTTTTATTTTTTCTTTGGGGAAGGGGAAAGTGAAAATCATGTCATATGCCACCATTCTGTAACCATTTTCGCAAAGCCCTCTATAAAAATCTTTTCGAACATGATATATTTCAGTTGCTTAAGTTTGTGATTCTAGTATTTTTTTTTTAATAAACTCCTACCTTTGATTTTTTTTTTTTCCTTCCCTTAAACCAATATAGTTCCGAGTGCATATTACCTGCAAGTCAACGTTTGAACTCATGCTCAATACCTTCAAAATATCACACTCAAAAGATAAGTGATACCTGGATTATGTTTGTTTTTGTTTAGTGAGGAGCTTGTTCCTAATAGCCTACAAGCTGTATAAATAACAATACTTCGCAACAAACTAAGCATACCAAATAAGATCTCATACCAATCCACCACAGGCAACCTGTGTCTAATTGCTTTCCATGTTTATGTACTTTGTAGACCTCCTTGACTTTCTAGGTTTCCAATTCACTATACTCATAATTAGCATTTAGTTGAACATTGCATGTATGGACCCTTTTATTTCTATATTTATTTTTCAAAAAAAGCATTTATATCATCAAGAGTCACAGCTGAGCTCCAAATCACCATGTAACCTGAACTTGTTGGCTAAGATCAATCTTTTCCTTGAATGATGCGGAAACCATTGTATGTCAAGGTGTTGCAGGTTCACAGACATACCCCTCAAGGACCATAAGTCTGCAATATTAGTACCTTTAGGTGCCATCAATCATACCATTATGCCTTCCATTTGTTTTCTCTTTTCCCTTCCTTGTTATATGGATTATTTTAGTTTTCTAGTTGTTGATGAGGTCATTCTTATAGTGAGTTCTTTGAATGCATATATTTGTCTTCAAGTTACAACATTTTGTCCTAATGTTTTCTATAAATATGTATAAGCACTCATTGAGTTTGATAATTTTTCTATGCAAGCATTCAAGAAGTTTTGCCTCCATTGTAGTTCACTGATGAATATATTACCTTATTTGGAAGGGAAAATTATTGAAGTTCATCTATATTAAGCATCTCTTTAGCCTTTTATTTTTTGTAATTGAAAACAGGTTGATGAACAAAGCAATCCTAGGTTCATAAGAGTTATATTTGTTTGAAGCAATGTGACCTGTGATAATTTTATTGTTGCTTGGCAAGAAGTTGTTCAACTTGTGGTTTATGCATGCATTTTTCTTGTTATTGAGAATGCTGGCTCTTGCATCTAGTTTCTTTTACTTCCCCTATTTAGGTTGTTTATTTTCCATCTAATTTTCCTGGTTCAGAGGCAGCAATAGGCTGTACGCATGGGAATCCTTTCATTACTAGACATCCCTCTAATCCAATAACAACACGGTATAGGTGGAACTCAATCCAAAATCCTAACACAACTCACCAAAAAACCCTACCAAAAAGCTCACTTTTTCTTTGTGACTTTTAATGCTGAAAATTATTTCATCTTATAATGTGCTAATGTTCTTAGTTTGTTCTTTAGGTAAAAGTTCTCTTGTAGAAGATGGTTAAAGGTTTTTTTTTTAGCAATTTAAGAAAGAGGACATAGATGTTGTAACTATCAAAAAAGGAGGAAATTGGTGTTATAAATAGGAATTATTGTTGAGGAAGGGATAGTACCCTACAAATAAGATACATTAAACACTCAGGGATGTATTTTTTTTATATTTTTTTAAACAACCTTAACTAACAGCCATAGATGTATTACTAAATCATGTTTGACGTGTGATACAAACCTTAACTCATAAAAGTGTTTTTTGGTACTCTAGTTGGATTCTGTTTTACTTTCAAATGTTTTGTTTTAGTTGTAAAGAACAATTGATGTTCATATTGTATTTGCTTTCTTTGGTTTGCTATGAATAATATGCGATAGTTCTACTCTATTATTTTCTTTTGGAACATGATGTCTTCTCTTTACAATTGCCCTTTGTTGAGTAGCAAGATATTCTATTACTATATAATTGCTAGAATTAGAATATCCCCCATCTCCTTCATGCACATGTTCATTTGGTAAAGGCTTGGAGTACTTATTTTGTACATTTTGAAAAACCACAAATATCGGTTTAGGTTCTTTCTGTGTGGTTAAACCTAAACCGATATTTGTATTATTTTTCTACTTCTGGTGTCAAATTACAAATAACAAGAATGCATTTACAGTTCTTAAATTTGCAGGGCCTCATGGATCAAGGTGATGAGCTCTAAATGAGTAACAGATGTTAACTCAGCAAAAGAAAAAAATTCAACAAAGTTTTTTTGATGATGTTTAGTTTCTTAGTATTGAATTAGCTTATTATGTCAGAATGGATTGTAGTTTTATGTTACACTCTTTTTGTGGCTACACTATTCTTATATAAGTATTTTTCGATGATCTGCATTTTGGTTTCAATGTATTACAAAAATGATTAAGCATTAAATTCTTTTTGTTTGCCATGCTTGCATTGTGATAAAGATGCTTACCAATGTAGTATGTTTAAACAAGGATATACTTGCCCAGTTTTCTAAAATTTCTTCTTACTCAGTCAACTTAAAAGAAGTTATACTTTTCTAATAGGTCTAAAGGTCTCTATTCGTAGGAAGTTAAACTTAAAACAAGAAAGGGGGGCAATAGAGACAATTGCATATTACATATTACATATTACCATCTAATTATTTTCTTTGAGGGTGAAATGAACATGGTGCTATATTGTTAGGACTAAAATCAAAAGCATAGAAAAATAGAATGCCCTAGACCGTGCATAACTTGCTAGTTGTAGTCTTAATATCACTGAAATATAAAATCTTTATATTTGCAAAATTGACATGGTTTTGAATATATATATATATATATATATATTTTCCCCTCTACTACAAGGTGCTTTTGGGAGATTATTGTTGCAAAATGGGATATTCCTATCGCTTTAAAATGCTGTAGGTGAGAATTTTTCTCTAATTTCAATTTGAAGTTTCAATTGTTCAATCCATTTAATTGCCGATAATGAACAATGTCTTGCATTAGCAATGTTAAAACCATTCTAAGTATTATGTTTTGGGAAATTAAAATATATGAGAGACCCAATTTCTCCAATCTCTTCATTATGGTGTACCGCAATGAAAGATTTTAAATTGTCTATATGCTTTGTTCTTGCACAGAAGCTTTATTAGCAAGCTAACATTGTGATTATACCAAATTCTATCACGTGTAGAAAGAATTGTACGTCATACAACCTTGTGTGCATAGTGGAGCCAATCAGCAAATTTTCCTTCAATTCACACTCATCTAATGATGTTGTGGCTTGAAACATTGCAGCTTATCAATTTAGCAACAGTTCAATTTGATAGTTTGAATTGATAGCCCATTATTTGATTATTGTAAAATTATTTTTTACTTTTTTTGGTATTCTGGTGTACCTTATAGCAAACTGATAAGCATGGTAGTATCTGATTTGTGCCAAATAACCTCTGCATGTAAGTCATGTAAATAAAAAACTGGAACCATGGGAACTTAATACAGCCTCATTCAGCATAAAATGTTCATGGAAGATCCTTTAAAACAAGAACACAAGTACAGGTGTCAAAGTCTGAAATTCAATTTGTTTAGCATAGTACTTGAAAAATTAAAAAAAAAAAAAAATTCCACATAGCACCCAACAGGAAAATGGAAATATAAAATGCAAAAGCCTTTTGAGACTGTCTCAAAAGTGTAGTCAAAACAATTCAAGTGGAAGGAACTACAGCAAGCCAAAACAAGTGTAGGTCATTCTGGTTTTAAGTGATATCAGAGCTTAAGATTCTACGAAAGCTGAATTATGAAATAGGATTGGTGAAGTCCATCACACATAGTTGGGATATAAAGTTTCATGTTAGTTATGTTGTTAGCAAAGATATTTTGAAAACATTGTATCAACTATCTCATACATTATAAGATGGCCTCAAGTGTGTTGAGAAAACATAAAACCAAGTGACTGACTTAATGCTGCCCAAGCACCCTCATTCCTCATACCATCATTAGCAACACATAATGTTCCTAACAATAGCGCAACATGGATAACATATAAAGGTTGAGAAATGCTTTTGGCCTCTGCGGTCAATGTCAATCACTTAGCAATGTCTTGGAATATTGTTGTCCGTTGATAAAAAGAGAAAACGGGGGAGGGGCTATTGTGTAATAATTATAGTATTTAATCTTCCCAGGCAATTAAGTGAAAAAGTATCTGCATAGTAGGAGCAATTTTGGCCAAGTTTCAATGGCATCACCCTTTTAGTTGTTCCTTTCCTCATAACCTCACATTCTACCTAGTATTTGTAAAATGAGGAGGTGACAATTGCAATAGAGGCTTAAAGGCTTCATATTTTATTAAGCACTTGTACTTTTTTTTTTTTGGTTAAATGAAAATGAAAATAGTAGATAAGATTTATAAGTGTTAAGTCTCAAATCCTTTTTAAAATGAAGTGATTATTTTCTAACAAGGTATAGTTGATACAATATACTAGATTTTCTAAATCAAGCTATCAATTTTTGATATTTGACAGTGTTTTTTTTCTAAGAATTAAAAAAAAAAAAAAAAAAAAAAAAACGTTAACAAAACCTCATAGTTCAACATCTAAATCAATAATATTAACAAAAATAAAATAAAATGACTTACCAACTAACGCCTTCTAAGTGTGACTTTGCTTTATCAATAGGAAAAAAATTCCAAAGCCAAAGTTTATCTAGGAAAATCAATCACCTAAATAATTGAACAAAACAGCATGGTTTTGAAACCCAGATTATTCAATGAACCGTAAAATAGATAGGTTCAAGGTTTTTAAGGTTGGACTGAGATCAAATCAAGGTCGAATCGTGATGACTTCATAATTAATTTATATTTATTTTAGATAAAAATAAATATATTAAATTAGTAAAAAAATGAAAAAAAAAGGACTAAAATAGTCCTAGTAAATATAGAGTTATATCTTTCAAATATATTTTTTATATCTTAACTTTCATAAGATAGATAAAAAATATGAAATCCTAAGCAAACATAATAAACAAAACATATAAAAATACCATAGTTGATTTACTAATTATCAAAAAGATAATTATTAATTTACATTGTAATATTTATATAAGATTTACATTATAAACTAAAAAAATGTATAAATATTATATATTTTTATGTAAATATATATAATATTGTACACTTTATATAAATGTGCAATCTTTTTTTTTTTTTTTTTAAAGAATACTAAGTATTTTTAACATACACATGGAGAGAGGGAAGAAGGTTTTTTAAAGAAACTTATAGTGGTGTATATTCAAAAGAGCATAACTCTTGGATACATAACACAAATTTTAAACCTCTTAAACTCACACTCATTTTTCAATGTGGAATTAACCCATTATTTTTTCTTTTGAGAATACTAAATATTTTTAACACACACATGGAGAGGGGGGAGAAGGTTTTTTAAAGAAACTTACAGCGGTATATATCCAAAAGAGCCTAATTCTTCAATATACAGCACAGACTCAAATGATTATTACAAAAAATTTACTAACATGTGCTCCTAGGCATATATTAGTAAATCATTTCAAAAAAAAATTTTGTAAAAAAATGAAAAACTAATTTATTATTTTGATAATTTTTTCAATTTTCCATAAAAGCTTTTCTAAAATGTGGGACATTATTACATTATCAACCAATAATTATTTTGGAAAAAAACGTAGATGATTTGTCATAACTACTATTGAAGTAAACAAATACTAAACCATCGCTATCAAATTTAAATCTAACATAAAATATTACTAAAATATTAGAAAGCTGCCGTGGTACACAAATATCAACAAAATTAACAATTAAATATAACAAATATAAGTGAAAATTTAATTTTTTGTGGTCTTTGATGGAGTGTGGTACGCAAAGGGGCAGTCGTCATTTACTAAGCTAGACAGTGGAAACAACTTTTACCAAATAGATAGATAGATTTCAAGTCTTCAACAAACAAATTACTGAATGAAAAGAGAGTTCACAGCAAAAAAAAAAACAAGAACAATGAGAGAAATAGAGATCCTAGCGCCATTGCTCACTGGTCGTCGACTGGAGGCTGTAGAAGGCAAGGACTGAAGCTGTGACTGGCGTCGGACGACTTGTACGTGGAGGCAAACTTTTGAGTTATTATAGTGTGGACACTATGGCTGTGTAAGAGAATTTTATTTTTATTTTTTCTATTTGGAGGGGCCTTGAAAAAGGTTTTTTTTTTTTTTTTTTTGGGAGAAATATTATTAATTCTGTGTATCAATTGATTCTTCTTTTGCCTTTTGGGATTTTCTTAACAATAGCGATAAAGGTGCTGTAATTAACAAGGGTTTTTTTTATTATAGAAATGATATGTCTACAATATTTTTACAATAAATCTTAAGTGTTATTACTGGTTATTATTGTTGGGTTAAAAAAGTAATCTCAGTACTAAATTCAAATTTGAACCAATAATAACTAATCTCCTATGATTTGTTGTAGAAATGTTGTAAAAATATTGTAGACATGACACTTTTTTTTTTTTCTTTTGCTTTTTTAAAGTTCTGATCTAAACAGTAAGAATCGTTTACAGTTTTTAAAATCGAGCTGTTCAACTTGATTCATACGGTTCATTGATTTATTTCTATATGTCGCTGGTAAAAGAACCATTTCAGGGAACAGTTTACGATTAACCGGGTTGGATAGTATAGTCCGGTCTGAATTTCAAAACCATATTTGTAAGTAGTGGAGATTTGTGGTTTGGACCATTTCAACAATCAGGGGCGGAGTCAGAAATTTTTATTTGAGGGGGCCAAGTTGCAGCACTAATATATTTATCAAAACAACCTCCCACATACACATATACACATGCTTTTTTATTATATACACATTTTTTTATTTGATAAGTTATATATATATATATATACACACACCAAAAAAAAAAAAAAAAGAGCTTAGTATTTTCAATCAAAATTATGTTTGATGGCAATTTTTCATAAAATAAAATTCATTTTTACCATTTTTATAGTGAAATTCTTAAAAAATGTCATTTTCGATACAAATTATCTAATTTTATACTAAAATCAGTAAAAAATATTTCAATTGAACTAATGAAATTTTCAAAAACATGAATGATTCAAAATTTAAAGGAATAAGTTAGGCTCCAAACATATTTAAAGCTATCTTACTCTAACCCATTATATGGCAACAAAAGAGACATTTCATGTATAGTTTTAGTGACATTATTTTTTTAATGAGTCAATTACTTGTTAATTGCCATGTAACTAATTGAAAAGGATATAGATTCAAACATGTTTTATGCCAAATTTTATTAAATATTTAACAGATATAAGAGCACATTTTACAATAAAAAATAAAATTGTGAAAAATAATGTTATGTCTCTATAACTATTAGATCAATTATTTTTTCTAAGAGCATCATTGAACTAAATCAAATATTTGGGGGGGCCAACTCTTATTTTTATAGACTAAATTTTAAAAACATTAAAATAATTATATATATTTAAAAAAATTTCAAAATTTTGGGGGGGCCATACCTTACACATAGTTCCGCCCCTGTCAACAATGATACGAGGAAGTTATCAAAATGGAGAAGAACTTGTGTCTAGCGAAAGTTTTCACCGTACACGGTAAGATTCAGACACATGTTCAAGAATGGACACATATCTACAATCCAACGTGTCCGATGTAAGTTTCACTGGACACAAACCAAATGTGAGGACTTCATTGAAGTAGATACTGCTTTTCACCGGACACAAGCCAAATGTGAGGACTTCATCGAAGTAAACACTGCACACTGACAAGACATTAATACGCTTTATATCACAAGTCATTAGTCATGACCGTCATAATATCATATACATTAGAATTACTTCTATCCATCATAATGAAGAGTTGTGCAACTTTTTTTCTACGCAGGAACAAAGGAATTACTTGTTATTAAAAGAAATATATAAATTCCAGCTTGACTGAGTGTTCTTGGACGCTCCTATCCAAGTGGTGGGTGTGATCACATGCGTGTTGGAGACTCTAATCCAACAACTCTCATGGTCAAGTCAACAGTGTTAAAAGTCTTTTATTTTATTTTATTTTAATTTTTTTATGTAACTGCGTTCAAAGACTTCAATTGACTCGCTCATAAAATCTTTATTTCATATTCATCTCATCTCATCTCATCCCATCCCTCACCTCGCTCATAACATCAGATATATTTACAGTGTTTTGCTTTTGCCTTCTCTTCTCATTTTTGGGTGTCAAATTCAAATGGGGTGTTTAGGTTGGAAGAATCAATTGTTCTGTCTTCTAGTTCTACTCTCCTTGCTCTTTCATCTACCATCGTCTTTTTCTTCTTCCTTGTCATCAATCTCACCATGCTCTGCTCTACTCCATTTCAATCACTCTCTTTCTCTTGATTTATCCGCTTCTCCTTCTTATTATACATCTAGAATTCAGATGTGTGATAAGTCATATCAAAAGACAGCCTCTTGGAAGGAGGATGAGGACTGCTGTACTTGGGATGGCGTCGTTTGTCACCAAATCACTCGCCATGTTATTGGGCTCGACCTTAGCTGCAGCTGGCTTAGAGGCCCCATTCATTCCAACAGTACCCTCTTCTTTCTTCCCCATCTCAGGACCTTGAATCTCGCTGGCAATTGCTTCAATGAATCCCTAATTTCGCCTGAGTTTGGCAAGTTTAAGACTTTGACTCATCTTAACCTTTCTTATTCCTGTTTTTCTGGCAAAATCCCGTACGAAATCTCTCATTTGTCTTCGCTGGTTTCACTTGATCTTTCATTCAACGATGAGCTTTTAATTGAAACACCAGTATGGAAAAGAGTCATTCATAACCTTACTCAGTTAAGGGAACTTCTTCTGGATCAGTCAGATATGTCCTCAATTAGACCTAATTCTTTGATGAATCTATCCTCCTCTTTCACAACTCTTAGTCTCCATGGCTGTAACTTGCAAGGAAAACTCCAAAATAACATCCTTTGCTTTCCCAGAATACAA
The DNA here is from genome assembly GCA_030820535.1 of Quercus parvula. Classification (NCBI taxonomy): domain Eukaryota; kingdom Viridiplantae; phylum Streptophyta; class Magnoliopsida; order Fagales; family Fagaceae; genus Quercus; species Quercus parvula. Next base: position 41,746,336 of record JAUAME010000011.1, on the reverse strand, counting down.
ATCCTTGATCTCGGGTTTAATCTTAATCTCGATTTGGGTTCTCTTCCAAATTCTAATTGGAGTAGTAGTTACTTGAAGTTCTTAGATCTTTCTTCTATAAGCTTTTCAGAAAAATTACCTGATTCTATCGGCAATCTAAAGTTCTTGAAGTATTTGGATCTCTTTAATTGCAGTTTTACTGGGTCAATTTCAACATCTCTTGGAAACCTTACAAAACTTGCTTATTTAGATTTGTCATCTAATAACTTTAGCGGTGAGATTCAATTTCCACTTTTAAATTTTAGTTGTCTTTGGCTTACGCAAGAACTAATAATTTTTTTTTTTAATTATTGGGGAATATATTTCAACAGGTTTGCTGCCGTTGTCACTATTTAACTTGCCCAATCTCTCAAGTTTATACCTCGACAACAATCAACTTGGTGGTCCTCTTCCTAATCACGTAAGTGGGCTTTTGAATCTAAAAGATCTCTAATTAAGGTCAAATTTCCTAAATGGGACATTGCCATCTTGGTTGTTCAATTTGCCCTCTTTGGTGACATTAATTCTTGATGGTAATCAATTCATTGGTGAGATTGGTAAATTCAAGTCCAATTCATTGGAGCATCTTGATTTGGGTTATAATAGGATACAGGGTTCTATACCAAGGTCAATATCTAGATTTGTTAACCTTACTTATCTATCTCTCTCATCAAATAACTTGGTTATTATGTTGGAGTTAGACATGTTTTCAAAGCTCAAAAATCTTGACTATCTTGATTTGTCAAATAACTTAGTTAGCATCAACAATAATGTCACCTATACCCTGCCCAAACTAAGCAGTTTGAACTTGTCTTCTTGTAACATTAGTGAATTCCCAATATTCTTAAGAATAGCAACAACATTACAATTCTTAGACCTTTCCAAGAATAGAATTTATGGTCAAATTCCAAAATGGTTGGGGGATATGGGGAGGGATTCATTATATTTTCTTGATCTTCATGACAACTTGCTTCAAGGACCATTTCCCACTCTAAGTTTTCTTAGTTTGGAATATTTGTTTGTCTCCAATAACAATTTAACTGGAGAAATTCCTTCTTTAATTTGCAATGCAAGTTCCCTTTATATTCTAGACTTGTCTCATAACAACTTAAGTGGTGTGGTTCCTAAGTGTTTGGTACACTCTAATGTCCTCTCAGTGTTGGATTTGCGAATGAATAACCTTCAGGGTACCATCCCTGCAACATTTTCCAAGGGAAATAAGTTTAGGAATATTAACCTTAATGGCAATCAATTGGAAGGGCCATTGCCAAGATCTTTGGCAAATTGTAGGAATTTGGAAGTTCTAGATCTTGGAAGTAATAAGATAAATGGAACCTTCCCATATTGGTTGGAAGGTCTTCTAAATTTACAGGTTCTTGTCATAAGATCCAACAAATTTCAAGGTCGTATAGGCAATCCTAAGACCAAATTTCCTTTCCCAAATTTGCGAATCCTTGACATCTCTAACAATGAGTTTAATGGTCCTTTACCAATAAAATATTTCAAATTTTTTAAAGCCATGACAAATGTGGATGAAGGAAAAGTTGTGTCGAAATATATGGGAGAGGGGTATTATCAAGATTCTTTGGATGTGATGATGAAAGGGTTATATGTTGAGTTGGTGAGAATCCAAACTGTCTTCACGACCATTGATTTTTCAAACAATAATTTTAGAGGAGAGGTGCCAAAGATAATCGGGAGACTGAAATCACTCAAGGGGCTCAACTTTTCTCACAATAACCTTATAGGTTATATTCCATTGTCATTTGGAAATTTGAGCAATCTTGAATGGTTAGACCTCTCTTTCAACAAGCTTATCGGGGAGATTCCTAGACAATTGGCAGATCTATTGTGGCTTGAAGTTTTAAATTTGTCACATAATCAACTTACAGGACCCATACCTTCAGGAAAGCAATTCAATACATTTACTAATGATTCTTACATTGAAAATTTGGGATTATGTGGATTTCCGTTGTCAAGAATGTGCGATAGCCATGAGGCAAAGAAACAACAACCATTGACCTTACAACAAGAAGACAATTTAGAGCCTGAAAATGGGTTTAGTTGGCAAGCTATATTGATGGGTTATGGATTTGGAGTGATGTTTGGAATGTTGATGGGATATCTTATGTTTAAAATTGGAAAACCAAAGTGGATTGTGAGGTTGGTCAAGTTAGAGTAACATATCATGCTCAGAAGGCTGAAGAAGAATGTCCAAAGACATGGAGAAAAAATAACCAGTCAAAACAATTTGTGGGTGGTTTTGCTAGAGTTTTTCAAGAAGGTTTCAAAGTCGTTGTACCATTTTGACTCTGAATTTGACACAAATGGCAAAGCCCGGTAAAAAGCGGAGCTCTTCTTTAGCCCTATCCATATGGCAAGATTAGGATAAAAGAGATGCCTCTCTAAACATTCACTTCTTCATCATCCTTATTCACTTTCTTCTATGTTTTTTAAACAATGGGGACAGCACAAAATTGTTATTTTGGAGAATATCAACTTCTTTCATGGTCCCCAAAGACACAGGATGCCATTCTTTGCCAAGGTATGCCTCCCTCTTTAGTTTCATCTTTGGGTGCCTTTATCACTTTCTTATTTGTTTTTCTCTAAATTCAAAGGCTAATTCAAAGGAAAATCAAGATGCTAGGCTTTGTAATTATTATTTATAAAATAAGGTTTTGATTTGCTTACTTTAATGCAGCTGGTTGGCATTGTTGCTGTTGAAGTAATTGGTAAGCCCAAGATCTCTTTCCACCTCGCAATTTGATTTTCTTTTATTATAATGTTTTTCTTTTATTGAATTGATTTTTTTGCCTAGTAAGGTTCAGGTTTGTTGCCTTTAATGTTTCGAAACATATCAATAACCTTTGTGCTATTGAACAGATCAAGACCTCTACGACTAACACAAAGGTCCTATATCTCTCTTTCTTGATTTTTAAATTTGTTAACTAATTCTTTGGTGAATGCATTTCTTAATGTTTAACATTTGTTATCTATGTTGAATGTGAATATTATCACTTTTTGATTAAAAAAGGAAGAAAAATGAGAATTCAACTTGGTTGAAGATTCAGGATGATATTGAGATTGTATTGTAATATATAACCATGTTAAAATAACAATCCTCCCAAAAGTTTAAGTTGTTAGAAAATGGTCAATTTAACCATTTAACCATATTCTAATAGGTATCATTTCTCAAAGAGGCTATGGCAGGTTTTTTTTTTTTTTTTTTTTGATAGGTAATCAGAAAAATAATATTAATGATAAAAAAATAAGAGAAAAGTACAAGATGTTCATGATGATGAACAAGAAGAAAAAAAAAGAGCACACAGCACAACAAAAAGAGGGAAATCAGGAAACTAAGCTGAGGGAAGACATAAAGTCAGAGAGAGAAGAACAATCAATAAAACCCCAATAATGAGACCACTCCAAAAGACTGCGTTGGTTTAAAACTTTTAATTCATCCAACGTCTTCTCCTTGTTCTCAAAAGATCGACGATTTTGTTCCAACCACACAATCCACATTAAGCACCCTAGAACCAAATTCCAAATGTCCGAATTATGCTTTCCAAACCATTGATGCCAACAAGATAACAAACCTGCCACCGAACCTGGCATAACCCAATGAATACCAAAAGCCTGGAGTATAAAAGTCTATAGGGAATGAGTAACAGGACAATGAAGAAGAAGGTGGTCTACCAACTTCCTATCACGCAACACATACAACACCAATTAACCGAGGGGCAACCCTTAAGCATTATATTATCCAAAGTGAGGATCTGACCATGAGCAGTTGTCCACAAAAAGACCGTCACGCGCTTAGGAATCTTTGGTTTCCAAATTTCCTTCTAAGGAAACAAAGAATTCGAAGCACCCTGAATCTAAGACCAGGTGTCAAACTTACCATCACCTTTTAGTCGCCAGCAAAGAGTATCTCTCCTCTCACCCCGAGGAATACGAGTTTGGATAAGCTGAAACAGAGAATAAGAGGCTATGGCAGTTAAGTCATGGTGTCTAATAAAATCCCAGGTATATACCTAGTACCAAGTGTAAAGTCTGAGGAGAGATTAAGGCTTGGTTTGAGGTTGCAAAGTGAATTTTTTGTTAGTGAATAGTCAAGTTGTAATTGGGGGGTAGGGCATTTCTTTGATTTTGATGATAGGCGTAATTGAGGGTTTCAGACTTTTGGTTTGATTCTTTGTAAGGGTAGTTGCAGCTTCTATTTAGTTTCCTGCTTGCTTTGTTTTTGTAGTAAGATGTTGCAGCATTTAGCTCCTAGAGTTTGCCGTTTGTATGGTTTTATTCATTAAAAAATAAGTTACAGATATCTATGATTTTCCTTAAGCACCTTGATTAATCAAACTTGAAATCCCTTGCAGCCAAACCTTAATGTTCTAACTAAATTAACTTTTATATTTTTTTTATTTTTTTTTTCATTTACTATGTTCTATTTTGTGGTTTAATTATTGAGAAGTTCTAGATTTGGATAGAAAGCAAAAAAAAAAAAAAAAAAAAAGGCAACATTTGAGGAATGTTTCGCAACAGTTGAGGTTCATATCCTTTAAGTGTTAAAAGTCAAAGGTGATTGAGATTTCACCGGTAGCTGTGCAATCTCTTTTCCTTTTTTATTTTTTATTTTTTCAATTTCTATATTTGCATTTTTATTTAATGTATCTTACTATTATGATATTAAATTTAATTATAAACAAATATAGGTGTTTCCAGTTCAACTCTCTAAGACCAAAATGATATAGATCTATTCAGGCATGTCGAATCATGTAATTCCCTATGTGGTCAAATCTTGAGAGGTCCAATTTGTCTGAAGGTTTAGCTTTGTTTTTTGTTTTTACAATTTAGGTTTAGCTTTAGTGATCAATATTCTGGTGATTATTCTTACCTCTACGTTGGCTAGGTTTGGGATTTAATGATGCATTTGATTTGGGTTCATCTTCAGTGACCTTACCTTTGTCAACAATGATTCTGACTCCAGTTTGTATCCATCATCAAAGAAAATTAGAACATATTAGTCAGACTTCGAAGAAATATGCCTCCATCTTGCCAAGCTAAGCTTCTGTCTTTAGTTACATCTTCTCTCTTCTACTTAAAGAATAATAATTAATGCATTGAGCCATGTTGTGAGTAGAACATAACTTTGCTGTTCTATTGTAAATAAGCTTAGGAGTAAATAAGAACTATATCTCCTGAAATGAAGTGGTAGAAAGTGATCTGACTTTGCACGTGGGGTTATCATGGTGTGTCTTCTGCTGTAGTTGCCTTGAAAGTGATCTAAGTCATGATTTTTAATAAAATCCTTGGTATATAGCTTGCGTTAAGTGATTCTGTGGGGTATGGATTGGTTGAAGGGTAAAATATTTGAAAGCACCATATGCGAACTTGCTTGGTCTATGGTGGTTTATTATATTTGGCTTCAAACAAATGCTCTTGTATGTAGTGGCAATGTAAAGTCTGACAAGGCCATCCTGCTTTTGATTAGAAGAGAGATTAAGGCCTAGGTTGAGTTTGTAATGAGAATGAAAAAATTGTTAGTGAATAATCTTGTGTTGTAATTCTTTGGAAGAGAGGGAGGGGGCTTGCATTTCATTATCTTGTATGATAGCCATAATTGAGGGGTTTTAGTTCGATTATATGTAAGATTGGTTTCAGTTGCTATTTAGTTTGCTGCTTGCTCTGTTTGTAGAGTTTGTTTACTTTAAAAATTCATTCATTCATAGGGGGAAAAAGGTTATGCTTATCTCTGATTCTCCTTGACCATTTTTTCTTACTTATTTTCTATAGTGAAACAGACCACAAGGATAGCATCCATTCAAACCTGAATTCCCTCACTGCCAAACCTTACCTGAATTCAAACCAACATTTTTTTGACAAAAAAATTACACTTGTGGTCTTCTTACAATACGGGTGGTTTTAATTTCATCCCTGCACATTTAATTGTATCAATTTTGTTTCTCAACTTACAAAATCAAGTCAACATTTAAGGATACAATTGATTTGATTTTGAAGAGTTGAAGGATGAAATTGACACAATTAATAGTTGAGGGACCCTGATTTTAAAATTTGATGGGCAAAAGTGACACAATTAAATGTATAGGGACAAAATTGGCCCACACTTCTTTGTTGATCACACTGCTCCTATAATTACTTTCTCTTTTTTGCTATTTACCTGCTTTTCATTTTTGGTTTTACGATTGAGAACTTCTAGATCTGGATAGAAAGTGCAAGACAAAGCAACTCCTGAGAAATGTCCTGCAATAAGCAAGGTTCAGATCCTTTATGAGTTAGAAGACAGAGGTGATTGAGATTTCTATATGCTGTGCAATTGTATCTTTTTTTTTTTTTTTTGTCAATTTTATAGTTGTTTTAATATGGTTATAATATTAAAGTCAATGATGTAACAATTTATGTGTTTCAGGTTCAACTTTTAGAGACCAAAATGCAATAGCTCTATCAAGGCTGGTTGAATCATGTAATGTTCAGAATGATAAAATCTAAGGTCCTGTTAATCTAAAGGTTTGGCTTAGCTATTTCATTTTTCTTGTTAGGTCATTCGAAGCGTTCATTGCAGTTTAAAACCTGGAGGCAGTAGCATAGAGATGCATTTTTTTGTGTGGATCTTTTGGTTTAGTGATGTTCCACTCCCTTTTCCAGCTTATTGGATTCTTCCACTACTAATTTACTTTGTTTCTCAAATCAAAGAGTTTCTCCCATTAATGTTTGCTTTGCATGTACTTAAACCTGTTATTTTATATATTTTTATGTTTCCCAAATCCAAATTATATCTATGTTTCATTTCTTCTTGGCAAAACTCAAGATTTTTTCTGCCTTTTATCTTCTTTTTTCCTTTTTATTCTTTAAATAGTTCTGTTGTTCACTTTTATAAAAAAAAGAAAGAAAAAGAAAATAGAAGTTCTGTTGTCTACTTGAATATCAAATATGTATTTAATACACAAGAAGCTGCATGTATAATCTCTAAAAAAAGCCACCCCCTCTCCCTCCCATGAATTTTGATTTTTGTTACATTCACGCAAAGTATTGCTAAAATACCTAAGGGTCTTGTTCTTTTTATTAGAATTTGATATTGATAACATGCCTTCTATTTCATCTTGCCAGCCCCTAATAGAAATTTCAATGTTTATGAATTTTGAATCAAAATGGAATCATTTTATTTTGTTGTAGAAAGGATGCAATGAATGTTAGGATGATATTACCCTATACCTTTAATTTTTGTGATTTCAGTCTACTATTATATAAATCTCAACATGGAAAAGTCTTAGGTTAATTAAGTTTTACTCCACTTTATTGCATTTGAGCCATTTGCACAGCAGTGTGCTCTTAGGAACCATTTGTGGTGTGTGATAATGAAAGTATTGAAGGCGAAATATATGGATTTTGTTGGGAAGGAAGTACTTAATCGTTTAGGCATTCAACAACTAAACTATGGTGCTTCTTTAGGTAATAGAATGGTGAAAATTACCCTTAGCTGAATATACATTTCTTCAATGCAAGAATTTGAGAATCCACTTAATGCTTTTCTTAGTGTTCTTTGATTCAATGTTTTTGTGCTGCTCACGATTTGAATGATATGGAATCAATGATTCACTTATTTTGAGTAAGTACTATTCTTAGTTATGAAAGAAAATAAAAAAGTTGATGGGTTATGAATCTTTTGCATAGAATCAGTATCTTATTTATAGTTTTCACTAATATCAATTTAGTACACAGACATGAAGGAGGAAATGAAAGTGCTTGCATGCATTCTCTGTGTTCTTGCTATTGGTGTGCACTATTAGTCACCAGCATCCTTGCTCCTTTGCCTTGAGAACTACTTCAAGATAGCTTCCTGATGTGCCAACATTATGGAATCAGTTTTGGAATTGTTCCATCCCTCAAAGATTTTGGTCCCTGCTATATTTCTGGCATTAAATGTGTGTCTCCTCCTTTTATTCTTCTTGTGCCTTGCCATTGCAGCTTTGATATTTAGTTGCCAGTCCTTGACAAACTCAGTGGTGGATGCATCATGTCTTTCCTTAGTTTAAGGCCTGTTTCTGTTGTTGTATGCATCATGGTGCCTGCAAATTAGAGTTCCGTATGTGAGCGCCACTTCAGTTGGATTAGGGTGTTTTTCTCATGGATGACTTGATTTTTGTGAAGCCAGATTTTCTATAGGGTGGTGAAAATCACTTGCAAGAAGGCCATATGGTCTTGGAGGTATAGGTTATTAGTTGTGATGCACCTTGTTAACCATTGTTCTACTGAAGTCTGTCCTAACTCCTATATTCTAAGGGACAAATCTGATCACAACCAGACAGCCCTTGCCAAGGGGCAAGCTAGAAATATGTGTGGTGGTTTCATTCTCCTCTTGGTAAAAGGGGCAGTTGCTAGGGGCCCGAATACCTCTATGTCTGAGATTCATTTTGACTGGCAGGCCGTCATGAATTTTTTTCCAAATGAAGATGAGGATTTTTACTGGCAGTTTACTTTCCAGATGCTGGACCAAACCTCATTAGGTGTACCAAGTACCTTGGCCTCATTTGGGTCATGAAAATTAGCTAGATGGAGCAGGTTTTAGGTTTTTTTGACCTGGTATTCACACAAGCTGGAGTGATGCCAAACAAGCCTATTTTGGCTCCCATCAATTTTGGGGAAGGGGTAAGATAGGATTGTGTTACTTTGGGATGAGTGGTATAACTTCCTAACTAGGTTACTAGATCTGGTTGCAAGTTCTGGTTGAGCTATTGATTAGGTCAGCCACAGTTTTGTGGACATGCTGATGAACCAAGCAGTCCTAGCTCATAAGATTCAAGAGTGATTTTTGTTTGTAGCAATGAGATTTATGATATTTTTTGTTGTTGGCAAGAAATTTTGGTTCAATTTATGATGCTTGCATATATGTATCTTGTTATGGAGGATGTTAACTTTTGCATCTAGTTTCTTTTATTTTCCCTCAAATAGGTTGTTTCTTAACTGTATGACTTTTCCTGGTTCAAAGCAGCAATAGGCTGTAGGTGTGGCAAGCATTCTTGCCTCCATTTTGAAAGGGAAAATTGTTGGAGTTCATAGGTATTAAGCATCTTTTTAGCCTTTTATTTTTCTGTAATTGAAAATATGCTGATGAAAAAAGTAGTATTTGGTTCATGATTCTTTTTGTGGCAATGATATATGTGATATCTTCTTATTATGTAAGTGTTGGCATGGGTATATGCTTAGATCATTTACGCTGGTCCCCATCCTTGGTGCACATGTTCATGTGGTAAAGGCTTGGAGTACTTTTTAATATGTACATTCTGAAAAACCATAAATATTAGTGTAGGTCAGTTTTGATTTTTTCTATTTGGTCACTACATTAATTGGAGTTAATTTGTCTACTTCTGGTGTTATATCACAAACAAGAATGCACTTACATGTCTTAATTTCTTGCAGGACGTTATGCAATCACGGTTGGAGGGGAGCTGCAGTAACAGACTTTAACTCAGCAAAAGAAAAGATTCAAGAAAACTTTTTGATGGTGTTTTGTTTCTTAGTATGGAATTAGTTTATTTTGCCAAAATGAATTGTAGTTGTTTATGTTAAGATGTATTTTGTAGCTACACCAATTTTATATTACTAATTATGGATATTTTGCAGTTGATTTTAGTGTCTTTGCAGAAATGATTAAGCACTTAGTTTTGACTGTCATGCTTGCATTGTGATGAAGAAGCTCATCAACATAGTGGGGGTGTGTGTGTGTGTGTTGGGGACAACGATGTGCTGCCCAATTTTGTTAAGCTTCTCCTTGTCTAGTTTGTAGTTGTTTATGTTAAACTCCTTTTGTGGCTACATCATTATTATGTTAATATTTCTAGATGATATGCAATTTGGTTTCAGTATCTATACCGAAATAATTAAGCACTTGATTTTGTTTGGCATGCTTGCATTGTAATGAAGATGCTTGCCAACACAGTTTGTGTGTGTGTGTGTGTGTGTTGTTTTGTGGACATAAATATGCTGCCTAGTTGTGTTAAATTTCACCTTGTTCTGCATCTAATAAGGGCTTTGCAAAAGGACTTGATCAACCAATTGGTTGAAAGCTCCTTTGAGTTTTGTTTAGGCTCGCAAGCTTAAATGTTTTTGACCATAATGAAGTGTTTTTTAATGTTGTAGTCCTAAAAGTTGTTGGTGATGCAAACATTACTAGATAGGCTCCTATCCTTGGAGGCCTCGTTTTAAGAGGCAAATTGCACACATAAAGCGTTGGAATAAGCCATATACTTCATTGGCTTTCCAATTGTTTTATAATCTTGAGAAATACATTAGCAGTTACATGTAAAAAAAAAAAAAAAAAAGACATTAGCAATTAAATGTAGAAGTATGAATCTGAAATTGTTGGTGATGCAAACATATATATAGCTAGATAGGCTCCTGCGATTAGCTACAACATCTATAGGGTGTGAAACTGTGAATGTATGATTGTTATCCTAGCGTTCTTCTCTTATTTTACACCATTCTTCTATCTTCTTTTATCTTATATTATCTTCTATCAATTTGGTCTCGTATCGTATTGTGTCATTGCCTCTGAGTAGCACCCATTCATTAAATGAAGCCCACCGTATAAACAATTGAAATCTGTGTGCTTCTGGTCTTCTTGTTAAATGCAATACACTTCTTTTGAAGGTAATCACTTCATTGTTTCCTATGTTTCATCTGAATGCAAAAGAAAACTTGTCTAGTGTTTCCTCATTTCAAGAGGGATTTTTTAGCCTAAAAGCATATACCCTAGGAAGTGATACAAGAATATATATTCTCTTTTGCTGCTTATTGACATTAGTTTGGCATGAGTACCATAGTTATAGTATTGTCCTGATTTTTATCAGACTTAGAAATTGGTCTTCAAATTCAAATTATATCAAATTAAAACACTAAAATTGTGTAATTCACTCAAAAAAAGAAAAAAAGGAAAAAAAAAGGGAAAAAAAGAATATAAAGAAAGATTATACCATGTCATTAAATTAAACAATTAAAAATAATAATATTACTTTCTGTCATCTATATTTTTAACAAACTTGGATTTATAATAAGTACTCTCAATCCAATCATGTATTTTCTCATTCTTAAGTAAATGCATTAATGGATCAAATTGGACTGAACAAGGCCAAGTAGATCTAAATAGACTGAAATTGACTAAATTTATAGAACTAAATCGAAATGAACAAAAATTGACCAAATGGACCAAACTATATGGAATGGGTTGAATCATGCACAATTTTTTTTTTTTAATTTTTTTTATTTGTGCTTCTAATTTTTTCATAATATACATAAATTAACAGATTGACTTTACACATTTGTTTTGGACGGCTATTTTTTTCCTAATAATATCTTAAATGGTTTAATATATTTAATATTATCCAAAAATTAGAGGAACAAATCAAAAAAAAAAAAATGATATTATGATCGATGATGTGGCTCAACAAGAGTATGAAAATATTAAAGGCTATTCTTTGACTTTTAGATTATAATATATAGATATAGATAAGTCGTTATGACCTTTAGCCACTTGATTATTATCTAATCATAATTTTTTTCATATACCTAAAGTTCAGATCACACCCGCACTTTATTTTTGTAATGCTGTTTGCATTTTTATTTTTGGCTGAAATGATATAATATCCTGCTGTTTGCTATGTAGTCATGAAACTGAACAAAAGGTGGGTTATTAACTCAAGAAGGAGAAGTAAGAAATCCAACAATAAGGCTCATCCTTGAGAAGACTTAAGACCATGGTTTAAAAACCATTACAATCAAAGAACTGGAAATAGGTATTGTTTTTAACCCTTTTTTTTCCTTCGATTTTGGAGGTTTTTATCATATTAGATTAGGGTCCAATTTCTTTTTTCAAAAAAAAAGATTAGGGTCCAATTTTTGGTTGAACCGAAAATCCAATTTTTAAAACCATGCTTATGACCCAAATATTCCAAATATCTTGCAAAAAAAGATCAAGCAAATTCACATATGAACGAAAGACTCTATAATGAAAAACTTATAAATTTCATAATCAAAAACTTTTTAATTCTAACATTGTATTTGGGTGGGTCATTCACGTGGGTCTTATGCACATTACTGTGGACCAGGTTTTAAGTTTAGCACCGTCCAAATTTCCAAGCCCAAATTCTTTGCTCCTCTTCGCAGACTACACTCCATGCTCCAGTCCACACAGTTCTTCGTTGTCTTGCTTTCTCTCTTCCAAAACAACAAAGAGAGATGGAAATGGTGGAAATGGATAAATACCCATAAAAATCAAACTATTCAGTTAGTTGGCCCAGTTTTGAAACAATATGCATTAGTAGCAACTCGAGCCTCAGAGGCTCGATTTCCAGGCCCAAAATCGAGCCTCTGAGGCTCGGTTTCTGCCTGTCTAGTTGCCAGATTCCACGTGGCTTGTCCACGTGGAACTCGAGTCTCAGAGACTCGAGTTCCACGTGGACAAGCCACGTGGAATCTGGCCACGTAGATCTCGTGTTTCTGAGACTCGGTTTACTAAAAGTGAAACCGAGTCTCAGAAACTCGAGTTTCAAAGGTCTGTTACTAGTCATGTCTGGTTGGATGTGTGGCTGTGTGGCTGTGTGGTCATATCAGAGATGACTGTGTGCCTGTGTGGATGAGTCAGAAGGTATATGACCACAGCAAGCATTGAACATGTTTGTATCAGACGTTGTGAATCAATTCAGAGAATATATTCTAATAGCACAAGCAACAAAAACTTGTTTCAGGCCTTGTGAACCTATTTTGTCTGTTTAGGGACGTAGTCAATGAATATTAGACTAACAAAAAAAAAAAACTCTCACACTACTCTCAGTTGCGGAAAAAAAACCTCAACAACTCTCACACCCACACCTTCAGCAACTTCAATCACAGAACCTCAACAACTCTCACACCTTCAGCAACTTCAATCACTAATCAACTCTCACAGAAACTCATAAACTCTCATACGTATTTAGCAGCAAAACATTGCTCCTCTGACTCTCATACAATATTAGCAGTACATTTGCACATCATCATGTCATGTAAGGGTCTCCTCACTCTCTAATTAGTTGTTTAGTGTATATAACTGCTTTAAAAAGTGTTGGTTGCATTGAACTAGTCATGCCATTTCCTAATAAAATATTTGTTTGTATTAGGCAAATATATTTGTTTCCTGATAAGATATTTGTTTGTATTAAAATATGTATATTTGTTTCCTTATAAAAAATATGTATATATATATTTACATTTATATCTATATTTATATTTATACAACTATATAATTAAATATTTATATATACATATTTTAATTTATATATTTATACAACTATATAATTAAATAATTAAATAATTAAATATTTATATAAATATATTTATATTTATATATTTATACAACTATATATATAAATACTTATATAAATATATTTATATAAATATTTCATTATTTAATTGTATAGTTGTGTAAATAGGCTAAATATAAATATACTTATATAATAGTTATATAGTTATATAATGGTTTATATAAATATACTTATATAAATATACTCATTCCGTCGCACATCCTCATGAGTTTTTTTGTTTGGTTTGATTTTTTTATTTATATTTTTGTTAAAGCTGATTTTAAATTTTGTAATGGGGGTGAGTTTTGTCTGTAGTTTTTTTATTGTTTTTGTACGAAATTATAATGACTGAGTGTGTTTGTATGTGATGTGGGGTGAGCATATGCAATTGTTACACCCAAGTAAGTTGTGATTTTTGTATTATAAGTATATAATTAAATATTTATATATACATATTTTTATTTATATATTTATACAACTATATAATTAAATAATGAAATATTTATATATTTATATTTATATTTATATTTATATATTTATACAACTATATATATAAATACTTATATAAATATATTTATATAAATATTTCATTATTTAATTATATAGTTGTATAAATAGGTTAAATATAAATATACTTATATAATAGTTATATAGTTATATAATGGTTTATATAAATATACTTATATAAATATACTCATTCCGTTGCACATCCTCATGAGTTTTGTTGTTTGGTTTGATTTTTTTATTTATATTTTTGTTAGAGCTGATTTTAAATTTTGTAATGGGGGTGAATTTTGTCTGTAGTTTTTTTATTGTTTTTGTACGAAATTATAATGACTGAGTGTGTTTGTATGTGATATGGGGTGAGTATATGCAATTGTTACACTTTTAGAAGTTGTGATTTTTGTATTATAAGTAGATATAATTCTCTTTGAAATTGATGTTAAATGAAAGAGATCAAATATGTCACTAACATAAATTTACTTGGCTCTCTAATAGGTTCACAATCTTTGAAGAATATTGATATCAATGTATACTTCGGTGGACCCGTTGACAATCCTGAAGGAATTGACGGATTCCCATTTACAGGGGAGGGTATCGAATGCTACTACATGATGTTACGTCGTAAGTTGAAGACGTTGACTGATTTGAAGAGAAAAATAATGGACGAATTGAAATTGAACCCTGCTTGGTATGACATCAAGATTATTTATCGGTACCCACAGGAAGTCCTTCATGAACGGATAAATTACAGATATATGGCGATTAAAGAAGATAAACATGTAAAGATGATGTTTAATAGGATCCAAAAAATGCCCCAAGTAAATGCTGCTGAGTTGTATGTAAGTTTGGAGGCGAGGGTAGACAACACTACTGAGGTGGTGCAACAAACAACTACGGCTGTGCAACAAACAACTACGGCTTTACAATTTACAGCCCTAGATGATGGATGCAGTACAATGGGAGGGTATGCAATGGGAGGGTATGCATCACAGGAAGGGTATGCAATGGGAAGGTATGCATCACAGGAAGGGTATGCAATGGGAGGGTATACACTCCCATCTCAAGATTATGTTGCGAATATTGGTGAAACCCTCTATTCTCAAGAGACACATTTAGAGGAGGAAGGGGAAGATCCTCTCGAAGACGAAGATCATGCTGCGAATGATGGTGAAAATATTGATGATATGGATCAATACGAAGAGAGGATTGAGCAAGGCGACTTTGAGAATGATGTGGATGAGCATGAAGTCGTTCCTAATTTTGCTCAGGACAATATGGAGTACCATGATGAAGGTGATGCAGATGATGATGATATTGGTGTCCAGCATGATATAGATACGACCACTGGCTACAGACCTCCTGCGGACTCATTCTATGCAAATACTTGGGAAGATATGGTTGATCCTTCACGTCTTCAGATACCATTTCTTTGTACGTGGGAAGATGGGATGCATTTTTGTAAAGGGTTGACTTTTGCAAATAAAGATGCGGTGAAGCGTGCATTGATAATATACGCAGCAAAGGATAATAGGAATTTCTCCATCCAAAGGTCGACCACAACTCAATTGTGCGCTGCATGCGTTGACGATAACTGCAAGTGGTATGTTGGGGCATACAAGAAGCCTAAATTCAATGATCTGTGGATGGTCACGTCTTATGTGGGTCCACACACTTGTATACCCTTTGGGCTGCATAGAGACGGTAAAATGATGGATTCTAATTTTGTAGCATCAGAAATTGTGGGAAGATTGCGACAAAAGCACACTGCTTCCATTGATGAGCTTTGGGCGATCATACGTACTAAGTATGATCATGAGCTTTCTTACTATAAAGTATGGCATGCAAAACAAAAGGCAATTGCTAAGATTTTTGGGGATTGGAAGGAGTCTTACCAACGGTTGCGAAAGTTGTTGTTGGCATACTTAGATCAGGATTCGGGTACCCAGTACAGCTATCACACCATACCTAGGCCATTAGAAGGTACTACGTTACTGCGCTATGTATATTGGGCATTCGCTCCATGCATTGCTGCATTCCAGTATTGTAGGCCAGTGATCAGTATTGATGGAACTCATTTATATGGTAAATACAAAGGGGTATTGATGGTTGCAATGGCAACCGATGCTAACCAAAAGGTTTTGCCTATCGCCTTTGCTGTTGTGGACAAGGAGTCAGGGCCTAGTTGGGGGTGGTTTTTAGAGTGTCTCAGGACTTCGATAGAGCGTGTTATACCTAACAAGGACATTTGCATTATTTCTGACCGACATAAAGGTATCAAATGCGCCATGAGAGAGTGGCCTAGAGGGGAAGACGGAAGAGAACGGGTATATCATCGATATTGCCTTCGACATGTTGCTAGCAACTTCAACACACACTTTGATAACCCGACTCTAAAGGCATTGGCCTTGAAAGCTGGATATGCAACTCATGAAGCTAAATTTGAGTCGATAATGCAAACCATTAAGGAGGTTGAGATTAATTTACTGAGGGGTGTAGACCCTACTGATCGCCAGATTGCACGTTATATGCCATACACATATCTAATGAGTGAGGAGCTGGACAAATGGACCCAGTCACATGATGGTGGAAGACGTTACGGGGCAATGACAACCAATATCTCTGAGTGCTTTAATGGGGTTCTTAAAGGTGCCCGCGGTTTGCCCATTGCTGCAATGGTTGAGTTCACTTTTTTTAAACTTGTTGCATATTTCCACGATCGACATAAACAAATTACTTCTGATCTCTCTCGAGGTAAGGTGTGGAGTGATTATGCAATGGAGATCTATAACAAAAATGAGCAGAAAATTGCAGGACACACTCTGAGGAATTATAATCATGCAGAGGGTATATATCAAGTCGTTACCCCGTATAACGACCATAGAGCTGGAGGGGGAAATCACAGTCATGATGTGCGCATATTTGATAGAACCTGTGGTTGCGGAAAGTGGCAAAACTTGAAGATCCCTTGTTCACATGCAATTAAAGTTCTTAAAGGTCTGCACCTCGATGCACCCAGCTATATTGATCCATGTTACAGTCTGAACAACGCCATTCTCACATATTCACATAATTTTGTGGTGCCAAAGTCAGAGTCATTGTGGAGGGACGTTCGCGGACCACGGTGGGTGCCTGACCCACAATTGTTACGGGGCAAAGGTCGTCCTACGATGTCAAGAATAAGGAATGAAATGGATGGGGTACGGCGAGAACGGGGAAGCCGGAGGGAAGATCCGGACTTGAGGGAGATTCAACCGAGGCAACGATGTAAACTGTGTCATCAAGAGGGGCATAACCGCAGATGCTGTCCCAATTCCCGTGGGGCTTCGACAAGTGGTACTGCTATAAACTAGGCAAGTGTCGTCACTGTTTTCATATATTATATTACTGAGAATGTCATTTGGTTTTTGTTCTTTGCATTTGGAAACTAATAACCGTATCTAATGTTTGTCAGGTGAGCGGAGACTCGATTTTGGTTAGTGACATTATACGTGGAACTTGTCGTTATCTTCTGTATGGACAAGTGCTAGGTGATTATGTAGAGTATGTTGTATCAATATGGACAAGTGTTAGGTGAGTATGTATAATATATTATATCAGTATGGAGCTTCCGGTAGGCGAATATGTAGACTATGCAACAAGTATTAACTTAGTTGTAATTTTATGTATTGTTGTAAACTCCAATTAATTGAACTATTTGCTATCCATTGTACTCGTTACATTAGTTGCGTTGTGCAGCTTTTTCCTATAATGCGAACAATGATATTACTTTGGCATTACTAGCTACTACTTTGGCAAGTTCAACCACAACTCCCTTCTAGTATTGAACTGGCATTGTGTCGTAAGAGGGCAACTATAATGGCCTTTGAATAGTTATTGTTTTACTCTGGTTGTAGAACTTTAATGTATGCTCCCTTTGCGTATCGCTTGTAACTGGATGTACTTAGTCTGCTGCAGGGGAAAACTAATTCAATAAATGCTGCAGGAAATGAGACTAAAAAAAAAAAAATTCCCAGTAGAACTCGAGTATATTATACTCGATTTCCATAAATAGAAATCGAGTCTTAGAGACTCAATTTCTATTTATGGAAATCGAGTATAAGATACTCGAGTTCCACTGGGAATTTTTTTTTTTTTTTAATCGTTTTTGTATTACCCCAATTTACTTACTAATTTCAGGTAATTTGAAGTAGGTATAAATTTCAACTATTTAGTCGTCCCCAATATTTTTTTTAAATGTACCACATTTTTATCCTTCTCCGAAAAAAACAAAGAAAAAAAGTTTGTGGCCGAGTCTAAACAATGTGAAATAATAATACAGGTTATTAGATTTTTTTTTCTTTTATTACTCTTATATCACACACAAATATATATATATATATATAGCAGTATTAGCACATTAAATCAAAATATATTAAATATCTCTTTTGAAGTATATATATAAAATTGGACTGTTCATTATTTTTATTTTTTCTAATTTGATACGTAACCTATATCCTAACATGGAAATTTGATTGTTGTGAAAAATAAACAATAAAAGAATGCTCTTCCTTGTACTTTGGTTGTTTTCTACTAAACCGCCAACATCGAGAAGTAAATACCCTGTAAATCCAAAAATATAACTGAAATTAAACAAAATAAAATTATACTTAGTTGTAATTTTTTGTTTCAACTGCCAACATCTAAGTAACCCAACCTTGTAAATCCAAAAAAAATTGCACTCAAAATCAACATCTCATGTCGTCCGAATCCAACAATACACAAAAAGTACACATTCAGTATAATATCATAAGCCTGTCAAAAACAGAACATTAATACCTTATTTGTAATAATTGCATACACAAATAGGATCCCAATATATACAGGAAATGGTGCAATTACCCCACTGAATGCAGGCCAACAACATGTACAAAAATGCATTCAAACATATTGAAGAAGAAAAATGCCCTATAATGCAAAACATCTCATAATCACCGATCTGTACCCTTCTTATTTGCAGTGAAACCTTCTTATTTGCAGCTCAACAAACAGATCACCTCTCTTCCTATTACTTACAATGATTTCTCCCTTCACAACTGCAAGGATAAACCTAACCTTGTTTTCCAACTTCAACAACTCCATTTCATGATTGTTCAATACAAATTTCTGCACAAAATACAAAAATTGCAATTACTAATTGTTTCCCTAAAAAATGGCTAAACTTATTGAGTATCAGTTCTACTCTTTTGCCATGACCATAAGTGAGCTCACCTTTCTTTTCTCATAAAACTCAAGTATTAAATGAAAAAAACATCTTCAACAACTGCAGTAGGGAAAATCACACTCGGTTGCCGTGCTATCATGGAAATATCTAAGGTAAATCAATGTTTGTTACGTCATCACATAACAATATAAAAATCCTGCAGCCAGCATTAATTTTCATGAGAAACTGGGTACAATCTAATTCACATTCTGGTGGATAACATAATTCTCAAGGACTTGATCAAATTTACCTGAATGAAGGGATGTTTGCATGATCGTTTGTTCAAGCTACTATATGGGCTGCACATGCAGAAGGTGTTATATTAGATATATATTCGTTCACCTTCTCTAAAAACACAAGAAGAAAGCATGGCAAAACATTGACCTCAAACTGCCTAAGCCAACTCTTCCTCTCTTCTATCTTCTTCTTACTAAATGCCAGCTCAATGGCCTCCCAATCCTGTTCATCTTCCCAAATAAAAGCTTTACTGCATTTCTCAAGATTTGCAAAGTACTCTCTTCCTTCCTTTGATGTGCTTCTTCCCAACCCCTAAAAAGACACAAACAAATCAATATGCAAAAGACAGAAAACAGATAATAGAATAAAACCAACTGTAATTGAAAACATGTAACAAATTTCTGCACATGCAAACCTTATAGTATTGCGTAGACCACCCACTGGCATTGCCCGTCAAATTGTGCTTCCATGACTCGTACTCAAGCATGGTATAAAATGATAATTGTGTCCCATTTTTGTGAGTTGCCTGCAAAGATGGGAAATGATTATTTTCCCTCAAGAAACATTCCACAACCAGTGAAGTTGGGCTAATATTTGAACTAGTTAACTGAAAATACTAACCTTCACAATAGGACTCATAAACTCAACTAAGAAAGATGGAACTTTTAACAGTGATGGCCAATAAGATTGAAAGATGGAACTTTGGGAAACAAGCATACCTTTTTATTCAATAAAGGTTTCAAAACCTATGCTCAGATTAGCTCCAACATCTTCAAACTCCATTTTTGAGGACGTCAGAGGTAGGGTCCAAGGAAACCGATGAAAAGGCTGACGAGGTTCTAAAGTTGGAGATTTTGGACTGTTGGACTCCACAAAATCATTATCGATAGTCTAAATCCAAATGCAGTCAAACATTCAGATTTAGACCATCGATAGTGATTTTCTGCCGTCCAACAATCCAAAATATCCTACTTTAGAACCTCGTCAGCCTTTTCATCGGTTTCCTTGGACCCTACCTCTGAGGCCCACAAAAAATCAAACTTGAAGATGTGGAAAATCATCTGAGCGTAGGATGGCCCCATAACATGTGACTATTCAGTAGGACGTGGGGGAAAATAAGCATATCTCTTTGAATCCCATATGTACAAGAGTCCTGCAAATCAGATTGTTTAAGAATGAATAGATGCAAGTCAACAGTTTGAAAGATATTTGAAATATCTTGGTAGAAATAACCAAAGAGTTCACGACAACTTAAATCAAAAAACTGAAAATACACGCACATCACCATGCCAAACCTCAGCATCCAAAATTTCCTCAAACCTTAAACTTGTATGAATCAAAGATCTAGGGGTGAGTATCACTACTTATTGAAATTGAAACAAATAAAGTCAACTGGACAACATAAACTATATAAAGATAAAGGGGTGAGAATATTATAAACACACTCCAAATCTCATCCAAAGTGAAAATATATAATTACCAAAAAGGTCTTCGAATGTTTTGAAGACCCCAGATAAGACCAAATTGACAGTTCTCTATTGCTTAAGAGCTCCAAAGTCAATATCAAACTTCTGTACTTCAACTCTCTTTGCATAGTATAATAAATCCTCAATTCCAAATGGAACCTCCCCTTCCTCTTTCTTCTGATGAACCATCAGAAAGAAAACCAATCAGACAAGAAACAAACTGTCGCAGAGGAGAACATATTACAAGCACATTCTATTCTTTAAGTATAAATACACGGGGAAAAATAATAACCTTTAAGTCTTTGAACATATTAAGTTCTTTAGTCGCCAATTCTGTTACATTGATGGAGATGTCCTCTAAGAACTCAAATACCTGGAATAATAGGAAGATTCACAGAAAGTCAATGCAAGCTTCATCTAAAAAAGTACACACTACAATGCATTATTTGAATCTGGACTCAAGTAAAACTGCAGATTATCACTTAAAACCAGGAGCCTTGTAGCTCAATTGGCACCCCCTAGTGTTTTTAACAAAGATATCCAAGGTTCAAATCCCCCCTCCCCCATTATTGTAACTATTGAACTATGAAAAATAAAGAATAATGATAATAAATCTGGCCTTAAGAGTAATATTGTACATTATCACTTTTTAATGAGAAGGCAACATTATTTAAACCTTTGATGTTGTCTTTGCCATTCTAAGATCCACAGCATAGTCTGCATAGTTTGAATAGCCAAGTAATCGAGCATATTTATGGCGCAGTTGGACCTGAATAATAAGAAAAGAATATCAATGCATAACAGCCAAAAAAATATTAGTATCAGGCAGAAAGAAAAACTCAAGCCTCAAGTAGAAAATCCTGCTCTCTTATTTAAATTTTTGAAGATATTCCAACAAGAATCCTGTTTAGTAAAACCAGATACCATTGAGCACCAGTAATATGCATACAACAACTGATAGGAATCATCTAATAACATTCAAATACCAAAGCCAATCAGAACTTTGACAATAAGAGATTTCCTAGAGTTGCCAACCAAAAGCTCTTGTGGCATGCGATTTAGAAGTTTTCCTCAAAACAACCACAATGTCTTGGTTTTCAAAGAAGGCCATTGTGATTACTTTTACAATTAATACATTCAATAAACATTAATGGCAAATAATTGAAAAGTCTAGGAAATAAATAATTTTGGTGCTGAAAGACAGGATTAAGTCACAAGTTGATCTACATATGTATTCTAACTTGTTGGTTGCATTTAAGAAACTCGGAAAAAAGTTGTTAAAAAAGGGGCTCGGTTTCAGCTGTATATATCTTATAAACTTACAACTGATGTAATGGATTCATACCAAATTTTCTAAGACAGAAAGATTGACATCTCCACATCTCTTCCCATATGCCACAGCTACCATCCTCCTTGTCCTTCCTACCTTCAGAGGCTCAAAATTGATTTTGTTAACAAAAGGTATAACAACGTGTCCCAAACAATCAAAGCAAGAATTAAATATAAATTAATTACAGGCCAAAACAACAAAACATAAAAATGATTAAGTTTCTTCTCAGATAGATAGTTTGTTGTATATATATATATATATATTTATATATTTATAGGTATGTTTTCTTTCAGATATGATTATTATAATTATGCATTTAACACGGAAATGCATCCAAGATTCAATAACCACAAAGCACAGTATGCCAGTAAATGCATTCATTGATTCCATTAACATATGCAGATTGACATATCATAGTAAATTTGGTACCAGCACAGAGCAGAGCACAATTAATGATACCAGAATGTAATACCTTGCAGAGTTCCAGCACTGCGGCAACAAAATTACTTCTCAGGTTGACCTTGAATTTACCATTTTCAGCTTTGTCTAAGCCCTGCCCAGGAACAAAGTCATTTCAGCACACAATACATTACAGTGAAAATACATTGACTTCCTTATAGCATGAAGAGATTATGCAGTAATGAGCTTTCAGCACCCCTTTATTTGGACATGGTTTGCTTGAGTTAAGGTTTAAATTAAAAATCATATTTCACTGAGAAGAATACCCACAACATTTAAACCATAGGTCAGTCTTGATATGATTGAGCATCGGCAGTACATACCATATTCAGTAAATATTTAATATTTAGATCTTTCTTTAAATCTTCAATTTGCATTTATCTCTGCTGTGGCCATTCTCATATAAAATTATTTAAGAAAATTGTTCGTTCAACATCTTCATGTGGTTAGTTTGCATCAGGCATTGTCCAATATCACATAATTGAACAATTATGTGGGGTCTGGTCCCTATCAACTGATCCCTTTCAACACAAGCAGAGGTATGTTTTGGGATAATCTTGACATAGAATTGTAAATTACTTCAGACCATTATAGTAAAAGAATTTACTAGTTACAAGCCCACACCTAAAAACAAAATTAACACTGCCTAAAATATATTTTGGATAAGGCAAAGGGAAAGGAGTCTATTCAAAAGTTCCATTACTAAGTAGAAGAAAAGCATATCTGGAATAGTTGAAAATAGATGAGGAAAGAATAAACGTATCAGCACCTTAAAGAACTCTGGCGGTAACCCAGCTAACTCAGCCTCACTGAAGAGAAGAAAATTACTTTTCTCATTCAGATTTTTTATATATTGCAAGCTTAGCTCATCCATTTGAGCTCTCAAGCGCTGCACTTCTTCTCTCTTGGTTACAGTAAGGTTCAAACCATTCTGCTCAAATTCTCTCACCTGTCACTGATCAGGAAAGAATCAACATCCAGAACACTATTTTTGATGCAGATTATTAAAATCTTTTGGAATTTATTAACCAAACATATATATCATGTCCATTCAGATTCAAGATGGTGCTCATGTTCTATGGATGATATTGAGTAAATATCCATTTCAAGTACCATAAAGCAAGTACTAACTAATCGAGAAGTCCAAACAACTTTTACAAAATCAATACATTTGACCAACGAAAGTATTACACATGTATGGGATCATGCGTGCACACACATAGAAGCTGAGCATTCAAATGTGGCTGTGTCCTTACCAGACTCTGAATATAGCATTTAGCTTCAGCGCTCGTCCATTCCCCCCTTGCAGCAACAGCTTTTATGACAAGGTATACATCTTCACGCATGCTGATTAAATTGCATGAAATAGCACAGATTTATTTCCATACTAAAAAAAGTGAGCAAAAAAGAAAAAATCCTTTTTTTTTTTGCTTTTCAAAAACAATGTAAGGATTAGTGTTAGATGTTGGGCCTTGGCACAACAGCAAATTCTTTCCACCCAAAGAGACATGCTTTGTGCACTTGATACAACTTTTGAATGTAAGTTTTAGTCATTAAATTTTTAATTTTCAGATTACACCCAGACCCAATTGGTCTTAAACCATTGACCAGATCCTCCATTCCCATTCTTAGAGGGGAAGTGGAACTACTTGAGCTAGACTGCTAGAGTTCATTTTAGCATAAGTTTAGTATTTTCTCTCACAATTTTCCATTGATATCACATTTCTCAATCAAATGGTTCTAGTGGCTAAACGCGAGTCCAAATGTCTCTTCTTTATAAAGATTTCCTACATTATCAAAAAGAATTAAAAATCACATTTCTAATCAGCATGACATACGATGGTAAAAACAAGTATGCCCCACTATCATACCTGCCAAAAATTGAAAATTTTTAACTAAAAACCAAAAGATAGACCCAGCATGCAATGCTCAAAGTATAAAATTAGCTAGCTTTCATTGAACATTTAAGTAGCATAACAAGCAATTTAAGCAGAAGGTATTAGAAATTTTTGATTCTATATTGGTATGATCCAGTAGCCTATATTCTCTAATTAAAAAATATCATTTTGCTTAGAACAACCCAGAATTTTTTGCACAGAGATTTTGGTAGAAAGTTGGATGCCATACCCTGTCAAATTTATAGGAGGCACTAACATAGGCATATAAGGAATGACCATGTGCCTAGCCTGTTTAGACAAACAGAAAGTAGAACTGTTGTTATTCATCTCCGATAAATAAGCGTGCAAAAAATTACATCCTTGCACTTTGCATGGTGTCAAAAAATTATTGTTTTATTAGTTAAAAATACCAACCAACAACCATTCAATACATGCCATGCAAAGAAGGTAATGGTGTACTTACAGTTCTCTCCAGCCCCTTGCGAACTAGTGGGTCACATTCAATAACACCATATCTCCTGCTGCATTTCCTATAGACAACAAAGGTAAAGAACACAATTATACATAGCAATGAGAGAGAGGAACAAAAACTGAATTAAATGGAGATGGAATTCTCCTCACTGTGACTGTGCTTCTTTTGTCACAGTTTTCAAGGTGTGTACAAATGCAGGCCGAATATCTGGTGGACCATCTCCAAATTGATTGATTGGAGGTTGTATATAAGCCGTTTCCATCAACAATTGAATCAAGCGGCAGCCGACCTGGAAATTACAAGAACCAAGGTATAACAACAATAACAACCTGGTGAATACATTGTTTATGCAACTAAATCTCAAAATTCCAGAAAACAATGTACATTGCCTCAATGATTAGACTTATGACTAATTGTTGAATTTCTTCCTGAATGCAGCAACAAATACATACAACTAAAAAATTTAACTGATGTTCAACACTAGAAAACACACTACAGAAACACTTCATAGCTTCTAACAAGAACACTAATGATATCCTTCACTGCAGAACCAGAAGCAGAAGAGGTAAATGGCCAAAACAACTTGAAAATCATGGAAGCCTTGTCATGAATTGGACATTAGATGCTCCATAAATTTAAATTTCACTCTCTAATCATGCAGGGTTGACACACACACACACACACAGAATGAATTGAAATTAAAGAAAGTTCAAAGAGAAAGTGTATCTCCAAAAGCCATTTAGTCTTCAATATTTCCAAGGTTTACAGAACATATGTTGTATTTAAGTAAGATTTCTATGTTCCAGTATTTCTCCATATTTCTCCCTTAACAATAAACCTGAATTATTAAACAAAGTCATAATCTGGGTTGAGGGGAATGGAAAGGAATAAAATAAAATCCGACAGACCTCTTCTAGAAATTGCCAGTTTTCTCGGAAAAAATTTTGGTCCTTCAATTTCAAGGGCATTTGTGACATCTTTTGCTTCATGGAACTTCAAAGATTACTTCTTTAACATATATAAAGATTTGTAGTCATTTGAAACAATTTTCTGGCAAATGAGTAAGTTGCTGAAATGGAAACTGTCTACTTGAAGATATCAGAATTATTAATGTGAAAAAATTATAGGTAAAATCTGCTCAAATGATTACCTATAATGTGACCCTCGATAGCATTGAAGGTGGCCATTTAAGGATATTCCATACTTAAAAGGAGATATATATAAAATTTTAATCCCATAACCCAAAGTAACATGTATTGATTATAACTAAAACATGTGGAGTGGAACTTACTTATCCCGATTCCTTATTAAGGTGCTAGCAAGCCATCCAGTGCATAGTGTTTCCTTGAGATATGTTGGAGAGACTGTGCTGAAAAATGAAGGAAAATCACTTGATAGACAATAATATGGATGTCGGAATGAGCTTTAATATATACATTTACTCACACACATCATGTTTTCTCAACAAAATTTACTAATTGTTTACTGAATATTCATCATGCATGCATCTGTGTGTATTAACTTAGTTGTCAAATTATTAGGGATATAACTACTAGTGAGAATTTCTCATAAAAAATCTCACAAGTCATCCAGAGCACAGTGAGCCCTTAGGATATGTAAAAGAGAAAGCACCAGATATAAAGGAAGAATCACAGTCACTAGATATATAAAGGTTACTTACACCACTGCATGGCTGTACACAATTCCGCCTTTCAATAAGCTTAATCTCTCTGGATTGTGGCCAAAAGTTCGATCATCAACTGCCTGCATGTACAGAGAGAACACAAAGCTAGAAGTTTTAGTCACAAAAGAGGAACTGACTTGGAAATATGGCAACACTTAACAAAAGAATAATGAGTAGTACTGACCACTGATCTGAGTTCACAAAGGTTTTAGCAATGAAAGCAACTTTTCTAGCAGGAATGGAGGTGTATGACTAAAAGAAGAAAGGTATAACAACCACAAAATTTCTTGTACAACTGCTCTCTTTCAAAATTTGTGATTGTAAAACCTTATGGTAGCCAAGGCAATACTTCAATAAGTGACATATGATTGTGTAATGGGGTTAAACAAGCAATTGCAAATTGCAAGTTCATAAAATAAGAGATGGCAGAACTTGCAGAGAGTTGATAACTCCAAGAACAAGAAAACAAAAACTTACATACACTCCCCATAATGCTCCATGTTGTGGATTGTCAACACTAATCTTGGCTTCTATAAAGTAAATATATTAATATTAATATCAAATATTTATATGAAAGAAAGGTAGGGAAAAAAATAAAAAGAAAGAAACTATTTAACGACATTGTTATCTGTCACAAACTTCAAATAGAAACTAAGTTATAGTAGAAATAACAGAAGTAAAAACCTTGAGTGAAAGATAATGGTACATATCCCAGTAAAGCAGGGGTAAAGCTCCAGTCTGCCATTCATGGACATGAATGATATCAGGTTGTGCTCCAGTCATTTGCTATAATGCATTATCTTGTTAGAATTGGAAGAACATGGTTTGTGTTTGGGGCTGAAAATTCTTAGCAGAAACAGAAGAATCAAACAAAAAACACAAAAACAAAAGAAGAAAATAAACCTGGATAACCAGCAACGGTAATGCCAAAGTAATCACCATATTGGAATATCTACCTCCGGCTAATGTCCTTATTTGAGACATTCACCTAGTTCCAATAATGTACGTTGAAACCATATTGAAAACATAAATAATATTCGTAAGTGAAATGTGAAAAGAGAAAACCGTATCTAATGTAAAGTATGTTGTTTCACATTAAGCTTTCAGATACCTTTTTTGCATTTTACGCCGTCTCGTATAATGAGGAGGAGGTCTTGCATGTCCTTCGTCAGATGCCTCGGGCCCAACATTGTGTCCATGTTTGTGCCCCCCTATCCCACACGGAGGTGGCTTTGATATGCGTTTAGGCCGACCTTCAGCCGCTGTAGGTAACCCAACCGCCTGCTCAGCCTGAACATGGGGTGGGTCAATGGCTGAAGAAGGGGTAGTAGACTCACTATGGGAGGGTGGCTCTAGCTGCATGTCAGGTGGGGTTAGATTAATACCCAGGTCAAATGATGGAATGGGTGACAGCTGAAGAAATGACTGTGGGGTGGGTGGACGAACGTCAGACCCAGGTGAAGGAAGTGGGGTGGGTGGAGGGATGGTGGGGCAAGGAGATGGATGTGGGGTGGGTGAACGGATGGTGGGCGTAGGGGCTGGATGTAGGGTGGGTGGACGGATGGTGGGCGTAGGGGCTGGATGTGGGCTAGGTGAAGGGATGGTGGGCGTAGGAGCTGGATGTGGGTTGGGTGAAGGGATGGTGGCGGTAGGGGATGGATGTCGGAATGGATGTGGGGTGGATGAAGGGATGGTGGGGCTAGCGGATGCATGTGGGGTGGATGGAGAGGGATAGGGGGTAGGGATAAGCTGAGGGGTAGCAACAGGCGGACGAGATTGACATCCGGCCGGAGCTGTGCTCGTGCTTGGGCCGGCAGGCATAGCTGCCTCCTCAATCGGGGCCTCAGGGATAGGAGGTTGGACACGTGTCATCGCCTGCACTGCCGTCAGCACCTCAGTAATGTCGTTGTGGTCCTCCGTGCCCACTGGGTGACGCCTCAACAAACGGACGTATCCTTCAATCTACACATAGAAAAACCACACATATTAGTAATGCAATACGAAATCTCACAATGCCAATCGATAATAAAATAAATGTTGGTTCTGAATTAGTTCTACTACTAATAATTGCAAATTAAAGGGAGATGAAGTGAAGTGCTAAGTGGAAAATTTAGTAACGAACATCATGCTCTCTAAACAGTGGTTTCATGGTAAGAACTATGGTAAGATGTAGAAGACATTGAGAACTTACCAGTAGAGTCACTACAGCACCAGGCCTATCGATGAACCTCCTCGTCACCCTTTTGAACCAGTCATGGTACTCGTGCTGTGGAGGCATATCACCAAGCACTGCTTCACAACGCCGATAAAAGCGATTACCCCACTCAAGGATATGCACAGCATGTTTCTGCATCCAATTAACACCGACCTTCCCCCTCAAATCAATGCCATGAAGCACTCTGTCGGTGTCAACATCGCGGGGAATTTCTTGGATCATCCCAAATTGACGAACTACACGATCCGGTGTATGTCTCTCTACTAGGTGGAAACATACAAGCGGGACCGTTGCCGTCCATACGGCTCTCCCAGCAACGCACCACGGCGGGAGGTCATCAAAATGAGCTTCATATGGCTGCCACACCACCTACAACAGCCACAAAAGAAGTACACAACACATTAGGGAACAATGTTTATATTTCAAGCAAGGCGAAACCTATATGGACGTTCGTAAAAGCGTAAAATAAGGCATTTTCATACCTGGTCTGGCAACATGGAAGCTAGTTGCTCGCGATACCTGTCCCTGAAGATGTGGGCGGGCCTATTTTTCTTGTTTGGGACCCACAACCACCTACAATCAAGAAGAAGGGATCAATAAGTACTGAGATAATCTTAAAACTATAATGTAATCACATATAATGTACAAACTATAATGTAAAACTAAGATAATGTTAAAACTAAGATAATGTAATCACATATAAGTACTGAAATAATCTTAGAGATATTAAACTTGATTTTACTAATATCACTAGAATAAGAAACGGCCCTTTGAAAAGACAAAGCACAAACCAACTATATTGAGAGTCACTAAAATTATAGTAGATTAACATAGTCATATACATTGAACCTCGGTTTAAAATGTTGTTATGTTGACATAAAAAATTGCTAGAAGCCTTTAAAATCAATAAATAAAATCAAGTTACATGATGGTGGGGTTGGTAATGATCACATAACAGTATGTTATTAGGGCATTCGGTAGAGACTTACTTCAGGGATAGTGGACCACGTACTAGAGGACCATAAGCACCCACTGGCGGGCCACGCTCAACTGTCGGGCACAAATAAGGGAACCTGGCCCATGCCCAGTACTGGAGCAACAATAAGCACCCACCAATCTGACTAGTGTCCTCGCTTGCCCTGCATAGCTCTCGATACAACCATGCAAGGCAAGCACTTCCCCAACTGTACCTTCGTGGGTTGTGAAGGTCTTCCAACTGCTGCACCCACATTAGATGCACCCTATCGCCGGATTTGTCCATGAATATTATGTCCCCCAATAGTGCTAGGATGTAGCATCGTGCGTACTTATGCAGCTGGTCCTCATCAGCATTAGGCAGCAATGGATTAGCAACTTCCTCCAAAAGCCGGTTGATGAGAATCCTCTGCCCATCAAGTTGCTTATGGTTGTCGTGATTTACAGGTCGGAAGCCAAGGAACTCCCGGCACACATCCACCCAAGTTTTTTGTGTGCTCCCTGTTATAGCGTCACCATCAACAGGAAGCCCGAGAAGAACCTCCACATCCTGCAATGTGATGGTGACCTCACCATGTGGCATGTGAAAGGTGTGAGTCTCGGGCCGCCATCGCTCCACTAAGGCCGTTATCAGGCCATTGTCAATCTCTCTACCCGGGACCCAGAGGAGTCCCTCCAAACCAACTGTGTTGATGATGTTCCTCACTCGGTCGTCCACCATTGGAGGTTGCTTGGAGAACTCTGAACTACGGCTACGGCAGGTAATGGACCCTGGATCCTGCACATAACAAAACCATGGATTAATATATGACAACAAAAACGTGTACATTGTATGGATTATATGCATGTGCACAATTAAATATTTAGTTGAGTGTTTTACCCGCCCATTCCAAATAGCTTCGGACCGATGCTTCGCCTGCTGTGACAACACCGAGTCGTCAATGGGTCCAGGCTGTGTATAGTCAATCCGTCCAGCATTTGCAGCAGCCATACTGAAGAACAATGATAACCAGTTAGTTTCAGAATTGAACACACAATATTTATATAATATATAGGTATAAGTTAGAGCAACTAAAGCCAGTTTGTACAATGAGAATTCAGTAAAAGATGAAAGACTGAACCAAACGAGGCCAATATGAAGACAAAGCTTTTTAGACTTAGGATTTTATTTTTAAGGTTACAGTTTTGAACACACGCAGTTTTTGTATTTATTTTTATTTTTTACAAGAAGATCACACACAGAATAATGCTTAGTTACAAATACCACAATACAATGAAGGGCTTTGATAAACTTACTATCAAACATGAGATTAAAGGGTAATTTAGGAACATAAAAAAAGAAAAAGAAAAAAGAAACTCATGTATTAATTATAATGATTGAAGCACATAATGGAGCTATTGTGTCTTCTTGATCCAAAAGAAGCATTAATTTTGTCTCTTACTTTTTCTTTTTCTTTTTTGTGATTTCCAAATCAATAAAGGTCTTGTCAATTACTTATTTAGATAAATGTTTTGTTTTTTTAAAAGAAAAAAAAAATCTTTGCGAAGAATGATCTTTTTCTAAGTAATTTAACAAATCATAACTCTCGTTTTTCTAATTCTTTAAGTGGTGATTGATGATTTCTTATCAAACTCATGAGATTTATTTGGATATTTATTTTTCTTTCATATTGTTGTCTATAGGTTTTTAGCCAAATGGTCAAGCTCCAATTTCTTCCACTAATAGGCCTGTGACCCCTCAAAATCTCTCTTTGATTATCTCCTTCACAATGACTATCAGACTATTTGGAGGTATATTGGATTGAAGTTTGTCACTGGACAAGCTGTTTGTCTTTATCCATTCAAGCATTTCAAAGTGCCAATTATGTATCAGCTGATGCATAAACTTTCTGCCTCTATAATAAAATTACATAGAATGATGGCGAAGGTTGTGGCTGTTCTTGGCAGTAGCAAGGGTGCCTGTGGCACTATCTACTTCACTTAGTAAGGAGAGGGTAGCTTGAAATTCCTATATGTGCCTGTGGCACTATCTACTTCACTTAGTAAGGAGAGGGTAGCTTGAAATTCCTATATGATTAATAAGGAAATGTAAATTTCTATTTTCATAAGTAAGGTTATGGTTTTCATTTCAAATTTTTGAGGCGCAACTACTGTGACTAGAAATATTTCTGGCAGCCTTTAAACCTAGACTCCATGGCTGGCTTCCTCGTGCATGTTTTTGGGGGCACCATTACTTCTAACTACACTGACTGGTGTATTCCAATGACCATTATGTTTATTTCTTTGTACCTAAAGCATATTAGGGAAAAGTAAAGAGTAATTCCCACTTAGTTCCAATTAAAGGCCCTTTTGTCTTTAATTTTTATAATTGTTTTCTTATCTATCTGCTTGCAGGACCACATTTCAGTCCTGCTGGCAAAGAGCTTGGTGCTCGTGAGGATGAGAATTGTCATGTTCGTGATCCGGGGAATGTCAGGGGCTGTTTGGCACTGTTGTTTAAACAATAATTTTCAGACTTCTTACATGTATTTCTATAACATTCAAACACGTATTTACAAAATACTGAAAACTGAACATCAATACTTAAACACTATCACTAGATGGGCCCTCAATGTTGGTAATGATGGTATGTGTTGTACTTAACTCTATAGTGGCTTCAACTTCCATTAGTTTCTATATTCTATTTTTGTATTTGGCGATTGATTTTGCTGTTAGTTAATTGGTAAGAAGG
Source organism: Quercus parvula (assembly GCA_030820535.1). Lineage (NCBI taxonomy): Eukaryota > Viridiplantae > Streptophyta > Magnoliopsida > Fagales > Fagaceae > Quercus > Quercus parvula. Next base: position 41,713,759 of record JAUAME010000011.1, on the reverse strand, counting down.
CTTGAGATAGGAATGTATTCTTTGTGCTTAACCTCACCACTATCCTTTTATTTTTTATTTATTTATTTTAATAATCAACAACCAACACACAACAGGTAACATCACACCTCCCTAAACCCATTTTTCCTTAAAACCATTGGGGCAGCGACAATGAGTTTACTCACATAAATATTAATAAAATTAAACATAGAAGTTAAGCAGTTCAACAATAAGGAAAACTATAAAAGCAATTGGAAGTAGCAACCAAACCCTTTAACTTTCACCAAAATAAGGATCACAAAGTGCGGTTATTTAGCAGATACCAATTTAAGTATGAATATTTCTGATAACAAATCTTGTAAATATCCCAGCTATAGTCTGCTGACTCTGCCCATGCTGATTTACCATGCCAACAATGAATAATTCATATGCCTACCACTGAAGAATAAAAGTTCCTCTTTTTCTTTTAAATGACTTCATCTAATATGTATGTTTTGCCTTCTCCTTATCTCTGTACCTTACAAATAATAAGCCTATCTCATTTCAATCTCCATATCATAAGGAAACAAGTACTGTTTCTACTAAGACGTTGTCAAGGCAAAATAATATTTTACCTCAATTCAAAGAATATTTTACCTCTATTACAAATTCAGTACAGAATAAAATTACATAGAATGATGGCGAAGGCTGTGGCTGTTCTTGGCAGTAGCAAGGGTGCCTGTGGCACTATCTACTTCACTTAGTAAGGAGAGGGTAGCTTGAAATTCCTATATGTGCCTGTGGCACTATCTACTTCACTTAGTAAGGAGAGGGTAGCTTGAAATTCCTATATGATTAATAAGGAAATGTAAATTTCTATTTTCATAAGTAAGGTTATGGTTTTCATTTCAAATTTTTGAGGCGCAACTACTGTGACTAGAAATATTTCTGGCATACCAAAGAAATAATATACTCTGATGTATGATGTATCAGTAGTAATCTATCAGATGATTCTTTAGTGAAGATTTCAGCTATCTGACCTGTGCCTAAAATTTGGTGTGCTTAGTGTTTACATTCAGATCTTTCAAGATTTTAATAAGTAACCAAACTATCTCACGTGTAGCCGATGCAATAGCTCGGGTCTTTAAGAATTAAGGCACTTTCTCTATTACTATGATAAACTAATTCTAATAAGAAATGGTGAAATTTAGTCATACTCTAACATACGATTACAAGTCATTCTACTCATACCCAGAAATGTGAAACAGTCTTGTCATTCTCTAACGTATTGCACAATGCAGCTATGAACATTTGAAAATAAATTAATGAAATGGATAAAAAAAAAGCAAAGATAAAGTAACCAATTAGTTGCAGAAACCATAAACAGAGAAATTAAACCTGTAAATCAGAAACAGAAAATTACCTAGTGTCTCTTATCTCTAAGTCTCTTTCTCTTTCTCTCTCTCTATCACGGACCGGTGAGGCTTTCTGGTCAGTGGGTGAGTGGGTCGGCGTCGGCGACGGTGACGGTGACGCTGAGAGAGTGAGAGAAGGAGAGGGTGAGTGAGAGAGTGGGTCGGAGACTGAGAGAGGGTTTGACTGATGAGGGAGAGTGAGATTGGGGAGAGCGTTAAATTCAAAATATATTCCTATTAGAAATCGAGTTTCTGAGACTCGGTTTCACTTTTAGTAAACCGAGTCTCAGAAACACGAGATCTACGTGGCCAGATTCCACGTGGCGTGTCCACGTGGAACTCGAGTCTCAGAGACTCGAGTTCCACGTGGACACGCCACGTGGAATCTGGCCACTAGACAGGCAGAAACCGAGCCTCAGAGGCTCGATTTTGGGCCTGGAAATCGAGCCTCTGAGGCTCGAGTTGCTAATAATGCATATTGTTTTAAAACCGGGCCAACTAACTGAATAGTTTGATTTTTATGGGTAATTACCCATTTTGGCCGATGGAAATCCTTACCTGTTGTGATTCTAACCCATATCTTCGTTCGCTTACTTATCAAATCCATCATTATCTGCACCTCAGTCTCAAAAACATGGAAATCCAAATCCAAAACCCAACTTTCATTTCCAACCATCTCCACCACTCCCACAACAAAAAACAAAACCTCCTCTTCTTCAGGTTGCCCAAAAAAAAAAAAAAAGTGGGTTTTTTTTACTTATGATTTCATCACAAATGACAACAACAAAGAAGTTTACACATTACATAACAAAAATGATGATGACCCAGATGTTGATTTCAGTCAACTATTAATGGGGCTCTGCATTGGGTTGCCGTTGAGACATATCTCATCTTTTTATTTTGGTGCTCGATATGGGGGATGAAGTGTTCCGCGAAATACTGCTGCCAGAACTTCCAGCTTATGGGAATTCGATTGCCTTGTTTTACCAGGAGTATGAAAGTCTCAGTCTCAATATGCGGCTGATGAAACAATATGGTGTTGTTTCCTCGTGGACCAATGCTTTGAGTTTAACTATGACTATTGAAATTGTTTGCCTTACAAGAAAGCACATACAGAAGCCAATTGGCGTCACGAAGAATGACAAGGTTGTGTTGGAAATGGATGGGGAGCTTGTGTCACTGGATCTTGAGACCCAAGAGTTTAAGGATCTTAGGCTTTTTGGATATGAGTATAATTTTGTTGACTCTTATGTTGAGAGTCTACTCTTGCTTGACAAAGCCACCAACGGTGCAATTACATACTGAGGAAAAAAGGGTAAGATGCATACATTTGATTGAATATATATACTGTTTGATATGGTACTGTTCTATAAATTCTTATTATTGCTGATTGATTACCTTAATTAAGTGGCTTTATCTTGAGGATAAATAGCTTATCAAGGATAGATGAGTTGACAACATAGGATGTATACTAAAAATTTTTTGTCATCATTTCAAATTTTCTTTAATATAATCGTTCATTACTTATAAAAGAAAGTGGTCAATGTTGGTTGTCTACTTTGAGCGATCTTATTTATCAAGCAAAGTTCAAGTTTCCTGCCACTTATAATTTACAATTTTAGATTGATAGGCTCAACTGTTTCTTTGCTTGCAATTCTATTCTAACCTCTTTTAACTTCATGTTTTAATATTGATAATGAATGTTCTTCATGCTCTCCTTGTATTATTTATTTGAAAAGTTTCTCATTTTGTCAACATTGATTGGTTTATGCTAAAGGTTTTGCTTGTACATTTTAAATCTTCTATTGCCTTAGATGTCTATCTACTTACTGAAAACATTTCTGTAGCCTGTAGGTTGAGGATAATGGCTACATGATGTAAGAAAATCTATACTCTTTAGCTACAGTGGCCTCGAGGGTAGCTAGAAATAGGCTATGACAAACATTTGTAATTCTAGGAGACTAGCATTTGGCCTTAGGTGAACTGGATTTTAGTTACTAGTACTAGTGGCTCAAGGCCCATTTTGATGAAGTTTTTGTCATCTTATGGAATTTGGGTGAAGACTGAGGGTAATTGGCAACCCCAAACTCTAAGATGTTCTTTGTTTGTTCATTGACTCGAGAAAGAAATTGGGATTTCACCATCCTTATTTGAGATTTGGTTCATAAAGCTTGGGTAATGGTTACCAGCTCAAGCAATTCAACTGATTTTTATGATGACTCTTATAATCTGGATCCTTAAATTTCCTCATGAATGTGATAAGTTTGTGTCAATTTCTATTTGCACTTTGGCTTACAATTTTCAATTGATGTCAAATAGTTGAATTACTTTGGAATTGTATTGGATCTACTGTAATTGCTAGGGGACCAAATAGGACACATAACACGTCTACCTATCTGCTTACATGCTGATGACTTCACTAGTTTGAACACTGGATTGGTTCCCATTTGTAAGATTACGCTTTTAAAGCATCAGTAGAGTTGTGCTCCTGGGTATGAGTATAAATTGCTTAGCTTGTAGAGAGTGAATGCTCCTGATTACCTGACAACTGGTTCTAGTTGGGTGAGGTCAGTTGCCTGTAGGTTTTATCGGTTAGAGGCAAGTAGAGCTCTTCTTTAGAAAGGTTCTTGATGTTATGGGGGGAAAAAAAGCATAAGTAGAGTTGTGCCTCGTGATAAATCTTTTGAGCAGACTAGTCGGAAATGTATGAATATGTCATCGACAATATAAAGGGACTTTCTGTCTTTCATTTCGATGTTAGAGTTTCTTTCTTTCTTTTTTTTTTTCTTTTCCCCATAAATCTTTAGTTTACATTAGTTTGAAATTTGGAAGTTAAATAGACTGCTGATATATGTGAATGCGTGAGTCTTTGTGCATGTTTGTTTGTGCTATCACTTCCAATCTGCATCTTAGTGCTTTTTATCAAATAGACTGTTGATATATATATATATATATATATATATATCCTTTCTCTGTCCTCATTGGAGGGACATTGTCAAGGTATTATTAAATGAGTAACCCTGTGTTAGCTCTTCTTATAGTGGAAAGAGTTGATGGACCTAGTAAGTATTTGGGTCAGAAAAAGACAGCTTTTTAAATCTGTAGTTGAAAAGTAGCTTAAAAGCCACAATGATGGAAGGAAAAATTGTTGTCTCACTCTCAGGCAGATAGTAAAATTTCTAATCAAAACTGTTATGAGTTCATTGCCTTTTTACCCTTTTTCATGCTTTAAAGTGCATGATGCTATTTGTAAAGATATTGATAGAAGGATTTGGAATTTTTTCTGAGGAAGTGATGTAGGGATCAGGAAAATTCATATGCTAAACTGGAATTTTAGTTGCTCATCTAAAAAAGGCCTTGGTAGCAAAGTGGTCCTGAGGAGTTATTTCTAATTCAAATTTTTTGTTGTCTAAGGTGTTAATGGCTAAGTATTGTAAGAAGGAAAGTATCTTTAATGTCAAGGTTAAGCCTTCTAACTCTTGGGGTTGGAAAAATATCCTTGTAGAAATTCAGCTTTTGTTGAACCTAAATGATGAGAGCGTGGTTCACAAATAAGCTCTTGCTTAATTGACTCTTCCTCCCCTTATAAGTGCTAGTTGGAGTGTGAGGTAATGGGTTCAAGACTCATTGTGTGTGTGTGTAACTTACTAATAAAAATAAATAAATAAAGCCACCAATGCATTTCATGGATTTTCATTTTGTTCTTTATATATACTTGGCATTGATCACATCATTACATAAGGTATGAATATATACTGTTTGATATGTAACTATTCTATGAAAATTTTATTATTGCTGATTGATTAGCTTACTTAAGTGGTTTTATCTTTAGGAAAATTAATTCATCTAGGTTGTGGTTGCTGGCTATAGTTGACAACATAGCATTGTACACTTAAATTTTTTTGTCCTCATTTCAAATTTTCTTCAATATAATCATTTATTATTTACATAATAAAAGAGGTGGTCAGTGTTGGTTATCTACTTTGAGCAAGCTTATTTATCAAGCCAAGTTCATGTTTCCTATCACTTATGATTTATAGTGTATAGATAGATGTGCTCAAATTTTTCTTTGTTGGCAATTTTATGGTGACCTCTTTTAGCTTCATGTTGTCACATTCATACTAAATGTTCTTCTTGCTCTCCTTTTATTATTTATTTAAAAAATTTCTAATTCTGTCAACTGTCAACTGTTATATGTATATGCTAAAGATTTTGCTTGTACCTTTTAAATCTTCTGTTGCCTTATATTCCTATCTTCTTATTGGAAAACATTCCCATAGGGCCATGTTCATTGAGAAAGTGGGTCTCCAGCAAGTATTGCTTTCTTTTGGTTGATTAGGAATTGAAGATGAACTATTTATACTCTTCTTTGGAAACGATTTTGTTATCTTTCCTTCCTCAACATGATTTGCGTTAATTTTTTTTTAGTCCCAATAAAATAGTTATGCTTAGATGTATTGTTTTGTTGATGCCATTTAATTTCATTGTTTTTTATATTATTTTGCCTCTCTTTAATTTATTGTGAATGAGTTTGGAAACACCAATTAGGCTGGCCTTAATCTTTTTTTATTTATTTGGAGGGTGAGGGTGTGGTGTTGAAGCCACAAGCATGTTTTATGCCACAATTCTTGTAACCATTTTCATGAAACCCCCTATTCCATTTGTCCAAACATGATATATTACAGCAGCTTAGGCCATTCTAGTAACCTTTGAAATAAACTCTTACCTTTGAATTTTTTTACCTCTTAAACCTATCTAGTTCCATAGTACCTTGGAGATATCACATGTGATACCCTTACTATATGTATAATATATCTATCTCTAGTGATTTTCCATTTTAACTCAGTGCATGGAATTAAAAACCTGATGTTATTGGATCGATGTCAAACGGAAATTAGTACTAATAAGGGTAAGTGTTTTAAGAAAGAAAAGGAAGCTGGGTATTTTCATGACAACGTATTGATTACAACCAATAGTGCTCTCCTCCAAAGTTATGCTAGAATTGAACAATACTGTGAAATGCTTAAGAGATGCATGTAGATATTGAAAATTCTATGTACTCAATATGTGGTGGGAGATGGTAAGCTTGATTGAATGTAAATAAATAATGAAAAAAAAAAAAAAAAGAGTTGTCGGATCTTTGTAATTTTTTTATACTATTTTTATTTTTAAAATTTCCAAGATAAGCAATACAAAAGAGGCTTTTTCTTTTTCTTTTTTTACATGGGCATATAATGAGGAAGGGGGATTGGGTTTTGAATCAAAGGAAGCCATTACCAATAGGCTATCATTTGAACTCCATGCAAGTGAGGTTTTTAAACATAAAACAATCGATGCCAACTGCCAAGGAACAACATACTATCAACATTGTTAAACGTTGAGATGGATTAAACATGAGGATGAGAAAAGCAGGATCATCAATAATAATAAGAGACATTTTAAAGTCTAGAACAGATCATTAATGTCAATGACACATAAGAATAGGATAGAGAATTTCTTTACCTCAGTCACCCGTTAACTAAACCAAAAATGTAAAAATTACTGTTTAGTAGACTTTTTATTTTTGACAACTCTATTAAATATTTTGCTACTTAATGAGAATATTGACAAATCCACTATTGAATTACAATTTTTTCTTATATCATTCATGTTCGCAACATTTTTAGAAAATCAAATACCAATAGTTATATTATTAATTAAATGTTTACATTTCAATTTTTTATTGTCTAAAATTATGAATAAAAAATAAGTTTACAGATTAAATTGTAAATAATATTCAATTGAAATAAAATTTGACATGATTGTTAAAAACATAAAAAACATGTAATCTAGTATTTAAAATTTTAAAATATTTATGGGGTGTTTGGTAGAGTAATTTGAGATGAAATTTTTGTAGTTTTTTGAAATATGTTTGGATGAAAAAGTGTGTGAAAAAGTGTGTAAGTATGTTTGAAATGTGAAAATTGTTGCTCAAATAGGGATACCAAACGGGCCACTAACCGCAACTAAATTTGTATCTAAATTTTATTTATTTATTTGTTAAGAATAGAGAGCGGCATGATATATATATATATATATATATATCAGTGGCGGAGCCAGAGGGGGGCGAGAGGGGGCACCTGCCCCCCCTGACTCCACCTAAAATTTCCATGTACGAGTAATTGTAATCTTTAAGGGACTTTGAATCTGACACAGGAAAAAGAAAAGAAAAATGACTCCTATTGGTTGAAACTGGAAAGTAATTTTGACACAAGAAAAAGAAAATAAAAATAAAAAAAGTTTTCTCACAAATCAAATCATATCCCATTTTCACCTATTCTACTGTTCTTATAAGCTTTTGTCTTGTCCCACATTTGACACCTATTTCACAATTTTTTTTCTTTTTTAATTTCTATCATTATTTTCACTATTAATGATAGTTTTTGCAGTATTTTATTGTTAAATGATATTAAAGATATTACAAATTTTACTATTTATATCTTACAAATTGGCATGTCACTAATCACAAAAAATAATCACAAACACCTATTGATTATATTGTTTAAATAACACTAATCACATTTTTACCACATCAGTTTGTAAACTTTTTGTTGTTGATTTTGTAGTAACTATGAATTTGTTATTTTTGTTTATTTATTTTAATGATATGAAATATATTTATTTTCTTATAATTGTTTATTTATTTTTGTTATTATTATCCATTAATATTTTTTAGATTTAATTTCACTTTAAATGTTGCCTTTTAATTTTGCCCCCTCTGAACCAAAATCATGGCTCCGCCACTGATATATATATATATATATATATATAAATATATATATATATATATATATATATATATATATTTTATGGGAAATACTTCAAAAACTTTATTAATCAGCAGAGATAACAACTACATCCTGATTGAGAGCTTGTTCAAGAAAACAATGAATCTCTTCAACCCAAACAGACAAGTCTGCAATGCCTAAAACATGTTTTGCAAGTAAATGGGCTGGCCTATTGCCATTACGACCAACATGTGAAAAATCTACACATCTGAAAGAATGGGACATGGCAACTAAACTGAAGACCAGTGCTGCTACTGATGATGGAGGAGGAGACAGGTCTTGAAGTGCATTAATCAACGTTAACGAGTCACTTTCAAGAGTGAAATCTTGAATGGACAAATCCCTTGCAAACATAAGACCCAACTCCACGGCCTTAGCTTCAGCTTCAATGGCACCTAAAGAAACTTCAAGCTTCCTGCTACATGCCCTGATCAATTGACCCTTACCGTCCCTAATCAAGATCCCCACACTTGCCATGCATTGCTCCTTGAACACAGCACCGTCCATGTTAATTTTGTATCGGTTCAGAGAGGGAGGCTTCCATTTCACAGGTTCAGCTAGTGGTTGCTTCGAGTTTCCAAACTGTCACACATGCTTGGTAAGCATCTAAATACTCCATCGCCCCTTGTAGCAATGCTTGACATGATTTCTTCGCCCCTCCATTCCTGCACTCATTCCTATTTGACCAGAGCGCCCAAGCCACCACGATCAGCTTCTCCACTTCGCTGTGCTCCCACTGGGCCACCATAACCACGTACCATAACATGTCCATGAACGAACCAAATTGCTGGATCCGAGATGCCTGAAACAGAACAGACAAACACCAAATTCCACGAGCTCTTTGACAACTCCAAAAGAGGTGGCCCGATGTTTCTTTAGCCAATTTACACTCATCACAGCAACTGTTCGAGAGTACTTTTCGTCTAACTAGGTTCTCTTTCGTGGGCAGCACATCTCTGCAGGCTCTCCAAGCAAAATGACGGATCTTGTGTGGGATATTGTAGCTCCAAATAGACCTTCAGAACCTCCTCAAATGACTTCCATCAAACCCGAATCCCACCTGTGCATTTGGTCTCATCTCCATAGCAAGTTTATAAGCACTACGGACACTAAAAAGACCATTGTTTGTCAGCGCCCACACCTGCTTATCTTCTGGCAGATTGGCACACAAAGCAATACCACAGATCAAATCAGCTTCATGAGGAAAGAAAATGTTACTCACCAAATTTGTTTTCCAAGCACCCTTCTCTTCATCAATCAGTTCTGCAACTCTAGAATCCTCGGGCATGTAGTTTACCAGGGAGACAACTTCATAAGTAGAGGGAGAGGGCAACCATTTATCCTTCCAAATCATTATGCTATGACCATTACCAACTTGCCACCGTCTGCCTTTTTGAACTATATCTTGGGCAGCCATTATACTCCTCCATGCAAAGGAAGGATTTCTACCAAGACTAGCATCAACAAACTCACAATTAGGAAAATATTTGGACCTAAAAACTCTATACAATAGAGAATTAGTCCCGATCTGGAGCCCCCAACCTTGTTTTGCTAACATAGCTAGATTAAATTGTTTTGCGGCATGATATATATTATTTATTTATTTATATACTAACATTTTTTTGGGATAAAAAAATCCAAATCACGTTTTCCACGAATTTTTTTATTTATTTAAAAAGAAGTCCAAACGTTGTCTGATTCTTTAAAAAGTACTGTACACTCCACTATCCACAACCTTCGTCCCTCTTGCCTACTCTCCACTCCCTCCCTTCCTCTCTGAAAGCAGCAACTGTCAGACAACGAGGAGAGATGGGATTCTTTACCTGATGAGATTCTAACCCATATTTTCCTAAGCCTACCTATCAAATCCATCATTATCTGCACCTCAATCTCAAAAACTTGGAACTCTCTAATTCAAAACCCAACTTTCATTTCCACCCATCTCCACCACTCCTACACCAATAACAACAACCACAACCTCCTTCTCTTCAAGTTGGTCACACAACCAGTTAATCCTAAATCGACAGCTAACAACAAAGAAGTCTACTTATTGTATAAAGAAGATGATGGTGATGGTTTCACTGAAAAACTCACCAGGTTTGAACCCAGTAATCATATATTCCGTGTGGTGGGTACTTGTAACAGTCTGCTCTGCCTTTCCGATGATATATTCGATTTCAACACTGACAGGTTTTTTCTGTGGAACCCATGTGTTAGAAAGTTTCTCCGACTTTGCCATCCCAATGTCAGGTGCGCTACGCACACTGATGCTAACTTCTACGCCTCTATTGGTTTTGGATTTGATCCCACAACTAATTATTATAAAGTGGTGTGGCTTTTGACCTTTGCCTGCACAAACCCGAGAACCGAGGTTGAGATTTACTCACTCTCCACTAGTGAATGGAGAATGCTCAGCTCTGGTCTGGCTCCCCAATGCGCCTTAGGCCCTCGTCAGCCGTGGGCGTTTCTCAATGGGGCTCTGCATTGGGTTGCTTTCAAAGCCATTAATGTTAACAAAACACATCATTTTGTTTTGGTGTTTGATTTGGGGGATGAGGTCTTCCACGAAATACTGCTGCCAGAAGAACTTCCACCTTATACCCATGACGGTTTTCTGTGTGCTTATGTTTCCATATATGGGAATTCCATTGCCTTGTTTCATGACAACTATAGTAGTCTTCATCTCAATATATGGGTGATGAAACACTATGGTGTTGTTTCCTCACGGACCAAAGCTTTAAGTTTACCTATGAGTTATCAAGGTGGCTTTGGTTCAACAAACTACATACCAAAGGCTGTAGGTTTTACCAAGAATGGCAGGATTGTTTTGGAAATGAATGGAGGACACCTTATGTCACAGGATCTAAAGACCCAAGAGACTAAGGATCTTAAGCTTATTGGATATAATTATAATTTTGTTGACACTTATGCTGAGAGTCTAGTTTTGCTTGACAAAGCTGCCAACGGGGCAATCACATACTGAAGAACATAGGTTAGATGCATTTCATGCTTGCTTTTTAAAATTGATCTCTTTATACTAATTCATTTGTTCTTTATATAAGATATGAATATATACTGCTCATTATGGCACTACTCTATAAATTCTTATCATTGATGATTGATTAATTTAATTGTCTTTTTCTTTAGGATAGTTTATCATGGATAGTTGAATACATAGCCTGTACACTTAAAATTCTTTGTCCTCATGTCAATTTTTCTTTAAAATTAATCATTTATTGCTTTTATAATAAAACAAGTGGTCAGTGTTGGTTATCAACTTTTAGCAAGTTTGTTTATCAAGAGAAGTTCATGTTTCTTGAATCCTGCCACTTATGATTTACAATGTATACATAGAAGAGCTCAAACTTTTCTTTGCTGGGAATTTTATGGTGACTTGACTGCTTTTAACTTCATGCTTTTACACTCATACTAATTTTTCTTAATGTTCTTGTTGTACTATTCATTTAAAAAGTTTCTTATTATGTCAACTTTGATTAGTGGTGGTGGTGAAGCGAGCCATTCTACTCACTCTATACGAATAGATGACTTCTATGAGTAGCCATTCCTTCTCAAGTTTGTTAGATTAAGTCGACTGCTGTACTTTTCTTTAGTTTGATGCACTGCTAGTACACTTCTTGTGTACTGTGATGTTATCACTCTATTTTCTTTCTTCATATTAATAAAGCTGATTACTTATTATAAAAAAAAAAAAAAACTTTGATCTGTAATTTGTTTATGCTAAAATTTTTCTTGTTCATTTTTAAATCTTCTATTGCCTTAGATACATATATTCTTACTGTAAAACATTCCCATAGAGCAATGCTTGCTTTGAGTGATTAAGAATTGAAATGACCAGTTTATACTTCTTTAGGCACTATTTTGTTATCTTTCCTTCCTTAGCATGATTTGCATTAATTTTTTTTAGTCCCAGTAATGCAGTTATGTTAAGATGTATTGTTTTGTTGATTCCATTTCTATTTCACAATTGTTCTAAGTAGAAGCAAAAGCTAACACTAGTGGAAACAATAAAGAGAAAAACTAGGAAAATGGAAGACATCAACTTAAAACTACCATGCTTAGAGGCAACAATAGGCATGGGAGGCTTTTCTTTGTAGACATCTTTTCATCCCACACCAATGAGATAAAGATGGAAATCAATCCAAAATCCTAACACAACTCCCCAAAAAAATATACCAAGAAGATAAGCTAACAACTCTTTCTTGGTACTGTATAATGCTGAATATTATTTCTAATGTTCTTAGATTGTTCTTTATGTGAAAGCTATCTTTAGGATGGTTAAAAATTTGTCTCAAGTAATTTAATAAAGAGGAAATTGGTGTTATGTGTGAAAATAGTAGATGAGTGATCAATTATTGTTGAGGAAGGGATTGCACACTACAAATAAGTCACATTGAACACTTAGGGATATATATTTTTTTCTCAAATACCCTTAGCTAATAGACAACAGCTAGGGATGTATTAATGAGAGTATATTGATGGATGATACAAACATTAATTCATAAAGTTTTTTGTGGTGTCTTTGGCTATACTTTCAAATGTTTAGTTTGGTTGTAAGTACAGTTGATTTTATATTGTAATTGTGTTCTTTTTTTACATGAATTATAAAGTACTGTCTAATTTTATTTTGGAACTCATTGTCTTGTATTTACAATTGCCCTTTGTTGAGTAACAAGATATCTTATTATTATAAAATTGCTATCATGGGAATCTTGTTTTATGCCACCATTCTATTACCATTTTCGTGAAGCCCTGTTAACCAATCTTTTGGGACATGATATATTACAATTGCTTAAATCATTCTAGTAAATTTTTTTTAATACACTCTTACCTTTGGTTTTTTTTCCTCCCTTAAACCAATATAATTCCAAGTGCAATTTACTTGTAGGTTGATGTTTGAACTCATACCTAATTCCTTTGAAATATCACACTCAAAAGACAAGTGATACCCTAATTATGTTTATTTTCGTCTAGTGAGGAGCTTGTTCCTAATGGCCAACAAGTTGTATAAATGACAACACTTTGCAACAGACTAAGCATAACAAATAAGATCTCATACCAATCCACCACAGGCAACTTGTCTAATTGCTTTCCATGTTTAAGTACTTTGTAGACCTCCTTACCTTTCCAGGTTTCCAATTCACTATGTTCATAATTAGCATTTAGTTGAACATTGCATGTATGGACCCTTTTATTTTTATTTTTATTCTCAAAAAAGGCATTTATATCATCAAGAGTCACAGCTGAGCTCCAAATCACCATGTTACCTGAACTTGTTGGCCAAGACCAATTTTCTCCTTGGATGATGTGGAAACCTGTGTATGTCTAGGTGTTGCAGGTTCACATACATACTCATCAAGGACATAAGTCTGCAATATTGGTACCTTTAGGTGCCATCTATCATACCATATGCCGTCCATTGGTTTTCCCTTGTCCCTTCTTTGTTATATGGAATATTTTAGTTTTCTAGTTGTTGATGAGGTCATTCTTACAGTGAGTGCTTTGAGTGTTTATATTTGTCTTCAATTTACAACATTTTGTTCTAATGTTTTCTGTAAAGATATATAAGCACTCATTGAGTTCAATAATTTTTCTATGCAAGCATTCAAGAAGTTTTGCCTCCATTGTAGTTCACTAATGAATATATTACCTTGTTTGAAAGGGAAAATTATTGAAGTTCATCTATAGTAAGCATCTCTTTAGCCTTTTATTTTTTGTAATTGAAAACAGGTTGATGAACAAAGCAATCCTAGGTTCATAATGTTGGGGAATTTAACAAAAATTCCAACCTGTGAGAAACAAAACAAATAGAGAAAACACACGTCAAAGAAAACAATCACACGCACAAGACAATATTTACGTGGTTCGGCAATTTGCCTACATCCACGGAGTTGCAGGGATTTCACTATAAAATAAGGAGATACAATAGTGCACAAGAACACTCTCAAGAAACCCAATTCCCAATACACCCTAACTCTCTCTCACCCTCAAGACAAGAAAATACTATTCTTTCTTCTTATGCGGCTGCTAGGTTATTAGGAATTATCTCTAATTCTCACGGCTTGCCAAGTATCACAAACCTAATATATATATATAGGTGGGCTTGTACTAGGAATTATAATCCTAGTTGAATTGGGTTTCCTAATACTGCTTGTATTTGGTTTAGAAGAATAATTGGGCTTGGTAATTCAAGCCACACACGGCCCACTTCAACAAATTTCCACCTTGGCTTGAATTGATCAAGCTACATGAGCAAACTCCTCCATTAGCTCCACCTTAGCCCTTAAGGGCTCACAAGCTGCAAATATCAACCACAATCCTCCATAACACAATCTCTCATCCCTGCAACTCATCCTCCTGTCCTCAAGCTAGAAGACCAATTGAAGCTGCGCACAGCTTCAACTTCTCAATAGTGACACCTTTAGTCAACATGTCTGCCGGGTTCTTAGATCCACAAATCTTCTCAAGCATTACCAGCTTATCTTCAACAAGGTAACGGATAAAATGGTATTTTGTCTGTATGTGCTTTGACTTTGAATGAAAAGCCGAATTTTTGGCAAGAAAGATTGCACTCTGACTGTCACTGTGTAGAATGCCTATCTCCTGCTTCTTACCCAATTCATCTAAGAAACCATGTAGCCAAATCATCTACTTTCCAGCTTCAGTGGCAGCAACATACTCAGCTTCTGTAGTAGACAAAGTAACGATATTCTGTAGATTTGAAGCCCATGATATAGCTGTACCACTTAGAGTAAAAACAAACCCAGTAGTACTCTTTCTACTATCAATATCACCAGCAAAATCAGCATCTACATAACCCTGCAGTTTCAAACTTACACCTGTGAAGCAAAGACATGTATCTGATGAACCCTTCAGATATCTCAGAATCCACTTGACTGCCTCCCAATGCTGCTTTCCAGGCCTACTCACGAATCTGCTCACAACTCCCACTGCATGTGCAATGTCTGGCCTTGTACACACCATAGCATACATCAAGCTGCCAATAGCTGAGGCATAGGGCACCTTGCTCATATGGTCACTTTCTTCCTCTGTCTTCGGTGACTGTTCTTTGCTTAGTTTGAAATGACTACCCAAGGGTGTGCTCACTGGTTTAGCTTCATTCATGTTGAATCTGCTAAGGACTTTCTTCACATACTCTGACTGTGAAAGCTTCAATGTACCATTAGCCTTGTCTCTAATGATTCTCATGCCAAAGATTTGCTTTGCAGCTTCCAAATCCTTCATTGCAAACTGTTTGGACAATTGCTTCTTCAGATTTTTAATCTCCTCAATGCTAGACCCTGCAATAAGCATATCATCCACATACAACAGTAATATAATGTAAGAATTGTCAAAAGACTTAACATAGCAACAATGATCAGCTTCACATCTCTTGAACCCAATTCTATGCATAAAACTGTCAAATTTCTTGTACCACTGTCTTGGAGCTTGTTTTAGGCCATACAAGCTCTTTCTCAGTTTGCAGACTAGATTCTCTTGTCCCTGAACAATGAATCCTTCTGGCTGAATCATGTAAAGGTCTTCCTCCAAGTCACCATGAAGGAATGCTGTCTTCACATCTAACTGCTCAAGATGTAAGTTTTCTGCAGCCACCATTCCTAGTACCAGTCTAATTGTTGACATCTTCACAACTGGAGAAAATATCTCTGTGAAGTCAATGCCCTCCTTCTGCTGGAAGCCTTTAACAACTAATCTGGCCTTGTAACGTTTGCTACCATCATGCTCATTCTTTATTCTGTATACCCACTTGTTGTGCAAAGCCTTCTTTCCTACTGGCAATTCAGTCAGTTCCCATGTTTGATTCCCCAATAAGGAATCCATCTCATCCTTCATGGCTAACTCCCACTTGCTTGAATTCTCATCTTGCAAGGCTTCATCATAACACTCTGGCTCACCATCATCAGTCAACAGGAGATAATTTAGAGTGGGTGAATAACGCTGTGGAGGTCTAATGTTTCTGGAAGATCTGCGAACTTCAGCTACAGGTGTACTCAGATCTACCTGTGAATTTACATTCTCCTTATCTTCTTCACCCCTTTTCTGGACAGTACATTCAGTCAATTCATCTAAGTTGACAAACTCAGATTTCTTTTGATCTATCTCTGTAACATCTGACACTACAGTTGACCTATCCTTGTACATAACCTGTTCATTAAATATCACATTTCTACTTTTGATGATTTTCCTGTTTTGTTCATCCCAAAACCTATAGCCAAATTTCTCATCACCATAGCCAATGAAAAAACATATTTTTGACTTTGCATCAAGTTTACTACGAGCATCAGAATCAATATGAACATAAGAAACACAACCAAAAACTTTTAAGTGTGAAAACTTTACCTCTTTACCGCTCCAAACCTCCTCAGGAAGTCTGAACTCCATGGGAACTGAAGGTCCTCGGTTTATCAGGTAAGCTACAGTGCTAACAGCATCAGCCCAAAAAGTTTTTGGTAGTCCAGCATGCAACCTCATACTCCTAGCACGCTCATTGAGAGTTTTGTTCATGCGCTCAGCCACACCATTCTGCTGTGGTGTCCCAAGAATGGTCTTCTCCATCCTAATTCCCTGTGCAGCACAATACTCACTAAACCCTCCATCTATGTACTCTCCTCCATTATCTGACCTCAAACATTTTACTTTCAAACCTGTTTCTGTCTCAACCATGGCCTTCCACTTCTTAAAGGTTTCAAATACATCTGATTTATTTTTCAGAAAATAAACCCATACCTTTCTACTTGAGTCATCAATAAAAGTGATGTAGTACCTTGAACCTCCAAGGGATGCAACCGGAGAAGGCCCCCACAAATCAGTGTGTACTAACTCCAATTTTTTAGCCTTCGGTGTCCTGCCAGTTTTCAAGAAGCTCACCTTTTTCTGCTTTCCTAAAATGCAACTTTCACACATGTCAAAATCAATGGACTTCAATTCTGGTAGTTTTCCTTTTGACAGCAGCATCTTCATCCCTTTCTCACTCAAATGACCAAGTCTGCGGTGCCATAGGCTTGTATCAGTACTTGCATCAGCAACTGCAATTGTGTCTCTTGGACTTGAGGTCATGTATAGAGTACCAGTCTTCTGTCCACGAGCCAATACCCTAGCTCCCTTTGTAACCTTCCAAGTACCACCAACAAATAGTATTGCATGCCCTTCATCATCAAGTTGTCCAACAGAAATCAGATTCCTCCTCAAGTCAGGAATATGTCGAACCTTCTCCAGTAACCAAACAGATCCATTGGGCAACAATATCCGGACGTTTCCCATACCTACAACATCCAAGGCTGAACCATCAGCCAAATACACCTTACCAAAATCACCTGTATCTGTATGATTTCTCGGTGTGGAGTGGTATGAAACGAAGCTCCTGAATCCAAAACCCAATCATCAAGTGGACTGTCTACTGCAAGAAGTAATGCATCCTGTACCTCTTCTGTTACAGCATTAGCAGAATCATCTCCATTCTTCTTCTTAGGACTTTTGCATTGATTCCTAAAGTGACCTGTTTTCCCACAGTTCCAGCATTTTACTTGTTGGCCTGATCTAGATTTACTTCTATTTCGATTAGAATTTCTGGATTTTGATCTACCTCGATTTGAATTTCTGTCATTACCTCTTCCTCTTGTCTCAAGGTTTAGGGCAGAACCAGATCTTGAGGTTTCACCTGCATCTCTTCGGCGAATCTCCTCAGCCAGAATTAAATCTCGTATATCATTGTACTTGAGCTTTTCCTTTCCTGTAGAATTGCTTACTGCCATCCTCATTGCCTCCCAACTGTTTGGCAAAGAAGCCAAGACGATCAGAGCACGAATCTCATCATCAAAATCAATTTCTACAGACGACAATTGATTTGTGATAGTATTAAATTCATTCAAATGTTGTGCTACTGATGCATTCTCTGCCATCTTCAGATTGAACAGTTTCTTCATCAAGTGCACTTTATTGTTTGCTGATGGCTTTTCATACATACCAAACAAAGCCTTCATCAGATCTGCTGTGGTCTTCTCCTTTACAACATTGTGTGCAACAGACCTAGACAGAGTTAACCTGATAACTCCTAGTACCTGTCTGTCAAGAAGAGCCCATTCCTCAGCCTTCATAGCCTCAGGTTTTGTCCCTAAAAGAGGCAGATGCAATTTCCTCCCATAGAGATAATCTTCAATCTGCATCCTCCAATACGCGAAGTCTGTGCCATCAAACTTTTCTATTCCAGACGCTTTTCCTGCTTCCTCTGCCATTGCTCCCACTCAAACCTAACCCTAGGCTCTGAGACCAGTTGTAGGGAATTTTAACCCAAAATTCCAACCTGTGAGAAACAAAACAAATAGAGAAAACACACGTCAAAGAAAACAATCACACGCACAAGACAATATTTACGTGGTTCGGCAATTTGCCTACGTCCACGGAGTTGCAGGGATTTCACTATAAAATAAGGAGATACAATAGTGCACAAGAACACTCTCAAGAAACCCAATTCCCAATACACCCTAACTCTCTCTCACCCACAAGACAAGAAAATACTATTCTTTCTTCTTATGCGGCTGCTAGGTTATTAGGAATTATCTCTAATTCTCACGGCTTGCCAAGTATCACAAACCTAATATATATATATAGGTGGGCTTGTACTAGGAATTATAATCCTAGTTGAATTGGGTTTCCTAATACTGCTTGTATTTGGTTTAGAAGAATAATTGGGCTTGGTAATTCAAGCCACACACGGCCCACTTCAACACATAAGAGTTATTTTTGTTTGAAGCAATGTGACCTGTGATAATTTTATTGTTGCTTAGGAAGAAGTTGTTCAGCTTGTGGTTTTTACATGCATTTCTCTTTTTTTATTGAGAATGCTAGCCTTTGCACCTAGTTTCTTTTAATTTCCCCTATTTACGTTGTTTATTTTCCATCTAACTTTTCCTGGTACAGAGGCAGCAATAGACTGTTCGCATGGGAAGCCTTTCATTACTAGACATCCCTCTAATCCAATAACAACATGGTATAGGTGGAACTCAATCCAAAATCATAACACAACTCACCAGAAAACCCTACTAAAAAGCTCACTTTTTCTTTGTGACTTTTAATGCTGAAAATTATTTCATCTTATAATGTGCTAATGTTCTTAATTTGTTCTTTAGGTAAAAGTTATCTTGTGGAGGATGGTTAAAGGTTTCTTTTAAGCAATTTAAGAAAGAGGACCTTCGCATTTCTTATAGTGTCATCTAGGATTCAAATCCCCTCACTCATATTGTTGTAACTATCAAAAAAGGAGAAAATTTGTGTTATAAATAGAAATTATTGTTAAGGAAGGGATAGTACCCTGCAAATAAGACACATTGAACACTTAGGGATGTATTTTTTTTATATTTTTTTAAACAGCCTTAACTAACAGCCATAGATGTATTACTAAATCATGTTTGACTGGTGATACAAACCTTATCTCATAATAGTGTTTTTTGGTACTCTGGTTGGATTATGTTTTACTTTCAAATGTTTTGTTTTAGTTGTAAAGAATAATTGATGTCATATTGTATTTGCTTTCTTTGGTTTGCTATGAATAATATGCGATAGTTCTACTCTATTATTTTCTATTGGAACATGATGTCTTCTCTTTACAATTGCCCTTTGTTGAGTAGCAAGATATTCTCTTACTATATAATTGCTAGCATTGGAATATCCCCCATCTCCCTAATGCGCATGGTCATTTGGTAAAGGCTTGGAGTACTTATTTTGTACATTTTGAAAAACCACAAATATCGGTTTAGGTTTTTTCTGTGTGGTTAAACCTAAACTGATATTTGTATTATTTTTTCTACTTCTGGTGTTAAATTACAAATAACAAGAATGCATTTACAGTTCTTAAATTCTTGCAGGGCCTCATGGATCAAGGTGATGAGCTCTAAATGAATAGCATACGTTAACTCAGCAAAAGAAAAAATTCAACAAAGTTTTTTGATGGTGTCTGGTTTCTTAGTATTGAATTAGCTTATTATGTCAGAATGGATTGTAGTTTTATGTTACACTCTTTTTGTGGCTACACCATTCTTATATAAGTATTTTTCAATGATTTGCATTTTGGTTTCAATGTATTACAAAAATGATTAAGCATTAAATTTTGTTTTGTTTGCCATGCTTACATTGTGATAAAGATGTTCACCAATGTAGTGTGTTTAAACAAGGATATACTTGCCCAGTTGTTTAAAATTTCTTCTTACTCAGTCAACTTGATAACAGTTATACTTGTCTAATAGGTCTAAAGGTCTCTATTCGTAGGAAGTATATATATATATATATATTTTCCCCCCTCTACTACAAGGTGCTCTTGGGAGATTATTGTTGCAAAATGGGATATTCCGATTGCTTTAAAATGCTATAGGTGAGAATGTTTCTCTAAGTTCAATTTAAAGTTTCAATTGTTCAATCCATTTAATTGCCGATAATGAACAATGTCTTGCATTAGCAATGTTAAATCCATTCTAAGTATTATGTTTTGGGAAATTAAAATATATGAGAAACCCAATTTCTCCAATCTCTTCATTATGGTGTACCACAATGAAAGATTTTAAATTCTTTATATGCTTTGTTCTTGCGCAGAAGCTTTATTAGCAAGCTAACATTGTGATTATACTGAAATCTATTACGTGTAGAAGGAATTGTACGTCATGCAACCTTGAGTGCATAATGGAGCCAATTAGCAGATTTTCCTTCAATTCACACTCATCTAACGATGTTGTGGCTTGAAACATTGCAGCTTATCAATTCAGCAACAGTTCAATTTGATAGTTTGAATTGATAGCCCATTATCTGATTATTGTAGAACATTTTTTACTTTTTTTGGTATTCTGGTGCACCTTATAACAAACTGATAAGCATGGTAGTATTTGATTTGTGCCAAATAACCTCTGCAAGTAATTCATGTAAATACAGTCTCATTCAGCATAAAATGTTCATGGAAGATCCTTTAAAACAAGAAGACAAGTACAGGTGTCAAAGTCTGAAATGCAATTTGTTTAGCATAATACTTGAAAAAAATACCACATACCACCCAACAAGAAAATGGAAATATAAAATGCAAAAGCCTTTTGAGACTCTCAAAAGTGTAGTCAAAACAATTCAAGGGGAAGGAAGGAACTACAGCAAGCCAAAACAAGAGTAGGTCATTTTGGTTTTAAGTGATGATATCAGAGCTTAAGATTCAGCGAAAGCTGAATTATGAAATAGGATTGGTGAAGTCAATCACACAGTTGGGATATAAAGTTTCATGGTAGTTATGTTGTTAGCATAGATTTTTTGAAATCATAGTATTTAGATACTGTTACTTAGATTTCCCTTTTAAGATTTTTCCATGTGGATTTTTTTCTTATAAGATAAAAGTGTATTTTTTAATTAAGTAATTACATAGTTGAATCTTAAGAGGAGAACCTAAAGAACAGCACTTAAGATACTGTACCTAAGTTTTGTCCTTCTTATATTATAGAGCCACATGGATAACATATAAAGGTTGAGAAATGCTTTCAGCCTCTGCGGTCAACATCAATCACTTTGCAAAATCTTGGAATGTTGTTGACCATTGTTAAAAAGAGCAAAGGGGGAAGGGGCTGTTGTATAATAATTATAGTATTTAATCTTCCCAGGAAATTAAGTGAAAAAGTATCTACTATAACAATTTTGGCCAAGTTTAATTTCAAAGGCTTCACCCTTTTAATTGGCATAACCCCACCTTCTACCTAGTACTTGTAAAGTGAGGAGGTGACAATTGCAGTAGAGGCTAAAAGGCTTCATATTTTAATAAGAATTTGTACCTTTTTATTTTTATTTTTTATATAAGTAAAAAATGAAAATAGTAGATAATGATTTATAAGTGTCAAGTCTCAAACCCTTTTTAAAATGATATGATTATTTTTAACAAAGTATAGTTGATACAATATACTAGATTTTCTAAATTTAGCTATCAAAAAAACTTAGCAAACCTCATAGTTCAACATCTAAATTGATCACTATCAACAATATTAACAGAAATAAAATAAAATGACTTATCAACTAATGCTTTCTAAGTGTGACTCTGCATTATTAGTAGAAAAAAAAAATAATCCCAGAGCCAAAGTTTATCTAGAAAAATCAATCATCCAAATAATTGAACAAAACGGTAGATTTAGCCTTTTGAGAGAGAGACTAACAATTAGATAGCAAGGTCATGGCAAAAACATTTGTTGCCTTAAAGTATGACATAACATATGCCAAAGATCAACTATTCACAAAAAAAAAAAAAAAAAAAAAAAAAAAAAAAAAAACAAAACTCTAGTCTTCAATTATTTTATAGTATCCTTCTGTTAAGGACTTTGAGAGCATGCCATTTTAGCTTTACAAATTTGGTCTTACAGCTATGACTTGAGAGAGAGAAATGAACTAAACTAGACCGAATGGACCGTAGTGGACCAAATGAACTGAATTAGACCAAACTTATTCAAATGAATTGAAGCTGACCGAAATGCTATGCATCATTTTTTTTTTAAGAAAGAATACCAAAATGCTATGCTGGTATAGCTCAATAAGAGCGTAACAATAAATACGCTTATGCTTTTAGATATTATATAGATCCTTGTCATTTTCAAAATAAATACATAAATGGGGACACATGTGCATAAATTGCACAAGTTGCATGCTCTAATAGCTAAGTAATCTTCATTGATGGAGACACTCGAAGACTTTTGCTTGCTACCAACCGCAACCAATGCACTTTTGTCTTACCAAGTAGAAAAAGTTATGGCAGCTGTTATCATCTCGAGTATTTGAGATACATTTGTAAAGAAGTGCTAAAATCTCAAAAGTGCAGTTATTAGGTGTGTTGTATTGGTATAAGAATCACAAAATGAGAGAGCAGAAAAGAACTTTGAAAATATATATAGAAATAAGATTAAACAATTAAGAGGTAGAAAAGTATAGAATGAGATGAAGAGAGGAAGAGAAAGAACTAGTGGAAAGCGAAGCCAGAAAGCGCACCAAGGCAGCTATCCGAACTAAGCACTATAATATGCTGCAATACATAGTAAAGTGAACAAACATCTTTCTAAAAAAAATACTCCCCACTACTATTGAAGAACAACTGCACAGTTACCCCAGTGTAAATGCTAAATAAGTTTATCATTACTTTAAACAGACAATTCTACAACTTCACTGTGTGAAACCATTTAGACATGGAAACTAGCAATTTGACTTCTAAGAGTAGTAATATCAACAGGAGAATTAAGACCATGTAGCAAATCAATCAGCTCAACAAATCCAGAAGAAGGAAACCATGTTCCTGTCCCATTTCATAACATAAAAAATATCCAAGTTCACATGTATCTCGTATTCGTCCTCTTGCAGAAGTTTCCCAAAGTCAAGTTCTAGCCAATGGTTTTTCTGAGAACATTTCTATTTCTCTTCATCCAGGTTCAACATGATTGGCTCAAACTTCCAAAATTTCAGAGCAGAAAAGGTCTTTCTTATAACTTCTACAACCAAATCAGACATGTATCTTTTATAGTTTTCCATCAAAGAATCAACAGAATAGGCATATAACACCCAAATTGGTACAGACTACAGAGAATTTAATTAGATTTGGAATAATAAGATTACTGATAATTCTCATCAGAGAAACTAGTGCAAAAGTTAAGCATACTTAGATAACTTGACAAATAATAAAATATATGCAAAAACCACAAACTGAACCATAATTTCTTGCAAAGCAACAATCATAAATTATGACAGATCTCATTGCTTGGTCCATCAACATTTTTCAATCCTGAAAATACAAGGCTAAAGCGGACTATATGTATCAGTGAGCTACAATGGAGGCAAACCAACAAAACCATAAACCATTAAAAAAAAAAAAAACCATTTAACTATTTTCCTTAGTATGTAACTACACCTTTGGTGGATTTGTCTAGCAAAACTAGACTCTCAACATAGGAACCAACAAAACTATACTGATATCCAGTAATCCTAAGATGCTTAATATTTTGGTTCTCTGGATTCCACAAGATGATCTGTCCTCCATCCTTTAGCAATACAACCTCACCATTCCTCTTAAAACCTAATGCCCTTGGTACGCCCCCTCCAGGATCTTGATCAATAGTAGTTAAAACTTTTGTCCATGATGATGCCACACCATACTCTTTCATCACCCATATGTTGAGACAACCACTAAAATGCTGCCTTTCAAAACTATAATATCCGTTGTGAAACAAGGCGATGGAATTCCCATACACGGAAACAGAAGTGCCCAGTGCCTCCACACCTTCACGGGTATAACCTGGAAATTCTGGCAGTGATATTTCACGGAAGACCTCGTCACCCAAATGGAGCACCAAAACAAAAGGATGAAATTTGCGATCATTAGTCCTCTTCCAAGCCAGCCAATGCAAAGCCCCATTGACAAATGCTTGAGGTTCACGACCACGTACAGCACATGTGGGAACAACATGATCCTTAAGCATTCTCCATTTACCAGTGGAAAGTGAATAAACCGCGACCATGGGTCTAGACTTACTATGGTGAAGTCTATGCAGTAAGGTCGCGACCATCACCACTTTATAGTCATTAGTTTTGGGATCAAATCCAAAACCAATAGAGGCAGTGAACTCACCCAATGTGAAGTCGGTAATATTGGGATCAGGAAGTTTGAGAAACTTTCTAACACAAGGGTTCCACAGAAATAATTTGTTAGTGTCTGTGAGTATATCCTCATTGACAAGGCAGAGCAGGCCATTACACATACCAACAACACGGAATGTTCCATTATAGTGCTTAGATTTTGGAGCATGGAAAGGGGAATCAAACCTGGTGTGTTGAGTGAAATCAGGATCATCTTCGTTATGCAATGTGTAGAATTCTTGATGATGTTGTAAGCAGGGCCTGGAAAGGAGAAAGTTATGGTTGGTGTTGGAGTGGTGGATGAGATGTGTGGAGATGAAGGTGGGGTTTTGGATTAGCCTTCCCCAAATTTTGGATACGGAGGTGCAGATAATGATGGATTTGATAGGTAAGCGTAGGAAAATATCAGTTACAATCTCACCAGGTAAACATTCCCAGTTTTTGTTGTTGTCGTCTGACATTGCCGCTTCCAGAGAGGGACTGAGATTGAAGTTTGTGTTCTTGACTGTGGAATGTGGACTCTTTTAATTAAGACTCAAACAATTCCACCATTGGTACTTAAAAAGAGCTTAATTCATAGTTATATTTTAAGGATTCCACCATTTGATACATAAAAAGAGTTTAACTATGACTCTACTTCATAGTTCATAATAGAGTTTAACTAAAACTCTGCTATCTCCAACGAACTCTCACGTTTTTTCATTGAATATTTATCCTTTACAACTGTAGCGTGCGATACGTATGATTTAAAAGCCTAAAACATTCAACTCGTACTAGAGTGGTTTCCTTTGGTTGTTAGTGACACATATGTGCAGCTACCTCCACATGTTCTCAAAAGCCGTAATCTTAGAGGAGATCAAACTAAAACTCTACTTATCTCCAATGTCACACACAAACTCTACTTATCAATAGTTATTCAATAGTTATTAGTATAAGCCGAGTGCTCTTCTTTGGTCTCCATTTGAATAAGTATTATATTTACTAGATGCAAACTCATAATGTAAAATTTGTAAGTTAAATAGTACATGTGTTATTTAAAAATACTTATAATATTATTTTATATAAATGGAGATAATGTTATTAAAATGAAAATTTTAAAATATACCATAATCAGTTGACTAATTTGTATAATGAATATATTTGAGAATATAAATATTAAAAAAAATTGTATACCCTCATTCTTTGGAACACATATAACATGTTACATTAAATTTAAATTATTATATAAGTTTAGGATTGTAGTTTTTTTTTTTTTTTTTTTTTCAAATATAAGTATAATGCCTATATTATTGAAACCAAAATTTTAAGGTAATTTTTTGAATATTTATCATTGTTATTACTTTTTTGGGGCCCATATCATTAATTTCTAATTCCATTTTATTTGTATTTTTAGCCCAAAACTAAAGAGTTTGGCCCAATAGACCAAAATTTCGTACTTTTGAACTCAAAAATTATTGGAAAAAAAAGAATTTTTGAGTCTAAAATTAAAAAGGCAACCTGCAAAAAGAATTAATTTAAGGCTCAATTAGTTCAAATGGATCGAATGAGCCAAATTTGACAAAAGTAGACCAAAACAGACCGAACTAGACCAAATGCTACACTATCGTAACTCAATAATAAATGCTATGCTTCAACAATAAATGCATATATATATATATATATATATATATATATATATATATAATAATAATAATAAGACCAGAAGCACACAAATTTTATATATTTAAATCGATAATGCTAAAGATAGAAGAAAAAAACCATAAAGAATCTGCTAGGTGTAGCAGTGATTAAGCAATATGAGAAGTATTTGGGACTTCCCTCGCTTGTGGGGGGAAATAAAAAAGAAAGCTTTGCTCATATTAAACAGCAAGTGTGGAAGTGGTTGCAAGGATGGGAAACAAAATTGCTATTTCAAGCCGGAAGGGAAATCTTGATTTAAGCGGTTGCACAAGCTCTCCCTACATATACTATGTCTTGTTTCAAGTTGCCGGTTACACTTTGCCATGGTCTTGAAACTATAATATGCAGATTTTTTTGGGGACAAAGGTGTGAGAGTAGGAAAATTCACTGGGTAAAATGGCTTGATTTATGTAAACCAAAATCCCAGGGAGGCATGGGGTTTAAGGATCTCTCAAATTTTAATGATGCACTCTCAAACGTGGAGACTACTCCATGACACTAACTCACTATTTTACAGGGTGTTTAAAGCCAAGTTCTTCCCTAATTCGTCAGTAATGGAAGCCAAAACTCCGGCTAATGGTTCCTATGCTTGGAGGAGCTTAATGTATGGAAGGGAAGTCATCAAGAGGGGTGGAGCCTGGAGAATCGGGTTGGGGAAATCAATCCATATCTGGGGTGATAATTGGCTGCCTAAAAGGCATAAAGCGAAGATAATTTCTCCTATGGGGCCAGGGGGTGACACAGCTTTGGTTAGTGAGCTCATAGATCCGGTGAATAGGACTTGGAGAGATGAAGTAATTGACAGAATGTTTCTTGAGTGTGAGGCAGCAGTTATAAAGAATATACCGTTGTGTAGGACCATTCAAGATAATGTTCTAATTTGGCCATTCAATCCAGATGGGGAATACTCGGTTAAGTCTGGATATAGGTTCTTGCAGGAGGAAGCTTTGACATGTCATGCTGGTCAATCTGAACCTGATGCGTTATAGCCTTTATGGAACAAGATTTGGGGTCTTAAGGCATCTAATAAAGTCAAACACTTCGTATGTAAGGCATGCAAAAATTCCCTTCCTACTAAGGTGAATCTGGTGCGGCGTAAAGTGATCGCTGATGGGCTGTGTGACAGGTGCAAACAGGTGCCTGAAGATGTTGTCCATGCACTATATGGCTGCCCGAACCTTAATGACTTATGGAAGCAAACAAAATGGAATAATGGTGCACTTAAATATTTCACATCGTTCCTTGATCTCTTTGATTTCATTCTTGCAGGTAGTAGTGACGTGGAGTTATTTGCGTCAATTACTTGGAATCTTTGGAATCACCGAAACAACCTTAGGCCGGGAAAACCAACGATCCCCCTTGATAAGGTGTTGGAGCACTCTTGGGAGCAACAGTTAGAGTCCCACTTCAGCACCCCACTCATCCCGACTCGCAGACAGCAGCAAGACACAGCGTGGACTGCACCGGATCATCACTGGGTTAAAGTGAATTTTGATGGGGCCACTTTCGCCGGGGACAACAAAGCAGGACTGGGAGTTGTAACCCGGAATGATGCAGGCCTTGTTATGGCATCCCTATCACAGCTAATCCTCTTGCCATTTTCAGTTGTTGAAGTAGAAGTAATGGCAGCAAGGAGGGCCTTAGAACTTGCTTTGGAATGTGGCTTTCAGCGCATAGTCTTGGAAGGTGACTCTGAGGTTCTATACAAAGCGTTGCAACAAGGGAATAGATGCCTAGCACACCATGACCATCTCATAACAGATATACAGTTTCTTATTTCACACTTCAATGCTTTTAAACTATCTGTTGTGCATGGACATTGTAATAAGCTTGCTCATGCTCTAGCAAGACGAGCAACAGTCCCACCTTTTATGTCCTTCTGGATGGAAGACGTACCACTAGACCTGTTATCTGTATTCCAGGCTGATTTAAATAGCCTTCTTTAATAACATGCACTGTCTTCTTTCTAAAAAAAAGATAGAAGAAAAGGGTAAAATAAGAGAAGAATGTTAGGATAACAATTATATATACACCCTATAGATGTTGGAGCTAATCGTAGGAGCCTATCTAGTTATGATTGCATCACCAACAATTTTAGATTCATACTACTACATTTAATTGCTAATGTCTTCTTCATTTTTTTTGATAAGTAATAATATATATTACATGTATTTGCTAATGTATTTCTCAAGATTATAAAACAATTGAAGCCAATGAAGCATGTGGCTTATTCCAATGCCTTATGTAAGCTATTTGCCTCTTAAAACAAGGCTTCCAAGGATAGGAGCCTATCTAGTAACGTTTGCATCACCAACAATTTTTAGGACTACAACATTTAAAAGCACTTGCTATAGTAAAACACATTTAAACTTGGGGAGCCCAAATAGAGCTCAGAGGAGTTTTCAATCAATTGGTTGATCAAGTCCCTAAACGAAGCCCTTATTAGATGGTAATATGTAAGATGAAATTTTCTAGTTGACTGAGCAACGTGAAATTTAACACAAGGCAGCATATCCATATCCACAAAACACACACACAAACTGCATTGGCAAGCATCTTCATTACAATAAAAGCATAGTAGACAAAATCAATTGCTTAATCATTTCGGTACACAAATTGAAACCAAATTGTATATCATCTAGAAATACTAACATAATAATATTGACGTAGCCAGAAAAGGAGTTTAACATAAAAAACTAAAACTAGGCAAGGAGAAGCTTTAACAAAATTAAGCAGCACATCCTTATCCCTAAAAATCACACACACACCCAATATGTTGGTGAGCTTCTTCATCACAGTGCAAGCATGACAGTCAAAACTAAGTGCTAAATAATTTTTGCACACACTCTAAAACCAACTACAAATCATCCAGAATTACTAAAATAAAAATGGTGAAGCCACAAAATGAGTCTCAACATGAACAACTACAATTCATTTTTGCATAATAAACTAATTCCATACTAAGAAATAAAACACCATCAAAAAGCTTTGTTGAATCTTTTCTTTTGCTAAGTTGAAGTCTGTTATTGCAGCTCGTCACCAACCATGATTTCATAGGGTCTTGCAAGAAATTAAGACATGTAAGTGCATTCTTGTTTGTGATTAATTTAACACCAAAAGTAGAAAAATTAACACCAATTAGAGTAGTAACCATATAGAAAAACCTAAACCAACCTACGCTAATATTTATGATTTTCTGGAATGTACATATTATTAAGTACCCAATACACACCCCTAAACTTGGATCCTGCTTCAATATGTGACCCAATTACATAATTCAACCTACCTTGATAGAGCTATTGTATTTTGGTCTCTAAAAGTTGAACTTGAAACACATAAATTGTTTCATCATCTATATCAATATATTACTAAAAGCTGAAGCGTAGAATTTAATGTCGCTATGCTCTCATTAAGCCACATCAGCAGCCATGTCATCATCTTTTTTCTTTTCAATATTTCCTATAATTGTTTAACATTTTAAGTGAATTAATAACTCCATTATATTAAAATCAAAATATCATATTAATCTTATTTTTAATTATTCTCATTTATTATTATACTTTCTTCAACTTTTCTCATTCCATTTTAACTCTTCATATCCCCACTATTCTCTAACTTAATATCACTATTCCTCTACCCCTTTATCTTCTTTTATTTTGACTCTTCTTATTCTTAACCTCTTGCTATAAATTTGTTGTTCTCTTAATCATTCCATACATAATTTTCTGTTTTTCCACACACAAAAAGTTCTCTCTCTCTCTCTCTCTCTCTCTCTCTCTCTCTCTCTCTCTCTCTCTCTCTCTCTCTCTGTTTTTGGTGTATTTTTTAATTTTGAGCTTTTGTATTCTTTACAATTCTACTTTGAATTGATATGATTTAGTTTTGTGTTTTCTGTTGTTATCTTTTTTAATTCTTATTTGATTGTAAAATATTATCTTATTGTAATATTAAAATAGTATATAATCATCATCGCAAGGAAAACATGCATTTTCGACTATTGGTTCAAAACAGGATAGGTAATTCTTTTCATCATTGTCATAAATCAGGTTGACCCCAAACTTCTTCACTTGGAAACCACAGCTTATTATGTATTCTTTACATAATTTTGAACTTTTGTATTCTTTACAATTCTACTTTGAATTGATATGATTTAGCTTTGTGTTTTCTGTTGTTATCTTTTTTAATTCTTATTTGATTGTAAAATATTATCTTATTGTAATATTAAAATCATATATAATCATCATTGCAAGGAAAACATGCATTTTCAATTATTGGTCCAAATAGGATAGGTAATTCTTTTCATCATTGTCATAAATCAGGTTGACCCCAAACTTCTTCACTTGGAAACCACAGCTTATTATGTATTATCAAATACTCCATTTCATCTCCAGCTTCCAATAGAGTGCAACCATAGATATTCCTAACATGGAATTACACGACAATTCTTTTGTCGATATTGCCATGTGATTTTCTTGGTATAATTTTTTAATTCATAGATTATAGTGAATCCATTCATATCATGAGCAACAAATTATTATCCAAATTGAAAGTTTAAAACCCAGTACAATCAAACTAGGAGAGAGAGACAATGGAGATAAAGAGTCATTATCTCTTTCATTTTATTTTATTCAACATTTAAATTCAGCAACATCCTCCATAATCCATATCATTAAATTATTTATATTTTGTCTCATTTAAAAAAAAATTAAACATATAATATTTTACTTAAATTCAAATAAATAAAAATTGTTCTTATAAAGTCTTCCCATGAAATCTTACAATGGAAAAATGAAATACAAAACTAATACCAATTTAGAAACACTAAGTTAAAATAATAATAATAATAGAATATCAAACCAAACATAACATGAAAAAACTAATAGTGATGGCTATACTAATTTAATGGCAGCCAAATGGAATTAAAAAAATAAAATAAAATAAACATTACAATGCATATTTAGTACATTAGAATTATTATCAAATTTGGGAAAACAATAGGATGCAAATGAATAAACAAAAAGAGAGAGATTTATAGGTAATAAAGTGTAGAGAGAGAAAGAATATTAAAAGAAATTAAACGTCAATTTGTAACTGTTATTTAGAAAATAAAGAGGCTGAGAGTAAGTGACAGGAGGAGTAAAAAAAAAATAAAATAGAGATGACCTTACGGAGGACATTAAAAACTTTATAGTGTAATAAAATCAATTGTAGCATTTATTTTTACTATGCTCCATTGTAGTCACATCAACGACCATGTTATTATCCTTTTTCTTTCCAAATTTTCCTATAATTTTTTTAATGTTTAAAGTGAATTAAAAAATCTATTATATGACAATCAAAATATCATATTTTTCTTTTTTTTTTTAACTATTCTTCTTATTATTAAATTCTCAACTTATTTTTTCACTTTCTCTAACATTTCTCATTCCTTTTACCTTTTCATTTCTCCACTACTCTCTATCTTAATATCACTATTCATCTTGCCATTTATCTACATATATTTTGCCTTTTTTTTTATTCCCTCTCCCATTCTATGCTTAATTCTCTCTCTCTCTCTCTCTCTCTCTCTCTCTCTCTCTCTCTCTCTCTCTCTCTCTCTCTCTCTCTCCCCCGCCCCCACACACACATATATATATATATATTTTTTTTTTTTTTTTTTTTTGAGTTTTTGTGGATTATTTTTTCTTGCCTCTCTACTTTAGGTTAATGGATTTTTGTATTCTTCAGAATTCTAAGGGGTTGATACAATTTTTTTTCGATCAAAGGGGTTGATACAATTTATTTTTGTGTTTCAAGTTGTTATCTTTTTTTTGTATTCTTTAGAATAATTTGGTGTTTATTGATATACATTTCATTTTTACTATTTTTCTTTTCATCTTATTTATTTCAAAATTTAAATTCAGCCATATCCTTCATATTATTAAAGTATTTATATTTTCTATCATTTTTTTATTTAAAAAAATTAAATATAAAATATTTTACTTAAATTCAAATAAATAAAAATTGTTCTTAGAAAGTCTTCCCATGAAATGCTACAATGCATCAATAGAAGAATGGAATACAAAACACATGCTATTTTAGAAACACTAAATTTATAATAATAATAATAATAACAACAACAACAACAATAGAATATCATACCAAACATATCATAAACAAACTAATAGTTATGGATACACTAAGTTAATGGCAGTAAATTGGAATGAAAAAAATAAAATAAAAATAAACATTACAATGCATATTTAGTACATTAGAATTATAATCAAGAAATCAAATGTCAATTAGTAACCGTTACTTGGAAAACAAAGAGCTTGATAGAAGGAGTAAAAAATTAATTAAAGATGATCCTACGAATGTCAATAAAATCAATTGTTACATTCAATTAATTAAATGATATAATTAAATACAATCATACAAAATTTAAATTTAAAACTAATCAAACTCTAATATGGAAAACCATATTTCTTATCAAAACTAAAAAGAAGATATTCTTCAATAATAATAGAAATATATAAGAAATAAAGATGGAAATTTTCAAAATCCCATTTTTGACATTTGATTTAACATTATTTAGGCAACATTAAGACAAGATATAAGAATTTTAGTTTTTAACTTCCATAGAATCAAATGTTTCCCACATTATTTCAACCTTATGGAAAATAGGGTTTACATGTAGCATGCAAAATGTGTATAATTGACTTAGAGATGTACAAATTAGTCAACCAACTATGGTAGAATTAAGGTTTCAAAATTTAAATAAAACAATTCTACAATAATAAAAAATTATTTTGCGATGAACATGATTATGAAATGCATTTCTCTTCATTAAGTTAGTTCAAATTACAAAATAATGATAACAATGAGACCTCCCTTAAAAAAATAATAATAATAATCACGCGCAACGCGCGGGTCTGGGACTAGTTATATCTAAAAACTAAAGCGTAGCATTTATTATTGCTACGCTCTTATTGAGCCACATCAGTGGACACATCATCCACTTATTTTCAACATTTTCTCTTTCCTCTTTAATTATTTTTCTTTTTATTATTTTATGACCTTACAATTACTTTTCCTCCAACATTTTTCCCACTTTTATCTTTTTATCTCCCACTACTCTGTACCTTAACCTTACAATTCTCTTATCCCTTCATCTTGCTTTTATTTTGACTCTTCTTCTCCCCATTTTATTTACTATAAATATTTTCTTTTCTCTCTTCCATTCAATCCATATTTCCCCACACAAAAAGGTGAATACTCTCTCTCTCTCTCTCTTCCTTTCTTTTGGTAAAATTTTAATGCTTTGTTGCACATCTAATTTAGGTTGATGAATTTTTTTTGTTGAACTCTACTTTGGGTTGATACATTTGGTTTTATCTTAATTTAATTTTATCCTTTTCTATTATTATTATATTTAATTGTTAAATGTTATCCAATGATATTATATAGTGATGTAATGTTATTCTATTATGTAGCATAATTTAGATAATTTGTTGTTTACTATTATACATTTTCTTATGAGTATTCTTCTACTTATCTTATTTTATATTTTGATATTTCTCTCACATTCTCTCCTAGAATATGTGACTAAAAAAAAAAAAAAAGATAAAATATAAATAATTTAATGATATGAGGGATGTGACTGAATTTAAATGTCGAATAAAATAAGATAAGATGAAAAAAAAAATATATGTAACAATAAACACCAAATTATTCAAATCATGCTATGTAATAGAATATACTATATTCTTATATACTATTTTTAATTCTTTATAATGCAATTGGATAACATTTAACCATCAAATAGAACAATAAAAATTCTAATATACTATTTTTAATTATTTATAATGCAATAAGATAACATTTAACAATCAAAGAGAACAATTGTAATATTTGAATATGCCTATCAATTATTTGAGTAATATCAATTGTAAATTTTTAATGAGATTTGATTAACATAACAATATCCTAAAGAGAATGAGAAATTTAAATAATTAATTTAGAACTTAGAAAAATTTAGTTGTAGAAATAAAAAAAGGAAAACATAACACACTATAACAAAAGTTTGAAGAATATAAATCACTTGAAAAAAGAATAATCTCTCTTATAAAAAAAAAAAAGAATAATATCAATTACCCATTTTTTTCCAAAAAAAAAAAAAACTCAAAATAATAGAATGATATATTTATAGAGATAGAGAGATGGAAAATATTTTTAAAAATAGTTCAATTTTTAAGAAGAACAAATTAGTTTCAGTAAATTTTAGAAAATTAATCATATATTATGCCACATTACAAAGTAATTATATATTCCCATGCATAGAGTGGGTCAGCAACTAGTTGAATTTAATATCACAAACATATAAAAAAAAATTACAAAATTGACAACAACAACAAAAAAGAAATGATACAATTGCACAACATATAAAAAATCTCAATTACCTCTGTCTTCTTTACCCATAGGGCAAGACTTAGGTACAATACTTAAGTGTTGTTCCTTAAGTTCCCCTCCTAAGTTTTGTCCTTATCCGTAAAGGATCTAAACCTTGATTATTGCAGGACATTTCTTAAGAGTTGCATTGTCTTGCACTTTCTGTCTAAATCTAGAAGTTCCCAATAGTAAAAAAGAAAAGAAAAGACATTAATAGCAAAAATTGTAATTATAAGAGCAATGTGATCAATAAAAAAGTGTGGGCCAATTTTGTCCCTATACAATTAATTGTGTTTGAATCTTCATTTTGGACATAAGTATTTCTGGAGTTAAAATGATATATGAGAAGTTGTTTATACCATTAACATACTCATCACTATCAATTTGGACAAAAGCAGAACATGTGTGAATCAATATGCTGTTTATCTTTATATAATAATAATAATAATAATAATAATAATAATAATAATTTTATTTCAATGAGAACAGAGAAATATTACAAAAAGAGTATTGCCAACAACCTAAGATCTTACAAATCTTGAAATTAAATTATCAAAGAATTCTAAGACTTCTTCTAAAAAAGTAAATTACAAAATGTTGCCTATATTAATCGACCATTCATACAAACTTCTCAACATGGACTAGTTGGACATTTCAAAAGAACAACTTTTCTTTTATATACACACACAATTAATTAATGTACAACCCACCCTCCCTTAAAAGTTACCATGGTTTTTGAGTGGAGTTATAGTATGTCTTTGTGTTAAAACCTCTTTCCCTTCCCTTGTATGTGTGTGTGTTTGACTCTAAAAAAAAAATTAATGTACAAATGTGGTAATCAAAATTAAGTGCTTAATCATTTCTGCAAACAAACTAAAACCAAACTGTCAATCATCCAAAAATACTAATATAAGAATAGTGTAATTAACTACAAGGAGTCTTAACATAAACAACTACAATCAATTTTGGAATATAAACTAATTCTATACTAAGAAACTAAACACCATCAAAAAGCTTCGTTGAATCTTTTCTGTTACTACACTCATCACCAACCATGATTGCACAAAGTCCTGTAAGAAATTAAGAAGTGTAAGTGCACTCTTGTTTATGGTTTAATTCCAAAAGTAGATAAAATAACACTAATTAGTGTAGTAATCATAAAGAACAAACCTACACTGATATTTGTCGTTTTTTAGAATGTACATATTAATAATTACTCCAAATCCTTTACCACATGAACATTTGCACCAAGAAGAATGGGGGACCAAGTAAATGATTTAAGCATATTTCCATGCCAGCAATTACATAATAAGAAGATATATTGCTAGTAACAAAGGGCAATTGTGAAGAGAAGACAGAGTGTTCCAAAGAAAACATTAGAGTAAAAATGTCGCACAATTTATAGTAAAACAAAACATGAACACAATATGGCATTAATTGTTCTTCTTTACAACCAAAACAAAACATTTGAAAGTAAATTCAATGCCAACTAGGCAACCACAAAACACTATTTTGAGTTTAATGTTTGCATCATCCGTCAACATTCTCTCATTAATACATCCCTGGCTATTACTTAGGGTATTTCAAAACTAAAAATACACTTCTAAGTATCCCTTCATCCACAGTAATTGATCACTGAGTACTATTTTCATTCATAACACCAATGCCCACTTTCAATAATCATCCTCTAAAAGATAACCTTGACCTAAAGAACAAACCAAGAGAATTAGCACATAGTAAGATGAAATGATTTCAGAAATATAAATCACAAAGAAAAAGCTGTTAACTTAGCTTCTTGGTAGATTTTTTTTTTTTTGGGAGGTGAGTTAGGATTTTGGATTGAGTACAACCCTTGCGGCGTTGGTGTGAAGGTTGTACTAAGTTTGGGGAAATTAAAAGAAACTAGATGCAGAACGAAACATCCTCTATACAAGAAAAATATATACAGAAAGCACAAATTGAACCACAATTTCTGGTTTTTCTTTCATTATAAGTAGCTGAACAATAATTTCTTGTCTAGCAACAATCATAAATTATCACAAAACTAATTGCTACAATATGAAAATTTAATATGAGTGTGAAAATATGAAATAAAAACAGGCCACCACAAAATTGCCAACAAAGAAAAATTTGAGCACATCTATCTATACATTGTAAATTATTAGTGGCAGCAAAACATGTACTTGATAAATAAGATGGCTCAAAGTTGACAGCCAACAGTATTGGTCACTTTTTTATTTAAGTAATAAATAATTATATTAAAGAAAATTTGAAATAGATATAAACTATTTTATGTATACAAGTTACATACTCAACTATCCCCTCAATATAATCGATAGGGAACACAACCTTGATAAGCTATTTGTCATAAAGATAAAGCCACTTAATTAAGGTAATCAATGAACAATAATAAGAAATTATAGAACAGTGTCATATCAAACAGTATATATTGATATCTAAGGTATGACATGATCTATGCGAAGCTTATATAAAAAACAAAATTAAAAACTAATTCAAAAAAAAAAAACCATGAAATTCATCTTACCTATTTCTGTCAATATGTAATTGTATTGTCGGTAGTTTTGTCAAGCAAAACTAGACTCTCAACATATGCATCAACAAAATTATATCCAATAATCCCAAAATCCTTAATCTCTTGGGTCTCTACATCCCATGATATGAGTTGTCCACCATCCAATTCCAATACAATGTGACGATTCCTGCAAAATCCTACTGCCCTCATTATGTTCTTTCTTAAAGGTAAACTTAGAGCTTTCATCCACGAGGAAACAACACCGTAGTCGTTCATCACCCATATATCGAGACAGAGACTATTATGATCGTCATGAAACAAGGCGATGGAATTCCGATATGTGGAAACAGAAGCGCACAGCGTACTTCTTTGACGCGTATAAGCTGGAAGTTCTGGCAGCAGTATTTCGCGAAAAACCTCGTTGTGCAAATCAAACACCAAACCAAAATGATCAAATTGGTTATCATTAGCCGTCCTAGAAACAAGCCAATGCATAGCCCCATTGACAGATGACTGTGTTAAAATACCATAGACAACACATGTGGGAACCAAACTATCACTAAGCATTCTCCATTGGCCAGTGGAAAGTGAATAAACCTCGACCTTGTGTTGCAACGTTGGAAGGTTAGGTGTAATGGGAAAGCTCACAGCCCTGACCACTTTATAGTCATTAGTTTTGGGATCAAATCCAAAACCAAGGGACCCTTTGAACACACCATGTGTAGCGTAGGTGACATTGGGTGAAGGAAGTCTGAGATACTTTCCAACACAAGGGTTCCACAGAAAGATTCTATCAGTTTTTAGTGAATAATCCGAAAGGCAGAGGAGGCCGTTACAAGTACCGACCACATGTAATATTTTGTTGAGGGGATCAAGTTCTGAACCATGCAAAGGGATATCAAAGCTGGCGTGTCGAGTGAAGTCAGTATCATCCTCGTTATACAACACGTAGATTTCTTTGTTGTCTTCAGTTTTTTGTGAGTCCAAACTGAAGAGGTGGAGGTTGTGGTTGTTGTTGTAGGAGTGGTGGAGATGGGTGGAGATGAAATTGAATTTGGGATCTAGGATTAGAGATTTCCACTTTTTTGAAACGGAGGTGCAGATAATTATGGATTTGATTGGTAAGCGAAGGAAAATATTGGTTACAATGTCATCAGGTAAAAGCGATCCCCATGGATTTAACGTCTTGTTGTTGTCTGACATTGTTGCTTTCAAAGAGAGAGGAGAGAGAGAGAGAGAGGGGCGAATGGCAATGGCATTTACAGAGTGTGTGTGTGTAGAGAAGGCAAAAGGAAAGGAAGGGTTGTGGACTATCAGTGGTCTCTGGATTGTGGGCTCTAGACTCCGTGAGTGAAGTAGAGAATTTGGGTCTGGACTCTGTACTTAGTTTTATTTGTTTTTAGTTTCTCAAATATAAAAAATAATAAAATAATAAAAAAAAAGTTTTATTTGTTTTTAATTTCGATACTTAATTTAAATTCATTTGATTTGACTTTAGTATTTTAATTTTGGTAAAACTAGAATATTATGTCTAATAGTATAAATTGTTTCATTTATATTGAAAAATGATTTTAAATAATTTAATGTAACCTAAATTTTTTCGGCAAAACTACATTATTATTTCCAAAAGTTTATTTTATGCGCACAATTGGTCTCTTAAGTTTCAATTGAGCACAATTAACCCCTCAAGTTTTCTCAAAAAAAAAACCCCCTCAAGTTTTCAAAATGAGCAATATTAATCATTTGGTTAACTTCTATTAGTGGTGTTGCTTATGTAATGATCTAACATTTCTTTTTAAAATGATGTAGCATTTTTTTTATTAAAAAATTAGATTTACATGTAAGAAAGAAATTAAACTCATTCCAATTCAAATCTTTATCCTAACCCAGCACAAAAAAAAAAATCTCCATTTGCAATTTGTTCAAGGCCTTCCTACACTTCACCCATGGTGGGTTGATGTTCAGTTCAAATTTGCACACAACTGACACAAGAAGTGGCAATGTCAACATGATAAAACAACTCAATTCTTAACATCTTGAGCTGCATTAGATAATTACAAAAAATTAAGAAAAAGATTATTCATCAAACAAAGCTTAAAACAACAAATATCTAAAAACTTATTTCCCAGCAGCCAAATACCCAAAACCCTTAATTCTTTATTCCCCCCTCTTTCCCAACAACCAAACAAAAAAAAAATACAAATTCCTCAAGATTTCAAGAACCCCATAGATCTACTACCCAACTCCAAGCTTTTGGTGACTGGAACTGCAACAACGTAACGTCGGCAATATCCCTGAAGCAAATTATCTTGGGATGTTTGCGAATTCAAATCCACAGCTCCACACCTAAATTACATTAAAAAATAAAAGTAAAAATAAAACATGATCTATTGCTCCTTTGTGACCTTTTTGTATCCACCGGCTGTGGTGGAAAGTATAATAGCTTCTGACAAAGCTAATATGTGTTGTAATAGACTTATTAATATTTAGCTTAATGAAATTTCTTCTGTTGACCAAAAAAAAAAACGGGGCATAGTGAATGGCTCCCCACATGTTTGTGAGAATGCCTTAGTGGAGTTGGTAAAACACTCATGTACTATGCAAATGGAGATTTTTTTTATCGAGTTAGGATAAAGGTTTGAATTGGAATGGTCTAGTTTCTTTCTTATGTAAATTTAATTTTTTAATTTTTTAATAAAAAGAAATGCCACATCATTTAAAAATAATGCCAAGTCATTATTCCATTAGCTACGTAAGTAACATCACTAATAGAAGTTAACCGAAAGACTTATATTGCTCATTTTGAAAATGATCTTGTTTAACAAAATCAAAACATGGCTGCTCTTTATAAAGAGTAAATAGCTTCTGTACTTGTTCTCAATAAATTTATGTTATTTATATTAACATATAGAAAAAAATGGATTGAATTTACGTATTAACTACCTACATTTCGAGAAATTATACAGTCCTCATGGTGGACTACTTCACTTGTCTACCATGCATTCTACTTAAAGACTCCCTAATGTAGGACAACCTAGGCTTCCCACCTAGATTAGTCCTACTGTAGAACCTTAGGCTTCCCACCTAAGGTGTTTGGAATCGCCACCAAACAAATACTATGCAATCTCTGCAAATAATCTCAATAATAATAATAGTCTGTAAAATACAAAAGAAATC
The DNA here is from genome assembly GCA_030820535.1 of Quercus parvula. NCBI lineage: Eukaryota > Viridiplantae > Streptophyta > Magnoliopsida > Fagales > Fagaceae > Quercus > Quercus parvula. The sequence goes on along the minus strand of JAUAME010000011.1, from coordinate 41,673,080 downwards.
ATCTTGAGCTTTATATGCAACTTCCAGGAATCACAATGATAAGGATAAACTCTCCTAAACAAATCCTAAACAATTTCAAATACTAATCTGATAATCCTAAACAATTTCAAATACTAATCCGATAATCCTAAACAAAGGATAATGATGAACAACTAATCCTAACCAAACTCAAATACAAATCCAAACTAAACAAATAACTACGTTACAATATGAAATTATCCTCTAAAAATCTAAAATGAAATATTGAAATAACTTTTGGTTATGCTCCTGCATTATACTCCCTTGGTTTAAGAAAACTCGACCTCGAGTTTTGTAGTAATGAAGAATTAAGACTTTTGAGCTTAATACTTCCTTCAGATCAGAAATCACCCTAGGAAGCACTGAGAGTAGAATAACCTTCAATTCCACGACCCATTGAACTCCTCTGGAAACACAAAATCAATGTGTTGAACAAGCACAATTTTATCTTAAACCATAGTATCAACCTTTTGGACTTCAACAACCTGTAGCTGTTCATCAACCTCATGGATCATGAAGGGCTTAGTAGCACTTTCATCAAAATTAACCTCCACATCATGTGCACCCTCTAAGGCTTCGCTCACTTGTTGAAATTTCTCTTCTTGTGTAGACTCTATAATAGGTTCTTCTTGTTGCATGAATGTTGAAACATCATCTATTGGCACTTGTACCTCTATTTCAACATTAGTCTTTGGTGGAACCTGAGCATCCTTTTCCTGAGTAGAAGAGTCTAGCAAAACCTTTATTATTTTTCTTAAGTCTTGAGCTATGGCAGTGAGTTCTTGATGAAGGATGAGGTGTTTTCTTGATGGCAGGATGAGGTGTTTTCTTGTTGAATACTGCCTCTGTGGTGTAGAAAATTCCCATGAAAGGATTGAGGTTGATAATTCTCTTGATAGCGTTGGGGAACATATTTCTCTCTAAGTATTTGTTTCATTTCATTCCAATCAGTTATGGCAGGCTTGCTCCTTCCTTTGCGATGATTCTCAATACTATGCCAAAAGTCTCTATCTCTACTTCTCAATTTCAACCTGGCAAACCTAACCTTATTAGCATATGGCAGACATATTTGATCAAAGAATTGATCCATCTCATCTAGCCAATTGATGAGGGTCCATGGATCTGGACATCCATCAAATATTGGTGCTTCTAAGACTACCATGATTCACTGGGATAGACTTTCAACAATCTGAAATGAACATGGGCTTGGTAATCTGGGCTTTGGCTGGTGCTCTGTACTGATTATTATGTGGGGCTTGATGAGCGTGGCTTGTAAGTGAACTCTAGTGTCTGTTGGAACTTTTCCGCCCTTGACTTTTTTTTTTTTTTTTGAAATACAGTAAAGAAAGAACTAGAATATAAAACTAAAATCTACCAAACAATAGCACGTCAAACTTTAAAACACCGAAACTAAAGAAAGAAGTTCAGAGTAAACTAAGAAAGAAGAAACTTCAGAGAGAGCAGTCACGAAAGCTTCGCTGGGTTCCTCAAAGTAGAGGCAACATGAACTCATTGGCAATGGCTAGTGGCGGTGCTCGAAGGTGGACATCGAAACTTGCAAGTCAGATCTCGATGGCTGGTGGCGGAACTCCGAGCTTCGTGAAGCGGCATGGAGACATTGGTGATGGCGGATCTCAATGGCGTTGCTCCAATAGTGACATTGGCAGCTGCTTGTTGACTTTCAAACTCTCTTTCTCTTGATCTAACGAGCTGGGGTTGTGGTGGAATTTGGGTTCTTTGTTTTTTAGCAGATATGGCTTGATTGGTGGTAATTTGCAAAGGTCTTGTGAGACATGCTTAGAGTGTTGATGATTGTGGGTTGTACTGCTGGTTGGGTTGTAGAGTTGATCAAAGTGGCTGGATGTTTCCTGTTTGGCTTGAAAGGAGTTCACAATGATGTTGGATTGACAGTGGTTGAAAGAACGAACAGATTTTGGGTTGCTGAAATTTTGATAGATCAAATAGAGCTTTGATACCAAGTTGATGTAGGACAACCTAGGCTTCCCACCTAGATTAGTCCTACCGTAGAACCTTAGGCTTCCCACCTAAGGTGTTTGGAATCACCACCAAACAAATACTATGCAATCTCTGCAAATAATCTCAATAATAATAATAATAATAGTTTGTAAAATATAAAACAAATCATCTGGAGCTTTATATGCAGCTTCCAGGAATCACAATGATAAGGATAAACTCTCCTAAACAATTTCAAATACTAATCTGATAATCCTAAACAATTTCAAATACTAATCCGGTAATTCTAAACAAAGGATAATGATGAACAACTAATCCTAACCAAACTCAAATACAAATCCAAACTAAACAAATAACTACATTACAATATGAAATTATCCTCTGAAAATCTAAAATAAAATATTGAAATAACTTTTGGTTATGCTCTTGCATTACTTCCACATGTTTAAAATTGCTAAGTCAGTAGTTAGTTTATGTTTTTAAAAAAATTTCGACTCAGCAATTTTAAACAGATGTGAGTTTTTTAGCAAAATGATAAGCAAATGACGTAGTCCAACATGAGAATATTATAATTTCTCATTACATTAGGGAACAAACTAGGAGCCTAGGGATAAACGGAGTTCGATTAGAATTAAATTAATTAATACAACTTTCTAATAAGCAGGGTGATAGTACTTCTCCCACCTCAAGTACACTTTTCCAAATTCAAATTTATTAATCAAAATATAAGTAGTATTCATATCACAGCCGGATCTCACACAATAGATTTTATCATCATCATCTCTGAATCGTTCAAACAGAACCTGTAATTATTGGCTACCAATCTGTACTAGGATTCATCAAAGGGCATTTCATAATGTGTTATAGTGGGTTCACCAACCCATCATCCTTAGAGAGACCATAAGCACTAACAAAACATGAGATATTTCGCACAAAACATACATCAATACCATTTTTATCTCAAAACTCAGAAGCATTTGTCCAGCGCCCTTCAAGGCTCATAAAACTTTAAACTATGTAACAAAAGTTTTCTAGTTAAACTCATATTATAAGCCCGTGGAACCCCCATTTTAATTAGCAAGACAATTACAAACAAGCACACAAATGAGGAGTCTAAGGTTATGTTTGGTAACAGTTTTTGTTTTTTATTTTCAAAAACTTGTTTTTGGAAATAAATAAAAAAATCTTGTATTTTTTAACTGTTTCTTAGCCTTATTTTCTGTTTCCAAAAATAATTTTTTATTTTTGAGACTAAAAAACTTGTTTGGCAACCCAAAATGGATTGAAAACAAAAACTGTTTTCAAAACTCAATTTGTGAAAAAAACTGAAAATATGCAAAAGGCTATTTTCAGTTTTTAATTTGTGAAGGAAACATGCATTTAATTTAAAGAATTTGTCTCATTTAAAAAGTTAGCATTAGAGTTCAAATCCTAGTAATAACATATTTTAATATTTTCTATTTCTTTTTTCAAAAAACTTTTTTTTTTTTTAATTTCAACTAACCAGACATGTTTTTGATTTCAAAAATACAAGAATTTTTTTTCTTTATATTCCCAAAAAAAAGTTTTTGAAAATAGAAAACAAAAATTGTTTCCAAACATACCCTTGTTTTTCAGAATAGAAAGAAAAAACAATTCTTGTATTTTTTAAATAAAAAACATGTTTGGTTAGTTAAAATAAAAAAAAAATAGTTTTCTAAAAAAAGAAAAAATACTGAAATATGTTGTTACTAGGATTCAAACTCTGCCACTAACTCATTAAATGTGATGGATTCATTAAATCAAATGCATGTTTTCATTGGCTTTTGAAAACTGGAAACTGAAAATAGCCTTTTGTCTGTTTTTAATTTGCTTCACAAATTGAGTTTTAAAAACAGTTTTTGTTTTCTGTTTATTTTGGGTTGTCAAATAAGTTTTTTAATCTCAAAAATAAAAATAAAAATTTGTTTTTGAAAACAGAAAATAAAGAGATAAAACGGTTACCAAACATACCCTAAACTTTCAGAAAACTGAAACAATATATAAGCATATTAACATATAGGAACTATACTTGCTGATAATCCATTTCACCCAAAAGTTTTTAACATTTTAGTGTAGCCATTCATTTTTAAAAAGTAAATGAGAAACTCATCTTCACATCAGTCACCAAGGATTCCAAACCGTCATATGTCCTATTATTCATTTCCTTCCAGATGATCCGCATAACACAAAGGAGTAGCACTTCAAATGACCTCTATCCGGTTTCTGGTATTCCTCCTCTTCCAACAATTCAACAAATCCACGACCTTTCTAGGCATAACCCAGTGCACCCCAAATAGTTTGAAAACAAATGACCATATCACTTATGCTATAATATTTGACAATACTAATCAAATAAATCAAAAGAAAATATATCTATAATATCCATATTCCAATTTTGTTGAGAGTTAATATTTGTGATAAGAATAGTAATAATTTGAAAATGCAATCTAATGATATGTGTTTGGATATGTGTTCTTCAGCATGTAAGAAGACATATCACTTGATGAAAAAATAAATTTTTTTTTTTTTGAGAAACGAACAAATAAATTTTGGGTGGTGTATAATTATGAAATTTATAAATAAAAAATAAATAAATATTATAATTAGCAAATGTTGTTTTTATTTGGTTTATTGAAAATTTCATAAAGTTGTAAAACACTCCAGAATATGGTCATAAGTTGGAAGGTACTTAAGAATATTTATATAAATTAAATGGGAACCATGTTTTAGTAGATAGGTCATCTTATTAATGTTTTTCACATTGGATAAATTTATTAAATTACCGATTGTCTCAAAAGCTTAAACTATTAGGAAATGGTGAATTTAATCACTTAACCATAAGTCTAACACTCCCCCTCACTTGTGGGCCTAAACTTTCCCTTTATAAGTGGGGGCCCAACAAGTGAGAATTTAACATTTTAGATGGGAGGTAGAGTAAAACAAGGGATCGAACTCAGGAGACCCCTCACTCGTGGGCCTAAACTTTCCCTTTATAAGTGGGGGCCCAACAAGTGAGAATTTAACATTTTAAATGGGAGCTAGAGTAAAACAAGAAATCGAACTCAGAATCTCCTGCTCTGATACCATGCTAAATTACAAATTGTCCCAAAAGTTTAAGCTATTAGGAAATGGTGAATTTAATCACTTAACCATAAGTTTAACAAAATTAAATATAGTAAAAGTTAAACTTTGACTTGGGGGGATGATTTCAAACATAGTGAAGTTTACTTGTGTAGAATTACTATTGATAATTTAATTCTTACAACTAGTGGGGAAAGGGGGATTCAAACTTTGATTCTTCTACTCTCTCTCTCTCTCTCTCTCTCTCTCTCTCTCTCTCTCTCTCTCTCTCTCTCTCTCTATATATATATATATATATATATATATATATATATAAACTGAAACGTAGTATTTATTGTTGCTATACTCCAGTTAAGCCACATCAGTGCCATGTCATCATTTATTTATTTATTTAAATTTTTTGATTTACCAATTGACATTTATTGATCATTTCTTTAAATTCAAAAGTCACCATATTTCCAACTCTACTATGTGTCTCTCCATTAGCCTAGACTCTTTGGATGCCATTATTATATGGAATTCTAATAGTCACTGGTAGATTGCAACCTCCTCACCTTCTCACCTCTTTTTTTTCCTTTATAAATTTTCAACTGTTCTCTCCACAAATTGATCAGTATGGCCTACAATGGGATAGTTTTTGAGTGTTTTTTTAATTCTTTTGGTCATGGCTTAAGTCCATTAGCCAAAACTCAGTCAAATGAGTGCAAGAGACAGAGAGTGGTTGTAGAGCTTGCGAATGAAACTAAAGCACACAAGAGGCAAGCATTTGTAGCTCATGTCCAAAGGGTATGAACTCAAACTGAGTTTTGTTATTTTTATTATTCTTATTTTTATTTGTTTATTTCTATCTCAAAACTAGAAAAAGAAATTGTAATTTGTAAAGTTGTGATTTACAAATATGTTTTATGTTGGCTTTATTCCATGACAAAAAGTGTTGTAATTGCTTTAATTTATATCCTTGTACTTTGTGGGATTTTATTGTATTGAGTTTAGTATTAAGTTGGTGAAGACTCAAGTTTGAATGAAGAATCAATGGATTTCGCGAGAAGCTCGCGAGAAGCTAAGTCACAAAAGAGCCACGTGAGGAGCACATGACTGGAAGCTGAAGAGTCATGCCAGGCTGTTGTTTTCACAAGTGTCGCGAAACATTCTGCCTGAAGGTTTTTTAAGTGTGACTTCCCTACCCTTCACCCATTGTCACGCCCCGAACCCAACTATAAAGATAGGCACGTGACAACCGCCGCACGCTTATAAAGTAAGCACCCTACAAGTATACAAGGCCTTCTTAGCAACTAAAATTTATTTTCAACAATTAAAATCAAATAAATCCAAAATACCTCAACAATTTCTTTATAAATAGATCTCCAATAATTTAATAGGAACAAAATTCAAACCTCATGTACATAATGCCAATTGGCCAATAAATATAAAACTATTAGAAGACCATCCAATCCCAAAATCACTAAGCTTCTTTTCCTGCTCACAACACAACATCAAAACTCTCAAAACTTGGTATTCTTCACAATCTGAAACTGGAGGGGAAAAAGGGGGGTGAGTTGACAACTTAATAAGTAACCAAAAATCCTAATAAGTTCTATCAAGCAATAGATCTGTAAAGTAATGTGATGTAATATGAGTTTTCAAAAGTTATAATATACTATGTGTTTTCAAAATAACTGAAGAAGATTCATAGTCTTAAAATAATAAGTTACACATAGATCACATACTTTAATCTTACAAATATATCATAGATGGTTTAGAAAATAGTCAGTTTTCCATATATCAAAAGCTATAACTTACAATAGGTTCTAAAACACATAAGCAGTTTTAGTGATTCAAAATAGTTCAAACATAATTCATATTCTTAACAATCTTATGACTATGGTCACGCTATATCCCCGTGACTGGGCATCAGAGTACCAATGAATAACCCCCATTGGCTGGATATCAGAGTACCAACGAATAGCTCTCATTGGCTAAGGTATCTGAATACCAATGAATAACCCCAATTGATTTAGGTATCAGAATACCAATGAATAACCCCCATTGGTCTGAGTATCAAAATACCAATGAATAACCCCCATTGGTTGGGTATCAGAATACCAATGAATAACCCCCATTGGTTTGGGTATCAGAATCAACTCATAGTCAAATTGTCCATAATCATATATGTGAAATTATAGTTTCTAACAAAAATATATCTTATTCCAATACGTATATATATAATCATATATTCAATATTCAAATATATTTGTGATATTTCTATATTCTTACTTTAAATCAATATAGCTAAAAAAAACAATTAAATAAAACAAATCTTATATTCAATGCTCATATTTATCGGTGGAAATTCTTATTCTTTACTTTAAATCAGTATAGCTAAAAAAAATTAAATAAAATACATCATATATTCAGTAATCAAATATATTCATGATAATTCTTTACTTGAAATCAGTAATACAACAGAAATAAATTATAACAACTGTAAACAATTTTCAATAGTTAAAACACGCAAAGATAAAACTAATTAGGATAAGATTACTTACCTCCAAAAGCTATTCCAAAAGAAACTTTTCCTTAACAATTCCTCTAAAATCTTTAGATATCACCTAAAACAATTTTCAAACACTATACTCAATAATCAAATAATTCAAGAAAACTTATAATAGTATCCAACCAGAAGAGAAACTATTCAAAATAACCAATAATTGCCCACTATCTACTCACACCAAAATCCCACGTAATTTACAATATTTTTGCTCTCTATTTTCTGCCACTAATAGTTCCTAGAAATCAAGTCTATAGTTACACCATACCTATAGGCATAAAGGGCCAAAAGTACGTCACCCATTCTTATATTTGTGAGTTGATATATATATACATATATATATATATAATCACTTATGTCAGACCTACTGACTTCCCCTTTACACCTCAACCAACCAAATAAACAAATATAATAATAATAATAATAATAATAATAATAACAATAAAGAAAAGGAGCTGGCGTTGCTTTCTCAAAGTGGTCATTCTAGTTATCATATATACATATATAAATGTATTTTCTTTTTCTTTCCTGCCAGTGCCACCGACCATAGATCACTTTTGGCATGAGGACAAAACTAAGAAAAGCACTATATCAAACCAGAATCAAGCTCCTGGCATGCTTTTACAGAAAAATTCTATTTGACACATATTTTTTACCTCTGTAATTTATTACACTACCGTACTTCACCATAACTTTTTGCTATTCGCCAAAACTCAATTCGGTAAACCTGTGCAACACTTACAATTAACGCAACACCAGCACAGGGAAAATAGATCTAATTCCTTCTTCGTTTACATCATCATACTCATTGGATTTTTTTTTATTTATTTAAATAATCTCACTGTTGGCCAAAATACTCACATACGAAAATATTCTAATACCTCATAAAGTCTAAATTTGACAAAAGAATAAGATTTCTTAAGCTCTTACCTCAAGAATGTAATCAATCCTTCTCTACTTCAGTCCTTTAAGTAGTCTCCTCTCTCCAAAATATCTCTTCATATACGTTGACATAATAAGCTTATATATATAGCTAGGGTTTCAACCTTATTTTTTAAAAACTCCCTTATAATTAGAAATTATAAAATTGGCCCCACAAAATAAATTTACTTAAATAACCTTCCTTTTTTTTTTTTCCGAGGTATTACACTCATACTATATATACCCTCATTATCCACAAATGTATGAGAGGCCATTTAGAGAGAAAAACCCTAGATTGGTTTTCTACAACACACACACTCATCTTTTTGAGAGAGAGAGCTACTCATCCTTAGTGAGAAATCATTGTAGCATCTTCTCCATCCCTCTCCATTATCATACCTTGAAAGGAGATTTGTACCCAAACACAATCCACACCTTTTCAAAGTGTAGTGAGCGTTTTTGGAGTTGCTGGGAAGCATTGGAAGAAGCTAAGGATGGCAAATGCAACATGGAGCTTGTTACGGGATCCGGAGAGCTAGACAAGACACGGTTCCAAGAAGCCTTGTTGGAGTAGGAGCTTGGAGGGCTTAGGTACAACGGGTAGATTAGGCTTGGAGGGTCTCTTACTAACCCATGTATCCCAACTGATTGTCTAGTGGATCGATTATCGCTTGGAGGGCGGCGGAGAGGTTTTTCGCTGAGTTCTTCGGTTTCCTCTTCAATAACACATCGGCGTGTTATCTGTGTTTACATTCTTCTTCCCTACTCTTTTACATTTCATTTTACTGCTGTGATTATATGAATATGTGTTAGAGTAGCTTGTTTGTTTATCCACTCGCATTTACACTTTTCCACACTTAGTATAAGTTAGTGTAAAATCAATCGAGCCATAATTTTAATTGGGGGTCTAAACAAGCTCTTGTGTTTTCAACACATTTTCGAGCTTTCATAATTCAATTTTGGGATTTTATGATGAACGAGTTTGAGGTTTCATGATCTCAAAACTATTCAAATATATTTTTTACTTTTTCAAAATTGATTTCAGTTGTGCATTTGATCATGTTTGTTATAAATTGCTTTATAGTTCCTTTCTCAAGACTGCAGGAATGTTACTCTCATGTTTGCTATTATGTTTTTCTAATTCATAATTAACTTCAATGTGATGTTTTTGTTTTGGTTTTTTTTTTTTTTTTTCTCTCTAAGAATTGAGTTAGAGAAGCAAGTAAAAAAAAAAAAAAAATCTTTTTATTAATGATTTGAGGATCTCAACTTTGATTTGAATGAACTTTGTTGGGTCTATGGTAAATAAATGACTATCTACTACCTCCACCAATCTACAGAATGGGTTTCGTTTTGGGCAAGATCTGCAAAATGGGTGCATGGACTAGAAATGGGTTTCAATTTTGGGGTTCTCCTGCTGTATATTTCTTTGTAGGTGTAGTGATTTTGGTGTTTGATTCTAGGTCCTATTTTGTTATGCATATTGTGCTTGGAAATATTCGTAGAGCAATCTGCCTGTTTAGAATAATTTGGTTGGTGTATGTGTATTGTGGTATCAATTAAGGCCTCATGGAGATTCTCAAATGATTCAATTTGGTGCACATATAGTGCTTGTACTTAGATATTTACTTGCTAACGAGCTAAAGGATGCTTTTAGAGATAAAATAATGAGTGTTGGTGATCTCATTCTACATATGTCTTAATTGTTAAGTTTATATATATTTTCCTAAAACTCCTCAAGTAACTGCATATTCTAGGTTTGGGAAGAACATTGTGAGAAAGTAAAATGAAATTTTGTTTGATTAAATAAAATGTAAGAAAATAAAAAGTTGACGTGGCAGTTTCTACCATCTAAGCATTGATAGAGCATAACAATTGAAACAATCTAATAATTTCCCATAGCCATTTAAAGTTCATGACCTACAATGCTAATAGCCATCTTCTTCAAGGCAAAAACAATTGGCCGAGTACAACAAGTTTGCCACCAACTTTGACCACAATGTCATGGCAATACAAGTTACTCACTTAATTATAATTTGCATACTTACTATTTTGAATTTATATGGAAATTTAGAACATTGATAAAATGAATGTAATGACAAGTGGGTGATTTGTATATGGACACATTGATGAATGTGTGTAGTGGACATGGTTGGAATCAATGGCACATACTGTTTGACAATTTGTCTTCGATGGAAATTGGTATAAGTGAGGGTCTATTAAATTTGATCATTGTGCTAAAGAATGGTTTGTTTAAAACATATTTTATTTATTTACATTATTGTAAATAAGTTTTTGTTCATAATGATTCTAACCTATTAAACTTTACTTTATTTTTATTTTTTTGGTCTTATGCTTTTCTGTTGACAACTAACTAGACATCACTTTTAGGAATTAAGGATGCATGTAGCTAGTACAAAGGGTGCACCTAAAAATTCAAAAGAATTAAAATAAGATACAGTCTCATCACTTGAAGAAAAAGTGGAAATCTAACATTGTATTGGCATGTCCCTTCATTATTGGATTATAAATATCAAATCTTAAAAAAAAAAAAAACCAAAATAATAAAATGATATATTTGTAGAGATAGAGATTTGGAAAAAACTTTTAAAAATAGTTCAATTTTTTAAGAGAAAAAATTATCTTCAATAAATTTCAGGGAGAATAAATTATGAATTATATCATATTACAAAATAATTATATATTCTCATTCATCATGTGGGTCTGCAACTAGTGTTATTAAACTTCAAAGTACTAGGAAAATTACAATTAGTTAAATGATATGGCAAACTATAGTTAATATGTGTACAGTAGTTTAAGAGTTGCGCGCACGCACACACACACATATTAGTTGCCTACATTAAGATAATTATAGATCTTGTTGATTTAGAGAGATTAAGTCTAATTAGCTTACGGCCTATAAAGATTTCAATTTCAATTTATTTTTCCATGAGTATATAACACTAGAGCATGGACAACTTAGGGCACGTTTGGTAAACTGTAACGGTAATTACATAGAAATAGGAATAAATATTACAAAGAATACAAAATGTTGTAATGTAATGCTTATTACTATTCATTTGTTTGGTGACAATACAATAATAGAACCATGAAGATAATGGAATGAAAGCATTTTAAATCAAACTCAAGATATACTTTAGGAAATATCTTACTCATATAATTATATTTTCTAAAAAATAATAATTTTTAAATTTGAAAGAGAGATTAGTTATTTTTTACGATTTTTTATTTTCATAATTGTTATGTGCATATGGGAAGTTTGTTTATTTAAAAATATATTAATTGTAAAAATTAATACACCTACTAAGGAATAACTATTACATCCATTTTAGAGATGAATAGTTATTCCTCATTTTAAAGAATAGCTATTCATAAGGAATGACTATTCTCTGTAATGAAAACATAACCAAATTACTGAATAGCTAAATCATAGGAATAACTATTACATTACAATGCCTATTACAGTATACCAAACATATCCTTATTGTTTGTTTTGATGAAGGGGAGAGGAGAGGGTAGTAATTTAGGATATTGTACACATTGCATCCAAGTGCAATACTCTTATATGAGATCTAAGAATAAATAAACAACACTTTAAGTTAATGCAAGGCCTTGTTTTTGGTAACATGTCCTTAACTATTTGGGAGATTTGGAGTTCGAGCCCCACCTACACTAAAAATTGATTCGTATATTAACCTTATAATAAAGATCAATCATCATGGAGCAGACATCATATGTAGTAGTGTTTGGTATTTGTGGAAGGATGATATCAAGGATAATTTCCTTACGCTATAGGAATATTTTGGTGCTCAAAGAATTCGAGAAACCCTCATTAGTTTTTTTAAAAAAAAAAATGAATATTGGGTTCAAATCATGCCATTACACCGTAGCCCCAAAGAGAAAAGAAATTAAGATGAATGCTAAAACTTCTTATTTTATTGTGTTCTAATTTTTTAGAGTCATTCTAATTAAGTTGACATTTCTCTGGGACAAAGTTCATATCACCTGTTCCAACATCAAACAAGAACCGATAATCTTGTTGCTGAAATGCCCCTAGAATACTTGACCCTTGTTGAGAAGTAGGATTGATCATCATGCAATAAATATTATTGTCAACTAATTTGAAGACTCGATGAGAACAAAGCACAAGGTTTGCTCCAAGAAAATTAATTGTTAATGATGGAAACTGTTGATTTTCTGTTGGCTGGACATCATAGCAAAGGTCATAATGTAGACCCGAATGTGCCATAGGATTCCAGTTATATGCCTGTAAGTATCTAACTATCTCAGCTCTAACAACGTTATACGCATTCCGAACAAGATAAGTTATTGCAGCTCCTGAATCAATAAAAAACCCACCATTTAAATCAGTTCTCAATTGAAAATCTATTGGATCTATTGGAAGCTTCTCTTTATTCATCATAATACCCAACACTTGCACAAAGTACTTATTTAGGTCGGGTAATAATGGTGTTGTTTGTACTATTGCTTGATCGTTTCCTCTAATCTGTGCATCTTTGCCAAAACTTATATATGTGAAGGTATTCTGTCCAGTGCTCCAATCAGAAAGGCAATATGAGAAACGAAGGTCGGTGTCAAATTCTAGTTGCCTTAGAATTGATCGTGTTCCACTTCCTAGACCAAACAACCCTGCTACATTATTTTGTTCTCCCATAGGTTCACTAAATTGTATATTTTGATTGTACAAGCCAACCCCAAATATTAAATTTGCGTAGCTTATAGCTCTCCCGTTACTTGTACGAAATGTGAATCTTTCAGATGAAAGATAACCCTTAGTGCGACTACCACCACCATAGAGAATATCATAAACGCATGAGTTCTCATGACATATTCTAGGAACACAAAGGGGATGATCACAAGGTATAGCAGCATATGTTCGGGACTGTTTGTACTTGAAATTTCCAACACTCAGGGGGAAACATTTGTCACACCCATTACCTTGTACCCATGTTTCATTGGAACCATTATCCACCAACAATAATGCAGAGTATGGTGCTGTGCCAATTTCAATTTTAGCTACATAGAAATATCCAGGATGAATCATCACTATCGGTTGTAGTTCTTTTATGCCTTGCTTTGTTGAGTTGATCACATTTGCAAAATCCATGGATTGAAAACGAAAAGCTCGAGCATTAGAAAGTTTAACTATTCTATTGTGTTTTTCCTTTTGACTTAAATTTTTGGGGAAGAGCACTGAATCAACGGAATGTCTTGGGATGATTTGGATGCTAAAGCCATTTGTTCCAAGACAAGTAAGCATGTGAATGAGCAAGGTCGATAAGGACCAAAATTCAATTGATACATCATAAATGATTCTAGTACTCATTTTCTAACTCTTTGGTTATGTATTATAAAAATGTCATAGGCTATATATATAGGTGAAAGTGGAAACCTTGAGTTAGGTTTTTCCCTGAGGTTGATAGCAACTGAGTTGGTTTTTCTACTTGTACAACCTTCAGGTGCTAAATCTCTGTATTCTTTTCTCAAGCTTAATATACTTCTATCGTTTTACTTTAAAAAAGAAAAAAAAAAAAAAAAAAAAGATTGGTGAATTAACTTGGTAAATTGGTGCATTTACTTGGCAATAATGGTTCTCTCTATAGAAGGAAATTAATACAAAGATTTTAAATATATTTTCTTTTGATTTATTTGGTCATTATCATCAAATATTATAATATAAATGATAATCACAATATTCAGATTTTCCCATAATCATACGCCACCCAAGATTTAATTTTTTGAGTAATACATCTTTTTTGCATGTTGAATAACACATATCCAAACGAGTCCAAATCTTCTATCCCACTCTTTCTACTCCACTATATATTCCACAAAGCATCTAGCATTCCTTTCACTCCAGATACACCACATCAAACAATGCGGCACAAGTCTCCAAAAATCTATATTGCAATGTCGCCCGCAATTTACCTTGCCAAGACTCAAACAACTCAATTACCTTAAGAGGCATAACCCACTAAAGTCCAAACAAACACAACACCAAGGACCACATCTCAAAAGCTATAGGGCAATGAAGCAGAAGATGATCCACCGACTCCTCACACCTCTTACACATGTAACACCAATCAAGAACAATAATACCCTTTTTAAAAAAGTAATCAGTTGTAAGAATCTTTCTAAAGAAGCTGACCATGAAATGAAAGCCACCCTTGGAGGAACCTTCGATTGCCACACCAACCTCCAAGGGAAAGAGCAAGTAGGAGGGTAGATAAAAAGATAAAAACCTCTAGCCTCAAACCCTCTTCTTCTTGCTGGCTTCCAACAAACTTATCATCAGGGCCAATCCCCCGCTCTTTAAAGAGTAAACAGTATCCATAATCCATAATAATATTCTTTTATCCACTCATTCTAGTCATCGTAGAATGACTCAAAAATCATCACTTTAGAGTAAATATTTTATGAAGTTCAGGTGGGTGATTCGATGCCAAAAGGATTAAAATTTTTACCATTAAATAATCTCTTCATGATGAGGGTTGTAATGTTTGTGTTTGAGAATCAACATGTGTGTCCAGAAATCATTAAAAGTCCAAGCCATTAATCAAAAACTCCTTTGCTTATACTTTGTGCATTGTGTAATAGAAAATACTAACCCAATCACTAGTATTAAGAGAGAAAGAAAAACAATGGAATGAAATGAAGCCAACAAAACAATACATCTATTCAAAGCATAACTAACTGGGTCTAAAAAATATGCAAATCATTCTAAGGAAATATAGCAAAATAGTTCCAGAAGAGGAGTACAAACAGTTCAATGTCATTTTCAATTCTTATTTCTTAACCCCCAAATCAAGCAATACTGGCTAGTGAGCTGCTTTCTCATCGAACATTTATGGGAATTTTTTTTTGGTAGGAAGATAAGTATATAAGGCAATAAAGTATTTAAAATGTACAAGAAAAGCCATTTTTGATAATTTAATAATTACAATGGGAGAGGGGGATTTAAACTATGAATGTTTCCACTGGAAACATTAAGAAATAACAGTTAAACTATAAGGCTCTTGGCCAAAATCTTTAGCATAAACAGAATAGATTACAGTTGACAAAATGAGAAAAATTTTAAATAAATAATACAATGAGAAACATTTAGTATGTGTGTAAAAACATGAAGGTAAAAGAGGTCACCATAAAATTGCTAGCAAAGAAACAGTTGAGCACATCTATCTATATATAAGTGGCAGGAAACATGAACTTGGCCTGGTAAATAAGATTGATCAAAGTTGACAGCCAACACTAACCACTTTTTTAATATCATTAATAAATGACTATATTAAAGAAAATTTGAAATGAAGATAAACAATTTCATGTATACATGCCACGTAGTCCACTATCACCTCAATATAACCTACAGCAGCGACCACAACCTGGATAAGCTACTTATCCTAGAGATAAAGCCACTTAACTAAAGTAATCAATCAACAATTATAAGAATTTATAGAATAGTGCCATATCAAGCATTATAGGTTCAGATATAAAGTATGATCAATACCAAGTCTATATAAAGAACCAAAAAAAAAAAAAAAAAAAAGGGGAGTAAAAATCAAAAAGCAGGAAATGATGTCTTTTTCTGACCCATATCTAAGTTAGACCCAAATACTTACCAAGTCCATCAGCCTTTTTCACCTTAAAGAGAGCTAACATAGGGTTATACCCTGCTCAGGAGTTTTAGGACTGAAAAACACCTCAGATTTGTCAAAATTACAATCTTTCCAGAAAGGTCACAATACCACTAAATTTTCAAAACATTATCTTGCATATCATTAGTGCCTCACAAAAACAATGCAATCATCTGCAGACATGAGATGAGAAATTGGGTCCAGATTTCTTGCAACCCATACTCCTTTAATAATACCTCGAAATTGTCACTCCAATAAGGCCAGAGACAAGATAAAGGTGAAAGTGGACCCCTTACCTTGAGCCACTTTGAGGGAAAAGAATTTTAAGCAGTGAACCATTCAATGGAATCTGATAAGAAACTGTACAGATGCACTGCTAAATCAAGTTGATTTAATGACAACTACAATTCAATTTTTCCACCACAGCCAAAATGAAGTCCTAGCTAAGTCAATCATAAGCTCTATTCATATCAACTTTGAAGAGCTACAAACCAAGTTTTGTTTTCACCTTCTTAGTCTATCTAATTTTTTGAATCAAGTCCTGCTTACAACAAATTATCACAAACCAATCTCCCTTTAACAAAACCATGGCTAACACCAAAATCTAGGTAGCAGTCCCCACAGGTTATACAGGTATGAACCTGAAGGTCTTGACTGAATGCTAACTTTTTAACTGGAAGACAGAAGAATGTGTATGGGAATTCATGAAATGGTCTTTTGTATACCATCTTATACAGTTAATAGAAATCATTGAAAGAATAAAGTGTGAATAAGAGTAATGACACTGAACAGAAAATCTTAATCCTCACAGCAAAGTTTGGCAGCCTCCACAGAGATAGTGAGTTAAAACACAAAAACCAGAATTTTATATATATATATATATATATAAAGCATTCTATTTGATATAAAGCACTAAGATGTAGATTGGAAGTGATAGCACAAACAAACATGCACAAAGACTCAAACATTCACGAATCCTACTTTGTCTTCAAAATTTGATACTAATGTAAACTAAAGATTTAAAGGGAAAGGAAAAGAAAGAAAACTCTGACATCAAAATAAAAGACATAGAGTCCCTTTATATTGTTGATGAAATAATCATACCTTTTCAACTAGACTGCTCAAATGATTTAGCAAGAGGCAAAATTCTACTAATTCCTTTTTTCCACAACATACGGAACTTTTTAAAGAGTAGCCCTTTGGACTTGCCTCTACCCAGTAAAACCTACAAGCAATTAACCCCACCCAACAGAACCAATTGTTGAGTAATCAAGGGGCATTCACCCTTAATGCGTTAAGCAATTTATACTCATGCCCAGGAGCACGAGTATACAGATGGTTTAAAAGCATAATCTTCCAAATGGGAACCAATTAAGTGTTCAAACAAGTGAAGTAATCAACAAGTAGGCAAATAGGTAGAAGTGTTATGTGTCCTCCTTGGTCCCCTAGCAACTAATTAGCATCGAGTGAAATTAAGTTATTTGCCACTAGCTACAAAACTTTGTAAGTCTACCACAAAGAAAAATCTAAGCAAAGTGCAAACAGAAATTGACACAACTTATCACATTCATGAGGAACTTCCAGGTTATAAGATCGATCATAAAATTCAGTTCAGTTGCCTGAACTGGTAACCATAACAGCATTGCCCGAGCTTTATGAACCAAGTCTCATATGAGGATAGCAAAATCCCAATTTCTTTCTTTAGTCAATGCACAAACAAAGAATATCTGAGAGCTTGATATTGCCGATCACCCTCAGTTTTCACCCAAATTCCATATGATGATGAAAAC
This sequence comes from Quercus parvula, assembly GCA_030820535.1. Classification (NCBI taxonomy): domain Eukaryota; kingdom Viridiplantae; phylum Streptophyta; class Magnoliopsida; order Fagales; family Fagaceae; genus Quercus; species Quercus parvula. The sequence continues at coordinate 41,655,054 of JAUAME010000011.1, read as the reverse complement.
TTCATCAAAACAGCACCTGAGCCACTAGTACTAGTAACAAGAATCCAGTTCACCTAAGGCCAAATGCTAGTCCCCAATAGCTAAGTTTGTGGTAAGTGATAACAAAACCAAACTAATTTATGCTTAAGCAATAATTTATACCAAAACCTTTGATTAGAGCACTAGAAAAGGGAAATTCCATAAACTTACACGGCCAGTGTTGGAAGTGCCCTTGTTAGCAAGGATCAAAAAATCAGAAAATTTAAGCACTATATTATTCATAACAACTTACAAGATTTACCAAAAGTGCAAAATCCAAACAATATTTACAGTATTTTACTAATTTATTAGAGTTGCACTCAAAAAACTGCAATGTATTGGACACAAACTACACAATTCTAACATGCAAACAGGGGTATAAATTAGCATAAACATGAATTGCCATTTTGGAAAACCGTGACTTACATTTACTCTTAAAACATACAAATATTAAAAAGATACCCCATAAGTATTTCAAAAAACCAAAACAGCCAGTGGGGACTAAACAAAATGAACCAAGAATGAAATGTTTGTCATGGGCTATTTCTACTTACCCTCAAGGCCACTTTAGCTAAAAGTGAGGGTTTTTTTTTTTTTTTTTTTTTTTTTTTTTAAGAACTAAAGAGTGTAGATATTCTTGCATCATATAGAAATTTTTCTCAATCTTGAGCAATCCAGCTTTATCATCCTTAGTTCATAGAGTTACATAGAATTACAAGGCACTTTCACCATGGATGACCTCATCCATTCCAAAACATTGCCCGGATTGTGGGCTTGATCCAATGTGGGTAGAAAAATGTAATATTGGTAAAATGTTTTCCACTTATCTATAATTGACAAGATACAATTTATATCATATAAACAAATAGGTTAAAACCATTCCTTGAAATTCGAACAAGAAGTAATGAATTTTTCCGCTTGGGTCATTATTCATGATCATGAAATAATAAAATTAAAAAAGGTCACTATAAAATTACCATAAATAAAAACTTTTAGCACATCTATCTATACTTTGTAAATTAAAAGTGGCAGGAAACATTAAATTTGCTTGATAAATAAGATTACTCAAAGTTGACAGTCAACACTGACCACTTTTCTACTATCAGTAATAAATGATTATCTTAAAGAAATTTTAAAATGAAGATGAACAATTTTATGTATACATGCTAAATAGTCAACTATCACCTCAATATAACCTACAGCAACCACAACCTAGATAGGCTACCTATCCTCATAAAGCCACTTAACTAAGGTAATCAATTAGTAATAATAAGAATTTATAGAATAGTGCCATATTGAACAGTATAGATTCATATCTAATGTATAATCAATTCCAAGTACATATAAGAACAAAATGAAAAAACAATTTTTTTTTTTTTTTAAATAAAGCAGGAAATGCATCTTACCTACTTTCCTTAGTATGTAATTGCACTGTTGGCAGGGCAAAACAAGACTCTCAACATAAGCATCAACAAAATTAAAAGAATAGAGCCTTCTGGAGCAGAAAAACAAACTTATATACAAGTACAAACGTTACAACCAAGGTAAAAAGAATAGGCTTAATCCCATTCCCACGTCCAATAAGAATAGGCTTACTAATTAAAGACTTACAGGCTGAAGCACTCATTTATAGAGCCATATGCTTAGGTTAATGATAATACAAAGATCTATCATAATCATGAGTTTCTCACATAAAATAAAAATTAAGTATCATTCATTAAAATTCCAATATGTCATTTCAACTTTGCATAACATAAAATAACGAATTTAAAAATAAATAAAAAAGTCTAATTTGAAGATTTTCTTCATTACTTATTGTTAACACAAACAGTAAAATAAAGCCATGGGCACACACACACCAGAGCCTTGTCTCGATTCTCTTAGACTTATGCTCACAATCACTTTAATTCCCTATTTGGTCAAAAGACCACGCTCCTAGGCTCGCCACTAAAAGTCTAGAACCATCTAATGCAATTTGTAGTTACCATTATTATTTTTAACAAAGAGTAGAATTCCCACATTCAAACTCACTAAGTTGGGGCCATCTCCCTCCCCTATTTCTTAGGAATTGTATTGACGTAGTCCCAAAACAAAGAAAGCCCTATGAATCTCTAGTCTGCCTTTCATGTGCACAAAATATGGTCTTCACTTCAATGTTTTGACAGAGGTTTGCATGATCGATCATCAACTCCATTTGGTTTTCTCTTAAATTTGTCATCATTGTAGGGTATCAAAGATTGCATTCAAATTATATGTATGACACACGATCAGGAAAATAAAATTAAAGAACATATGCTACTATTTTAAAATGTATCCCAACAAAACCCTTATTAGACAGTAATGATGTAAAATGAAATTCTCCACCCCCCCCCCCCCCCTCTCCTTTAAATTTTTATCAATAGAGACCTTTAGACCCATTAGACAGGTACGACAAGTGTCTAGTTGATTGAGCAAAAAGATATTTAACACAACTAGGCAGTATATCCTTGTTTACACACACTATATTGGCAAGCATCTTCATCACAACGCAAGCATGGTAGACAAAATTAAATGCTTAATCATTTCTGTAAATACACTAAAACCAAACTACAAATCTTCGAAAATATAACAATGGTGAAGTCACAAAAGGAGTTTAGCATAAAACAACTACAAGCCATTTTGACAGAATAAGCTAATTTAGTACTAACAAACTATACACCATCAAAGAGCTTTGTTGAATCTTTTCTTTTGCTGAGTTAATGTCTGTTACTCATTTGGAGCTCATCACCAACCATGATTGCACGAGGTCCTACAAGAATTTAAGAACTATAAGTCCATTCTTTTTTAAGTAACAAATGGTTATATTAAAGTAATATTGAAATGGGGACAAACAATTTTAAGTATACATGATATGAACTAAACTATCATCTCAATATAATTGAGAGTGACCACAACCTTGATAAGCGTGAAATGAGTCTTACCGATTTTCCATTTTCAATCAATATATAAATACACTGTTGGAGGCTTTGTCAAGTAAAACCAGACTCTCAACATAAGAACCCACAAGAGTACAACAAAATCCATTAATTTCAATATCCTTAATCTTTTGGCTATCCGGATTCCACGAGACAAGCCCTCCTCTATCGTTTCGCAATACAACCTCACCATTCCTCCTAAAGCCAACTGGACATTGTTTGGCCAATCCAAATTTCAGATATTGATGTGTAAATTGTGTCCACGACGAGGCAACACCATACTCCTTCATCACCCATATATTGAGCTTACCACCCCCTACCCTTTTTTGAAACCCAGCAATAGAATTTCCATATACAAAAACATGAATCCACACCATCTTCCATGGAAGTTCCAGTAGCAGAATTTGGTAGAAGACCTTGTCCCCCAAATCGAACACCAAAACAAACGATTTTGTATCATTAGTGACGGCAATCAAATGTAGTGCCCCATTGGCAAATGCCTATGGTCCATGACTAAGTATACCGCACATAGGAGGCAAAGAAGCAGAAGCACTAAGCATTCTCCATTCACCAGTGGAGAGTGAGTAAACCTCGACCACCATGGGTCGAGACTTTCCAAAGCCGTCACAACGACTACGCAGTGTGGAGAGAATCCTGACCACTTTATAATCATTAGTTTTTGGATCAAATCCAAAACCAATAGAAGTGTGGAACAAACCATGTGTATTGAAGGTGACATTGGAATTTTTTTTTTTCTTTTTTTTTTTTAAGAGTTAGTTACAAGTTTCAACCTTTGACATTAGCTTCTCGTAATTATTTTTTATCATCAGAAAAAAGAAAGAAAACTCTAACAATGAAATGAAGGACAAAAAGTCCCTTTATATTGTTGATGACATATTCATACATTTCCGACTAGCTACTCAAATGATTTAGCAAGAGGCACAACTCCACCGATGCTTTTTTTTCTTTTTGATAAGCTAGGGAACATTTCTAAAGAAGAGTCCTATGGGCTTCCTTATAGCTGGTAAAACCTATGGGCAATTGACCCCACCCACTAGAACTAGTTGTTGGGTAAAACATAGTAGTTTTAAGTTGATGTCTTCTATTTACATAGTTTTTCTCTTTATTGTTTTCACTAGTGCTAGCCTTTGGCTTCTACTTCATACAATTGTGTAATTTTTCTTTTCCTAATAATTAGAATTTCTTTATTGAAGTAAAACACTTTATGTTCACGATGATGAACACAAAGGATCAAAAAAAAATTACACAATCAAAATGTTGTGTAATAGAAAATATTAACTCATCAACAAAAGACTAAGAGGGAGAAAAGAAAAACAATGGTATGAAATGGAGTCAACAAAACAGTACAACTAAGCATAACTACTTCATTGGGAGTAAAAACAATGATGCAAATCATGCTAAGGAAGGAAAGATAACAAAATAGATTTGGGAGGTATGAACAGGTCATTTCTAGTTCTTATTTCTTAATCACCCAAAGCAAGCAATACCAGCTAGAGACCTGCTTTCTCATTGATTTTCAGTAAGAAGATAGGCATTTAAGGCAATAGAAGAATTAAAATGTACAAGCAAAATCTTTAGATTAAACAGATTACATTTGGCAAAATGAGAAACTTTTTGAATAAATAATACAAGGAGAACATGAAGAACATTTAGCATAAGTGTGAAAACAAGGAATTAAAAGAGTTCGCCATAAAATTGTCAGCAAAGAAACAATTGAGCACATCTATCTATACTTCGTTGATTATAAGTGGCAGGAAACATGAACTTGGCTTTATCAATAAGCTTGCTCAAAGTTGATAAGCAACGCTGACCACTTTCTTTTTTAAGTAATAAAATATTAAATTAAACAAAATTTGAATTGAGGACAAACAATTTTAAGTATATATGCTATGGACTCAACTATCACCTCAATATAACCGACAATGACCACAACCTTGATAAGCTATTTATTGTAAAGACAAAGTCACTTGATTAAGGTAATGAATCAACAATAACGAGAATTTATAAAACAGTGTCACATTCATATCTAATGTATGATATTATCAATGCCAAGTATATATAAAGAACAAAATGAAAAACCATTAAAAAAATAAACATGAAATGCATCTTACCTATTCTCGTTAGTATGTAACTGCAACGTCGGCGGCCTTGTCAAGCAAAACTAGACTCTCAATGTAAGAATCAATAAAAGTACCGTGACCTCCAATCATCCTAAGATACTTAAACTCTTTGCTCTCAGGATTCCAAGAGACAAGTTTTCCTTCACCAAATACGAATAATGGTGTCCCCATTCCTCCTAAAACCTATTGGCCTTACAATGGCCTCTAGGAAATCAAAATCAGCAGTAAAAAATGGTGTCCATGACGATGCAACACCATACTCTTTCATTACCCATATATTGATCTGAGGCATCTCATCAATCCCTACCGTTATTTGAAACCCAGCAATGGAATTTACATATACAGAAAGACGAGTCCACATCATCTTCCCTGGAAGTTCCGGCAGCAGAATTTGGCGGAAGACCTCGTCCCCCAAATCGAACACCAAAACAAACTGTTTGTCATCAGTGACAGCAATCCAATGCAGTGCCCCATTGGCAAATGCGGGCGCAGAAGTAATTAGAGCGCATATAGGAGGCAGAGAAGCAGAAGAACTAAGCATTCTCCATTCACCAGTGGAGAGTGAGTAAACATCGACCAGGGGTCGAGACTTAAAAAGGGTCAAATGACTACCAAATATGGAGAGAATCCTGACCACTTTATAATCGTTAGTTTTTGGATCAAATCCAAACCCAAAAGACATGCACGCACCATGTGTGTCGACGGTGACATCGGGAGAAGGAAGTTGGAGAAACTTTCTCACACAAGGGTTCCAGAGAAAGATTTCCTTAGCGTGATTGGGTAAACCATAGGAGAGGCATATCAGGCCGTTAAAAGTACCGCAGGGATAGTATGTTCTGTGATGGAGGTGCTGAAGGTGTGGAGCATGGAAAGGGGAATCAAAGCTGGTGTATTCAGTGAAATCATCTTCTTTATGCAAAGTGTAGACTTGCTTGTCATTCCGTGAGACGCTTAAGAGGCCGAGGTTTTGATTTTTGTTGTGGGAGTGGTGGAGATGGGTGGAAATGAAAGTTGGGTTTTTGATTAGGGATTTCCAGGTTTTTGAGACTGAGGTACAGATGATTATGGATTTGATAGGTAGGAAAGTGAAAATATGGGTAAGAATCTCATCAGGTAAATATCCCCATCGAATTGACTTCTTGCTGTCTGACATTGCCCACGATTTCAAAGAGAGAGAGAACCAACGAGGGACGAAGGTTAAGGAGTGTAGAGAGAAGGCAAGAGTGAAGTCTGGACTTAAACGCAAAAAAACCTTTTTTTTCTTTCTTTTTTTTTTAATATTGTTTATGATAGGCGTAAATATACTTTTAGTCCCTAAATTTTAACATTTTTTCATTATAGCGAACTCAACCACCGATCCAAAAAACAAGTTACCACCCCACCGAATCTTAAATGTCATTTCCCATTTTCCATAATAACCGGAAAAGGCGACCTCATCACTGAGATTAGAGAGAGTTTGGGTCAGATTAGAGTTTGGCATATCGACGGATGAATGAGTTCGACGGCGGTGACTCATCACTAAGACTTGAGAGAGTTTGGGTCAGATCGGAGTTTGGCAGATCGATGGAAATGAGATTTTGAGAGAGTTTGGGTCTGAGAGAGATTTCATCGAGGGTGAAGAGAGAAAGAGAGAATTAGAGATAGAGAGCGTTTAGAGTTTGGGTCTGATCGCTGATGAGGTTAAAAGAAAAATAAAAAGAATTAAGGTTAACGAAAAAGAAAAATAATTAAAAGGACAAATTCTTTTTTTTAAAAATAATTTTAATTGATCCGTCAGCCACGTCAGCTTTCCCGTTAGTTTGGTGACAGAATGGTACTTCAAGGACTAAAATGTCTCGCGTCAATTGGTTTAGGGACTAAAAGTGGTAAAAATAAAATATAGAGACTAAAATGAAAAAAAGTTAAAATGTAGGAACTAAAAGTGCATTTACGCCTAATATTTATTTGTATTCTTTGTTTTTTTTTTAAATATTTTTATTAAACAAATTTATTTTTTTGTGCTTGAAGCCTTGGAAAATATTACAGTATCATGTTTGTCGGTTGTCATTTTGTCCTTAAAATTTTAAGATTATTTTTTTGAGAAACTATTGAAAAATGTTTTTTATCATCCCTAATTTTTAAAAATATATTTTATATTGTGAATTTGAATTTTGTTAGTAGTTCACCTCATGTGTATCATTTTTTTTTTTTCTCTTTTTAAGGGTAATGGCTTATGTCAAACCTATCAGATTCTTTAATATTGGAAAAATAGTGTCACCTTGCTAGACCCAAAATAAAGTTAACGAGAATTGACAAAATGGCAAAAAGTATAATGTTTGAATAATTTAAGACAACAATTAACTTTTTAAAGGTCAAGAGACCAAAAAAAAAAACCAATATTCATGCAAACTTAATGAAATGGAAAACATTTTGGCCTCTCTTTTTTGTTTATAGGATTTGAAACTCCTGGCATTTCCTGTATAATGATTGTTATTTACGATTAGATCAAGACACCAATTATTATTTTTTTAGTATAAGTGAGATTCGAATTCAAGTTCCTTATTTGATGACAAGACACTTTTTAGTTGAGCCAATTATGGTTTTGAATTGTTAGTTAATAGTGATGTGAATCATTCATCTAAGTACCTTAGTTCAGCTACGAAATTCTCTTCGTCTAAGTTCATTCGTTCTTTTTCATCATGCAAACTCCAGCTATAACCTTCCAACCTTGGGCAGGACGACTATGGACTATAGAAGAATGATACCTCCAAATGAAAAGGAGTGATCTTTTAAACCAAACGGCATGATCTACACTACACCAACCCATCATCTTCAAATATGGGCATGAATCTCGAGATTCCTGCCTTCCATCATTGTCATCATGTCCATTATACCATGACTTCAATAATTATAAATGCAGCAAATCAAGATGGAGGTGATTAGAAACTAACTTTATATAAAGACCATACAGCACCACTCCAAAGGTATGAGAGAAAACCCATGGGAACTCATGTTTTCTATATTTTTTTGGTATTTGTGAGTTTTGCCGTAACAGTGGCAGAGCCACATTGGGACCCAAGGGGGCCTTGGCCCCCCCAAAATATTTGAAAATTTTAGTGTGTGTATATATATATATAGAAAAGTTATTTTAATAAAAAAATGATATATTCACAATATTTTTACAATAAATCTTAAGTGGCAAGTTATTATTGACTGTTACGTGTGTGCAAAAAAGTTATTTAAGTTGTGGATTAAAATTAGAACTAATAACAACATACTACTTAGGATTTATCGTGAAATTGTTGTAAAAATATTGTAGAGGTAGCACTTAAATTATTTTCCTCCACTGCCTAACCATGTTTGTGGTTAAAATACTTCCTGCAAAAGCAGGTGTGTAGCTGTGTAGGCTACTCTCACTTTTTCATATTTTTATTTGTTCTTAAAATATTAAAATAATCAATGTATCATAACATCATAAATGTATATGATTAAAATATATTATTTCTATCATTTAATTTATATATAAAATAATATAACATGTATTTTGTTGTAGTTATAGCTATTTTTTTTATATGTTGAAATTTGAATGATTGTTTGTCTTTTATTTAAAAATCTTTAAATTATTAGTATTTTTTTAAAATTTTAGTCATTATATTTAATGGGTGATAATTTAATTTGAAAAATCTAGGTTCATGGACAAGTTTAGGAAATGGTAATTCAGAAATAATACACTTTTGGGTTTTGATTATTAAATTGTATGTACATTACTGTTAGTATGGATATAATTAATATATACACAAAAATAATTAATTGTCTAATTTTATGTTTGGCCCCTTCAAATATAAATTCCTGGCTCTGCCACTATGCCGTAAGTTTCAGAGAAGTTTATGCTGGCACTATACCGATACCACTTTAATTGAATGAGTGTTATCTTCTTACAAGTCTTCCAAAGCTCACGTTTGGATGAGTTGCTCACTCTAGAGACTCTTCACCGCCAACTAGTATTTTTAATTTGTTAAGCATTTTTATTCTCGTGCATTGGTTAGTTGTATTGTTAATTGGATCTAATAAGGAGTGTTCTAAGGGCACAGGTTAAAGTAGCTCATTTAATAATATGATGAAGTTTTAAAGAGATTAGATAGCTCACTTAATGGAATATTTTGGCCATTTTATGCGTAGAAACTATGTTAAAATCCTAATACTGTCATTTGTCTTTTTTAGCTAAACAAAAGGGGGACGAGGGCAACCATTGTGATTCACCTCCCTAGGCATGACCATAAGGGCACCCCCCGCTAGAAAATGTTGGATTGAGCCATAACTACTGACTGTGGTCAAGGGTGACCATAGACCTCACCCTAGCCCCACGAGAGAGCTAGAAGTTTAGGCTTAGAATCTCACAATTCACCCATTGGGACTCGAACATGGGACCCGGTGCTCCCGTGTTCACACCAAGACTGCTAGGCCACCTCTCTTCGCGGTATACTGTCATTTGTTATAATTTTGTTAAATAAATTTTATTTCTTTATTAAGCTCAAAAGTACAAGATGAATGACATTAACAAATTACAAGATCATTCGAGTATCTTCACAATACAATTACTAGTGATTTTTGGATTGAATGCCATATAAAGCTTCATAGGTGGATGAACTTGGAGTATGGTCCTCCTTTTCTATAATAATTGATGAAGCTCAAAATCAACCTCGTCAGTATGCTCCTCATCAGTGCCAATGGACGAGCTTTTATAGTTGTTGAGAAAACAAGATATAAAAATAAAGGACACCAGAGTGGCGCCAGCCAAATACCCTCTGATGCTTAAGTCAGATAAACTCTAGTAAATGTTCTGTAATCAAATGTTTTTTTTTTTTTTTTGGGTCCATTTTACCTAAGCTTGTTCGCTTTATATAGCCTAGCCTTGACTTAATAAATTTGCCCGTTGCACATGAGTGATTTATGGCATTGATGACAGTGAAGTCTCTCAGTGAATAGGGATTTGTAACTCCCAAACGGCTCATTAAGGCCATTGTAATGGCTCTCCTACCGTTTCCCATTTTTAAGAGGTTTAATGGTGTTTATTTATGTCTTTAATGTGTCTGTTTCCATCTTTCCGATTGACGATCAGGATGTGTTTACGATCGTCCATACTGATGGACAACTCATTTACTCACATATTCGTCAGTTGCCCCCCTATTCCATTCTCATCTATGAAATGGACGAGAACTGGAATATGATCGGAGGTGATGGTTTGTATCTCTTCGTTTCTTGAAGTTTTCCCTTTTGCAATAAATGCAATTCGACCTCCTTGCCAAATGATGAACATGTGTCCTTGTTCTATTTGCAACGTGTGCAAATTTTTCTCGATTTTGGTGCGCCTTAATTTCAGTTTCTCCTTTTTTAGAAAATGTCGTTTCCTTTCCCTTTGCCTCAATTTCTCTGCACTTAAAGCTTCGGAGGATTTTTGAATTTCAAACTTTTTCCTAGTAAGGTCCATCTTCATGCTTACTTGATGGTTGATTTTGATTTCTTTAGTCAGGAGTGCCATTCGATTTCTTGAATATTCTTCTGGTTGACATCCCCTAGGTAGGTCTATTTGTGTCCTGTTTTACCGCCCTCAAGCCTATTCTGCTTTCCCTTTATCCCTTGATTCGCCATTCCTTGATTAAACACCATTTAGGGATGACCACCGTAGAGTATAAGGAAGGTGATGTTAGGTCGAGTGAGTTAGAGACAGGGTTATCGTCATACACTGAATCCTTGGGTAAGGTGGTTGACAGTGCTGCGTCGAAGTTGCCTTCGTCTTTTTCTTCACTCCTTTTGGATTCCCTTTCTGAAACTTGTTCCTTGAAAGAGAGTCATTTGAACAGGTTTAGAAAGAGATTTCAATTTCCTAAAGGCACCTGCATTCGTTTGCCCCGCTCTGGCGAAAAAGCTTGTAGCTTTGCCCACGAGGAAGTGTGCTTTTATGAAGCAGATTTCCTATGTGGTCTTCGCTTTCCCGTCCACCCGTTCATTATGCAACTTCTTCATACTTTCCAAATTGCCCTAGTCAACTTGTCCCTAACGCCTAAAGGACGATTATAAGTTGTATGTCGATCTGGGTGTCTACTTGTGAAAGAGATATGATAACATTGAATGAGTTTTTGTATTTGTACCGCTTGAAACCTTCCACCCATCATGGTTATTTTGAGCTCTTACCCTGGGATAGAAAGTCTAGGGTTGTTTCTGGGTTTCCGTCATCCTTTCGTGATTGGAAATCATGATTTTTTTTTTTTTTTAATTTCTAGATCCGGTTGGGAAATCGTGTCTAACGACTTCTGGGGGAAAGTCCCAAGATTACTGCGGAAATGGGAAGTCCCTGCAATTGGTGCGTACTTTCATCATTTTTCTTAACTTTTCTTTATATTGCTATTGCTTGCATAACACTATTTATCTCCTAATTTTTGTAGTTTCTAATCGCCCTAAGTTGGAAAACCAATATCGTGATTGAGTTTGTGCAACTCTTACTTTTGCTCACGAGATTAAAGATTTTGATGACATAGTTGATCCCTAAAAATATTAGCTTGAATTTAATTATTTATTAATCTTCAATGAATATAATAAATTGTTTTAAAAAAACATAATTTTATGTTGGTGTAAATGCACTTTTAGTCCCTACATTTTGCAGTTTTGCCATTTTGGTCCTTACATTTTATTTTTACCTGTTTTAGTTCCTAAACCAATTAATGCGTGATATTTAAGTCCTTACCGTCAGCCAACTAACGAGAAAAGCTAAGGAGGCAGACGGAACACCCTATTAGCTGACATGGCGCTGATGTGGCACTAATGTGGCGATTAAAATATTATTAAAAAATATTATTTGGCATTTTTATTTGCCACATTAGCATTTTAATTTTTTTTATATAAAAAGCCATGTCAGACAATCTAAACCAAAAAACAAAATAAATTAAAAAAAAAACAAAATCATTTAACAAAAAGTAAATTAAATTTAAAAAAAAAAACCTTAAATCTAATTTAAACTAAAATCATTTCTTAAAAAAATAAAAAAAATCCTTATCTTTTTAATTATTTTTGTTTTTGTTTTTGTTTTGCTTTAAACTCATCAGCTTTAAAAATTATAGCAGCTTTATCTTTTGAGATTATCTTTTTTTTTTCTTTGAGATAATCTCAAAAAGACTGACCTCGATGGTCCTCCACCAAATATCCAAATAGATCAAATTCTCTCTTTGAGATAATCTCATTAAAGATTAATCTCAAATTCTCTCTCTCTCTTCATCGTCCATGGATAGAATCTCTCACTGTCCACCATAGGTCCATCGCCAGATCTCACTCAGCCTTCTTCTCCACCACGCATCAGAGCTCACAAGCAAACCAACGACGAGCAGATCGTGCTTCTCTCTTGATGCAGAAAAATGATGGGAACAATGGATTTTGTCGGAAAAACGAACTTGACCTGCGTGAGAGAGAACGATGCGACGAGACCAAACTCTCTCTTCGATTGATAAGGACGACGACGACGACGAGGTAGTCGTTTGTCAAGACAGCGTTGTTTGACGAAGTGGCTGAGGAGGCAAAAATAGTGGGGTTTGATGGCATCGTTTTGGTGGAGTTAGGGTTCGTGGTGTGAAACGATTCGTTGGATTTGAGGAGGCAGAAATGATGTCGTTGGATCTGCTCCAAACCCAATAACTCATATCTGCTCCAAACCCAGAAACCTTAGAATTTTTCTTTGAGTTTTTTGTTACTTGTTGTTGTGTTTGGTTGCTAAGAGATGGGTTTGTTTGGTTGGGTTTGACTTGCTCTTAATCGGTGGTGGTGGTGGGTTTGATTGTGAGAACATGAAGTTTGTTGGGTATTCTTGCTCTTGTTCTGGGTTTGATTGTGAGAAGGTGAAGTTTGATTCTGGGTTTGCTCTTGTTCTCTTTGACATACACTGTTGGTTTCTTTGATTTGTTTCTTGTTTTTCTAGATTTGATATAGATTAGATTTGGTTGCTGGATTTAAAAAAAAAAAAAAAAACAATTTGGTTGCTGGATTTAGATTCGGGGTTTGTCATATATTGGTTTAGGTGTTGGGTTTATTTCTTAGATTTGGAAGAACATGAAGAACAAGTTCTTATTTTCTTATTAAAAAAATAATTTTAAGTTTTGTTTTTTAATATATTTTCTTTTTTGGTTTAAATTTTTTGACATGGTTTTTTTATAAAAAAAATTAAAATGCTGACGTGGCATATAAAAATGCCAAATAATATTTTAATCGCCACATCAGCGCCACGTCAACTAATAGGGTGTTCCGTCTGCCACCTCAGCTTTTCCCGTTAATTGGCTGACGGTAAGGACTTAAATGTCACGCGTTAATTAGTTTAGGGACTAAAAGTTGTAAAAATAAAATGTAGGGACCAAAATGAAAAAAAAGTGCAAAATGTAGGGACTAAAAGTGCATTTACGCCTAATATGTTTACACATTACAAAAAACATTACCAACATATCACATTAAATATTAATGAAAAATACCAAATAAAATACGCCAAATTCTATTGTGTTTAGAACTGCAAAAAAGGTCCAATAAAATCCACGAAGCAAATTCTAAGAAAACATAAATTTGCTAATAATAAAATGTACAACTAATGTTGTAGCAACAATAATGCCACTTAGCAGCAATTGAGCCTCTCTAGGGTTTATATCAAAAAAATTAACTGGTATAACTAGGGTTGTGATATACACAGATAGACAGAGTATAGAAAATTCATCAATATTTTTTAAATAAATTTCATTTTGAATTAAAATTCTAATTCCACATATTCTACACCTTATAATTTTGAATTAGATCCCTAAAACTATTAAATTGAATTTAATTGTTTATTAATCTTCAATGAATGTAATAAACTATTTTTTTTAAACATAAAAATATTTTTAAACATTATAGAAAAACATTACCGACTTATGGGTTTTGTAAAGGCTGTGATTGACTTTGTATATTTGGAATGTACTTTTTTATGAAAAGTCATAAGTGTATTTTTTTTTAGAATTAAGGAGAAAGAGAAAGACACATTCTACAATATTCCTTTAAAGTTATTATTTTATTTCTCATTACTTGAACTGTTTAATTATAATAGATACATGTATGCAATTTATAATCGTTACTTCTTATGATGAACTTATTACTAACAAAATTCTATAACAATTATGACATAATATATGTACAACATTCTCCAAAATCATCTTTCATAAAACATTACAATATTATCTATGTATCATACAAGCAACTTACTAGTTGATAAAATAACACTAATTAGTGTAGTAACAACACACACACATATATAATAAATAAAAAACCTACACCAATATTTTGTGGTTTTGGGGGATTTATGTATTAAGTGGGGTTGGGGGCAAAGGTAAATGATCTAAAAGCATATTCCCATGCTAAGAATTATATAATGAGAAAATATATTGCTATTTAACAAAGGGCAATTACTAAGAGAAGACACTGTGTGCCAAAAGAAAATAAGAGAATTGAAATGACGCACAATTCATGGTGAAACAAAGAATATAAATATAATATGAGTATATGACATCAATTGTTTTATGCAACCAAAACAAAACATTTGAAAGTAAAGCCAAAGCCAACTAGACAAGCAAAAATCACCATAAAAGTTAAGGTTGGCATCATTTGTTAACATGCTCTAAGTGATACATCCCTAACTAGTGGTTAGGATTGGTATCTCTCTCTCTCTATATACATATATAGCAAGACTTAGGTACACTACTTAGGTAATGTTCCTTAGGTTCTCTTTTTAAGATTCTACCATGTGGATTTTTTCTCATGGGATGGAAGTATATTTTTTTAGTTAAATAGCCACATGGCTAAATCTTAAAAAGGGAACCTAAGGAACACATAAAGTACTGTACTTAAGTTTTGTCTATATATATATAGACACACACACACCTGAGTGTTCAGTGTGCCTTACTTGTAGGGTGCTATCTCTTCCTCAACAATAATTGATCACTCAATGTATTTGTGGGGACACAAATCGTAGCCCACACCCAGGTGGAGACAGGAGATGGGCCCGATAAGCCCAATACAATAAATTTGTAAGAGAGTGGGCGAAAGAATTAGGCTAATAAAGGGTCCTACAACAGTTAATGAGGGTTAGGAGTTTGGCCGAGGAGAATAAAACACACAATCAAGTGATGATCTTAAGTCCGAGGAGCAAGTTTTGGATGAATTGGTTATTTCAAGTAATGTCCGAGGGGTAGGTTCTTAGATAAAATGGTGGTTTCAGGTGGTGTTCTTCCAGACGCTACAGTAACTCTTCCTTGACGTTCTTTCTTTTTTTTTTCTTGTCCGCCTCCCCCTTTCTTCTGGAGGTTTTACTCCATTATATAGTCCTTTTTTGTTCGATCCTACCGTCCACTTGTCTACCATCTAGCCTGGTACTTGAGTTTCTGTCTCCCCTCTCATAGCTTTTTGATTTTCTGGGGGTAAAGGTGGTCGAAAACACTATTCAGAGGTATTCTCCACATTAATGCGGCCAGGAAAGCTACTGTAATGCATTTAATGCGGTGGTAGCAGCTTTTTCCTAAGATATTTCTGCATCCTTATCCCTTCCGTGTACATTTGTAGTCTATCTTCACCATTGGAACTTCCTGGAAGGTGAACTAGAGGGAGACGAGGCCTACCTCACCGACATATGTCAGATCCGAGGAGGATAATCCCCTCGGGTCAATATCCCTGGACACTTACATGTTCTACTATTAGTTGCGAGGTTTCCCTATGATCTCTTCTCCTCGGACGTATTATTAACAAAATGTGGGACTTAAGCCCAATGCAAGGGCCCAAGTTTTTGCTCCTCCACAATAGCCCCTCAAAATTCTAATTTTTCCCTCTTATCCGAGGAGAAAAATTATGATTTTGATGTATATCCGTAATTACGGTGTAGTCCATAATGATATTTAAACTCAGGCACGTGTAAGGGTTATTTCTGCCATTTCGCGAGAGCTTCTGACGCTTGGGAACTCGCACAATCATCATTAAACGCTTAGGACTGCGTTTCGCTCCAGACATCCAACGGTGGAATACAAATCCAACGGTCTAGATCTCATCTTCAATATTTGGGTGGGATTGTGTATTTTCCTTCTTTCGTCCCAATTATAAAAACCTTCAGACGTTATTTTTTGTTTCTTATCAGAGCTTGCAACTTCAGAACGTTCATATTCAGGCATTCATCATACCTTCACAAGAAAGAGAGTTTAACGATCTTCCAGAGACCAGAGGACCAATCCGTACTCAACCTCACGTAAGTTTCGCACTCCGAACCTCCACTGTATCCTCGGCTAACCTCCTCGGCTAACCATTCCACATTCCAGAGACTAACAATGGGTAGATTCGAGCGTTTAGTAAGCACTCCAGCCCTAATAGAGTTATTCAAAGAAAAGTACCACATTCCCCAGGAGGTGGTGATACGCCACTGCACCACAGAGGGGGTGGAGTTTGACCGGAAAGTAGGAGAGGTGGTAATCCCTATGATTGCCTTCATAGAAGGAGGAATGACCATCCCCATGGGTAGGATGACACGGGACTATCTTCGTGCCCATAGACTCTACCCTCACCAGTGTGCCCCCAACTTCTTTAGAGTCCTAGGATCAATCGACGCTTTGGACCGGCATTTGGGGCTAGGATTGACTTGGCACGACATCGCCCACCTATATGAAGGCCATATAGAGTCTCGGGCAGGCTTTTACCTTAAGTCCCGTAGCAATGTGGTTAAACTGATATCCTGCCTCCCCAAGTCTAATAAGGGGATGAAAGACGACTATCTTATCCTGTCGGGGCCTTGAAGTGACGGCCTAGCCTGCCCAACCAAGGCTGGGAAACCAGGTGGAGCAACCTAGATTTAGAATTTCTAACTTTAGCATTGAGGAGTATTTTAATGCATTTACATTTATTTGCTTAGTTGTTTTATATTATTATTATTATTATATATATATATATATATATATATATATTTTTTTTTTTTTTTTTGTAGCCGAGGCTCAACTGTGTGATTTGCTTGCTTGACAGATAATTTTTTTACCAATCCTAAGCTTAGCCTGATCAACGTTCCAGCACTGAACTATCTGCTGAGATCAGAAATTTTTGTGAACGACGACGGGCAGCTACGGGCAGTTCACCTTATTTTGGACTTTGAGCCAATTTCGAGGTCATTTTTAGACGTCGGCAATTCCATCCGAGCGGGAGACCATCGTTTGGCACGCATAGACGTGTCTCGGCCAAGCTTTCTCGCCACCTACGATCTTCCTCCAGTTGACCATCCCATCCCACAGGGGATTCCCCTTGTTGCTGAACCATTACGTGAAGTACCACTTGGGGAGGCCATCCTCCGAGAAGGCACAACTTCTTCCTCCTCCCTCGAACAAGAGATTGACAAGTTCAGGTTTGAAGAAGAAACAGTCCTTATATCGGAGGCCGAAGAGGGAGCGGACGAGCAGTCGTGTGTGCAAACTCCGGCTCAGGCGATAACCTACATTGCCGATACAACTGACGAGGAGGAAGACATGGCTCCTAAGACTGGTCCTTCCTTGAAGGAGCTGATGCGGAACAGGAACAAGGTGCCATCTCCTCACGATAAAGGCAAGTCAAAACAATCCGTAAACCCTCCTCCTCCTCCACCCCAGGTGCTTGCCGACCTCGGGCTAAAACCAAACCCGGATTTGAGGAGGAAAAGGCCAGTGAAGCCTACTGAGGAGGGGGAGTTAGGCCCATCAAGGGGCAATAAGCAGGCCAGACCAACACAAGAGCATCGGAGTAGGAGGGCCCATTCCGTGGAGAGCTGAGAGGAGCAACCAGTGGCTCAAGTTCGTCGGTCACCACGAACTTGGTCGCCAGTACTGGAGGTTGATGGTGCTCCCATCACGATGGATGCCTCTCTTAGGCACTTTCGCGGTGGTCATGCAGGCCGGATGGCTGATGCCCTGCTACAACCCCTCCTCCTACCTCAAGATTTGGCGGTCTACAGGAGTTTCAATCATCCTGACCTATTTCTTTCCCTAAAAAGGGACTTGGCTATGGTAAGTAATTCTGTTCATTCTTTTGTTTTTTTTTTTGTTTACTTGCATATCATTTCTTAAATCTAAGCCATTTCTTCACTGTGCATAATAGGTCACGCAACAAGTTTACGTGGCTGAGGAGTGGGTGAAGAACTCTCGTGATGAGACGAGGGCTGCTCATGACGCCTGAGAGACTGCGGAGGCTCATCTAAATGTGCTGAAAGACCAACAAAAACAGATGGCCGAGCAGGTGAAGAAAGCTCTCCAGGATAAGGCCAGTGCTGAGGCTGGCTTAATGACGACTGAGAAGCAGGCTGAGACTCTTCGTAGCGAATTACACCTCTGCGAAATCAATCTAGCAACAGAGAGGCAGATGGTGAAAGATTTGCACGAAGAGCTTCGAAAGGCCAAGGAAGCTGCACAACTACTGAAGGAGGCAGCCGAGGTCGAGAAGCAGGCCTCGTATGCTTTGGGGGTGCAAGAGACTCAGAGCAGGCTGACTGAAGAATTTTCTTCCGTCGCCAGGGACTACTGCGACATTACTTGGGAAAAAGCCCTTGATGCCGCCGGAGTCCCTGCTGATTCCAACCTTAGGAGGCCTGAGAGCATATATTATGATCCTGATATTCAGGCGCTCCCAGGTTCCGACTCTCCTCCCTAGAGTAGCCAGCCTCAGCATCTGAAGCTCCTGCAACAAGTCAAGCTCTTCCAGCTTCTATGGAAGTCCCAACAGATTCCCATCAAGACGCTGGTCGAGGAAAGAGGGTTGAGGCTCCCCAGGATAAGACTTCAGATGCTGCCCCTTCTCAGTCAGAACAAGTTGCTGACCACCAAGCTCCCAAGACAAAGACTTAGGATATTTATTTTAGTATTTTTTTTTTTTTTTTGCCGTTTTAGAGACTTGTACTATGTTCTAATTATTAATGAAGATATGCTCGTTTTGTTTTACGTGTTATGGCAAGTAATGGCGAATTATTCTTCTGTCATTTCATTTTTTTTTTTTTTTTTGTGTTATATGCATGACTAATTTGATTAAGAAGCTCTGGAAATTGGGTTAACATATGAACCGGATAAATAAATCAAACATAACAGGAAATTTGAATGATACCCTTATATCTAAGTTTGAATACTTAAAAGGAAATTGTAACGAGTGTTAACTAACCCGAGTCATCTGGTAAGAGGTCTCCAGTCACGATTGGATCTAAGTTTAAACACCTTATAGAACGGTGAGAGTGAGAGTGCTAACTAATCCAAGTCATCTGGTCCGAGGACTCATGCATGATTGGATTTAAATTTAAACACTTCATAGATCAAAGAGAGATAGTGCTAACTAATCCAAGTCATCTGGTCCGAGGACTCATGCATAATTGGATTTAAGTTTAAACACTTCATAGAACAAAGAGAGAGAGAGTGCTAACTAATCCAAGTCATCTGGTCCGAGGACTCATGCATGATTGGATTTAAGTTTAAACACTTCATAGAACAAAGAGAGAGAGAGTGTGCTAACTAATCCAAGTCATCTGGTCCGAGGACTCGGGCATGATTGGATTTAAGTTTAAACACTTCATAGAACAAAGAGAGAGAGAGTGTGCTAACTAATCCAAGTCATCTGGTTCGAGGACTCATGCATGATTGGATTTAAGTTTAAACACTTCATAGAACAGAGAGAGAGAGAGAGAGAGAGAGAGAGAGAGACATACATATTTAACATAAAGAACGAATATTGATCTAATACACATTTATTAATAATAATACATTTTCAAGTTATTGACATTCCAGGGGCGGGGTACTACAAGTCCGTCCAGGTCTTCCAAGAAATATGCTCCAATACCAGCGTTGGAGGTGATACGATATAGTCCTTCCCAATTTGGTCCTAGTTTTCCCCACGCTGAGTTTTTTGCCGAGCCCACAACTTTACGCAGCACCAGGTCACCTGGGGCTAAAGGTCTTGTCTTTATATGGGCGTCATAACCTCGCTTCAGCTTCTGTTGGTAATGAGCCAATTGGACCATTGCGTTTTCCCTTTTTTCATCAATCAAGTCTAGACCTCTTGCCAAGTTTTCGTCGTTGTCTTTTGGATTAAATGAGCTTGTTCTCGTCGTCGGGAACCCAGATTCTAGAGGGATGACTGCCTCAGCCCCATAAGTCATTGAAAAAGGGGTCTCTCCGGTGGACCTACGAGGCGTGGTCCTGTATGTCCAGAGTACGTGCGGAAGCTCTTCCACCCATCTGCCTTTTGCATCATCCAATCTCTTCTTCAATCCACTCAATATGACTTTATTCACAGCTTCAGCTTGTCCATTCCCTTGAGGGTAAGCCGGAGTAGAATATCTGTTAGTAATCTCCAGCTCGCCACAATAATTTCTGAACATCTTACTATCAAACTGGAGTCCATTATCTGAGATGAGTACATGAGGGACGCCGAATCGAGTAACAATGCTTTTCCAGACGAATCTTTTCGCATCCACATCTCGGATATTGGCTAGAGGCTCTGCTTCAACCCACTTTGTAAAATAATCAGTGCCAACTATGAGATATTTCTTATTTCCCACAGCTTTAGGAAATGGTCCGACGATATCTAAGCCCCATTGAGTGAATGGCCATGGACTAGAAAATGGATTGAGGACTCCCCCTGGCTGGTGTATACTGGGTGAGTACCGCTGGCATTGATCACACTTTTTGACATATTCCAAAGCTTCTCTCTGCATGTTCGGCCACCAATAACCCTGTGTAATGGCCCTATGCGCTAAGGACCTGCCTCCAGTATGGCTTCCACAGATTCCCTCATGCATCTCTTCCAAGAGTAATTCAGTTTGATCGGGATGAACACATAGCAAATAAGGCCCAGAAAAGGAACGCCTATATAGCTTGCTATCCTCCGACAGCCAATAACTAGTAGCTTTCTTTCTTATTTTGTCAGCTTCAATTTTCTCTTCGGGTAGAATATCTTCCTTTAAGAATTGCATGACAGGATCTATCCAACTTGGCCCCATTCTAACTTGATTGATTTGAACTACGTTTGCTATTGTCGAGGGTCGATGCAGGTCCTCAACGAGGATTATGCGAGGCAAGTTCTGTGCCGAGGAAGTTGCAAGCGTGGCCAAAGAGTCCGCATGCACGTTGCCGCTTCTTGGGACATGTAGCAAGCTAAAGAATTCGAATTCCATTTGCATAATTTTTACTCGGCTAAGATAACCTCGCATTCTCTCGTCCTTGGCTTCGAATTCACCTTTGACTTGACCAACAACTAGCCTTGAATCCAAGAAGAGTTTGATGGACTTTCCTCCCATCCTTAGGACCATAGCCATTCCTTCTAATAAAGCTTCATACTCCGCTTCGTTATTCGTGGCAGGAAAGCTTAACCTCAGAGACTTTTCAATGGTGACCATCTCGGAAGATGTCAACACTAATCCAACCCCTGCGCCTTTTTGGTTTGATGCTCCATCTACATGCACTTCCCACGTCGGAGGGAAACGCTGGGAGATACTACCGACAAGTTTTATATCCCTTTTCCCTTGTGCTAGTAATCCATCCGCTTCAGGTTCGGTGAATTCTGCCACCAAGTCGGCGAGTACCTGTCCCTTTACTAAGGTGCGAGGCATGTACTTGATATCGAAAGCTCCCAGAATTGTACCCCACTTGGCTATCCTTCCCGTGTAATCTGCACTTTTAAGTACGGTCTTTAGTGGGAGTTGTGTAAGAACAATCACCGTATGTGCTTGGAAATAGTGAGGCAGCTTGCGTGTGCCAAGCACTACTGCCAGGATGGCCTTTTCCAGTGGAAGGTAGCGCACTTCTGCCTCGTGCAACGATTTACTCACGTAGTACACTGGCCGCTGTACGCCGTTATCAACTTTTATCAACACCAAGCTTACTGCGTAGGAGGCCACTGCGATATAAGCAAAAAGAACCTCATCTGGTTCAGGACTTGACATGACCGGCGGCCGAGCAAGATAGTCTTTGAGTTGCTGAAAGGCTGCGTCACATTCCGTCGACCATTCAAAGCCTTTCCATTTATTGATCAACAGAAAAAAAGGTCGGCACCTGTCTGCCGATCGAGATATGAATCTATTCAAAGCAGCGGCTATTCCGGTTAGTTTTTGCACCTCTTTTGGGTTCCGAGGAGTTCGCATATTGGTGATGGCCTTAATCTGGTCGGGATTGACTTCAATTCCCCTGTGAGTAACCATGTAACCCAAGAATTTGCCCGACCCTACACCAAATGAGCATTTGGAGGCGTTCAAACGTAGTTTATGGCCTCTGAGAATTTCGAAGACAACTTAAAGATCTTCTAGGTGCTCGGATACCTTTTTGCTTTTCACCACCATATCATCTATGTAAATCTCTATATTTTTTCCTAGTAATGATTCGAACATCCTCGTCATCATTCTCTAATAAGTGGAACCTGCATTCTTCAAACCAAAAGGCATCACTTTATAGTGGTAGTTCCCTACTGGCGTAACAAAAGAAGTTTTTTCTTGATCGTCCAATGCTAAAGGTATCTGATGATAACCCTGAAACGCGTCCAAGAAACTCATCCGAGGATGGCCGACTGTGGCGTCTACTAGCTGATCGATTTTGGGCATGGGGAATGGATCTTTAGGGCAGGCTTTATTTAGATCTGTGAAATCAACACATACTCGCCACTTCCTAGTCTTTTTCTTGACCACTACAGTGTTTGCCAACCATTCGGGATAGAAGACGTCCTTGATAGCCCCTGCCTTTTTGAGCTTCGTCACTTCCTGACGAACTGCTTCTGTATGCTCTTTAGATGGTCGACGAGGGAGCTGCTTCTTGGGGGTCATCAACGGATTAACATTCAAATGGTGACAAATGAAGTCTGGGTCCACTCCTGGAGCCTCATAAGCATTCCATGCAAAGACATCGATGTTTCGTTTAAGGAACTCTACCAATTCCTCCCTCTCTGATTGGGGTAGTTGAGATCCGACTTGAAAGAATTTCTCCGGGTCATCTCCTATTGTGACTTTTACAAGATCTTCACACTTCACTTCCTCAGATAACCCATCATTAGATGACATTGGGGGTTTTAACTGCTATAACTCCTCCTTTTGAGCCTCAGATTCTGCTTCAGGCTTGTGTCGGATTGCTGCTATCATGCATTGCCGCGCCATGGTTTGATCACCCAGTATCTCTTCTATCTTGCCTCCAGAGGGGTATTTGATTTTCTGATGCAGGGTGGAAGAGACTGCTCCTAAAGTATGAAGCCAAGGTCTAGCAACGATTGCCGTATAAGGGGAATAAGCATCCACAACTATAAAGTCGACCTCCACTATCTCCGATCCGGCTTGCACTGGTAGCCTGACTTGTCCCTTCGGGATTATAATCTTCCCCTCAAAACTTACTAGAGGGGAATTATAAGGCGTCAGATCTTCAGTTTTTAAGTTGAGCCCCTTGAAGAGGTCAGGATACATGATCTCGGCCACACTGCCCTGATCTACCATCACTCTCTTTACATCATAGCCTCCGATTCGGAGGGTAATCACTAAAGCATCATCATGAGGTTGAACAGTTCCAATCTTGTCTTCGTCCGAGAATCCCATGACTAGGGACCGACTTAACTTAACTCTCTTCGGCTTGTGGGAATCATCCTCAGGGCACAGGCGAGCCACAGACATCACTCTGGAGGGGCATGACCCTGTTCTGCCAGGCGCCGCAAAGATAACGTTAATAGTTCCAAGAGGGGGTCTTGGAGGATTCTCCCTTTCTGGTCGAGTATCAGTCTGACCACCCAAACTGCTGGAATGATGCAACAGCTATTTCAATTTACCTTCTCGGACAAGTTGGTCGAGGTGATCCCATAAACCTCTACAGTCCTCGATAGTATGACCATGGTCTCTATGATATTGACAATAGAGATTTCGGTTTCTCTTCTCGGGGTTTCCCTTCATCTTATTGGGCCATTTGAAGAAGGGCTCGTTTTTAACCTTTTCCAGGACTTGGTGCACGGGCTCTCGAAATACAGCCCCGACTACCTGGCTGTTACTAGATATCTGCTGCTCAGTGTAATCCTTTCTCGGCCGGTTATTATTATACCTATCCAGCCTAAATTCTCTCCTTTCTTGAGGGACAAGCTTAGCTTTCCCTTTTCCTTGTTGTTGTTGTTGTTGATCATCTTCAATCCTTTTATACTTATCCACTCTATCCATTAGTTGTTGCAAACTGGTGACCGGTTTTCCAGTCAAGGACTTTCTCAGGCCGTGCTCAGAAGGAAGCCCAACCTTGAAGGTTCTAACAGCGACCTCATCAAAATCCCCATCAATCTCGTTGAACATCTCCCAATACCTCTCGGCATATGACCTCACAGACTCTCCTTCTCTCATTGTCATTGACAACAGAGAATCTAGGGGTTGAGGAACTCTGCTGCATGTGATAAACCGGGAGCAGAATGATTGAGTGAGCTTCTTAAAGGAACTAATGGAATTAGTTCTCAACCCGTCGAACCATCTCATTGGCATCGGTCCTAGGCTGGAGGGAAACACTCTACACAACAAAGCTTCGTCCTGAGAATAGACCGCCATCTTTTGTTTGAATTGGCTTACATGTTCTACAGGATCGGTACGTCCGTTGTACATGGAAAACGTAGGTTGATGAAAACGTCTGGGAAGCTTCGCCCTTTCTATTCCCCGAGTAAAGGGGGACTTAGAAATTTGGCTCGGAGCCTTTTTCATGACCTTAGTTCCCACCCCCTTTCTAGACGAACCTTCCCTCCTCCTCTTATGAGGGTGTTCATCTTCATAGGAATAGGATTCACTGGGCGGAGTTTCTGAGCATTCCTTGTAACTGCCCTCTCCTTCATAGTTGGAAGAAACATCTGAACTTGGAGGGGTTTGATTTCGTTGTGCTCGACGAAGCTTCTTTTTTAAGTTTTCTATTTGTCGTTGCAAACCCTCTTCATCAGCGTGCTCTTGCACCAAATGGCTCCTTCGTCGATAGCCACTTCTCCCAGCATGGATCGTCCGCGAGTTGCCCTCTCGTTGGTTATCTACGTGATTTTCCCGTTCAAGGTTATGGAGTTCACCTTGTTGATTGACATTCCCTGATTCTGCATGGGGTGGACTGGTCTGTTGTGGTCCTGAACCTTCCATAACTATCGTAAATTTTTACTAGCGCTAACTCTTCCCACAGACGGCGCCAATTGTGGGGACACAAATCGTAACCCACACCCAGGTGGAGACAGGGGATGGGCCCGATAAGCCCAATACAATAAATTTGTAAGAGAGTGGGCGAAAGAATTGGGCTAATAAAGGGTCCTACAACAGTTAATGAGGGTTAGGAGTTTGGCCGAGGAGAATAAAACACACAATCAAGTGATGATCTTAAGTCCGAGGAGCAAGTTTTGGATGAATTGGTTATTTCAAGTAATGTCCGAGGGGTAGGTTCTTAGATAAAATGGTGGTTTCAGGTGGTGTTCTTCCAGATGCTACAGTAACTCTTCCTTGACGTTCTTTCTTTTTTTTTTCTTGTCCGCCTCCCCCTTTCTTCTGGAGGTTTTACTCCATTATATAGTCATTCTTTGTTCGATCCTACCATCCACTTGTCTACCATCTAGCCTGGTACTTGAGTTTCTGTCTCCCCTCTCACAGCTTTTTGATTTTCTGGGGGTAAAGGTGGTCTAAAACACTATTCAGAGGTCTTCTCCACATTAATGCGGCCAGGAAAGCTGCTGTAATGCATTTAATGCGGTGGTAGCAGCTTTTTCCTAAGATATTTCTGCATCCTTATTATCCCTTCCGTGTACATTTGTAGTCTATCTTCACCATTGGAACTTCCTGGAAGGTGAACTAGGGGGAGACGAGACCCACCTCACCGACATATGTCAGATCCGAGGAGAATAATCCCCTCGGGTCAATATCCCTAGACACTTACATGCTCTACTATTAGTTGCGAGGTTTCCCTATGATCTCTTCTCCTCGAACGTATTATTAATAAAATGTGGGACTTAAGCCCAATGCAAGGGCCCAAGTTTTTGCTCCTCCACAGTATTATTTTCATTCATAACACTAATGCCTACTTTCTCAAATTGCTTAAAAGAAATCTTTAACCATCCTCTAAAAGATAACTTTGGCCTAAAGAACAAACTAAGAACATTAGCACATTTTAATCTGAAATGATTTTCAACATTATAAATTACAAAGATAAAGTTGTTAGCTTAGCTTCTTGGTAGATATATTTTTTGGAAGTTGTGTTAGGATTTTTGATTGAGTGCCACCTTCTCCACAGAGATGTGAGATGAGAAGGGTGTCTATAAGGAAAGGCTTCCTATGCCTACAGCCTATCGTTGCTTTTCCGAACCGAGAAAGTCATATATTAGAGAAACAACAATTTAAATGAAGGAAAAGTAAAAGAAACTCGAGGCAAAAGTTAGCATTATCTATAACAAGAAAAATACATGAAAAAAATCAAAAAACCACAAACTGAGCCACAATTTCTTGCTATGCAACAATCATAAATTATCACAATATTCGTTGATAGAAATTAAAATCACTCTTACGAACTTATGATTCCTTGTTTAGCATGTTATCAATTAGGAGAAAACAAAAAGCTAAAAAGATGCTAACTACCTTGAGGTACCAATATTGCAAACTTATGGTCTTTAAGGGGTAAGTGAACCTGCAACACCTCAACATGCATAGCTTTCTACATCTATGTTTTAAATTTCGTTCCGTTCCAGCCATTCCGGTGCTTAATCTAGTGCATTTACCCTTTTGTTCTGTTTTGGTCTAAATTCCAGATTGTTCCAGACTATTCTAGTGTTTCGGATGAATTCTGATCTCTAAAATCTAAATTCCAACCTATTCCAAATTATTAAATAAAGTAACTGCCTTTGACATTTTAAAAACATACGTACAATTAAAAGAAAAACAAGACAGTTTTCTCAAAACACATTCATATTCTCTCTTGAACAAGTGCGTACATAACTGATTGAGAAACCACACGTCTTGGGCATTTGTGAAATTTGGGTGACCATTGAAGGTCTTCCTAAGTTAGAACTTCTTTTGCGTTGAATTTCACTACATCAAGGTACGCTTTTCTATTCTTTGTTTCAAAAATTCTAGGTATTCCAACAAGATACTTGTGTTGCTTCCGTTGTGCATTTTGTATGACATGCAAAACCAGTATTTCCAACACACATAACATATTTTAAATTTTGTTTTGGTTAATTAGATATAATGATATATGAAGTTATAAATATATAAATTACGTACATGTGTGTATATATATCCAGTGTGTAATTCTGAAACAGTGCACCAAAACAGACCGGTTCCAGAATATTCCATCCAATTGTCAATCTGCAATGGTCTCCGAAACAGAATTCAAAACCTATTCTGCATCATTTGAGGAGAAGATTGGTCTTTCCCAACCACAAGATCAAGAAACATTGTGATTTGCAGCTCAACTATGAATCTAGTTTAGATAAATGGTTTTTTGGGCTTTCTTTTTTTTTTTTTAAAAAGGCCTAAACATGCAATTTTTCAAGTAAACATTATGCATAATTATTTGGAAACCTAGAATGTCTGGAGGTCTACAAGTAGAAACATGGAATGCAGTTGAACACATACTGCATCTGATGGATTGGTATGAGATCTTATATGGCATGCTTAGTCCATTACCAAGTACTAGCTTGTAACATGCTTTTAAAACTAACACATTTTTATCATAAAAATATACTTTTAATTAATCAAATTCCTACCTAAGTTTAATACTACTTATAATCATTTTTATTCTAATTCTAATTTTTTATAAGATAGAACGTATGGTAATTTTTATTAAGTAGATATATGCTTGATTTTTTTATTATAATTAATTAATATTGGACTCTTCGTATTTTACATTTATTAACTCACTTAGTGCAAAGAATGAAAAACTTAAGTGAACACATAGCACAAAATTAGCTCACAATTAAAATCTAATTGACTCTTCTCTCAAACTTAGGCTTTATATATATAGACTGTTATGTAACTTGGTGACTATCTAGGCTCCTCACTAGAGATAGACAAATATAATAAGGGTATATCACTTGTCTATGGGTTGTGATATCTCCAAGGTATCATGTAGCCAGGTTTTCAGTTTTAAGTGTCAAACCCGCAGGTAATATGTAGATGGAACTAGATTGGCTTAAAATGTTAAAGAGTTTATTAAAAAAAAGTAGCTAGAATAGAATGGCTTAAGCAACTGTAATATATCATGTTTGGACAGAATAGGACAGAGGGCTAGAGAGCTTCATGAGAGTGTTTACAAGAATGGGGGGGCATCAAGCATGATTGCGGTTCCTGAACTTTGAGCTTAAATGAAAGACAGCTCGTGTACTTTCAATTTGAATTTTAAACCCTTTAAGAAGAAGCTTAAAGCAGTGAGGCAATTCTGCTTCCCAAAGTTGCAGTAGCAACACAAAGAAAGGAGGGGGTAAAAAGAAAAACACTCCTCTATTTTCTATTCTCCCTCCAAACTCCGAAGTTGCTATTATCCAATATCATCAAAGCAGAGACTGTTTAGATTCAATTGACTGGCAAACACCAATGAAATTAATCCATAATAATATTTTTTATAGTTCAAGAAAAATTTTATTAATAAAAAATAGCCAACCTAAGCACAATGAGGATGTACTATGGGGGCAAAAATCAAGAACCAAGATTACAATTATCAAACAAAACAAGAAGGAAAAACAAGAAAAATGCGACAGAGCCACACTCCAATTAAGGAGAGTATGTAAGAAAGAGGAATTAATCTCTAGCAATGACCGTTTGCATCCCTCAAAGCATCTAGCATTCCTTTCACTCCAAATACACCACATCAAACAATGCGGCACAAGTTTCCAAAAATCTATATTGCAATGTCGCCTGCAATTTACCTTGCCAAGACTCGAACAACTCAATTACCTTAAGAGGCATAACCCACTAAAGTCCAAACAAACACAACGCCAAGGACCACATCTCAAAAGCTATAGGGCAATGAAGCAGAAGATGATCCACCAACTTCTCACACCTCTTATACATGTAACACCAATCAAGAATAATAATACCCTTTTTGCAAAGGATATAAGTTGTAAGAATCTTTCTAAAGAAGCTGACCATGAAATGAAAGCCACCCTTGGAGGAACCTTCGATTGCCACACCAACCTCCAAGGGAAAGAGCAAGTAAGAGGGTAGAAAAAAAGATAAAAACCTCTAGCCTCAAAACCACTACTTCTTGCTGGCTTCCCACAAACCTTATCATCAAGGCCAACCCCCCGCACTTTCAAAGAGTAAACAGTATCCATAATCCATAATAATATTCTTTTATCCACTCTCATTCCAATCATCACTTTAGAGTAAGTATTTTATGAAGTGCAGGTGGGTGATTCGATGCCAAAAGCATTACAATATTTACCATTAAATAATCTCTTCATGATGAGGGCCGTAATGTTTGAGAATCAACATGTGTCCAGAAATCATTAAAAGTCCAAGCCATTAATTAAAGACTCCTTTGCTTCTACTTTGTGCATTGTGTAATAGAAAATACTAACCCAATCACTAGTATTAAGAAAGAAAGAAAAACAATGGAATGAAATGAAGCCAACAAAACAATACATCTATTCTAAGCATAACTAATTGGGTCTAAAAAAATATGCAAATCATGCTAAGGAAATATAGCAAAATAGTTCCAGAAGAGAAGTACAAACAGTTCAATGTCAATTTCAATTCTTATTTCTTAACCCCTAAATCAAGCAATACTGGCTGGTGAGCTGCTTTCTCATCGAACATTTATGGGAATGTTTTTTTGGTAGGAAGATAAGCATATAAAGCAATAGAATATTTAAAATGCACAAGAAAAGCCATTTTTGATAATTTAATAACTATAATGGGGGAGGGGGATTTAAACTATGAATGTTTCCATTGGAAATATTAAGAAATAACAGTCAAACTATAAGGCTCTTGGCCAAAATCTTTAGCATAAACAGAATAGATTACAGTTGACAAAATGAGAAAAATTTTAAATAAATAATACAATGAGAAACATTTAGTCTGTGTGTAAAAACATGAAGGTAAAAGAGGTCACCATAAAATTGTTAGCAAAGAAACAGTCGAGCACATCTATCTGTATATAAGTGGCAGGATACATGGACTTAAACTGATAAATAAGATTGCTGAAAGTTGACAGCCAACACTGACCACTTTTTTAATATCATTAATAAATAACTATATTAAAGAAATTTCAAAATGAAGATAAACAATTTCATGTATACATGCTACGTAGTCCACTATTACCTCAATATAACCGACAGCAGCGACCACAACTTGGATAAGCTACTTATCCTAGAGATAAAGCCACTTAACTAAATTAATCAATCAACAATAATAAGAATTTATAGAATAGTGCCATATCAAACATTATAGGTTCAGATCTAATGTTTGATCAATACCAAGTCTATATAAAGAACAAAATGAAAAAAATAAAAAATAAAAATCAGGAAATGATGTCTTTTTCTGACCCATATCTAAGTTAGACCCAAATACTTACCAAGTCCATCAACTTTTTTCACCTTAAAAAGAGCTAACACAGGGTTTATACCCTGCTCAGGAGTGTTAGGACTGAAAAACACCTCAGATTTGTCAAAATTACAATCTTTCCAGAGAGGTCACAATACCACTAACTTTTCAAAACAAAATCTTGCATATCATTAGTGCCTAACAAAAACAATGCAATCATCTGCAAACATGAGATGAGAAATTGGGTCCAGATTTCTTGCAATCCATACTCCTTTAATAATACCTCAAAATTGTCACTCCGATAAGGCCAGAGACGAAGGATAAAGGAGAAAGCAGATCCCTTACCTTAAGCCATATTAAGGGAAAAGAATTTTAACCAGTGAACCATTCAATGGAATCTGATAAGAAACTGTACAGATGCACTGCTAAATCAAGTTGATTTAATGACAACTACAATTCAATTTTTCCAGCACAGCCAAAATGAAGTCCTAGCTAAGTCAATCATAAGCTCTATTCATATCAACTTTAAAAGCAACAAACCAAGTTTCCCGTTTTCACCTTCTTAGTCTATCTAATTTTTTGAACCAAGTCGTGCTACAACAAATTATCACAAACCAATCTCCCTTTAACAAAACCATAGCTGACACCAAATACTAGGAAGCAGTCCCCACAGGTTATACAGGCATGAACTTGAAGTTGAAGGTCTTGACTGAATGCTAACTTTTTAACTGGAAGATAGAAGAATGTGCATGGGTATTCATGAAATGGTCTTTTGTATACCATCTTATAAGTTAATAGAAATCATTGAAAGAATAAAGTGTCAATAAGAGTAATGACACTGAACAGAAAATCTTAAACCTCACAGCAAAGTTTGGCAGCCTCCAAAAAGATAGTGAGTTCAAAAACAAAAATCAAAATTTTATATATATACATCAAACATTCACCACAAAGAAAAATCTAAGCGAAGTGCAAACAGAAATTGACACAACTTATCACATTCATGAGGAACTTCCAGGTTATAAGATTGATCG
This sequence comes from Quercus parvula, assembly GCA_030820535.1. Classification (NCBI taxonomy): domain Eukaryota; kingdom Viridiplantae; phylum Streptophyta; class Magnoliopsida; order Fagales; family Fagaceae; genus Quercus; species Quercus parvula. The sequence continues at coordinate 41,623,403 of JAUAME010000011.1, read as the reverse complement.
TAAAAATTCAGTTCAATTGCCTGAACTGGTAACCATAACAGCATCGCCCGAGCTTTATGAACCGAGTCTCATATGAGGATAGCGAAATCCCAATTTCTTTCTTTAGTCGATGCCCAAACAAAGATTATCCGAGAGGCTTAAGAGGAGGAGGTTGTTTTTGATTTTGTTGTGGGAGTGGTGGAGATGGGTGGAAATGAATGTAGGGTTTTGGATTAGGGATTTCCAGGTTTTAGAGACAGAGGTACAGATGATAATGGATTTGATAGGTAGGAAAGTGAAAATACGGGTAAAAATCTCATCAGGTAAATATTCCCACCCAATTGACTCGTTGCTGTCTGACATTGCCCCCGATTTCAAAGAGAGAAAGAACCAACGAAGGACGAAGAAGGTTAACGAGTCTGGAGAGAAGTAGAGAACTGAGAAGGCAAGACTGAAATCTGGACTTTAACCCAAAAAACCTTTCTTTCTTCTTCTTTTTTTAATATTGCTTTTGTCCATAATATTTATTTGTATTCTTTGTTTTTTTTTTTTTATTAAACAAATTTATTTTTTTGTGCTTGAAGCCCTGGAAAATATTTTCATGTTTGTCGGTTGTCACTTTGTCCTTAAGATTTTAAGATTTTTTTTTTTTTGAGAAACTATTGAAAAATGTTTTTTTATCATCCCTAATTTTTAAAAATATATTTTATATTGTGAATTTGAATTTTGTTAGTAGTTCACCTCATGTGTATCACTTTTTTTTTTCTCTTTTTAAGTGTAATGGCCCGTGTCAAACCTATCAGATTCTTTAATATTGGAAAAATCGTGTCACCTTGCTAGACCCAAAATAAAAGTTAACGAGAATTGACAAAATGGCAAAAAGTATAATGTTTGAATAATTTAAGACAACAATTAACCTTTTAAAGGTCAAGAGACCAAAAAAAAAAAAAACCAATATTCATGCAAACTTAATAATGGAACACCATTTTGGCCTCTTTTTTTTTTTTTTAGTATTTGAAACTCCTAGCATTCACTGTATAATGATTGTTGTTTATGGTTAGATCAGGACACCAATTTTTTTTTTTTTTTATAGTATAAGTGAGATTCGAATTCAAGTTCCTTATTTGATGACAAGATACTTTTTAGTTGAGCCAATTATGGTTTTGAATTGTTAGTTAGTAGTGATGTGAATCGTTCATCTAAGTACCTTAGTTCAGCTACGAAATTCTCTCGGTCTAAGTTCATTTGTCCATCAATGAGGGTCTTTTTCATCCTACAAACTCGAGCAATAACCTTCCAACCTTGAGGAGGACGACTCTGGACTATGGAAGAACGATACCTCCAAATGGAAAGGAGTGACCTTTTTAACCAAACAGCATGATCTACACTACACAACCATCATCTTCAAATACGGGCATGAATCTTGAGATTCCTGCTTTCCATCATTGTCATCACGTCCATTATACGATGACTTCAATAAATGCAAAAAATCGAGATGGAGGTGATTAGAAACTAACTTTATATAAAGACCATATAACACCACTCCAAAGGTATGAGAGAAAACCCCATGGGAACTCATGTTTTCTATATTTTTTTTTGTATTTGTGAGTTTTGTTGTAAATTTTGGAGAAGTTTATGCTAACACTATCTATACCGATACCACTTTGATTGAGTGTTATCTTCTTACAAGTCTTCCAAAGCTCACGTTTGAATGAGTTGCACACTAAGACTCTTCACCACCAACTAGTATTGTTAAATTGTTAAGCATTTTTATTCTCGTGCATTGGTTAGTTGTATTGTTAATTGGATCTTGATAAGGAGTGTTCTTTTTTTGAAAAGAAAAGATAAGATAAGGAGTGTTCTAAGGGCACGGGTTAAAGTAGCTCATTTAATAATACGATGAAGTTTTAAAGAGATTAGATAGCTCACTTAATGGAATATTTTGGCCATTTTATGTGTAGTAACTATGTTAAAATCCTAATACTGTCATTTGTCTTAATTTAAATGTGTTAAATAAACTCAAAAGTACAAGAAGAATGACATTAGCAAATTACAAGATTATTCGAGTATCTTCACGATACAAAGCTTCATAGGTGGATGAACATGGAGTATGGTCCTCCTTTTCTATAATAATAATAATAATAATAATAATACAAATCACTTTTGTTTTTGTTAGTTAGGGTGTTGCGGGTTTGTGATTTATCATATGATTAGAGGGATAAGAATATTGAATTAAAGAATTGATTATTAAATACGTTTAGTGGCATAATCCTCGTGGCTTTTAATAATAAAGGTGATTAGGACATGACTCTTATTAATAAAGGTGATTGGATTATCATGAGATTAGGGTGAGATACCTATAACCGTTAAGGTTGAATTTGAATGCTTCCTTGGGATTAAGGTCAACATCTTGAATTCGAATCCTCAGATGTACACAATTGTCACTATGGCTATCAATTGACGCTGCTAGGACTTTGATGGGGTTGAGGCTATCAATGACTAAACTTACTCAAGGGACTATTTAGTATTTATGCTTCTCCCAATTAGACCGCTTAAGTATTAATTCTTCACTATCTACTAGGATTAATCAAAGTTGCTACTAGGATTGTGCATGGTTTAGGTTACCTTGTTTGAGGACTAAAGTTTCAACTAAATTGCCACTAACCTACCAACCTCAATTAGGAGGTCAGTTGAAAAATTGGATGGATTCAACTGAGCAAGTTGAGCGGGAAAGCTTTTGTTCTGTGTTATATACTAAATTCAGAATTTATTTTAACATTTGTGGATAAATCTCATAGGTTGTACTTCCTCAAAATCCTATAAGTCACTAAATGAAAATGCAATTATTGGGGAAATAAGCACATTTGATTAATGGACACTACAAGTTGCATTTCAAGATCGTACTTATGTCCCATTGCAACTTTTAATATTGTCGTTGGGTTTTCTTCAGCTGTTATTTTTAAATTACCCTCACATTTTGTTGAACCCTCATTTTTACCCTTTTCACTAACGAGAAATGCACACAAATAGAATTCTTGTTCTCTATTCTCGCTCTTGAACCCCTCGACTCTCTCTCTTGGAGAATTGTAGTGAGAGACTCCATTTTACAATATAACACCTACATAGATATGCCCCTAAATTGAGCTTAATATTATCATGGGGTACTAATTGGCATGGAGGAGTTTAGGGCAAATGAGGTGGATCACCGAGTTCGCATGTGGATGCATGAGTGGATAAGAAAGAAGAAAAAAATGAGTTATTGCATGTTCATTAATGCGGAAAAAGAGTTAAAAGTCATTAAATGTAGTTATTAATTAGATCATTATTGCGGGAGAAAATTAAATGAACTATTATTATTGACAATAAATCAATAATAATAATAATAATAACAATTATTATTACTTTTCTTAAGGAAAAAGATAACAAGTTAGAACTCGTTACAAGATACTTTATCCTTTTTCATAATTTGCTTCTCAAAGAGTGGTTTTGGTAGGTGTTGACCGAATTCAAACTATTGAAACCACACTTTTTACTTAATGTTACCAAAAACTCTCAAAATTTTTAAGATGCCCATTTTTATTCAACAATTATTAAAACAACCACTTTTTTTCCTCTAAAAACCCAATTTCAAGAAGTTTTACCAAACTTACCCAAGTGACCATTTCTCTATACATCAAAGAACACAAGTCTTAAGCTAGGAGTACCATATTCATGTCATTATTTATGTTTACATATATGTTTGGGAAAGTATAATTTTTTTTTTCATTAGAGGGAAATGCATATATATATATATATATGTGTGTGTGTGTGTGTGTGTTTATATAAAAGGCCAACTAGAACAAAATATTTATTCATTTTTCATTAATATATATGAGTCAATTAGGTCTTGACGGTTTTTAAAGACTCAACTAGCCACCCAACTTAACCTGCTACTTAATGGTTAAACCCTCCCAACCCACAAGAAAATCAATATTATATCCATGCGGGTCACTATGTGATGAAACAAGTTGGGCAATACCAAAGTTACATACCTAATTGCTACTATGATCATGTTCTACAAAGATTTTCCACAAATTGGTTGCTTCCATATCTTTTTTATTTAGAGAAAAGAAAAAAAGAAAATGGAAAAAGAAAGAGATGCCTTTGTACAATTCTTTTAATATAGCATTACATGTGATTAGCAAGCATTATTTTTTAATGTGAAAATTCATTATACAGAGTAACTTGTTCATCATGGATTATGACATTACATTTCCTAATCTAAATGGACAAGAAAATTAATGGTGTCTTAATTTTGAAAAATGTTCTCATAGGATGCATTATTAAGGTAACCACAGGATAGAATTGATTTCACAGATTTACATTTTGTTAGTATTAAGCCCCTTTCGTGTAGATGTTTGCTTGCATTTAAGTATAGTAATGGGTTTAGTTTAGTGTGTGGGCTATGGTTTCCCATCCAAGTAACAATTTATATTTGTGAGAATTGAAGTGCTTAGGACCATGTTACTATCTTACTATCTTAGCTAATAAAACAGGAAGGGAAAAAACAAAAATGAAGAAAGAAGTTATTGATCTAATCTTAAACTAGCTAGTGACAATCGTAGGTAGCTATTTTCACCTATGAAAGCATTTAATTTTATATGAATATTATGAACAGTCATTTTCATTTTGTATCTTACGTAACAATATAAAAGAAAGAATTTGCATATGACACAATCTTAAATTGGTAATACACAAGCTGTCAACTAAAATGGCCTTAAAGCACTGGTTAACCATTGTCAACATGTTATTTTATTTTTTTGCTGAAAAGGTTAACATTTTTGGGAATACACTTTAATGTAAATAAACTAAATATAACAAAGCTCATAGTAATTTCATTGAACTTTACTCCCCACTTGATGAAACGTGTAATAAAAGTATATATATATATATATATATATAGAGAGAGAGAGAGAGAGAGAGAGAAAATAGTATAGTTATTAGTAAAAAAATTTAAATATTTTTTTACTTGAAAAATGTTGAAGTGATTATGAGTTTTATTGAGAAATGCTTACAAACTCATATGACAATAGTTACAATTTGTGTTACATCAAGCATATATTAATTAAATTTCTTAATTGTAGAGTAAAACCAAGGTATGTATATTCAATTCTTTAATTAAACTCAAACACATAGTTATACTTTTTAATGAAGCATAAACAATCTTTTCATTTCTAAGAAAACTTGAAATTGATGGAATTATTTGTTTGAATTTAATCTTTGTAATGTCAACCACATTATTTTTAAAGCTAATGTAGTAAAAGTGCTCTAACTCTTTTTTTTTTTTTTTTCTCGATAAACCTTAAACTCACTTGTCATAACCAAAACTCCATGCGGCAGTTTACTTACTTTTAGTACCTTCTTTTTCCTACCTAATCTTGATTTTGAAAAGGCGTAGAAAGTTCAACCAAATGAAACCGTCAAAAATTGTTTCATCGGGTACATAAAAGATCCAACGGAATCCGTGATAAATTACTTTTTAAACCTTACATTTTAAAAGATATAACAAATAGCAAATTGCAAATTAAACCCTTTTTTATTTTTTATTTTAAAATAAAATAAAATAAAACCCTTTCCATGAGGTTTAAAATTGAATATGAGTTAAAACATAGGGCGTTCAATTTATTATACTCATAAATCAAGAGGTTTAAAAAATAAATTATCCAAGAATTTATTAATCTCTTAATGGTAGGGGCCCACCAAAACTTCTCCACTATACTTAAAACATAAAACAGACATAACCGTAACGGGTCTGTTTGGATTGAGCTTATTGTTGCTGAAAACTGAAAACTGAAAACTGAAAACTGAAAACACTGTAGCAAAATAATTTTTAATTGTGTAAATAGTATCGTGGGACCCATTTTTAATATTTTTTAACACGTAAACAGTGCATGAACAGTGATAAATAGTGCATTAACAGTACCAAACAGTACGTGAACAGTGAACCCATGTGAGGTTACTGTTCACGCGCGCAAAAAAAAAAAAAAAAAAAAAAAAAAAAAGGCAGAAAACGTGGACGTGACTAAACGCGGAATCCAAACACTCACAACAAATTCCAGACCAGATAACCCGCCACTACAAAAGAAAATAATTTGACCATATTGCCCTCAACAAGCCAATTAATTTCCTATATATACCCACCCAGCTCTCACTCTCACTCAGTCACCCTCACTCACTCTCAGTTTCAGCTTCTCTCTCTCTAAAAAACAAAAAACTAGTAACACTTTCTCTCTCTAAAATCGAGATTCCGAAACCCTAGAAACTCAATTAGAGTTTCTGTCACAGAAAACTCAAACCTGAGGTATACATATAATCATATGATTCTCTGTGTGTGTGTGTTTGGTTTTCGAGAAAAAAGGAAAAGAAAAAGAAAGGAAAAGTACATTTTGTAGTCTGTGGACTTTGTTTGGTTCCCGAGAAAAAAAAAAGAAAAGAAGAAGCTACTTTTTCTATCAAAGGATTCATTTTCAACGTTGAACACCAAAAAAAAAAAAAAAAAAAAATTGTTAATTTGTGAACTTTCATTTCTTTGAATGCTTCAAATTAATTGGAAAATTTATGGTCTTGGAGTTGGAGTGCTTCTTCGTTGATCATAATACTTGTAAGTCACTCCAGCTATAGAAAAATGATAGAATTGACTAATTAAGTAATTATTTACTGTTATTGTTGGAGGTTTTGATCAAATTTTTGCTATCAATTTGTATTATGGCTTAGTATTTTGTTATTATTGTGACTAATCCTTGCTTATTTTTCAGTACAACTTGATTTGGATTATTGCTTTTATTACCACTTTGTTCAAGAAAATAACTTTTTTATGTGATTCCCACTTGTTGAATTACCCTGAAACTAATTTATTTGGGTTATTGCTTTAGTATTTGATCTTGATCAATATTTGCTTTACACATTGCCCAAGTTTTTCTTACTCCTTTGTTGAGGAAGAGATGGTTTGCTTGCTTGTTAATTTGCTAATTGTATAGGATGCTAGATTAATTTAAATTTTTTCTCAAAAGACCATTTCGCCGAGTTCTTCTTATGAATTTTTTTTTTCAGGGCTTTAGTCTTCTCATCAAGTAAATAGCTTTTGCCTAAATCCCACTAATTGTATTACCCTGGACTCTAATTAATCTGATTTTTTGGTAGAGTATTTGCCGTTTGTCTTTTATCAATATTTGCTTAATACACAGTTCAAGTATTCGTCTTCAGGTGTTAAAATAGTGTGCTAACATACGTGGTTGAAATAAATTTTGTTTATTAAGCTACTGAGTTTCTTGACCTGATTGTGGAAATTTTTGTAATCCTGGGTTGAACAGCTTTGGTCAATTTTCGTATGAAATGTTGTTTCCCGTACTATTAAGAAGCTAGTGTTCCTTAGACCAATTTTGGTAAATAATCATGGAGGTCCTATAATTCATTATGAAACTTCCATATTTCACTCAAATATTTGAAATATCCATATGCTTTCTTGTATTAATGGGTGAATCACAATGTTATCATTATTTGCATTTCAGGATAAGGTTCTTGAAAATCATGGTTTTCGACCTATGGGGCTCGTCATATCAACCAGGTTTACAAATCCTCCGCAGTCAAGTTTACTTTTTGATTTTGTATAACTATTGTTTCAGATTGAACTCTTGAAGTAATACATCATATTGAATATGTAAATTTTTGTTGTAATATATGTTGAATTTGGATAATTACTTTACAGTTGATCAAGAAAGCAGTTATAGTATGCAATCTGGATGGCAGTGCGACTTTTACTTTGGTTATGGATATGGTATATTTATGTTCCTTCTCATCTCTGCATTCTTATTGGTTTTTTTTCTTGTTAAATCCATCTTTCGCTTACATCTACACTAATCATTTCCTGTGGTTGTAGATGTGATAGAAGAAGATGCTTTGAATGAGAAATCTTGTGTACAAGTGTTGGGGATTTTGATCACTAAGGCAGATGGTGAGATTCATGAACTTGAAAAAGATCTTGTATCCCTTCAAAGTGAATTAGCCTGGGGAGAAGATGAAGAATGGTCTGAATTATGCTGTAATGCTTTGACAGAAAAGATTAATTACCTTGACATTTCCATAAGGAGTTTGAAAAATACCAATGAGAATGATGTTGAGGTTCAGTTGCTAATGCATAGAGGACCTGCTGAGGGAGTACATGAAATAATGAAGGCTCTACTCAGAAATTGTGTCCAAAAGAAAGATGAGCAGGTTTGAGTAGAAAATTTCTCATTATGTTTTCCTTAATATTCTGCCTGCTCTGTTATATTGCTTCAAGAAAATATGCTTATGAAAATATACTGCTCATAGAAATTGGGGACCATATTGTCCCTCATTAGTTGGCTCATTGGCTGCAGTGCAATGAGATAATGTGGAGTATATGTTCAGACCAGTTGGGTTTGAGTTGTTGAATTGCTGTTTAGGCTGTGTATCATATTAAGGGATGGGTAGCAAAGAAAGTATGGTAAGGAGTTCATATTTGTTAATATTATTCAAAATATCTTTGAATATTAGAGAAGCGATCAGATCTTAAATAGCCTAATTGTCTGTAATATAGAATTTAAACTAAAACAGAAGTATTGTTATTGGTTGTCAGCAGCAACATAATGTTTTCTTCTCATTTGTTTATCCTTTTAACTTGCTCTGAAACCAAATTTGGCAATACTAATTTGCAGATTCTCCCATCCCCCAAAATTTTATGTAGATTATTTTCACAAACCAGTCTTCTATTTGGATTGTGGCATCAGTGCTTGTTGTGAGTTCTTTTTGTTGTCAATGGTCAGCCTGCAGAAATTGCAATAAAAAATTCAAGTAAAAATGTTTTGCCAATTGCACCCAATAAGAGGGAAATGTTGAGCGACTCCAGTTTGAAAATCCCCAGTGAGAAGATTGAAGAACACAATTCCACGACTACAGCAGATGAGAAAATTTTAGGCTCATCATCCATGCCTGACAAAAACAGAACAGATAATGATGAAAAGGTCAAGGCACTTCCCCTCTCTCCTCTGCTCTTAGTTTACCTGTGCCTGTATGCTCTCTCTCTCTCTCTCTCTGACACCCCTTCCCTCTCTCTCTTTATGTTGTCAATGGTCAGCCTGTAGAGATTGAAATAGAAAACTCAAGTAAAAGTGTTTTGCTGAATGAAATTGGCCACTCTGACATGGAGATGTTGAGTGATTCCATTCTGAAAATCGTAAGTGAGGAGGTTGAAGAACACAATTCCAGTCCTACAGCAGATGATAATATTTTAGGCTCATCATCCAAGCCTGACAAAAAGAGAACAGATCATGGTGTAAAGGCTAAGAATGTACTGCCTCCTCTCTCTATTATCTGTACATGTACCTATGTCCTCTCTCTCCTCTTTGACACCCCTTCCCTCTCTCTTTTTTTTTGTCAATTGTCAGCCTGCAGAAATAACAATAAAAAATTCAAGTAATGATGTTTTGCCACATGCAATTGGCCACTCCAACAAGAAGAAAATGTTGAGCGATTACAATTTGAAAATCAAGAGTGAGGAAGTTGAAGAACACAATTTCACTCCTATGGTAGATGATATTATTTTAGGCTCATCATCCAAGCCTGAAAAACAGAGAACAGATCATGGTGAAAAGGTCACGAAGGTACCACCTCCTCTCTCTACTCTCTTTACATGTGCCTATGTGCTCTCTCTCTTTGACACCCCTTCCTTCTCTCTCATTGTTGTCAATGGTCAGCCTGCAGAAATTGCAATAAAAAAATCAATTAACAATGTTCTGCCACATGCAATTGGCCAGTCTAACAAGAAGAAAACGTTGAGTGATTCCAATTTGAAAATCAAGAGTGAGGGAGTTGAAGAACACAACTCCACTCCTACGGCATATGATATTATTTTAGGTTCATCATCCAAGCCTGACGAAAAGAGAACAGATCATGGTGAAAAGGTAAAGGTACTGCCCCCGTGTTGCTCTGCTCTTAGTTTACCTGTGCCCATGTCCTCTCTCTCTCTCTAACACCCCTTCCCTCTCTCTCTTTTTGTTGTCAATGGTCAGCCTGTGGAAATTGCAATGAAAAATTCAAGTAAAAATGTTTCACCGCATGCAATTGGTCACTCCAACAAGAAGAGCAATTACAATTCAGGTCCAACAGCAGATGATATTATTTTAGGTTCATCATCCAAGCCTACCAAAAAGAGAACAGATCATGTTGAAAAGGTCAAGGGTAACAATGTTTTGCCACATGCAATTGGCCACTCCAACAAGAAGAAAATGTTGAGTGATTCCAATTTGAAAAACAAGAGTGAGGAAGTTGTAGAACACAATTCCACTCCTACAGTATATGATATCATTTTGGATTCATCATCCAAGCCTGACGAAAAGGGAACAGATCATGGTGAAAATGTAAAGGTACTGTCCTTGTGTTGTTCTGATCTTAGTTTACCTGTGCCCATGTCCTCTTTCTATCTCACCCCTTCCCTCTCTCTCTCTCTCTTTGTTGTCAATGGTCAGCCTGCAGAAATTGCAGTGAAAAATTCAAGGAAAATTGTTTCACATCATGCAATTGGTCACTCCAACAAGAAGAAAATGTTGAGCGATTCCAATTTGAAAATCAAGAATGAGGAAATTGAAGAACACAATTTCACTCCTATGGCAGATGATATTATTTTAGGCTCATCATTCAAGCCAGACAAAAAGAGAACACATCATGGTGAAAGGGTCAAGGTACTGCCCCCTTGTTCTAATCTCAGTTTACCTGTGCCCATGTCTTCTCTCTCTCTCTAACACCCCTTCGCTCTCTCCTTTTTTGTTGTCAATGGTCAGCCTGCAAAAATTGTAATGAAAAATTCAAGTAAAAATGTTTCACCGAATGCAATTGGCCACTCCAACAAGAAGAAAATGTTGAGCGATGACAATTCCAGTCCAACAGCAGATGATATTATTTTAGGCTCATCATCCAAGCCTGAAGAAAAGAGAACAGATCATGGTGAAAAGGTCAAGGTATTGCCCCATCTCTCTTGTGCTCTTTGTTTACCTGTGCCTATGTTCTCTCTCTCTCTGTGACACCCCTTCCCTCTCTCTCCTATCTTTTTATAGCAAGTCTGGACCTAAGATTTTCCTTGACACCACCCCACCCATTTACTAGTTGAAGACTTGGTGGAACCTTTAGCTTTAATCATTTGGTTACTACACTGAAACTGAGATTAGGTGGTCCTAGTGACTTATCACCACTAATTGTCCTTAATCGATACTAATTCTTTTTTTCCTGTCTTTCCCTCTTACATGAATAGCCTGCAATAACTATTGGGAAGGATTCTAGCTCTGATGCTGTTAAAGATGCAGCTGGCTTCTCCTTTGGTAAAAATGACTTGAATGTTAGTGGAAATGAAGAAGTCAGACAATATGATTCTACTGCTGCCGACAAAAATAAAACCTTAAATTCATCTTCGAGTCCTGAAGGCAAGGGAAATGTTCCAAAAATAGATGAGGTACTGGAAGCTCTTTTCTTCACTTTTAATTTGAATCAATTGATTAGTATATAGTTAATACAAACTGAGATATTATACATTCTTGGGCCTAGTTTCAAGTAAAGAAGGGGTTGAATGATGTTGGGACAAGTTTAAGGATCAAATCTTACAAATTAAAAGAGATAGAAAGAAAAAGGAAAAGAGAGAGAGATAGAGAGGAAACTTGTGAGATCACAAGTAAAAGTTCAACTTAACTCTTTTCACTTGCTTATACAGCTATTTATTTTTATTGTTAATATCTTTTTAAACCATTGAGCAGCCTGCAAATGCTATTGTTAAAGGGAGTAGTGCAGAGGCATCTAGACATGCAACTGGGTTCAACAGAAGGGAAAATGATTCTGATTCTGAAATAGGCGCTTTCAGACAAGCAGGAAGTGGAAATCCTGATTTAGAAGTAAAGCTAAGTGACTTGGCAGTGAAATTTGCACGTAAAGGGTGTGGCAAAGGATCAAAGATTGCTCCGACTGACAAAGTTGATGCTTCAGAATCATCTGCAAAGGCAGAATGCAAGAGGAAAATCCCTCCACTAAGAGTGAAAGTTAAAGAAACTGGACTCTTTTCCTTAACTTCACTTTCAGAGATGCCAGATCAAAGGGGGCAAGAAGCAACTGAGCTGCAACAGATAGAGGGGAGGAAATCACAAGCAGAAGACGATCAGAAAGTTGAAGTTGCTTCTAATGGAAAGAGACCAATTTTAAATTTGCCTCTGAAGCCACCGAAGCTGAAGAAAAAGAGGAAAATTGAGTCAGATGAACCATGGATCGAGGGACCAGCTTTCTCATCCGTTGAACTTAAATCAATTTTTTCTACTGCAAAATCCAAGACCCAAAGAAAATCTGGAGTCAGCACTGACATTGTCATTTTAAATCAGTCTCATAATGAGAAGGTCATTGAGGGATTAGTTCAGCCTGGCCAGTGTGAAGCCAAAAAGTCTAGTGTTGCTCCTGATGACAGCAAAATTTCAATTTCAGAGTCACAGAAGAAAAGAAAGAAAACTTCAAATTTGCCAATGACTCTGAAGATTGAAGATTCAATTGTTCATAAGGACCTCTCAAACTTGCCTGGGAATGCAGCTGATGATGGAAGTAAGGAAAACCTTCAGAACATCAAGTCCTACTCCTCGAATGACTCCCATATGGAAGCCTGGGCGCCAGAATTAGTGAACTTGATGGATTTGTCACTAAACGAACTGAAGCGCATTGCAAAGGAACAGAATATGACAAAGTATCATAAGCTTAAAAAACAAGTACTGGTTGAACTGTTAGCAGAAAGACTAGGTTGTTGCTGATTATATGAGTGGGTGTACATATTGGTCGTCTGCTTCATTTCCTTATTTCTATAGGTGCCTTCTTTGTGATCGTCTGATGTTCCATGGAGTTTGAACGGTTCCATTTTTCTACTTGAGACTCTTGAGGTATATCTTCATCATCCACAGTAGGAACTCAAAGAAAGGGGAAAAGAAGAAAAGAAAATATAGTATAGTTTAAAAAAAAAAGTTTAGATTTCATGAAATTATGTTTCATGTCTTACAAAGATATACCTTTGATGACAACGATAATATCCCAACTGTAACAGGATGTCAAATTTGCCATTAATCTTATGGCTTATGAACTTGTGGCAGATCTTGAAATTTAGTACATGATGAGCTGGTGAAAACATGCTCTATTTGTAATCACATTTCAATTGAAGGTTATGCCATTTTGTTTACAAAAAATCCTGGCCATGTTTGAGAAATATCATGAGCTGGTTGGGCAAAATAAGGCCTTTTTCAGCAGTTTGTGACAACTTTTTTTACAATAAATTTCACAATTGTTGAATGAGGCTACTGATTGATGGAGAAAAAGTGGTGAATTCACTAATTGTAAAATTTGTTGAGAAAAAGGTTGCTTCTATAGCATTAACAATGTGCTTTCTAGCCGGAGGGGTAAAGAAAACAATAGCATTAACAATGTGCCCAACCAACTCTTGGAGTTGAGTTGAAATATAATTATGCCAAACAATTTTTTATTTTTTTTTTAGGCGCTTAGAACGTAAGTCTGAAATTTCATTATCGTTTAATCTGTTATTTTCCAAGTTGTCTTTGAAATTGCTATGCATGTTGCAGTCGCATTAATAATGTTTTAGTTGTCTCTCACTCGCCCACACATACAGAACCATGCAAATTATATATATATATATATATAAAATTCTTATAAGGTTTTTGTTTATCATAATCAATTGAGTTCCTGAGTTTATTTTCTTTTTTTTGGTAATACGAAGTTCCAGTCAAGGTTTTCAAAAAAAAAGTAAACACTTGCAAAACAATTTTTTTTTTTTTTTAAAGGTTTCTGATGTTTTGGGGACTGAAAAATTTAATTCTTTTAGAGAACCAAAAGTTTTTCAAACGAGTTGTCCTGTAACTTGTAAGTATTCCATGATCTTAACCAACTTAAGCACAGCCCCAAATCCCCATACAGTCATACACTATTAACAAAGGGTCTGAAACTCTTAATTGATTTGGAGTTATCTAGTTAGATATTAGTAAAACACAATAATTTCTTGCATTTATTTTATACACATAAGGTAATAGAATAGAGCCATAAAAAAAAGTTCACTATTTTTGCATACACTTTTCAGTCTGGACAAAGAGCAAGTTCCTTGAGATGGGGGACAATGAGCAAGTACTAGAAATGGACCCTGTGTTCAGCTTTACCGAACCCCAGAGAAAAGGGCACCATAATCCAAAATTAGAGAACATTCCTCTAAGGCATTTGCAAGTACATTGACAAATCTATGTATGTTGTGTAACATCACAACCACCATATTTAATAGATGGCAACCCGCAGAGATGCATATTAGACCACTTCTATATGAGAAAATCATTAAATGATAAAGGGGGCATCATATTAACATTCTAAAATATAATGTACCACAAGTTGTCCTTTCAGCTCACAATCTACTCATAGAAGTGCCATAAATTTCTCTCTCTCAGCTCAAAATCTTAGAATCCTCCAACTTCAAGGCATCCAGCTTCCCTGTCAATACCTAAACAAAAGAAATTACACGCACCAAATCAATTATTTCACACATCATTCATTAAAACAAGCCACATAATTGCATAAAGGGTTTAAAATAGGCTAAAATTTGAGATACAATCCATTCCCCATTGCAATTGCCAATAGGATTAATGATATAGTAATAAAGTTGAAAACAAAGCCCCCAAAAAAATCAACACAATTTCTTGCCCTTGAAAGTTGAATATAAATTCCAAAAGCCTTTACCCTTCAACCTTCAAGCTTCAAGGAGAATGGGCAGCCGTATATCACCTTTATGAGTTCAAAACTTTAAATCTTACAAACGAAAACCTAGCTTTGTTTCTTATTATTAAAAAAAATAATAAAACACCTTGCAAGTGAGGTAAGTTTTCTTTGGAAATTGATTTTTATTATACTTTGGTTCTATTAACACAGCAACATCAATTTTTTGTGTGTAATGTCACTCATCTTCTGTTAAACCACTCTTCTCTATGCTCTGAAAGCTACTTCAGAGAGAAGGGAAAAAAAAGTAGAAATGTCTCCTTTGTAACCAAAACGGGTATTACGTTTTGAAACCTACCTGTCTACACCATATAAAGAACACAGACAAGAACATTACATCCAAAAATGCAAAGAGAAAAACAGTCCCAAGCAATCCATTTTTTGGAAACTAGCAGCCAAAAACACATTGTAAGTTTCCAATAACTTTAATACACCTATAGACAATGTATATCTTTTAGTAATTATCCATTAATAGTGTGAAAGGAGGTTGAGAAATTACTAAAACTCACTTGCTCCATTTGCTCCAACTTGAGATCAGCCTCCTTTGCTGCCTTAACAAGATGGGTTATACGATATTGGAGTTTTGCATTTTCCACAGCAAGCTTTTGCGCCTGCAAGTCACAAGAAAAAATATTTTAGCTCTCTTCGATACTATCCAAATTTGAAGAGAACACGACAGAAATTGGTAGAACCTTTGCTCGTTCTGAAAGCAGCTCTGCATTAGCCGCTTCAAGCTTTGACTGAAGTTCACTTATCAATTTCAAATGGTCCTCATTTTTAGCACCTGAACAAGTATGGACACATAGATAAAAATAGTTAGGATCAAATTTTGTAGCTTGGAAATTTCATCAGTTCAGTAAAGTGCCTTCGGACCTACCCTTATTATTTGTAAGGGCAGCTTCTAGTCTGGACAAGCGTTCCTATTATATAAAAACCAGCTAGTTAGCAAAATTCCAGCGTAAATTGGAAAGGGGAAAAACAAACCTATGTTATTTACATCAGAAACATAAATAATTTTTTACTAAATGAATTGCATCTAAGATATAAAGTGCAAAAAAAAAAAAAAAAAGCCACATGAAATCTTTTTTTTTTATACGATTAATTTTCAAATTGGGTTGAATGGGGAACACATTTGGGATACCTGCAGCAGGTTCCTGACAAGCATGTTTTTTTTAATAGAAAAACTTCCATCCAGTGATCTTTCGACACATGACCATTTTAGGATACATGTCGTGCTAGCTAGTGTCACCTTCAGTGAGAACTAGAGCCAAGCCAAACCCTCTTTTTTTTAAAATGGGTAAGTTATAAACACGTTCACTAATTCTTGCTCTTATGGAAATCAAATTGTTCTTGTGGGCATAAAAATTTATGCCCAAACAATGTGATTTTCAACTTGCAAGCAATTCTAAATGAAAAGAAGATATACTTTTTTGTAGTCTTGTAATGAGGCTTCCAGTAGCCATCAAAAATCCAAGCAATTCATCTCTCACCACATACAACCTCTATGAGAAACAATGTGATAAAAACAAACCCTTTTTTTTTTAATTTCAAAAACAAAAACATAAGAAGAGAGAGCATATATAAAAAATGCCCAAGTTTGAGTCCAACCAATCGCAAGTTTAATTCCAAACTACTCAAACATGCTTTAATCTACATTCATATAAGCCTACACAAAGACATAAATGTTGTAAAATAAAAATAAAAATAAATAAAAAATAAACCCATACCATAAAAATGTAAATAAAGCCCAGAATCATGAAACATATAATCAGAAATAGTGACTTATCACAAACATCTTCAGATATAGAGAAAGAAAAAACCATCGGAATTCATCAAGAAAAGTTTTATTAAAAAAAAAAGAAAAAAAGAAATGAAAATAGAAGAAACCAACCTCAGATTCAGAAGCTCTTTGGTAAAAGGGCTCTAAGGTCTTTTCCAGGTGGCTTCGATTCTCAGATTCGCCCATTTTTCTTATTCTGTTGGGTTTTTTTTTTTTTTTTTTTTTTGGGTGGGGGGTCTTAGTTTTTTCAGAACGGCTTCTTCAACCGTCAACTGCGTTGGCGTTGCGCTCGGGTTTTAGAGGAGAGAAAAGGTGCATTGTGAATTTGTGATTGCCTATTTCTAGCTAGGGCTTCCTGGGCTTGGCAATGGCCCATATGGGTTTTGGCCCTTTGGGTTGTTTTTATGTGATAAAAAAAATAAAAAATAAAAAAACTCTTGCAACGTGAAACAATTAGAGAAAATATTAACACCAAAAACCGGTTTTTTTTTTTTTTTGAGAAACAACACCAAAAACTAGTTGGTTTCTTGATCTGACGATAGAGAGTTATTATTAGAAGTAAACCTCATAGGTTAAAACTATCTAAAAAGAGAAAATATTAAACACTTATCGACCAAAAAAAAAAAAAAAGAAGACAAAAAATAATAATATAAGACTCAATCACACCAAAGCTATAACTTACCAAATCAAGCAAACATTCCTAAGAACCACATTGAATCAAAACGTGAGATCATAGAACAATATTGGATTAGTTTTCAAGCATAAAACTTTATAAAGTTGTAGGAATGGAAGTAAATGTAAGTACTACCATAAAACTGCATAAAACATTCTTACATGTAATTGCATGGTCCATCCCATCTTTTCAATTGCAACATTCAGAGATGAGGGGAAAGAGTCATGTTAACGAGTGCATTGGTTAACAATCCAATTAAAGAAAGTTTTTATAGGAAAAGAAAAAAAACAATTAATATTTTGACAACTTTTTTCATTTCCCATAAAAGTGATGTCAAAACTTTCTTAAAATGAATTCTTAACCAATGTCCTAACGGTACTTATTAACATTTCCCTTTTATTAAAGGACGCAAACTGCAAACTTGGAAGTGTATACCATGGAGTAATAAAGATAACCAGTTTTACTTTGAAAATTGGAAAAACAAATGATAATTATTCAAACATTTTACTTTGAAAAGTGGAAAAATAAAAAATAATAAAAAAAAGAAGAAGAAGAAGAAGAAGGAAAGAAGAAAGATAGTTACCCAAAAAGTAGTGATAAAGATAGAAAAATAAGGATAATTTTTGTATATATCCAATACCCTAAAACGTGGGGTTAAAAAAAGCAAAAACAAAAACGGTGAATGACAACTTCAGTTAAGGAGCTAATGCGTCTACTACAAAATTTGTAAAAAAAAATTAAAAATTAAAAAAAAATAAATTAAGATGTATTTTAACCAGGTAATTCTTAAATTTTGAAAACGAACAGAAAAGTGGTTCTATTTTATAGACAATATTGTACGTGGAAGTTAAAGATGTATTTTTGCCACATTATCCTTCAATTTTGAAAACCAACGTGAGTGTACTAAAAGTGTGGTCCTATTTTGTAGATAGTGTTTTATGTGAGAGATAAAGAAGCATTTTTACCTAGTTTTGCCCTTACTTAAACGTAGACGGTAAAGGTATTTTGGAACTAAAAAAATGTCCAATACAAACAAAGGAAGCCCCTTCAATAGTAGTATAGATAAATGTGGTTTCAATTAAATCATTTAGTTTCACAAATAACAAATTAAACCCGAAAGTATATGAGTGTTATAATTAAACCCCCTATTGTTTCACTAGCCTTATCAAACATGCTTCACGCTTGCAATGAGATTTTTTTTTATTTTTTATTTTTAATTTTTATCTTGAGCTTAGTATCATAATGTTTAAAAGTGAGATAGAGTTTGTATCCTAATTCTTTATTTCACCTCTTGATTTTTTTTTATCTAACTCTCATTTAGAGGTATTGGAATTCAAATAAGAGAAGTCATCTGTCTTAAAAAGGTAAGATAAAACATGTAAACCCAAAAAAAATAAAATAAAAAGTCTCAATGCACTTCGCACATGTGCGATAAGGCTAGTAGATATAAATATATTAGTTTCATATGACATTTTAATGACTCTAAGGTCAAATGACAATTTTTTTTTTCCTAAAAAAAAGGGTCAAATGACAATTTTTGTTGTTTCCAACGTCGAATTGACTTCCTCGTTCTCATCAACCCTTAACTTTCCAATGACCCTTAGATTTGTGGACATTATCAACATTTAGGAGTAAAGACCTCTGTATTGGATGTATCCTTCATTACTTCTATATGTGCTTGTGAGAGTTCATGTGTCTATCTTTGATTCTCATCAAGTGTTTTTTGTATAGGTGTAGCTTGTTCTAGTTTTGTTTGCTGTTAAGAGGGTTTTGTTTATACAATTTTCAGCTTAAGCAACTTGTTGTATATGGATTGTTCTCAATAAATTTTTCTTAAAAAAAATTTTAAGAAACACTACAAAAAACCAGGCTATAGCTGCATTTTTTTTAGCCGTGTTTACAAAAAACACGGCTATAGGTTAAGTTTATAGCCGCATTTGTAAGTGTTTTTAGCCGTGTTTTTTTTTTTTTTTTTTTTTTTTTTTTAAGGATGACCTATTGCCATGTTTACAAAACATGGCTGATGAGGATAAGCGCTAAGTGTTGTTCGTCTTTGCATAGTCACCAAACAAAGAAGAAGTTATATCAGCTTGTCCAAGAAAGAGAACACATAAAAGAACTTGTCCATAGACAACCAAGTCATGCCATGAATAAAACTCTCCATAGACAAGTATATCTATAGACGACATGTACATGGACAAGTAAATTATACTTGGTGACTTTTGTAGAAAATCCTCGAGCAAAATACGACACATTGCATGATATATGGAAGAAATTTCATAAACAACGTCCCATACGACCCATTTTCTTTGTCAACCGCCAGCATTACCCATAATGGTAATGGATCCAAACAAGTAGACCCACGTCTAACTCTTTATAAAAGGAGTAAAATCCATTCACCTAAGGTAAGTTCTAACCATTCACTTTTTTTTTTTCCTTGTGTGTTAAAGAGAAAACTGACTTAACCGTTAGAGGGTCCTTGGCCAGGTCACATCGGTCACATTTGACAGTGCTTTCTTTCTTTTCAGGATACACAGCCATTACCATAGCCTGAAGTATTTCAACCTACTGATTTTCGTGCTTCATCAGTTGGCGCCATCTGTGGGAAAGTAAGAGAGTTTTTATCAACTTTTCTATTTTCATCAGTTGACGCCATCTATGGGAAAGTAAGAGAGTTTCTATTAACTTTTCTGTTTTCCAAGACAAAAAGGGCGCATGGTTAGGACTAGGTCAGTGGCTACTAGTCCAGGACACCAAGAGAGTGGAAACACCTCCAGTCATCCAAAACGCGCACCACCACCACCCATGACCGTCTAGCAACAATAACAGTCCATGGCAGTAGCGATGGCAGAATTGACACAACAAAACCAAGAGTTAACTAGGGAAGTGAATAGGCAACGTCAACAACATGGTGGAGAACGAGGCCAGAACTCATGATGTGAAGGTGTTGAGAACAATGCTGAAGGGGACGAGTCCAAGGGTACTGTCACTTGAAGGGTACCGCATTTGGAGGGAGAGATGGACCAAATGAAAAGAGTTATGGAAGAAATGAAGGATTCCATGAGAAGGGCAAACCATGTGGATGACCTCGTCCACAGAACAAATTCCCCCTTCACTGTGTCCATCACCAGCCATCCCTTGCCTTCCAAGTTCAAAATGCCCACCCTAGATTCATACGATGGGACACGCGACCCTTGTGATCACATTGCCATGTTCAAAACAACCATGCATCTACAAGGTGTTCCAGATGAAATTATGTGCAGAGCTTTTCCTACGATCTTAAAAGGACCAACTAGAGTGTGGTTTGGAAAATTACCGCCAAACACTATAACTTCTTTCCAAGAGTTAAGTAAGTTGTTTGTTAACAACTTTGTAGGTGGACAAAGGTAGAAATGTTCCTCGTCTAATTTATTGAGCATAAAGCAAGAAGAAAACAAGAGTCTACACTCATTTATCAGCCGTTTCAACAGAGAAGCTTTATTAGTGGATGAAATTGACGACAAGATCCTCTTGACAGCTTTCTACAATGGAGTTAGCTCGGACTTGTTCATTCATAAGCTATATGATAGGGAGCCACAGACGATAGCTGAGTTGATACATTTAGCCCAAAGCTTCATGAATGTAGAGGACGCCATTATTGCTCAAAAGAAAAAGAAAGTCAAAGTGGGGGAGAAAAGAGACCAGGACGGCAAGAAAGCAAGGTCGTCCTCATGACGATATTCCAACTACGCTCCTTTGAATATTTCGCTTGATCAGGTGTTGATGCAGATAAATGATGATCCATCTTTGAAGTGGCCAGAAAGAATGAAGGGAGATCTTAGCAAGAGGAATAAAAGCAAGCATTGTTGCTTTCATCGTGACCATGGGCATGATACAGACGAATGTTATGACTTGAAGCAACAGATTGAAGTTCTTATTAAACAAGGAAAATTTGCTTTGACGAGATCATAAGGATGAGAGACAACCAATGAAAGACATAGCGAAGGAACTAGTACGTCCACCGTTTGGAGAAATAAAGATGATTGTAGGGGCATGTCTATAGGAAGCTCATCCAAAGTTAAGAAGATCTATTTACGGGTTGTCCAAAATGTTCAACTATTTGGATGACCACTAAGGATGATTAGAGAAGACGAGCTAGACATTATTTTCACGGACGTGGACGCCAGACAATTGCATTATCCTCATGACGATGCAATTGTCATCACTTTGACGATTGCAAATTATACAACCAGAAGGGTGTTAGTAGACAATAAGAGTTCAACAAACATCCTTTATTATCCAGCCTTTCAACAAGTGAGGATTAACAAGGAGTTACTTCGTCTAGTGAATGTGCCATTGATTGGGTTTGGAGGAATAAAGGTTCTACCATCAGGTACAATCTCCCTACCAATCGTGGTTGGCTCTTACCCACGAAAAATCAATAAGGAAGTAAATTTCCTTGTTGTGGATTGTTCATCTTCATATAATGCCATCATTGGACGACTAACTCTGAATAGTTGGAAAGTTGCAACGTCCACTTACCATTTGTCTGTCAAGTTCCCAACAGAGTATGGCATTGGAGAAGTACAAGGAGATCAGTTAGCTGCTAGAGAGTGCTACTTAGCAATGCTTGCCATGGACGAGTAAATGTAGATGATGAACATTGAAGAAAGGAGAGTGCTAGCTGAACCAATTGGAGTGTTAGAAGATGTGTCGCTAGACGAGTCCAACCTTTGAGAAGTTTACCAAGATTAGGACAAGTATGAACGAAGAGACGAAGCAGGATCTTGTGAAATTCCTTAGACGAAGCACAAACGTTTTCGCTTGGAGCCATGAAGACATGCCTGGGATTGATCCAAGTGTGATCACCCATCGTCTAAACGTATCTTCATCTTACAAACCTATTCGTCAGAAAAAGAAAGTGTTTGCCCTAGAAAGATACAATGCCATCAAAGAAGAAGCTCATAAGTTAATCACCGGGGAATTCATTCGCGAAGTCTACTACCCTAACTAGTTAGCTAATGTAGTGATGGTCAAAAAAGCTAATGGCAAATGGAGGATGTATATAGATTTCACAGATTTAAACAAGACACACCCCAAAGATAGTTATTCTTTTCCACGTATTAATCAATTGGTAGATTCAACAGCTAGGCATCAACTATTAAGTTTATGGACGCGTTCTCAGGGTACAACCAGATTAAGATGGACGAGGCAGACTAGGAGAAGACGTCCTTCATCACAAGCCAAGGTTTGTTTTGAGGTATACGTGGATGATATGCTAGTGAAAAGTGCAGAGGAAACACAACATCTGGATGACCTTCAAGAGACCTTTGATACACTTAGGTGATACAAGATGAAGCTGAACCCAAGTAAATGTGCTTTCAGAGTTGCATCAGGAAAATTCCTTGATTTTATGGTTTCATAAAGAGGCATTAAGGCAAACCCTAATAAGATCCAAGCAATCCTAAACATGGAGCCTCCAAAGAATATTAAAGACGTCCAAAGCCTCATTGGACGAGCGGTAGCCCTTAACAGGTTTGTTTCAAAAGCCATTGACAAATGTTTACCATTTTTCAGAATATTAAGGAAGGCATTCGAGTGGACAGATGAGTGTCAACAAGCCTTTGAAGACTTGAAGACTTATCTCACTTCAACCCCACTACTGAGCCCGTCCAAACAAGGAGAAGAGTTGTATCTCTACTTAGTAGTGTCTCCCATGCAGTAAGTTCAGCTTTGATTAGGGAAGAGGGAAAGATATAGAAACTCGTCTACTACACTAGCAAAGCATTAAAAGGAGCTAAAGGACGATATCCACCAATGGAAAAGTTAGCATTTTCACTAGTGATAGTAGCAAGAAAGCTCAAACCTTATTTTCAAGCCCATGTAATCAACGTCTTGACAGATCACCCGTTGAAGAAAGCTAAGAATAAGTTAAAAGTCGTCGAACAATTAATCCAATGGGCAATGGAACTTAGTAGTGAGTTCGATGTGCGGTATAAGCCAAGAGAAGCAATAAAATCACAATTCCTTGCAGACTTAATTGTTAAATTTACTCCTGCCAACAATCAGCAAGATGGAGACCAGAGGGCAAAGTAGTGGGTCGTCCAGGGAGATTTGCAGTTGGTGATGGTTCAAGTGAATGGGACATGCGAAGCCAGAGAAGAACGAATGAAGAGGTACTTAGAAAAAGTTAAGCAATGTATCAAAGGCTTTACAATAGCCCAATTTCAACAGGTGCCAAGGGAGGAGAATACAGAAGCTAATCTATTAGCCAAGACAGCATCCATGGATGAGACGGTCGATGACCAAGTTAAAGTCCAGTATGTTCCAAGCATAGACGTTATGGAAATGAATCAAATAGATGGAGTTGTCAACTGGACCACCCCAATTGTGTCTTACCTCAAAGACGGAGTACTCCCTGACGACACAAAAGAAGTAAGGAAGCTAAGGATAAGGGCTGCAAAGTTTGTCCTTATGGATGAGGTGTTGTATAAAAGGGGGTTTTCTCAGCCATACTTGAGGTGTTTGACTCCAGATGAGTCCCTTTACTTCTTGAGGGATGTCCATGAAGGAGCCTGTGGAAACTATTCGAGAGCCAGATCACTAGTCCATAAGATGGTCTATGCAGGGTATTACTAGCTGACTATGCAAGTAGATGCCAAAGATTATGTCAAAATGTGTGAGAAGTGTCAACGCTACAGCAACGTCCCTAAATGACCATCAAAATATCTTACCCCAATGGTGGCTACTTGGCCTTTTGCCTAGTGGAGACTTAACATCCTTGGTCCCTTTCCTATGGGGAAGAGATAGATGAAGTTCTTAGTAGTGAGGATTGATTATTTCACCAAATGAGTGGAAACGGAGCCCTTTGCAAAAATCACTCAGCAAAATGTCAAAAGCTTCATTTGAAAGGATATCATTTGTCGTTTCGGAATCCTAAAGATACTCGTCTTAGACAATGGACGATAGTTTGATAACACACCTTTTAGGGAATTCTGTAAGTAGGTAGGAATCAGGAATTATTACTTCTCACTTGCCCACCCACAGGCCAACAGATAAGCTGAAGTTGCAAATCAATCATTGCTGGAAATCATCAAAACTCGTCTTGTGGGGGCAAAAGGGGTATGGCTAGATAAATTACCTAGTGTCCTTTGGGCATGTAGGGCAACAGTAAGGACTCCCACTGGAGAAACTCCCTTTAAGCTAGCATATGGAAGTGATGCAGTAATACCAGCGGAAGTTGGATTAACTAGCTATAGGGTGGCCCATTATAAAGAGGAGGAGAACGAAAAACAACTCTATCTAAGCTTTGATCTCATCGACAAGGTAAGGATGGACGCAGAGCAAGTGGTGGCACGATACAAGAATTTGATGACTAAGTACCATGATGCGTTGGTGAAGCCAAGACACTTCAATATTGGAGATCTTGTCCTAAGAAAGGTATCTTTGGCCACTAAGGACCCTGCCTATGGAAAGTTGGGACCTAACTGGGAAGGACCGTACATATTTATCAATTCCAAAAGGCGAGGATTATACTACTTGGAGGCCCTAGATTGATGGAAGCTGGAACACCCACGGAATATGGAGCATTTGAGGAAGTACTACTAGTGAAGGGAAGGCAACTCATCAGGAAGGTCAGCATGGACAAGATTCAGAAGTTTGTTTATATTATGTTTCAGCATTTATGTTTTAAAACAGTATGTTGTGTTTTTAAGTATTTTAATTCCCTAAAAAGCACTAGCTATTGGAGTGTGCCATGGACGATGTCATGAACTAAGTCCCTTTGTACATAAAGTAATTTAAATTCCCTAAAAAATGACTAAGTATTAGCATGGACGAGATATTTGGAAGATGCTATATACTGTGTCCTTATTATCCATGGACAATGCTACGTACAGATGTTGTATGTCCACGGATGATGTTGTGTATAAAGCAGCTTGAATTTCCTAATCTAAGTGTTTATGATTCTGTAAAATCAACATCCAAATGAAATGACAGACGATTAAAATCTCTCGACGCAGAGAATGTCTCGTCATAAGCTAATAACACTTTATTATTAATTTTCTAATATTTGACACACACACACACACACACTCTCTCTCTCTCTTCCCCCCCCCCCCCCCCCGGTCTCTCTCTGTATAATATAAATTTACACTCACATATCTCATTCTCATCTCACAACTAGTCACAACACAAATCTGAGCAAAATATCAAAAAACAACATCCTGAGACAAAGATTCA
Organism: Quercus parvula; assembly: GCA_030820535.1. NCBI lineage: Eukaryota > Viridiplantae > Streptophyta > Magnoliopsida > Fagales > Fagaceae > Quercus > Quercus parvula. Next base: position 41,597,916 of record JAUAME010000011.1, on the reverse strand, counting down.
GAATCATAAAATCACAACCATAAACCCAAAAAAGAAAAAAACACAATCAGTCAATCACAGCACATTAGTACACTATTCTAGCATACTAGCACAACCTTATCAATTAATAAGCATTGTGAGAGAAAAAAAAAAAAAACACTTCAAGTTTTTAAAGAGAAAGATAAGTACTTGGCAGGTAGAGGGCGGTGTGGTGACCAGCGACGGTGATGTTGGTAGTTGGGTCTAGCCAACTGGCCCTCTGTGTGTCTTGTGTAGACGTTGCATGGGTATTGAGGGGTTTGGGTATTGTTTATATGTATTTCTCTCTAATTTTCCTTTTTTATTATAAAAATTAATGGGTGAATTCTTACTTTATTGGATTGGGTTTTTATTTGTAAAAATATTATTGTTTGAATAAGTCTGATGCCACAACTCGCCCATGTGACGAGTTGTGGTTGGTGGAGGGATGATGGTAAATCCATATAGGGACACTTCTCCACCAACCACAATTTGCCACATGGGCGAGTGTCACAAGTTGTGGCACCGGAACTACTCTTATTGTTTGGGCTAAGTAAAGATTTTTGTTTTGGAGGAGCCGCATGTTTTTTGAAGCAAGGGGGGCCTAACTCTATTTTGCCTTAGGTCTTAAGTATATTATATTAAAAAAAATCTTTAAGGAATATCAAAGGGACCCGGGCCCCATGTAGGTAGGGGCAGAGCCAGGGGGGTCGAGGGGGGGCAGCTGCCCCCCCTGGCCCACCCAAAGAAAAACCCCAATCTAATAAGTATTAGTTTTTAATAAGTATTAGTTTATTGCTAATACTTATTAAAAACCCCAATCTAATTTTTTCTTTTGATAGAAATAGCAATCTAGATCAAAGTAATACATCAATTTAGACTATCTTCCTTATCCTGTGAGGAATTTCATTTAACCAATAGCTTTACTCACTCACACTTAATGATAATTTAGCCAAATAAAACTCCACTCTGTTTCTTTAGTCTTGAAACAGAGCATAACTCTACCTAAATAAACTAATAAGTAACCACAAGTCCACTAGCATGCCTTCCACATAAGTTTTAGTGTTTCCAATATTATATACTCACATGATGTGCATAAAATGCATATATCTTATACAAGTTTTGCCCCCCCCCTCAACTCAAATTCTGGCTCCGCCACTGCATGTAGGTCCATATGTGTGTGTGTGCGTGTGTCTGTGTATATATATATATATATATATATATGAATGGCATTATCCAAAAAACATTAAAAATTTGATATATATATATATTTTTTAATAATATTAATAATAATCACATGGCATTAGCATTATATTTGTCAATTGAGTTTGAGTTGTGTACTATAAAGCTCAAAACAAACAAATAAACCAACCGTTTTTTTTTTTCAACCGTTTTTTTTTTAAACGGCCCGAATCATGAGTCAAATTGTTTTTATTTCAAGTAAAATTTTCCATGTTTAGGATGGGTTATCCGTTATTGGGTCCCAACCCCTTTTTACATGTCTAGTTGTTGGGATTAACTGAATGTTGAGTTTTAATAATAGCAACTGTGGGGATTAGAAAATAAAAATAAGGGAAAATAAAAGAGAAACAATATAAGTCCTAGGCTTGATCACCTAGAAATTGCCAGTCCTAGGCTTCACCCCCCGAGGGTGCTTAGAATAACCACCAAGCTTAGCGAAATATCTCCAGTAAAAAAAAACTATTCAAATTACTCCACTCAAACTATTTTATCTTTCTAATAAGTTTCAAGGATTATATTAAGGCGCAATTACATACCAAAGCATCATCAATCATAATAAAAGCTAAATTCAAAATTCAAAAATAAAATCTGTTATCTTAAAACACACACAACAAATTCTGAAATAATTTTGGTTGTGCTCGTTGCATGACAAGCTGTTATCAATTGCCACCAAAATAATCAAATTCTTGCAAACCACGTATGTAACTCTTGAGCATGCCAAAAGATTATTACTCTGGGAGAGGGTACCTTGTGTTTCCGCTTCCGCTGCATGCAGCAAGTGTTCCACTGCAGGCGGCGGAAACAGAAGATCAATTTTCTTCCTCTAAAACAACTTCCTTGACATCTGCGCGTACTCCAATATCATTAATGTAACGATGGACACAGTATGTGCCAATGCCATAACTTGCCAGCAGCAGCTTGAAAGGATGCTGCCTGCCCACTCTGGCCCACGCTAACAGCAGGAATCACTTGCAAGCCAGTTTTGCAGCATTATGCAAAGTCTTCACTGTTGTTCTTGATAACATCATAGTCACCAAAGCCCTTCCGGAGGAAATCAATGGCACGATGAATAACTTCTTCGGGCGAGTTTGCTAACTTAGATGAAAATGAAACAAGAGTGCAAGTACCTCCATCAGCTTTTGCAAGAAAGACAGTTCGTTCGACACCATGCTCATAGCGGTAGAGATGATCTCCACCTGAAAGAAAACAATCTATACAAGAAGAGATGACTCCATCACTCTTTGATTGATCACTACATATTGGGCATGGATTGTCCAAAGGATGTTGAGGTAATGAGCTCCCAATGACGTGGTCTAACCCAGTTCCTGTACCAATTTCTTGGCCTTCACCCCGAGTAAAGTGGATAACATTTCCCTCGTCCACATATATCCCTGTTGTTACAAAGTAGAATCTAGCTGTTTTTACTTAAAATAACTAAAATTATAATATACATACATCAAGCAAACTAGAAATCAACTCTTGCGGTAAAAACAATTTCCAAGAAAAGAAGATTGCGTTCATTCAATCAAACACAAAGTATAACCCTTTTGTTTTTCAAATTTTCTGCTGGTATAACTAGATAAAGGTAACTAGGCATTGGTTAGGATTTCAGCATTGTAATCAACCCCACCTGGTTTAACTTTACACCTTTTTTGAACAGTTGATTTTATTTAGATTTAATGGTTAATGACAAACAAGCTGCCATATTATCAACCTTCTAATATCAGTAATGTAAATGCATTGAAGTCATTAAATTCTCTCATTCAAGAATAATTAAGTCATTAAATTTTCTTCACCCAACCCGTATTCTTCTTCTACAACATACTCTCTCTCTCTCTCTCCCTAGATCTCTAGACCTCTAGACCTCTCTGAAATCACCTCCATCTCCTGCATTGACCCACACAACTTATTGGAGCTACATGTTAAATTTAGCTTGTTAAATTAATTCAGAATTATAATAAAGTTTTAGTAATCAGTCCAAAACCAATTAAGGCCAAAAATTTTAACTTTTTTACTGGTTAGAGTCTTCTGTCACTTGGCAATGGAGTGAGGGAGATCTGGTCTGAATACCAATTTAGAAAACTAAAAAAAAGACGTTATTTGTTTTTCTTGAGTACCTTGTCAGTACTGAAGAGTCCCTTATAAACTAAACTCGACTTGAGGTTTATTTAGTTTCTCTTAATGTAAGTTTACTTTGACTTTCTTGTATATAGAAACTTATAATCATTTCAACCCATGAACATTGAAGTATATTTATTAGCTTAAAATAATGAACGGACTTTGATTTTTGAGGGAGCATTGTTCCAAAATTTAAAGGGACACGAGCTCATACAAAATTTAATTGGAAAATGCTAACGGATGCCCTTAGAGCAATAGTTAACAATTCATTTAAAGAAAGTTTTTATGGGAAAATAAAAAAAGTAATTAATATTTTGATAGTTTTTTTCATTTTCCATAAAAATGGTGTTAAAACTTTCCTGAAATTGATTGTTAACTATTGTTCTGAAGGCGAAATTATAATATTCACATGGTGGACAAGTGATGTGATCCACCTTTCTACTAAAAAACTTCCACATGTTTAAAATTGTTAGTTAGAAAATTTTTTTAAATAGAAATTAATTACTGACTTAGCAATTTTAAACAAGTGGAAGTTTTTTAGTGGAATGGTGGATAAATAATGTGGTCCACCAAAGGACTCTATAATTTCTCGTCCTAAAGGCACTGGTTAGCATGACCCAATTTAATTTTTGAGGGAATGGTTAACAATTCATTTAAAAAAAGTTTTAATGGGAAAAGAAAAAAAAACAATTAATGTTTTGATAACTTTTTTCATTTCCTATAAAAGTGGTGTCAAAACTTTCTTAAAATGGATTATTAACTATTACCTTAAAGGCACTAGTTAGCATGACCCAATTTAATTTTTGAAGAAATGTTGTTCAACAAGTTAGAACTTAGAAAGTTCATGAGCTCATCTATTCAGATACATAAAAAAAAAAAATAATAATAAATAAATAAAGCATGAACTAGGATTAGAATGTGTTAGAAGGAGACTAGAGGAAAAAGATGACTTTAATGCTCTATTACTTATTTTTAGAAAGTGGATGACATGATAGATTGTGTGTTATTAACCATTAGATCTAAATGAAATCAATGGTTCAAAAAATGTATAACTCTTTTGAAGTTACACTAGGTATAATTTGAACTCCTCTCTCTCTCTCTCTCTCTCTCTCTCTCTCTCTCTCTCTCTCTCTCTCTCTCTCTCTATATATATATATATATATATATATATACACACAAAAAATCATTTCCGAGTGAAAAAAGACATAGGTGATAGGACATATTGAAAGTTTGACAACAAACTTAGTTGTAGCTCAAGTCTACAACTCCACTTAATATATGTTTATTAGATGAAAGTTTTGACAAATCCACCATTAGTTTACTTTTTTTATTATACCCTTTATGTTTGAAAAATTTTCAGAAAAACAAAGATCAATGATTCAATAGTTATGTCATCAATTAAATATTTAAATTTTAAGTTTTTTTAGTCTAAAATTATGCATAAAATATAAGTTTATGGATCAAATAGTAAATAATATCTAATTAACATGAAATTTAACATATGTGAGTATATTACACAAATAGTATAGAATCTATAAATATTGCACCTAATTAGGTTTTTGTTGAAAAATAATATTAATTTATTAAAAATAGTATTGTGGTAATATTATTTGGGAGAATTGTCTTTCTTTAAATTTTGAATTTGAAATCATGTTTCCAAAACAAGATTTGAGCTACCGACCCATAAGTCTCAACAATGTGCTATCTAGGATTGTTTCTAAGGTACTAGCTAATCGACTTAAGAAGATTCTACCCCACATCATTAGCATGTCACAAAGTGCCTTCTTGCCGGACAGGTTAATCACTGACAACGTCCTTGTCGCCTTTGAGACAATGCATTGCATCAATCAACGAAGTAAAGGGAAAGAGGGTCTCATGGCAATCAAGCTTGATATGAGCAAGGCATTTGATCGGATTGAATGGTCTTGCCTTGAAAGGATTATGGAGAAGCTGGGCTTCCATGACCGGTGGATATCCTTAATGATGATGTGCATAAAAAGCGTCTCATTCTCTGTGCTCCTGAATGGGGAACCTAAAGGCCTAATCCATCCGACTAGAGGCATCCGATAAGGGGACCCCATATTACTGTACCTCTTCCTATTATGCGGCAAGGGCCTTTTGGCCATGCTAAAGCGAGAGGAGAGCCTAGGATGCATCAATGGTATCTCAGTGTGCCGAAGAGCCCCACGGATCTCCCACTTACTACTTGCTGACGATAGCCTTATATTCTACAAAGCCAACATGACCGAATGTTCTAACATTTGGACAATACTCCGTGAATACGAAATGGCATCTAGGTAGAAGATGAATAGGGAAAAAACATCCCTATTTTTCAGCAAGAACACAACTATGGAAGTCCAAGATTCCATCAAAAGGTTATTCAAAGCGCAAGTCATTAAGCAACATGAACAATACCTAGGACTACCTTCCCTGGTTAGCAAAGGGAAAAAGAAAGCTTTCAACAAAATTAAAGACCAAGTGGGGAAGAAGATTGCAGGTTGGAAAGGGAAGTTGCTTTCCTGTGCTGGTAGAGAAACGCTTATTAAAGCTATAGCTCAGGCCACACTGACATACTCTATGAGTTGTTTTAAGCTATTGTTATGCAAAGAGCTTGAAGCCATGATAAGCCGGTTTTGGTGGGGGCAAAAAAAGGATGAGAGAAAGCTTCCGTTGATTGCCTAGGATAAACTTTGCAGGCCAATGGCAGATGAGGGAATGGGATTCAAAGACTTAAAGGCCTTCAACTTATCTCTTCTTGCAAAACAAGGGTGGTGGCTTCTGCAGAATCAAAACACACTCTTTCACCAGGTCTTTAAAGCCAAGTATTTTGAGCACTCCACATTCCTCAGGGCTGAGTTGGGTAATCAACCCTCCTTTGCATGGAGAAGCATTATGGCTGCTAAGGAGATAGTGGTAGAGGGTGCACGATGGAACATCGGAAATGGCAGCAAGGTCAGAATATGAGAGGACAAATGGATGCCAATACCCACACACTCCAAGCCCATTAGCCCAAGGAAGAATCTCCACGAAGGAAACCAGGTATCATGCCTAATTGATCAAACCTTGTACACTTGGAAAGAAGAGATAATATGAAATATGTTCCTCCATGAAGCTGAAACTATCCTCAGAATCCCTCTCAGCTCCTTCCCCACTGAAGATAAACTCGTATGGTCAGCCACTACAAATGGCATATTCTCCGTTCATAGTGCATATCGTGTTGCCCAAAGAATTCTGGACAACAAAACCAGGGGACAATTCGGACAGCACAACAATGACAGGCTTATGAAAGTTTATTTGGAGCCTAAAATGCCCATGCAAACTCCGAAATTTCGCCTAGCGGGCTAGCAAAAACATCCTCCCCACCAAGACTCAACTCAGAGAGCGCCATGTTCCAATTGATGTGGATTGTGATATGTGCGATGCAGTGGAAACACCGGGACACACTTTCTGGGGATGCGACCTGGCCAAGAAAGTGTGGACTATCCTTGGCATAAAGCCGCCTAATAGCACCTAGGAACCAAGGGACTTTTGTGACTTACTCTGGATGATTTGATTAGGGAGAGACACCAAAATGCTGATTTGGAAATCCTTGTTGCTGCAGCCTGGGGCATTTGGAACAACAAAAATGATGTCAGACATGGTGGCTCCTCCAAAACGGCAACGGTGATTGTCAATAATGAACGCAGGTACATGGAAGAATTCAGGCAAGCAGCGTCCATCACAGTCACAAGGCGTGAATCCCCCCAGGAAACTTGGATGCCCCCGCCTCAGGGTTGGTATAAGGTAAATGTAGATGGAGCAACATTCAAGGACTCAAGGCAATGTGGACTGGGTGTGGTGGTTCGAAATGATAAAGGCGAGATCATGGGAGCATTGTCAAAAAAGATTCGCTCTCTACTGTTAGAGGCCGAAGCTAAGGCGGCGAAGTGTGGGCTAATTTTTGCATGGGAGCTAGGGCTTAGAGAAGTCATTATTGAAGGGGATTCACAGGTGGTAATTCAAGCTCTCTCTACAGAGCAACCTGCCCCACTATCAATCCAGCAAATCATCTCGGGGACTAAATCATGACTGCCTACTTTCAGATCCTGGAAAGCAAGATTTGCACGAAGGGACTGTAACAAAGCAGCACTTCTGATGGCTAGACAAGCCAAGGATATCGAAGATTGTATTATCTGAGTGGAGGACACTCCCCCTTTTATTGTATCCCAAGTTCACTATGATGAAATTTCTCTGGGTTCTACCGACGTTAAAATAAATATTATTTCTTTCAAAAAAAACCACACCTAATTTAATGGAGCCATATAAACCTTTTTTTTTCTTTTTTTCTTTTTTGTATTGTATTCTTCCTGAAACAGGTCCACAAATGTAACTCCAGTATCAGAAATAGTAGTAAAATTTCCATCAAAATTTGTGGCGAGGACTGTAACCTTACTTGTAATCCATCCGAATATCATTGTCCACACGCACACAAAATAAACGAGAAATATGAGAAAAAAAGATCCTATTATGAAGGAGTAAAGCAAATGCAGGAGTAATTACTAATTACTACATGCTAATAAGCCCCCAAAAAAAAAAAAAAAAAAAAAAAGAATATAGAGAAAGGAAAAGAGGAAGAAATGGAAAGGGCACCGTGGTGAGAGTAGGCATAGGCGACACTCCAGGAGTAGATATGATCTCCAGGTTTTAGATTCTCCCTATCGACCTTGTTCGACACCACTCCCATTGCTTTGATCTTTCTCATTGCTCTGCTACTGCTCTGTTCCGTAACTCTCTATATCAAATTTGTTAGTATGATCAATGAAAATAATAAAGACCACTGACCACTCCCCACTGAAAATGAAAAAGGCAGAGGAAACGGGACAACGCTACTTGCTTGTCCAATGCAATCACTTCCTTCTCCTCTAAGAATCTCCTTTCTTTTATTCCGCCCCCACCCTTTACGTTTTCCTCTTCCTCAATCCTCTTTCCTTTTTTTTCCTTTTTCTTTTTAATTATTTTTTTCAAATACACTTTTTGTTTTTAAAATTTAGTTTTCATCCCTTAAATTTAAAGTAAAATTAAAATTTAATGCTTTCAAGTTTTAAAAAGTTATTAGTTTTGCTTTACTACTTAATGATGTCCAGGATAAAATTATAATACACACACACAAAATAAAAATAAAAATAAAAAGTTCGAATTTGTCAATATTAATAACAATTACTCACAATCACATGGATGTCATCTTTTTCTTAGCAAAAAAAAAGAAAAAGAAAAAAAGAAGATGTTATCGTTTAATTTTATTTTAGGTGAAACTACCTTATTGGCCATTGAAGTTTAACTCTTAGAGTATCTCCAATAGGCTTGGCAAAGTCAAATTTTGGAGAGCAACAGACATTGTTCACGCAAAACAAGCACTCCAACAGACTCGATAAACTTAGTTTTTTTTTTGCTCATGAACAGTAGCCCATCAAGTCTGATGGGCTACTGTTCACTTTTCAAATTCTTATTTTCTATTATAATAATTAGGTGTTGAGTAAAAAAATATTGAAAGATGTGTAGTTGTTAAAAAAAGAATAAATAATAAATGAAGAAATGATATTTAAATGAGATAGAGAATGGGATAGAGAGTCTATTGGAAAGTATATTTGAAAAGTGAATAGGCAAAAGCTAATGTCACTATTCATTAGCCAAACAGTACAAAAATTTGGCTAGTCTGCTAGAGATGCTCTTAAGCATTATTGATCCCTAAAATTTTAAGAGGGTGCAATTGGCCTTTGAAGTTTCAAAAATGAGAGTAATTGTCTTTTTTGTTAACAACCGTTAGCCTCAATGTCTAAGTAGCTAACAGAAGAATAATGTAGCAAGTATTTAGTGACATGGCCTTAATGTTTATATTAAAAAGATTTAAAAATCAAATCTAACATATTAGACCTTTTATGAAACGGCCTTCCAAATCCAAATATGAAATGTGAGTTCTAGTTAGTTTAACAAATAAAATTTTTTATGGTTGTATAAGAGATCTGAGATTCAAATCCGGCCTATACCAAAAACTGATTGGTGTCTTGGTCTGATGATAAAAAACTATCATCAAGAGCGAACGCTATATGTTGAAACTCTCTAAAAAAATTCCAAACCTGAAATTGAAAGGGAGAGGAAACCAAATCCCAAGTCGTCGTCTTCTGCTGCTCGTGACCCATCCCTTGCACAGCCAATGTGCAAGCAACTTGACCACATTTTCTGATATGAGATGATTCAAATGAGACATCTAGTGGTCATTTCATTGTCACCAATTCATTGCACAACCACAAATCAGAAGTCAAGCTAACAACACAAGTTTTTTGTTAATTTATGTGGATATAATATTGTTTTCTTCTGTTGTTTGGTTAGATTATGTAAAAATGTTGGACAAAAGAATTAGTATATATTTATATAATTGCAATTAGATTTTGTTAGGAATGTTATAAGCATATGGATAATACACATGAGATTTAATTAGTTAGTTACAATTCTAAGCATGTTAATCACATTTAACACATGTTAGAATTATTAATACACATGAGAATAATATAACCAATAGGATAAGGCTATGTGGACTAATGAGATTAAAGCTAGTCTCCTATAAATACATGATTATAATTCAACATTGGATCAATAAAGAATAAACCAACTACTTAGTGCACCTCTCTCTCTCTTAATCTCTCTCTTTCTCTATGGAGGTCTAGGTCCCTTTGAAATGGCCTACAACAATTACTATTCCCATTCACCACTCTTACTTTTCCACAATTCATATTCATATTCTAGCAAGTTCTTATCAGATTCAACAAACAAGATTTACTAAACGTCTTTTGTCATATGGTTTGCTTTTGGATCTACTTTATTCCTGTTTTATAATGCCATCCTCCCTTTCTCGCCCAATGGCTGTGCAAAGAATGGGTCGCAAGAGGCAGAGGACAGATTTCATTTCCCTCTCTTTTCTTATTTCAGTTTTAGATTTGGCATCAAAATATGGGGATTTGATTTTAGAAGACCTTGTTTCAAAACGAGTCTAACACGTTAGATTTGATTTTTTTAAAAAAATTAATATCAAAATTGATGACATGTCACTTAAAAATTGTCAAGTCATTGTTCAATTAGTCACAATAGGCATTGAGACTAACACTGTTAACAGAAGGACCACTTGTGCTCATTTTTTAAACTTCAGGAACCAATTGTGTTTGCTTGAAACTTTAGGGACCAATAGTGCTCTAGAAGCAAACTTCAGAGCCTAATAGTATATTTTCATCTTTATTTTATTTTTCCATACCTTTCTAGCATATGGAGATGTTTTAGTCATTTCAGCAATCCATCATGATTAGACTTAGGGAAAATGTACATAGGATTTTCCATGCTTGTCAAATTTTAAGATAATTAAAAATCAATATCTACCTCATTTATAAGAACATTTGCATCAGCTCTTGCAAAAATTCTGTCTATTTTAGCATAAGAATTTAGGAAAAATTACACTTTGCACCCTAAACTATTCGAATGCACACTTTTCACCATAAACTATCACATTTATCACACTTTGCACCCTACCGTTACTTTTACTATTAAGTTAAATAGAAATTAATAGCATATTACTTGCATGTGATATTTGTTTAAGTGACACATTTTTTAAAGACCAAAACACCATTTTTACAAAAAATTAAAAACAAATGCTTATTTATTATTTATTTTTAGTCTTTCTCTCTCTCGCGTGTGTGCAGGAACACAAGCGCTGCAAATTTCAAAACCACCGCCAAAAACGTCTTGACCTTCAGCGGTTGCCTCTGTAACCATGTCGCCACTGCTTAGATTGGCGTCTTCGCTCCCTTCATTGCCTCTCTCTCTCTCTAGATCATCGGTGGTTTTAGGAAATTATGATTTATCTCTCACTCTCTCTGACCCTTCGTGTACGTTGGCTTATTAGTTTTTTATGCGTGTAGGAAATGTGAACAAGATAGTGTTTTTGTTTTTTGGGTTCAAATCTCGGAGACTCTTTTTGATTTGTTGAGTTTGATTTAGTTTTAGTTTTATTTATGGGTTGGGTATTGGGGTTCAATTCAACCACTACTTCTTAGTCCTACTACTGTTCTAGTGCCTAGCTCACTTAACAAGTCGTTGATTTAATGTATGAAAGGAGTTCATGGACACACATCTAAAAGTGGATTTTAAAGACCTGTTGGGCGAGAGAGAGAAAGACTTGGAAAAAAAAAAACATTTGTTTTTAATTGTTAGTAAAAATTGGTGTTTTAGTCTTTAAAGAGTGTATCATCTAAACAAAAATGATGTGCAAGTCTTATGCTATTAATTTCTGTTTAACTTAACAATAAAAGTAATGGTGGGGTGCAAAGTGTGATAAGTGTGATAGTTTATGGTGCAAAGTGTAATTTGGTTTATAGTTTAGGGTGGTAAAGTGTAATTTTTCCAAGAATTTACTTCTTTTATTTTACATATCACTTTTCAAAATACCACGTGTTAGATTATCAATTGTACACTACATTTTATTAAAATATCAAATTTTCTTTATTTTTTTTTAATTGTTTTTCTTTCTTCGCATGCAACAACCATCATTCACTCTCTTCTTTTGTCCTTGAAATACATAAAGAAAAAATAAAAAACTAAATGCAAAATAAATAGTGTCAGTATAAATTTACATGATTACTATAGCAAACTTGTAAATTTACACAATCATGCACTAACTAATGTGGGTCATTTTTAGATAAAACTGGGTAAATTTTACACATTATTCCATTATACACATTGGTGTAAGTGCTCTAAAAAGTTTAAATTTTGAGTTTTTTAAAATTTACACAATCATGCACTAACTAATGTGGGTCATATTTAGATAAAACTAGGTAAATTTTACACATTTTTCTATTATACACCCGTTGGTGTAAGTGCTCTAAAATGTTTAAATTTTGAGTTTTTTATATTTTAAAATTATGTATAAAAAATATGTTTATGGATCAAATAATAAATAACATTTAATTGATAAGAAATTTGACATGGATGTTATGAACGTTGAGAAAATATAATCCAACAATAGGATTTTCAAAATATTAACCCAATAAAAAGTTATTAGGTGGTGTAATATTAGTTAATGTTAAACTAGATGTAACTTGATCCTACCCCAAATAGAAAATTAATTCTTTAAATTATTCTTAAAAAAGATAATGAATTAAACAATTCTAATACTCATTCAAAATCTAATATAAATGTAAACTATAATTTATTTTTTTACACTTAGTTTAGTTAACAATTATGTATTTCATATCATTTTTTTTAGGGAATCAATAGTAGATTTTATTGATTAAATATCACACTGTACAATTGGGAAGAGAAAAGGAGGGCATTCTTCAAACCAAGAATAGGTTTCCCCTTTTTCTTTGGCAACACTAGTAAGAACTAGAGCAGCTCTATTACATTTCAAAGGCACACTAACAAAAGAAAATGAATTAAAAATTTCACAAATTAAATTAATGTCTTCAAGTGTCCATGCAACCTCAAGAGGGCAAACACTATCAGAACCGAGAAGATCCACAAGTTCACCAAATGTACTTTCTAAAATAAAGAAACATTAATAACCAATTCACAATTACTAACAATGAAAGTTAGAAATTATCTAAATACTTAAATTTTAGACATCTTATTTGTTGGTCAAAATAAATTGAGAAAACAAATCAATCTAAAAATATGCAAAGTTGTATAGTTTTACTATATTGATCGCTTTTAAAATATATATAGAATTCAACATTTGTTTCTTTCTATTTTTCTAAGTTCTTAAATGACAAAAGGGGGAGAGGGGGGTAACAAAACTTACACTTTAAAACTGTGATAAAGTCAACAGATGGATGAAAAAAATAGAAACAATAATGGAGGCTTTAGGGTTATAGTACATTACAACGACATTAAGTATTTTTTATTATTATCTATATATATAAAAAGAGCTAATGGCTCTATCTACAGTCATTTTTGGTTTGGTTAAATTTTTGGACACTAGCTACTAAAAAATACTTTAAACTTAAATACATTTTTGGTTTGGTCATTTTTAAGTATTCTTTAAACTTAAAAATATTTTTTACTTATAAAAAAAAAACGCTTCGTTTAGTACTTTCTATAGAAGCTTTAGTTTCGTCAATGGAAAAACACACCACTTCAATGAGCTGGCATATTTCTTCCAATTTTTTTATTAGTACACCAGCTTGGTTTGAGCTATACATTTATGTTTTTGTTTCTCTTTTTTAGTATATATATTATACATGTATTTTGGTTTAGGAATTGTTACTATGATGCAAAAAATTGTCACAATATTTTCACAATTGTTGAAGTATTAGTTCATTATATCTATATATAAAAAGAATGAATGCAAAAAGTTACAGTAGTTTTGCGACAATATTTTTACTTTAATTGTTCAATTTGCATTATTTCACTTGTGTGTTTTTTTTTTGGTGAATGTGGTAAAGGTTCAATAGGTCTACTACATTATTTTTAGTTTGTCCAATTCGCACCATTTCACAATATAATAAAATATTAACACAATAAATTAGCACAATATTTTTACAATTGTTGAGATGATAATTCCTTACAGGTAAAAATAAAATAATAAAATATCATACTGAAACCAAGCACAACTAAAAAAAAAGATATTGTAAAAATGTTAAGACATTTTATTGTCGTTATAATATTTACAAAACTGTTGAGGTGTCAATTATTTACAAGTAAAAAATATATATATAATAAAATTGTAAAGGTATTATGAAAATGTTGTGCCATTTTATTATGTTTTTAGAAATTTTTTGTTGATTTAGTCAACTTTGTTAAGACAAAATTCATTGTTTCACATACAGATTTCTTGGGTTGACTTTTTGAATTTTTTTATGCACCATTTTAAGTAAAAACACATATTTTTACACACAAAAACAAAAACTTAGGATAAAAACATTTTTCATCCTCTATGTTTGGGGTAGTTTACAATTTCTCCTTAAACTTTAAAATCAAGCAATTTTTCCCTTAATATTTTGAAAAATAGCAAATATGTCATATTATTATTCTCTCAGTTGGATCCTAGTGAAAGTTTATGATTCTTAAAATATTTTATTGTGTAATGTCTAAAATAGTCTTACTAAATTTTAACATCCCAAAAATTTTCTTTACGTATTTTAAGTTTGTAAATTCCTTTATGAGATATTAAATTATTATTGTTAATATGCTTTCCAAAGCTAAATACCAAAAAAAAAAGGGGGGGGGGGGGGGGGGGTGGGGTTGGGGGGGCAAAAATGTCTTCTAAATATTAGGGCAAATTTATGAATTAATTCCACCGTATCTTGTTTGCAACTACCAATATTTAACTTACATGCAAATATTAGAAATATGTGGTTAAATGATTAAATTTATTATATTCTAATAATTTAAATTTTTTGAACAATTGTTAATTTAATAGCAAGATCAAAGGTTAACAACTGAAATTAGCTACTCATAAATTATGAGAATTGGGATTAAATTTAATCTTTCCTTTTGAACCATATTGATCAAACTTCAAAGCTGTGTCATACTAAATTTTTATTTCTTAAGGAGAAAGAAAAGAAATTAAGAAGCACCCTTGCAAGAACACTATCGTCTTATTGTATTTTATTGTTTACTGGACACGGCGAATGGGCAAGTCCGTAGCGGTGGCTAGATGTATATTAGTCTTATCATCTTCGTTGAAACCGCGTGCAGATCCCTTATGGACGTAAATATTCCAACGCAATTTCTTCCAAGGATCAAATGGTTTATGTGATTAAGAAAATTAGAAACATGGCTTCCAACTTCCAAGCTCCAACTTATATTAAAAAAGGTAATAAAAGACAAAAAAAATTATGGGATGGTAAGAAGAGAGCTAGGAAGTAGAGGACTGTGTTGCGTCTGGCATTTGTTATGCCTTTTGCATTTTTGGCCTTATAATACAAGGTACAAAGATAAGTAATATTTCCTTCAAAACAAATTAATTAAAATAAAGCACAATCTTAAACCTATCATTAGGTTGAAATATATTAGCCTTTGATCTGGCCACACTACAAAAAATAATAATAAATAAGTAAATAAGAAGAAAAAAAGAAAGGGTTTTGACTAGCGTCTTAAATGATAGATAGACCATGATACCATATTAGTATTTTTTTTTTTTTTGGGTAACATTTAATTGATTTTATTTTTTTAAAATGGTTCTTGCATTATGGTAATAATATATAGTTTGCTTAGTGACACTGTACTATCCGTCAAAAAAGAAAAATTAAAAAAAAAAAAAAAAAGGTTTTTATGCTAGAATATATAGTATAAAATAAAAAATTTGATGCCTTGAGTGTTTTGAAAAATGAGTATGTAAAGTAGAAAAAATAGGTTTTTATACTAGAATATATAGAATTTTTTACATAAGCTATTGCGAATGCTCTAAATATATACATAAAATTTGTCATTTAAGACTTCTCAACAAAGAAACTTGGTCTACGCATCCTGGTCACCTCATAGAAAAATGCAGGCATGCATCATCGATCAAATTGTATATGGGAACGTAGAGCTAGTGCTGTTTCACAGTAATTTCCATGGTAATGCGGTGAAAGTTCCTGGGCTCTCCTCTATTTCACAGTAATTTCCATGGTAATGCGGCAAAAGTTCCTGGGCTCTCTCTGTAACCAATGTGTATAAATAACTGTGTTAACTTAAGACTGACGACATTCTTCATCAGTTTTTGTGTAGTCTCTACATTCAGAAAAGAATGAAGGTTCTAAATGTGATTGTTATAATCATAGTGGTGCCGGTGCTTTTTCTTACAATCATACCGGCACATGAGGCTAGGACAATTTCTCATGGACAAAACCAAAACCAAAACATGATGAACAATTGCAAGGACAAGTTGATTGGGGCAATACAGCAAGGTCAAGCCCCTCCATATGTGCCCAATCCGAGTTCAATGATGAGACAAAAGGCCTTATTTGGGCATAGACATCACACTATTGATGTCTCTCCTTTGCTACGCCGATTGCTAGGCAAGGGTGCTGTCACTCCATCTAGGCCTAATCCACCCACCCATATTCCTCCTAAAACAAGTCACAATACTGCTCCTCCTTTTCTAGGGTCAATGGAGAAGAGTCCTTCGTCTTCCTCTATGCCCAAGGGGAGTACCTCCATCCCTTAGGTTAAAGCAAATAACTCAAATTAAAAGGGAAGGGTTGGAAAAGCTTAGCTACATTGTTTTTTTGGCCATGTTGGTTGCACATAGTGTGTATATCACACTTTTCTTTATAACTAAAATTATGACTTGAATTCACATTTTCAAATTGGAAATTGTGGTTTCAAATCATGATTTCAGTTATAAAATACGGTGTGTATCTACACACTCTATATATATATATATATGTTTATGTGCAATAATTTTTTTATTTGTTTATTGAATTTTTAATGTAATTATTCCTTTAGATGTATCATGTATGTAACTCCCATCTTGTACTACATTATTAATCATTTTTAATGTGGTTATTCCTTTCATGACAAATGTTGATACTCGTAGGGGCCCATAAATGGTAGTAAATACTAAATATCCCCAAGCGTGCAATATCTCTACGAAAGAGGAAATTACGTGTTTATCAAAAATAAAAATAAATACATAAAGTTAATTATGTGATTAATAATTCAAGATGATGCTACCAACATATGTGGGGGAAAAAAAGAGAAAAGTAAAAAGAAAAGCGGAAGAAGGCTGCTTAGATATTTTTTCTGTTTTAATATTAAAGGGGCTTGTGTTTGGTCTAATACTTCTATGTATTATATTTAACACTTGTTGTTGTTTGGTCTAGTCTTATTTTTGTTTGAGTTAACTTTGTTGTTATTTGGGTTAATTTTTATTATTGTTATTTTAGCCCTTTTTTTTGTTTGTTTGAGGGGTTAAGAATAATATATTAGGGGACATAATTATTTTAGTAGAAATGCTATTACCACAACATTTTCACATGTCACAACTTACACCAAATTCTATGCGACAAGTTATTATTGGTGGATACAAAATTGATGTTAGTATTAGGCCAAAATTAGAATCTCCAACAGCTTACCACATAAGATTTTTTTTTTTTTGGGTGAAATTATTGTAAATATTTATAAATGTAGTAGCATTTCTCTTATTTTGTGGATAAAAAATTATTGTGATTCTCAAGCCAGTGTGTTCAACATTTTTTTTATGATGGTCACAATAGGATAGTTTAGTATATAATTTTTTTACAAGTTTATACACACGCATACATATTTTTTTTGTAAGTCAGGGTGGTCACATGGAGCCACCACTAGTAAGTAAAGTTATTTTTGAACATCCAAAAAGTGGACAACAAAGTGTGGTATCCTCTTAATAGTGCTACAAATAATAATGCCAATACCAATACCACTAACAATAACAATACAAATACCAACAACAAGAATTTTAATTAAAATAAACTTGTTTCTATTTTTTAATTTAATTTTTCTTCTTAAAGAGCCCATTTATACTAAAACTTGGTGAGAATAAACATAATAAGTTCTTGGGTTGATTACACATTTTCCCCTTAATTATTATTCATTTCACTTCAATCTCCTTCCTAAAATTTAAAATTGAGCAATGTCCCCCTTAGTTAATAGGTGATTGGCATATGCCCCAAAACTAATAAATTCTTTTAAATTTAAACATTTTAGAGAAAATTCTTTTTATTTTAAATTGTAAAATTGGCCTCCTACTTAAAAGTATCTCATTTCCCATGTGCAACCAATGGATGCATAGATTTTCAATGGTCACCTCAAACAATAGCCACACATTCATTATTGAATCCACCTTTTAATTTTGTTTGTTGAGTAGCTATTTGAATCGATAAATTTAAAAATTCAATATATATAAGAGTATTGAATTCCCCATACATACTTTCCATCACTCTTTCATATTTTCCGTTTATCAGTATCGATGGTCTTATCTTCTCTGTGTCATTTTTTCACAAAATAAATGGCCCATAGGTGATTGATGCTGTTGAATTTTACTTTGTACATCCTAAATTGGCAAGATGACAAATTTCGGTTTTAATTTTATTTCAATTGATTTGTTAGTTTTTAACATGTAAAAGTAATATTAGTGTGTTATTTGTGGATTTTTTTTTCTTCAACATATTGTTTGATGATATTTTTTCTTTGAATAATAATAATAACAACAACAACAACAATAATTACTGTAACAAAAACAACATATAAAATAACAACAATATTTGAAACATAAGTATATGTTTTTGTTTATTATATTTTCTTATTAGAAAAAGAAAAAAAAAAAAAAAAAAAAAAAAAAACCATTCTAATTGAACTTAGTGAAAATAAAAATAAAAATTTGCAAAAATACAAAGTACTCCATTTTAGTTTTCTTAATTTTCATTAATTTCAGCTATATGTTCTTAATTTATATAAATAAATAAAAGGTAAAGACTTTGGTTACATAGCTACATTCACCTGGGCCTCCCCAGGTTTTTCTGGCATATGCAAACCTGATATTAGTAGCTTAATTGATAGACCATATTAGTAGGTTTTGTTTTTGTAAAAATTAATTGATTTTTTATCAAGAAAATGGACCTTTCATGGTAATATATAATTCAAATAATGATACTGTTTTATTCATCAGAGTAAAAGCAAAAGTAAATGATCTGTGCATTATTATATATGGTACTTGAAAAAAAATTCATTAATTTTCTTTCATACCTTGTTATCATAAAAAAAAAATGATGAAAGTAGTAATCTTACGGTTCCATGGTTATATCTGTTGCACAAATTCATATATATACAAATTCATAAGGTTATGGGGTGAGAGAAGCTTCAGAGTACATTAGTGGAGATTTCATTGATGTGAGATTTTATATTTATTTAATTACATATTAGGGGAGGAGTAATGCTAGAGCCACAAATAATTTTACAAACCCTTTACAAATTGCTGACGTGGAATAGTTAATATCAACTTAAAAAAAAAAAGATATACATATCAAATATTAGAACTAAAATTTCATTACAATTCTTATTAAAAAAATAAAATAAATCAACTATCTCCCTTTCTTCCTTCCCCTCACCCTCTTGTCATTTTATGCAGCTCTGGTGACTTGCTCGTTCAGTTGTTTGTAAAATTGTTTATGGCCTAGCATTACTCTTTTTGAAAATTTCATTTGAATATGCTTGTTAAGAAGCCAAAGTTTGGTAACTTTAGTCACAAATTATCATAAAAAGCTCTTGTCCCTTTTAAAAATATCCATTTCATCATTTAGATTAAATAATTACAAATTAAAAATATATTTATATTATATTATTTAATATTTTAAATAATGTAAAATATACCATATTTAGACTCTTAAATTAAAGAAATAAAATGTTATTGGTAAAATGAAGAGCAACCTTACCATGTAATTTTGATCGAATTCTATTACCAGTAAGATACTATAACAATCTTCCCACCATCTTTGCACCTTTGTACGGACGGCATTATGTCGGTACCGTTGATGGTACATAATAAACATAATAAAAATGCTTTTGGTTTTTTAGAGAAGTCAGGGGGCAAGTGCCCCTCTCGCCCCCCTGGCTCCGCCAATGATATTACATTCTTTGCTTTATAATTAAGTGCTGTGAATCCTAATGATAATATTTCGAGAACAATGGATGAAAGTAATGATTAAAACAATTCTGAATCAAATAATTCCTATTAGAATAATATTAAAACAAAAAGAAGCGTGATTAGAAAACAGTAAAAGTTGGAAGAATGTACGTATATATATATTTTTAATTTATTATAACCTTTAAAATATTATACAAAGAAGATTTTCTAAGAATAATTATAAATATATCTTAAACATTTTAACAAAGCAATTCAATAAGATTAGGATTAAAATATGCTTTATGTTGAGAATAGTTATGTTATAATTTTGTGATATAATTTTATTCTTTTTAAACATAAAATAATTTATTCATAATAGACATGTAAATATTAATAAAATTAAGGTTAACCACACTTTTCTAAAAGAAAATTTTCTAGCCCCACCGGAGTGCAAGGGCTCGCAAGGGTGCTATCGTAGCTTAAGCAGTCAGTTATTTAAGGTTGGTCAATGCCTCAATAGTGTCGAGCCTAGCTTGTCGCTGGTTAGGCCCCTGTTGATTGAGTTTAGGATGTGGAGTTCTATGTCAAATGGCAACTACAATGTGAGTTGCTATTTTTGGGGTGGGTTAATTGGGAAAAGATGAGGTGGTTTGTGGTAACTTGCGGTGGTAGCTGGGGCTGTTGGTTAAGGGATTGTCATGAGTCTAGCCATATGGGTCAAGTTTGATATGGGTTTCAGCGCATGGGGTTTATAGGGCCTAATGGGTTACAGGTTTGGTATGGGCTTGGTTAATTCGTGTAAATTGGGTTAGATAGGGTGATTGTGGGTTATGAGTTTGTAATAAGGAGGCAGAGAGGTTGCTTTGGTGAGTTGTTGGCAGACGTGGCAAAACGGTGGGTCAGATTCGGGTAAGGTCAATATGTATTTTTTCAAAAAAGAAAATTTAAATGTGTTTGCCATGTGGTAAGTCATACAACAAATTATTTGATAAAGAAAAAAAAAAAACATACAAGAAATTACAAATGCCTAATTAGATAGCTAATTTGACAAAGAAAGAAAAATATATAAGAAATTTACAATCTTGAAAACAAAAATATATAAGAAATTTACAATCTTGAAAACAAAGTGAGAAATTTATAATCTGCTTCACTCTTCACACTTAGCGATGCTTTTCATACAAGTCTATAATTTCAAATATATGTTTTCAACTTTACTGCAACTAGATTATCTTGGCATGTATTTTATTATTTAATATCTAAAAATTTTTACTTATTACCTTATTCAAGTGAGAATAATGCCCCAATCATTCTTCTTTCAATTCGTTTGTCAATTGAATTTGAGTTGTGCACTATAAAACTCAAAACAAAAAAGTAAATCGACCATGTATTAATTTTTTTTTTAAACGAGTTGGATCACAAGTCAACTCATTTTTATTTCAAATTAAAAAGAGACCATGTTTAAATTGGGTTATCTGTTGTTGGATCCCAACCTGTTTTTCCATATCTAGTTGTTGGGATTAATTGAATGTTGAGTTCGAGTAATAGCAATTTTAGAAAATAAGAATAAGAGAAAATAAAAGAGAAACAACATAAGCCCTAGGCTTGACCACCTAAAATTGGCCAATCTTAGACTTCACCTCCTGAGGGTGCTTTGAAGTTTGAATCACCACCAATAGCTTATTAGCAAAACGTCCCTAGTTTAAAAAAAAAATAATAATAATAATAATAATAATAATAATAATAATAATAATTTCAAATTGCACCACTTAAACCATTTCATCCTTCTAACAAAAGCTAAATTCAAAATTCAAAAATAAAATCCGACATCTTAAATTGGGGGCGTTTTTCTTTTATTCGGATGAAAAATGAATAAAAAATGCTAAATTTTAGAAAATAAAAAGATGAATATGAAGGAAAAAAAATCCTAAATTTTAGGAGCTCTCTTTTTAAATTCAAAATGAAATTTGTTATTTGACATTTATGACCTTATTTCTAAGAGAAGTTGTCATTCATTAATGAGGGTGTTTTTGAATCACATAAAAGTTTAGTTCAAAGAGGAGAATCATTTTATATATATTATAATATACATATATGGGTCCGGTTAATGGGTACTCTTAGGACATTTGCTAATGAATCCTTTTAAGAAAGTTTGATACTACTTTTATGAGAAAAAAATAAATATACCATCAAAAAAATTTTTCTTTTTCCAAAAAAAAAAATCTAAAATTATTTCCTAAATCAATCCCACATGTGTTAACTTTTTCATATATATAAGGAAGTAATGACCAAGCCTTTGACCAAGCTATTCCACTTTTTGCAATGAGATATCTCAGAAACTCAATGGGTCGATAATGTGGTGAATTGAATTTGATAGCTTCAAGTTTAAGTCACGCCCAAGACCATAAGCCTACCACCACGATTGATGATACCTTTGTAATGGTTACATAGTAAAATTTTGCTATATTGTATTTGTTAGACATAAATGCACTTTCAGTACCTATATTTTGACTTTATTTCTATTTTGGTCAATTCTTTTTTTAATTTTAACGCATGCAGTCCCTAAAATAAATAAATAAAAACGTTATCATTTTGGCCCTTACTATCATTTTACTTACAGAAAATAGCCTATGTGACAAACAAAGTGCACAGTTGATGCATAGAACGCATACGTGGCTATTAAAATAATAATAAAATTTGTTATTTGACATTTAAACAATGCCACATCAGCATTTTAAGTATTAAAAAAAGTCACGTCATAATTTTTTCTTTTCATTAATTATTTTAAAAAAATAAAATTTTAGTTATTATTTAATTTTTTAAATAATTATTTTAAAAAATTAAAATAAAATTTTCTTTTCTTTTCTTTTCATTATTTTGTTGGAAGAACATATTTGTTTATGTTCTTCGTGTTTTTCCCATGACTGTTCATGTTCATGTTATTCATATTTTTAGTAAATTAATCCTTATTTTCTTTTCTTTTCTTTGTCTTTCTAGAACTTTCGTTATAACTGAACATATCAAAATCAAAACTCAGATCAAACAATAATCAACATACATCAACCCAAACCCATAAATTAACATAAACCAACCAAAATTCAAAACCCAGAATCAACATACACCAACCAAATCGAACCTAGAAATAGATTTGCATACCCATAAATTTGAACCCAACATACACCAACTAAAATCAAAAGATCTGCATCCTCTATGTTCACAAAATCAACACCAATCTCCGAGTTGGAAACTCATTGATCCATTGAAACACAAAATCATATCCAACTTGGAAACTCACCAATCTCCACTATTCTCCAAATCCCACCATTCTCGAACTAGACCTTCAGAATCACAACCCATAAACCTACAAATTTGCCACAAAATCACAACACCAATCCACCACAAACCTAGATTAACAAAAATCACAACCCACAAACCCACCATCGGAATACACCACCATCTATCTCCATCTCCACCACCGAATTGAGAGATAGAGAGATGAAAGCAAGAGACCCACTCATTTGAGAGAGAGAGAAAGAGAGAGAGAGAGAGAGAGGCTTCCAAGTTTAGAAAGGATGAGCTTGAGCCATTTTGGTCTGTGTTTGAGCGAATTCGAGAGATAGAGAAAGTAGGTCGGTCAGAGAGAAAAGAAAGAACCACCACTGGTTGTGGTGGTAGTGGAAGGGATAAGCAAATGAGGCCGACAATGGAATTAGAGAGAGATCTAGGAGTTTTGGAAGAGAGAGAGAGAGACAGAGAGGAAGGTTTGAGGAAAGGTAGGGGAACTGCTTTGATAAGAAGTGTTAGGGTTGAAGTTTTTCTTCTGAGTGTGTGAGTAGGGGTGTCAATTCGGGTTAGCGTGTCGGATTCGTGTCGTGTCGAGATAGGGGTATTCGACTAAATGACTCAACCCTAACCCAACCCATTTAATAATCGTGTCATGATCCTTCAACCCTAACCCGACCTATTAATTAAGCGGGTTGACCTGACCCAACCCATTTGACACGTTTAATAAACGAGTCGTGTTGGGTTGACACGAATGTAACACAACCCATTTCAATCTGTATAATATTAAATATAACATCCATCTAGAAATAATTTTTTTTACATCCCAAAAAGCAGTGCTTACACTTTAAGTCTTCAACCCACATTCAAAATAATATAGTTCAACAAAAATATAACATTCATCTAGAAAATAATTTCTTTACACTCCAAAAGAAGTGCATACACTTCAACCCAAATTCAAAATAACAAATTTTAACAAAAATAAAATAACATAGTTTAATGAAAATATAATATACTTGGAACTCGCCAATTGCTAAGTATCAATATTGAAAGAATTTGAGCAAACAGTAGACTAATCCTAACTATGACCATGATTATCATCCATAGATTCTTTGTTGATGTCCAAATTCATAACATCTGCCACAAGCTCATCCAATTTCATTTATGCAAATTCTATGCCAAAAAAAAGTATTAGTAGTTCTAGGGTCTGTAAAGTTTCAATTTCCAATTATATCCCTTGTAAATTTTTGTAATTACTCACTTTTCTTTTTAAATTTAAAATATATGTTGGATATAAAAGGTATTTGACAAATCTAAAATAAAATAAATATTTATTTGTTATACGAGTTAAACGGGTTGTGATAAGTGGGTCATTTCAGGTTGACACAAATAAATTGACGTGTCAAACGTGTCTATTGCGGGTTACGCGGGTTGACCCGCTTATGACACGTTTCTTATCGTGTTGCTTTCGGGTCGACCCGTTTATGACCCAAACCCATTAAGGCCCAACCCTAACCCGGAAAAACCCGTGTCGGGTTCGTGTCGTGTTCGCGGGTTGGGTCGAACATTGACACCCCTATGTGTGAGTGGGAGAATTTTTTGTGCTTGTGAATGAGAATTTGCTGGATTTGGTTGCCACGAAATACTTAATAAATTTTTTTTAAACTACTATTGATCTAAGTTTCAATGTGTTTGGCTATATAAAAATTACAAGAAAGACAAAGAAAAAACAAGAATATAAGGATTATTTTGCTAGGAATATAAGTCATGTTTTAGGAAAGAACATGACCATGTTCTTCTGAAAAAATTAATGAAAGGAATAAAAAAATAATTTAATTATCTTTTTTTTTTTAAAGAAATTCATAAGTTTTTAATTTTTTTTTCTAATGTGTGTGTGTTTTTTTTTTATTGATTTAAATGCTGACATGGACTTTTTAAATATTAATTAAAATTTTTATTATTATTTTAATGACAACTTCAATATTTAGTGTGTCAAAAGTGCACTCCATTTACTATGTAAATAATTTCCGTTAATGAGATGACAATACGAACCTCTCATATTTTTTTTTTTTTTTTTTTTTCATTTTGGCGACTGAAATCATTTTTTATACAATTAATTTTCAAATTGGGTTGAATGGGAACACATTTGGGACACCTGCAGAAGGTTCCTGACAAGCAAGTTTTTTTAAGGGAAAAACGTCCATCCAGTGATCTCCCGCACTGGACAGGATATTGGGCCCACACATGACCATTTTAGGATACATGTCGTGCTAGCTAGTGTCACCTCCAGTGAGAACTAGAGCCAAGCCAAATCCTTTTTTTTTTTTTTTTTTTTTTTTAGTGGGTAAGTTATAAACACGTTCACTGGTTCTTGCTCTTATGGAAATCAAATTGTTCTTGTGGGCATAAAAATTTATACCATCAAAAATTTAAATGAAAAGAAGATACTTTTTTGTAGTCTTGTAATGAGGCTTCCAGTAGCCATCAAAAATCCATGCAATGTGATAAAAACAAACCCTTTTTTTTTAATTTCAAAAACAAAAACATAAGAAAAGAGAGCATATATAAAATGCCCAAGTTTGAGTCCAACCAATCGCAAGTTTAATTCCAAACTATTCAAACATGCTTTAATCTACATTCATATAAGCCTACACAAAGACATAAAGGTTGTAAAATTAAAAAAAATAAAAAATAAAAAATAAAAAACCCATACCATAAAAAAGTAAATAAAGCCCAGAATCATGAAACATATAATCAGAAATAATGACTTATCACAAATATCTTCAGATATAGAGAAAGAAAAAAACCATTGGAATTCATCAAGAAATGTTAAAAAAAAGAAAAAAAAAAAAAGAAATGAAAATAGAAGAAACCAACCTCAGATTCAGAAGCTCTTTGGTAAAAGGGCTCCAAGGTCTTTTCCAGGTGGCTACGATTCTCAGATTCCCCCGCTTTTCTTATTCTGTTGGCTTTTTTTTTTTTTTTTTCTTGGTGGGGGAGGATTTACAGAACGGCTTCTTCAACCGTCAACTGCATTGGCTTGGTGCTCGGGTTTTAGGAGAGAGAAAAGGAGTGTTGTGATCACCTTTTTCTAGCTAGGGCTTCCTGGGCTTGGCAGTGGCCCATATGGGTTTTGGCCCTTTGGGCTGTTTTATGTTAAAATTTTAAAATTAAAAAAAAAAAAAAAAAAAATCTCTTGCAAAATGAAACAATAGGAGGAAATAACGCCAAAAATTAACTAGTGTCAGGAACAGACCCTATAGATTAAAATTATCTCAAGAAAAAAAATATATATATATATATATTAAACACTTATCGACCAAATAAAATAAAATAAAGACAAAAAATAATAATATAAGACCGAAAGTCTATTTGAGATCTACTTATTTTACTGAAAATGATAACTTTTTGCTGAAAGTACTGTAGATAAAAGTAAATGTTAGCTGAAATAGTACAGTAAGATCCATAAATAATACCAAAAAAAATAATACCAAAAAATGCAATGAGACTCATAAATAGTAGCAAAAATAAGCTGAATAGTAAAATAAACTAACTTTTTAAGTTAGAGCCAAACACACACCCAATCACACCAAAGTTATAACTTACCAAATCAAGCAAACATTTCCTAAGAACCACATTGAATCAAAACGTGAGATCATAGGACAATATTGTTTTCAAGCATAAAACTTTATAAAGTTGTAGGAATGGATGTAAATGTAAGTACTACCATAAAACTGCATAAAACATTCTTACAGGTAATCATATGATCCATCCCATCTTTTCAATTGCAGCATTCAGAGACGAAGGGAAAGATGGACTATTTTATTAAAGGAGGCAAACTGCAAACTTGGAGTAATAAAGATAACCAGTTTTACTTTGAAAACTAGAAAAATAAATGATAATTATTCAAACATTTTACTTTGAAAACTAGGAAAAAAATAAAAAATAAATAAAAAAGAAGGAAAGAAAGACAATTATCCAAAAAGTAGTGATAAACATAGGAAAATAAGGATAATATTTGTTTTAATTTTTGTATATATCCAATACCATAAAACGTGGGGTTAATAAAAAAAACAAAACAAAACAAAAACAAAAAGGGTGAATGACAACTTCAGTTAAGGAGTTAATGGGTCTACTACAAAATTTGTAAAAAAATTAAAAATTAAAAATTAAAAAGAAATTAAGATGTATTTTTACCAAGTTTTCTTTAAATTTTGAAAACCAACAAAAAAAATGGTTCTATTTTGTAGACAATATTGTAAGTGGAAGTTAAAGATGTATTTTTGCCACGTTATTTTTCAGTTTTGAAAACCAACTTGAATGTACTAAAAGTGTGGTCTTGTTTTGTAGATAGTATTTTACATGGGAGTTAAAGGAGAAATTATAATTTCTCGAGTTGAGAAATTATACAGTCATCCGGTGGACCACGTCACTTGTCTACTATTCCACTAAAAGACACCCACTTGTTTAAAATTACTAAGTCAGTAATTAGTTTCTTTTAAAAAAAAAATTCTATCTCGGCAAATTAAAACCGGTGGAAGTCTTTTAGTGGAATAGTGGACCACGTCACTTGTCTACCATTAGGACCTTATAATTTCTTAAGTTAAAGAAGCATTTTTACCAAGTTTTGTCCCTACTTAAACGTAGGTTGTAAGGGTATTTTGGAACTAAAAAAATATCCAGTACTTAAATAGTAATATAGATAAATGTGGTTTCAATTAAATCATATAGTTTCACAAATAATAAATTAAACCCGAAAGTATATGAGTGTTATAATTAAACCTTCTGTTGTTTCACTAGCTTTATCACACGCGCTTCATGCTTGAAATGAGACCTTTTTTAAAAAAAAATTATCTTGAACTTAATATCATAATATTTAAAAGCGAGATAGAGATTGTGTCCTAATTCTTTATTTCCGCTCTTGATTTTTTTATCTAACTCTCATGTAAAGGTATTAAAATTCAAATAAGAGAAGTTATCTGTCTAAAAAATGTAAGATAAAACGTTTAAACCCAAAAAATAAAAAATAAGAAGTCTCATAGCACATTTCAATGACTAATGTCAAATGACTTTTTTCTCCTTAAAAAAAAAGGGTCAAATGACAATTTCTGTTGTTTCCAACGTCGAATTGACTTCCTCGTTCTTATCAGCATTTAGGAGTTAAGACCTCTGTATTGGATGTATCCTTCATTCCTTCTGTATGTGCCTGTGAGAGTTCATAAGTCTATCTTTTATTCTCATCAAGTGTTTTTTGTATAGGTGTAGCTTGTTCTAGTTTTGTTTGCTGTTAAGAGGGTGTTGTTTCTACGATTTTCAGCTTAAGCTACTTGTTGTATATGGGTTGTTCTTAATAAATTTTTCTTTAAAAAAAAATTAAAAATAGGTCTATCTTTCTTTTGTTCTCCATGCATTCTTTGATGATGATTGGACAAAAGATTTTACTTATCGAAAGTCAACCACTAAGTATTGTTTTCTTTTTAGTTCTTTGATCTTTTGGCAAAGCAAAAAACAAATCGTTGTGGCTCACTCCAGCACTTAAATGAAATATCGTGCTCTTATTAATATCACATATGAATTCCTTTGGATTCGATATCTTCTCAAGGATTTAGGTGTATCTATATTCACTGCCACTTCACTTTATTATGACAATCGGAGTGCCATTCAGATTACTCACAATGATGTCTTCCATGAATAAATTAAACACATTGAGATTGATTGTCATTTTATCCGTTATCATTTTGTCTATAGTGCTTTCAAGCTACTCTCAAGTTCCTTTCAAGATTAACTTGCAGATATCTTCACTAAGTCACTACCTAAGGGTCAACTTTGTGTTTTGGTTGACAAACCCTAATTTGGTCTCACACCCACCTTGAGTTTGAGGGGGCTGTTAACGTGTAGGCCCACTTTACTTATCTAGCATAGTATACATACTTATATTGCACACTACTACTTCTTATATAAAGACAATCTTGTAAATTTTATTACTTGTGAAATACAATACAATTATTCAGTATTTCTAAGGATTAGAAAACATTTTTGCTATGCAATAAATAGTACTCAATTTTTTGGGGCAAGTGTATGTGTATCACTACAGGAAATTGTTGTGCATCCTACGCGATAAAGTGCAACACTATGCAAAATTGTAAGACTATATCCTTTGAAATTAGGGATGGCAATGGGGCAGGGTGGGGCCAAAGGATGGGATCTTCGTCCCCGCCCCGCATGGTTTTATCTTGCCCCATCTCCGCTCCGCTCCACATGATGAGGAAAACTTTCTCATCTCATCCTTGCCCCTTGGGGCCCCACGAAGCCCTGCCCCACCCCGTAAAACTCTACTTTTTGTTAATTTGCCCTACAATTAGTACAATTTTTTTAATGAAACCTATTTCATTAATAAAAATATACTTAAAATTACAACTAAATTTATCCTATCAAATCAAATCAATTTTTAGAAAAAATAGTATAATATATCCAAGCGTTTAACAAGACAATCATAACAAAAAAAAAAACTCATAGTATAACACATAACAAAATAAAGGCAGAGAACCACATTGGGTAGAATAAAATAAACTAATATTAATATGTTATTTAAATAGTAGGGTTTTAGAATATAAAAAATTTACAATTATTACCCTTAGTAACGGGGTGAGGTGGGGTGGGTTTAAAAAGTCTAAACCCATCCCCACCCCATCACCTTTGCGGGGCGGGGAAAACCTGCGCTAGGCAAAGCGGGGGAGGGGCGAGGCAAAATTGCCATCCCTATTTGAAATGATTAGAATCTGTGAAGCCCAGGGCAGTGAGAAAATTGAAATTGAGGTCTTTTACATATTTAAATATGATTTTTAAAAATTAAATATTATTTAAATTCTATTATCTTGTTTTAGATGCAAAATTACTACTAGTTAACATGAACCATGTAGATTTTTTTTAGAAAATCCATTGACAAAAAATTTGACAAAACTTTTCACCTCTGTTGATGTGGCAGATTAATAGTGCTAAATAAAAAAAGTGATGTTAGTGGTGAACTTAGATAAAAACTAGTAAAAGTTTATTAACTCAACTAGTGAAAAATGTTGTGAATTTTTTTTTTTTTTTATAAAATTGCTACATTCATAATATTTTTATAACAAATCCTAAGTGTTAATTTATTACTAGTTCTAATTTGAATTCATCACTGAAATTAATTTTTTGTCATCAATAATACCCTATAACAACCTAAAACTTATGACGTAATATTTTTTTTTCTTGTTTTTCATTTGATAAAAAAATATTATTTTATTTATTGGCTAATATTTGGACTTAATTAATACTACTATAATATTATAAAATTTATAAAAATAAAAAATAAAAATAAAAACCTATTGGTTAAAATTTGGGGACTTTTTTTCTACTTGGTGCATTAGGCAGCCGCATCAGTTGCTTCACATATAGAGCCGGCATTGGTGAAGCCATTCCATTCTATTTAGTGTTTTCATTGCTCAACTATATCCTTCTGGAAGCTGAAGATAACCAATTAGTTATATATAATTTATTGAATCAATACACAATCTATTACAATAACCAATATGTTTTGTTCATCATGCATTAATACGGCAAGTGCTTCTTTAAATTATGTTATAACTTTCTTTCGCTATGGGAAAAGTAATCAAGGCTGTCGGCTGTCCAAGAAGTGAAGGCTTGTAGAAAGCATGAGTTTGTGCAATCTCAATGCGTTCTCGAGGATCATTCAAGGTTTCATCCCTCAGTGCCTTCAGAATTGCTTGTGATGATTGTTCCCTGAAAATCCAACATAAAAGACAAAGGATTTAAATTCCAGATTAACCAATCCATGCTTATACATGTGAGTCAGAATAACACAAGGGTCATGTTTTATTGAAGTGTTTGGTTCACAATAAAAGTGAACAAAACAAACAAGACCCCTGGTTGTTAATTTGTCATTGCTCATGCATGGTTTATTTTTAACTTCTAAGTGCCATTTGTCACAAGAACTCAGGCTCCACAATAAGTAAATAACAAGTGCACTAAAGGTTGAGATCACAAATGAGATTAATAAGTTGCAGAAACTTTACCTTCTGATCAGTATCTTATAGAGTGTCTTTAAGATGGGGCAAAGCTCTACAGGAGCTACTGGCTTGTTCTCTTCAGGATGCGGTACATTTAGGCTAGACTGACTCAAAAGTTCATAGAAAGCCCCTACTGCAGAAACACCCTGGAAAATAATAGGGCAGATTTAGCACTATCATGATGTAAGATGCAAGTCAGACAAAAAAAGGAATGTTACTAATCTAAAAAGGAAAAAGTTGTTCTTTTCCCAGTCAAAGTCCAGACTCTTAGTCCAACCGATGTGGCCAGGGGCCTCACGAACTCTGGTGATGTCTTACAGAAAACTCATATTCATCTAACATGGTGCATTTAGTTCACTAGTGTGAAAGCGTCTCAGTTATAATAATAAGACATGTCTGTAATTTGCCATTTGCATCTAATTCCAAGATTTATGTTTTTTACAGAGCCTATGGTCTCCAATCATAGCATGTTTTCTTTCAATTTGCCTAAAATGAATGATGATATAGATAAATGCTACAAAAGACTAGTTGTTGATTTCATTTGTGGATGCATAGAGTGGGACAATATCAGCATTGCAGCTATTAGTAACAGAACACAAAATGAAATTTAAATGTGTCACATTTATGAGAGAGAAGCAAGATCCCTCAAATCAAGCTAAGAATGTTATTCAAGAATAAAGCAATATTTGGCAGAACCATACAAAATTGAACAGAACCTTGTTCTGCAAATAACGTTATGAGAAATGTTATATTAATGGTGCCTTCAAAAGAAACTTAAGGCATGTCAATCCCATGGCCAGCAAAATCTGCCATTCAATATACTTGATGATTATGTCAAGTGCACTGCACATTCAAAAAGTTTTAAAAGGCCTAGACCTGTTCAAGAGTTGAAAGAGAAGTATGTAGTGGTTGGATGTGGAGGATCTACATTGACATTTTTTTTTTTTTTTTTTGTTCTTATAAGATGAAACTTACATAAAATTTTAAAAGCAACTGCTTCTCCTTTGGGTTGCTTCCAAACTCACTGTAAAGTACTGACACATACTACCATAGTCTATAATTGCAGAATTTGATGAGAATGCATCTTACATGGATTCCAAAGGAAATATTAAATCAAACTCAGTACCTGAATCATTCCTTTGCCACTGATGCTATCACCCATATCTAGGCTTAGTTCACCCTTGGCTAACATTTGGCCATACCATGCATTACGACCTTTTAACAAGGTTACATAAGTGTCAGCCAGCAAAGGCCCTGCAAGCTTCTCAGGTTCCTCAGCCAACAAATGGGTAATAAATATCATCTCTGATGTACAATGTGCAAAATATACTGATTTACTGGTAGCACTTTCATTGGTAAGGGCTGCTACCATTCCTGAGAAGACCACAATGGGAAAGGGACCATGTAAACTCAGGTCATAGACCATGTACATTAATAAATAAAACGTGCATTTGCAATCAACATATATTATTCCAGGTGTTGCAACATTTTACTCTGAACTGAAATAATTAGGGGATTGGACTCGGCAAGAGTTACCTAGCAGAGTTTGAGGCTTGTTAATTCATATACATGCATGCATATATACATACATATCTCTATTCTATTACATATATTATACGTCAAAAATCTGTACAACACAGTCGCCAATTTGACAATGGATCAATAGAATTAAGAAAACTATTAAGATATAACCTGAATGTGCCATGAGTAAACACTGTATCAAAAGACCATGCTTTTAATTTAATTTTATTAAAAGTTAGCTTGTAATAGCGAGAAAGAAACACATTGGTAGAGGTTTATCAATGAAACTGTCTACATCAGCACTCATCTCCAGCTAAAGTGTTTAAAGGGTGAATTTCATTTCATAATAACTGTGACCATCATTGTCACGCCAAAAAGGGTGTTAATACATAATACTGCATCCTTGTACAATGTCTCAATTGACAATATCAGACTTTTTTTCTCATTGTTTTTTTTCCTGTTTATTTTTCACTGAATTTCATTTCCAGGAATATAAGGAAAGCTTATGCTGCAGTCTTCTTTCCTTTTCTAATGCTTTTTCAGCAAAGTGATCTTTCAATAATAGGATGTCACTTCTATAAATGCCAAACAAGAAACTAGGAAAAGGAATAATACAATTACCCAAGGGATCATATAAAAAGCAGTGTCAAAATTGGCATAGAAGATCAAGTTTACCCACACAATGACTGAAACTTACCAGCGCCAATGGCATAGACATTCTTCAGACCACCCATGACTTCATGTGTGACAAGGTCACTATTGTCCCAGACAATAAAATGAGGTTGCCTTAAAAATTTTGCAAGGGGTTTCCTCCACTTCTCAGCTCCACAAATTCGAGCATTAGCATATTCCTTGTTGTAAATTTCTGATGCAATATTTGGTCCACCAAGATAAAGTATGTTCTCCATAGACATTCCAGCTACCAGGAATATATACTAAAGGTTAGAGAATAGGGAAAATATTTTCTGCATAACTAGGTAAATTAAAAAAAAAAAAAAAAAAAAAAAAAAGATAACCATTCAAGTTAAGGGAAAAAATCAAAAACAAAAAAAAAAACAATATTCAAATTGCATATATTGTGCTCCTGAAACACAAGCAATGAAATTATTTAATCACATTGATGTAGATGAGGGAAGTACATTTCCTATAACTTTCAAGCAGATCCTCATAATCCTAGAGATAAGGCTGATCAATAGTATAATGCATCAACATACATAAGCAACATAAATTAAGTTCCTACCCAAAGTAAGACATCCTGATTCCCCTCCCAAAGCTCCAATCACTACTACACAATGATTCTACTAAGTAAGAAAGCTCTTAACAAATTCAAGCATAAATGGTAGTACTTAACGTATTGCTTGGTTTCATGAGATTAAGTGTTTGTTTTAGTCATACAAATTCATAAGGTCTTGCACTTTAAAATTTTATTTTCAACATTCACCACTGCATATAAGATATAACCTATTTTTTGCTTTCATAAGAATAATTTGTTTGTATCAGTCATACAAATTCCTAAGGTTATACACTTCCAAAAGTTCTTTTTTTAACACTTACCACTGCATATAAAATATAAGCAAAAGAATGAAAATTTTATCTTTCTTACTTAAAAAATCTATTCACCTTTACCTATAATATGCAAAAAAAGGTGATAGGTGCTACCACCAGCTGACTTGCAAAGCAAAAGAAGATAATTCTTACTTGCTCGGTTAATCATTTGCGTGGGAGTTATTATGTGGGGAACAGGATCTAGTGCAGCCTCTATACCCTTTGACAAGGATATGATGATTGGGACTGTGAGTCTCTCCTTCCAATAATGACTGATCTCTTCAAAAACCTCCCGAGTTTCAGTGGATGGCAAGCCATTCACCACAATATCGGCATCCCAAATAGCCTCCTGCAAATTAGTCACAACCTTCAAAGGACAAAGTGGGGTATCAATCATGTTCAAGCAAAACCCATCTTTCAAAATCTCATCAGCATAGAGAGTCCGATCACCTAGTCTTGCCTCGACATACTTCAAATACGCGCAGCGCCTGATCAACCTCCTCAATACATCCTCCCTCGAATTGATCACTTCAAAGAGATGTTCAGCTGTGGCTCTATCAACAGCTCTTCCTGGCCTTCTCCATATTCTGATTTGGACCTTCTCTCTATATTGGCCATAGCTGTCTTGTAGTAAAGCTGCAAAAACACTGCCCCAAGCACCTGCTCCAACACCAACAATCCTTAATGGATCACTAGCAGCCTTGCCAAGAAGGCACCGAAGCTCATCAAGCTTCTCTTCCAAACCATTAAAGTTTTGAATAGACCCATTGGAGTATAAATTATGACCCATTCTCTCAATGCTTCCCACCATGTTCTTCCCAGTAATGTCAACACAAAGAAGATCAATAAATCAATACAAACAAAGCAAAAATCTTTAATTGTATCAATTAGGTGTCCTCTTTTCTGGGTTCTCTTCTATTTCCACCTCTGAGTTTCACATTCAATTTTATAACTTCCTCAACTACACAAGACTTGTAAGAGCAAACAAGCTCAAATTTTTATATAGGTCTTGCACTCCAAATCCCACACTATTCAATTCGCCACTTAAAATGACAAACCCCACTTTACAAGTTGCATGCATTCAAAAGAATCAAATCTTATTGGTAGACCCTTTTACCAAAACTGAAACTAATCTTCCGCGTTTCCACTAAGATTTTCGGTCTT
Source organism: Quercus parvula (assembly GCA_030820535.1). Classification (NCBI taxonomy): domain Eukaryota; kingdom Viridiplantae; phylum Streptophyta; class Magnoliopsida; order Fagales; family Fagaceae; genus Quercus; species Quercus parvula. The sequence continues at coordinate 41,562,381 of JAUAME010000011.1, read as the reverse complement.
ACCTATCAAGAAAATGGATCTCATGCCACATATATATATATATGTACCAGCTTATTTATTTTCTGAGAGCTCCTAAGTAATACATTCTAGAAGAATAGTCCAAAAAATATTCTAATACAGCTTTGTTATCTCCGTCTGATTGAGTTTGTTCATCTACCAAAGCTACAAATTAATAAAAACAAAAAAACAAAAACTTCAAAGTCAAAGAAAGCCAACCTCTTGTCGGTAAGCACAAAGGCTTTGGCTTCAATTTTGAGAGCGGCGATTCAGCTTGAATTTCCTAGCTATCAGTAGCCAAGACCCACCACAAACTTTGAACACTTATTCAATTCTCAGAGCCGGAAATGTCGGAGGGAAACCATAGAAGAAAAAAAAAAAAAACAGAAAATAACAAAAGGCTCTTTAAGTTTAAAGAGAGAGAGTGACTAGCATGAAAAGTAAGTGCGTTTGTTGTGGGGTTGTGGAGATGAAGAAGTAACAAGGAAACGATGATGAGCCATAATCAGCAGCTAGCTTATAGCTGTACGTCCTGTTCACATTTTTGCATTGAATGGAAGGGTATGGTTGGAGTTTGAGTTTGGTGTCTTTGCATTAAATAGGTTTTGGATGTTTCCAACCTCCCCAACGGTCATTAATTATATTTTGAGCTTTGTCATGACTAATTCCCATTACAGTTGTCTACCAGCAATATTCTCTCAGCTAGTTAAGCCTATAACAATTAACCAGAACAGTTTAAAGTAGTAGATGTCATAAATTAAAATTTTTTATTTAAAAAAGTACTATTTAATTTTTGAAATGAGGAATCTTATAAACACAACAAAATGTCATAATATTCTTAAATTAATATGCCATTATAATCTCCAATTTATCCCCATTTTTTGTTTGGCGAAAAGAAACTCTTCTTCTGTTTTTGTACATGTATAGTTTAATAGTTATAATGGAGAGGAATAAAGAGATGTTAATGAGTTGAACTTGATGGCGTTAAAAGTCAATTAAGCTAGCTATAAGTTACTATTTAAGATTTATCGATTAATTAAATTATTGAATGATCTATAATTCATATTAGAAAAAATGCATAATCTTAGGAGTTTTGAATAATTCTTGGTGTTTCATTATTGTGTGAGTACTGTTATTAACATAATCCCATGCATCTGGTCACCCCCAACTCCCCAATTTACTTTTGGAGTAATATCTCTTTATTTGCCAAATTGTCTCCTCATATAATGTAAGGTCTATTTCATAAATATATGTTACCCCTGCATATATGTTATGTACAACTGTTTACAACTGTTTATAATGTTAAATTAAGAATAAAATCTTTCATCAAAGAAAAAAAGAATAAAATCTTTTTTTTCTCAAAAAAAGAAAAAGAAAATCTTTTTCATTTTTTACCTTAAACAAAAAAAAATCATTTCTTTTATAATTGTAGCGAGGTCGTCATAGGCCATAGCCATGTGTGATCGTAATAAAAAGACATCCAATATTTCCTTCTTCTTTTTTATCTATTACTTATGAAGCATCCATGACTATGGTCAAATGGCCACGATTATCCACTAGTTTGCAGATGATCTTACTGAATAGATACTATTTAATTAAACAATATAAAATACTGTACTTAAAATTGTTGTAGTTTGTTTCAAAAAAAAAATGTTGTAGTTTGATTGAGTAAACTTTTGATATGCAACAAATGAAACCCATCATTTTTATTTTTGAGAATGACAATGTTTAGAGTTTTTTGACTATTTAACTATTTCATCAAGTTTTTTTTTTTTTTTTTGTGGGGGGGGATAGAAATCAAGTATTTTATGTATGTATAATCCTCCATTCCACTCACACTCACACCGAAAATTATAGAGTAAACTCATAATTTTTATTAAATATTTGTGATTAGAAAAAAGAAATGAAAACCCATTACGAGCATAGTTTTTTTTTTTTTTGGGTAGAAAGAGAGGATTTTTTTTTTTTTTTAGAAACCATTATGAACACAATTAAATAGTGACACTGAGTCACGCAACTATTGTTTAACCAGAAAATAAATAAATAAATAAATACGTGCTATGATAGCAAAGCATCACGTGGCAATTTAGCCAAAAAAAAAAAAAGCTTCACGTGGCATGTCTCGCTTTCTTCTTTCTTTATTTAATATTTTTCTTTTCGTACACGACTCTATACATTAAATGCATTCAAAACAATTTTTTTTTACTAGCAAAAATAAAAATAAAAATAAAACAAAAAGGAACTATTCTTTTCCTATGGCCAGAGGTATGACCTCATTTTTTTATTCTCTGGATTAATAAAATAATAATAATATCATTTAATAAAAGAAAAGAGGAAATGGAAAATCTAAAAAGTGACGACTAGTTAAATTATAGGGTTTATCTTATTTTCAGTATTTTTTTAAAATAATTTTTCTTTTATTTTAATAAAATATTGCTATATCACTCGCTAATTAAATAAAAAGTGAGATTGAAACTCACTGTCATTTGTTATTATATATTTAAAACAGAATGACATGTCCAGTTAAAAATATACCAGATGTAAGCCAAATCTTAAATTATAAGGCTCTTAACAATCTTCTTTTTACCATCGCGAATCCTTTGTGCAATGGTCACTCCTAAGGATGAAGGTACATACAGTCTTGGGGGCCCCCAACACTTTTGAAATCCTCTTATAGTGCTTGTATAAAAATAAATTGGCCCCCTACAAATTATAATGATTGGCTCCTCCGAAAATTTTCACAAAACCTTCTTGTTGTCAATGGAAGAAAATTGGTTTAGCATAGTTGGATAGGCCACCTAATACATGAGTCTAGACTACTCTTAATTCAATTTAAATTATAATAAAAGAGAAAGTAACCAAGTGGCCCACCTACTTGCAAAACATGCCAAGAACCTGAAGTTTCCGAACTATTAAATAGAAGATAGTCTTTGGTTTTAGAGTTCCAATTAGTTATTGTAAGGACCAGAACTGACTTGGCTCCTGAGCGGGAATGGATTCAGGCCCACGTAGCCCAAACAATGAATTTATAGAGTGCAGGAAAGAAAGCTAGTCTGATCTTGGGCCGAAATCTTGGGTTTTAGTGTAAAAGAGATCAAATATACGAGCGAGATATGCAGCAATAAATTTCCTTCGGACGTGTCCTAAAGATCTGATTTTTCTCTTTCTGTTTTTCTCTCCACCTATTTTCCATCCTCCTTTCCTTCTGTCTTTCCTCGCCTTATATATCATAGCTTTTCTGCCTTTTTCTTCTCACCTTCTCTTGAATCTTCCATACTTAGCTGGAAAGCTGCTCCTTCACTGTTCAGGTATCACCTCCACATTAATGCGGCCAGAACGTTAGCTGGGGGACATTTAATGCGGAGGTGACAGCACCACTAGATATTTGCCATTTTCTACCATTACTTTTTGTTGGATATTTTCCCCTTTGTGCCGTTATAAGATTGTCCTGGGCACTGTTCTGAGTGATCAACAAGTTAATCAGGCACCTCGGACAAAAGTGCCGAGGTGACCACCATCCTCGGACACAGTCCCCATTCTTGCTAACATGCTGCATCTCTTCTCGGATGGTAATTTTATCCGCTCCTCGGCTGGTCGTCCTCGGATGTTCGTATCTCTCCATACAAGATATTGGGCCGGGCCTTTCCCTTTACACTGTTGGAACCCAGGGCAAAATTGGCCCACACAATAGCCCCTCAAAATCTTGCTTTTCGGCTTCTCGGGAGAAAAGAAGGATTTTGACTCTCTCTTCGGATCTCCCTTATGATCTGATTCTATTGAGTCAAATCATAGCTGCGTGCGTTTTTCTTTTCGCGACCCGTTCCTGACTCTTCAGTGTCCAGGGAGCGCCTTCATTTAATTTTGGCAACCCCCCTGTCCCCCACGTTCAACGGTGAGATGCCAATCCGACGGTGGTTGGACCTTTTGGGAATTTGGGCGGGCGAACTCCCGCTTTTAATTTTTGCGTAACTATAAATAACCTTTCAAATCGCTTTCTTGTCACTTTTGAACGATTGCGTTATTCTAGAACCTGAGACTTTATTTCTTTCTCTTGTTCCTTCGTGCGTATACAAACACATAAATCCTGTCCGAGGACCATTTCTCAAACCTGTAAGTCCTCCTAAACTCTCTTTAACTTTTATTCCTTTTTATTGTAGAATCCCTTCTCTAGGGCCTCCTAAAAAAAAAAAATGGGTAGATTTAAGGAGTTAGTAGATACTGAGGAGGGAATGAGAAACTTTAGGATTAAGTACAACATTCCCCCCCATGTGGGCGTTAGATACGCGGCCCAGGGCGAATGGTACGACGAAAGAAAGACGAACGAAGTTGTCATTCCTATGATCGCTTTCATAGAAGGAGGGATGACCATTCCCATGGGCACCCTCACTAGGAACTATCTTAGGTATTTTAGGCTATCTCCCACCCAATGTGCACCGAATATGTTCAGGGTACTAGGGAGCATAGAGGCCTTGAACGAAAGAATGAATCTAAATCTGACCCATCATGACATAAACTGGGTTTACAACCTTCAGCACTTAAAAAATCAGGGGTATTACCTGAAATCCAGGCAGGCCGAGGTTAGGCTGATTCAGTGTCTTCCTCAATCCAATAAAGGATTAAAAGAAGATTTCTTAATCTTCTCTGGGCAGTGGCATGACGGCTTACCATGCCCAGTTAAAGAGGGTGAGCCAGGTGGGGGTCCGAATTATTTAATCTATATGCTTAACTGTTTGGATTCTAGTTTTTCCACTATCGTCGGCTTATATTAAAGTGACTCTTATCGCTTTTACTAAAAACGCAGATCCACGTGCGACTTCGCCATCGTTGCGCTTAGTCAACAAGGCTAGCTTGGACAAAGTTCTCCGAGCAGAAATCTACGTCAATCCTTCAGACGGTCAACTGAGGGCGGCCCATCTCATCCTCGGCTACACTCCTATTTCTCGGGCGTTCCAAGCTCCTTCGTGCGTGATAAAGGCAAAGGACCCTCGGCTTCGCCGGATCAGCGTCGCCTACGAAGGGTTTCTAGTCCCACAAGGCGTTCCTCTTCCAGCAGATACCAAGCATACTGAGGTACTGCCTGTCGCCAGCCTCGCCGGAGTCAGTTCGCCTTTGCCCCACGTTCCTCAAATAAAAGAGGAGGAAGAGGTCGAAAGAGACGAGGAGGGCTTTGTAGACGTATCCTCGGTCGCCGACGACTACGAGGTTTTTAATTTGCTCACCCCCTCACCTACCGCCTCGGAAGATATGGGCATCCAGAGGAAACCCCAACGGAGTCTCCAGGAGTTGTTGGAGGGCCAACCTGGGAGGGAGGAGGTTGGAAGGTCAGCCCAACAGAAACTTCCTCCCCCTCCCCCTAAATCTCCCTTACCTGCCCCTCAGCCAGCTCCTCCTTCCAGGGCCGAGCAGCCTGAACCTAAGAGGAGGAGGGAGCCCAAAGGCAAGGAGGTTGTGGATACCGGGAGGGCTCCACCCTCTCATGATGAGGACGCCCACAGGCCGACGAAGCAACTGAAGCTTGGCCCTGCCCCCAGCCGAGGACCTGAACTGGGGGAGATTCAACGAAACGAGCCCCGGGCATGGCTTCCAGCCCCCATGCTTGGGGGCGAGCCCCTGACCGAAGACGCGTCGATCAGGGATTACAACGGGGGCATTGGCTGCCATGTAGCCTCGGCCTTGGAAGAGACCCTCTTGCTCCCCAAGGACATGGTGGAGCTACGAGGGTTGAGGAGGAACGAGGTCTTCCTTCAAGCCAAAAGGTGCTTAGGGATGGTATGTACCACTACTTCGTCACCAATAGTGTTATTACTATATTTATTTATTATTATTATTTTTTTATTTATTTATTTTTTTTTTTTTTTTTTTTTTTTTTTTTTTACTAGTGCTATCTATTATTTATTTTATTTGTATTTTAAATTTTCCTTTCTTTTTGGCAAACAGGCTGTCCAGAGCACCTTCAGGATGGAAGAAATTTACCACTCCGTTGCTCAGCAGCTGGAGGAGGAAAGAAGGAGAAGGATAGCTGCGGTGCAGACAATGGCCGTTGCCGAGAAGAGCAACACTGATCTCAAGGAGAGGATAAAGACTGAGGAGCAGTCAAGAAAAAGTGCTGAGGCCGCCTTGAAGGGGGCTGAGACTCAGGCTGAAAGCCAGAGGCAGCTGGTGGTGGAAGTCAAAGGACAGTTGGTCACTGCCAAAGAGCAAATTGCAACTCTAAGGCAACAACTGGACGAGGCTAACCAGCTTAAAGCCTTGGCCGAAAAAGCGAGGGCACAAGCGGAGGAGGATAAGCTGAAGGCCGAAAAGGAAAGGGACGAGGCTGAGCAGCACGGGTATGATGTCGGCGTGGCAGAGACTGAAGACACTCTTCGTGCCGAAGTCCCTGCGGTCTGCCGCGCCTACTGCGCTCAAACGTGGGAAGAGGCTCTCAACCAGGCTGGGGTTGAGGCCTCATCAGGGTTGAGGAAGCCTGAAAGCATCATCTTCCCCTCAGCCCTGCGAATTCCCAAGATGGCTGAGACAGCCCCCTCTGTGCCCCAGCCTACCTCCGAGGTCCCCCCTCAGCCCCTCCCTCCTGCTGTCCAGCTTGGTGAGGAGAAGGAGTCAGAAATCCAAAAGGGACCCCCTCCAGGCGAAGTGACTGAAGCTCCTCAGCCAGAGGCAGCTTCTCAAGATTTTGAGAAGCAGTTGGCCTTAGTCACCTTACCTGCTCAGGAGTCTCTTAAGGACAAAGAGAAAGAGACCAACTCCGAGGCAGCTGACCAGACATCCAAGCCAAAACTCCAGATCAAATTAAAGCCTTAGTTTCGTTTTCCTTTTTCTTTTTATCAATGTAATCATTTCAATTTCATTTTCTTCTTTTTTTTTTTTTTTTTTTTTTTTTTTTTTTTTTTTTTTTTTTTTTTTTATTTCGGTAGTGATTGTAATTCCTTCTGCTATGCTAAAAGGCCAATTTTGATGATATATGGAATTCTTTTCTTTACTTCAAGTAGTGTCAGTCAGCCTCATTGCTTTAATTAACTGTATTATACTTATTTTGCTCAGTTCTTTGCTTTCTTTCATAACGTAATCCATTACTGAGGAACCAACATACCTTAATGAGGAATAAAAAAGGAACTAATAAATTATGACGTTGATCTTTCAAGAAAATGTATCACCCTTGTATTTAGTTCTATAATTAGTCTGAAGATTTTCAAGCAATATTACTTCACTTAGGCCACAAGTAGATTGTGGGCATATTAAGCTATACTTATACTTATTTGATAACCACAAAGTCAATCATGGCCCATAAGGTAGGTTAATACCTAACTCAGGAGACAATAATTTACACTCAAGATTATATTTTAAAGAATTTACCATGGCATACAATTTGTGGAATATATTCCTTAACACTGCACGGGCAATTATGGTCTCCAGGTTTATGGTATACGGATCTAAAGAAGATGACTTGTTGTTTATTTTAGGGGATGCTCTGTAACATCTGTTTCTACCAAGTCTTTAACAGATGTCATAATACGTTAATATGTACTAAGTCTGCAGTCCGAGGACCTGTCATGACTTAGTTTCAATTCAAAATTTCAACAGATGCCGTAGCGATTAATATCTCAAAAGATGCCATGGTATATTAATTTTCACTAAGTATGTGGTCCGAGGACCTGACATGACTTAGTTTCTGTTTAATATCTCAAAAGATGTCATAGTATATTAATTTTCACTAAGTATGTGGTCCGAGGACCTGACATGACTTAGTTTCTGTTTAATATCTCAAAAGATGTCATAGTATATTAATTTTCACTAAGTATGTGGTCCGAGGACCTGACATGACTTAGTTTCTGTTTAATATCTCAAAAGATGTCATAGTATATTAATTTTCACTAAGTATGTGGTCCGAGGACCTGACATGACTTAGTTTCTGTTTAATATCTCAAAAGATGTCATAGTATATTAATTTTCACTAAGTATGTGGTCCGAGGACCTGACATGACTTAGTTTCTGTTTAATATCTCAAAAGATGTCATAGTATATTAATTTTCACTAAGTATGTGGTCCGAGGACCTGACATGACTTAGTTTCTGTTTAATATCTCAAAAGATGTCATAGTATATTAATTTTCACTAAGTATGTGGTCCGAGGACTTGACATGACTTAGTTTCTGTTTAATATCTCAAAAGATGTCATAGTATATTAATTTTCACTAAGTATGTGGTCCGAGGACCTGACATGACTTAGTTTCTGTTTAATATCTCAAAAGATGTCATAGTATATTAATTTTCACTAAGTATGTGGTCCGAGGACCTGACATGACTTAGTTTCTGTTTAATATCTCAAAAGATGTCATAGTATATTAATTTTCACTAAGTATGTGGTCCGAGGACCTGACATGACTTAGTTTCTGTTTAATATCTCAAAAGATGTCATAGTATATTAATTTTCACTAAGTATGTGGTCCGAGGACCTGACATGACTTAGTTTCTGTTTAATATCTCAAAAGATGTCATAGTATATTAATTTTCACTAAGTATGTGGTCCGAGGACCTGACATGACTTAGTTTCTGTTTAATATCTCAAAAGATGTCATAGTATATTAATAAGTGAGAAAGATAACTTTTATTATTAGTAATAATACCTTTTCAGATTATTTACATTCCAAGGATGAAGTACAGCTCTTTCGTCTAAATCTTCTAAGTAATAAGCTCCTATTCCTGCCACCGCCTTGATGCGATACGGCCCCTCCCAATTAGGACCCAATTTCCCCCACGAGGGGTTTTTAGCGTTCCCTACAACTTTCCTCAAAACTAAGTCCCCTGGGGCCAATGGTCTCAGCTTTACGCTAAGATCGTAACCTTGCTTTAGCTTATGGTGATAGTAGGCCAGCTGTACCCTAGCGTTTTCTCGCCGTTCTTCAATTAGGTCCAAGTTCCTTTTTAACAGTTCTTCGTTTCCCTCCGGAGTAAACCCTCTGGATTTCATTGTAGGAAAACCACTCTCCAGTGGTATTACGGCTTCAGCCCCATATGTTATCGAGAAGGGTGTTTCACCAGTGGACTTCCGAGGTGTTGTCCTGTAGGTCCATAGTACATGAGGTAACTCCTCGACCCACCTTCCCTTGGCGTCGTCCAACCTCTTCTTTAATCCGTTCACGATGACTTTATTGACGGCCTCAGCTTGCCCATTTCCCTGCGGGTAGGCGGGGGTGGAATATCTATTTTTTATTCCCAAGTCAGAGCAGTATTTCCTAAAGGCTTTACTGTCAAATTGGAGGCCGTTATCCGAGATGAGGGCATTAGGAACACCGAACCGCGTAACTATATTCTTCCAGATGAATTTTTTGACATCCACATCCCTGATGTTAGCCAAAGGTTCAGCTTCAACCCACTTGGTAAAATAGTCTGTGCCGACCAGGAGGTATCTTCTGTTCCCTGCAGCTTTGGGAAACGGACCCACAATGTCCAAGCCCCACTGAGCAAAGGGCCATGGGCTAGAAAGCGGATTGAGCGTTCCTCCAGGCTGGTGGATGTTTGGTGCAAATCTTTGGCACTGATCACACTTCTTGACATATTCCTGCGCCTCCTTCTGCATGTTCGGCCACCAATATCCTTGGGTAAGAGCCCTGTGAGACAGTGATCTTCCCCCAGTGTGACTTCCACAAATTCCCTCATGCAATTCCTCCAGAAGTATTTCTGATGCCTTTGGGTGCACACATAATAAGTAGGGCCCAGAGAACGAGCGCTTATACAATTTTCTATCCTCGGACAACCAGAACCGAGGAGCTTTCCTCCGTATTTTGTCGGCCTCAGATTTTTCCACAGGTAGTACATCTTTTTCCAGGAACAGTGATATGGCATCCATCCAGCTGGGACCCAGCGCAACCTGGTGTATCCGTGGTGCAACTTGATGTGCCCCAGCCCGCACACACAGGTCTTCCACCAGGATTACCCGAGGTAGATCTTGAGCCGAGGACGTGGCAAGAGTGGCCAGCGAGTCTGCATGGGTGTTCCCACTTCTGGAGACGTGAGACAAGTCAAAAGCTTCGAACCTTTCCTGCACATCCCTGACCAGATGTAAATATTCCAGCATTCTTGAATCTCGCGCCTCCAGGTCACCCCCTACTTGTCCGACCACCAATCTTGAGTCTGAGAAGGCTCTTACTGCCTTTCCCCCCAGTTTTTGCACCATTTGCATCCCCTGCAGTAAAGCTTCATACTCGGCCTCGTTATTCGTAGCGGAGAAATTCAATCTGAAGGATTTTTCTATGGTAATTTTTTCAGGGGACACCAGTACTAGCCCCACTCCTGATCCCCGCTGATTGGCTGCTCCATCAACGTACAATTCCCAATACCGTAGGCCTTGGATAGAGGCGACGCCTACCACTCTTTCATCCACTAGCTCGTCTTTCCTTTCCACCTCTTCCGGAGATTCGGCAAACTCGGCCACCAAATCGGCTAGCACCTGTCCCTTGATTGAGGTACGGGGCATGTATTTTATATCAAAAGCCCCTAGAATCGTACCCCATTTGGCTATCCTTCCTGTATAATCGGCGCTCCTTAGTATTGACTTAAGGGGGAGCTGAGTCAGAACGACCACAGTATGTGCCTGGAAATAATGGGGGAGTTTCCTCGTAGCATGCACCACAGCCAGTATCGCTTTTTCCAGTGGTAGATAACGCACCTCGGCTTCATTAAGCGACTTACTTACATAATAGACTGGTCGTTGGACGCCGCCATCCACCCGTATGAGCACAAGGCTTATGGCGTGTGAAGCGACAGCAAGGTAAGAGAAAAGGACCTCGTCCACCACTGGGCTGGACATTATAGGAGGATGGGATAGGTAATGCTTAAGCTCTTGGAAGGCTCTAGCACACTCCTCGGACCATTGAAATTCTTTCCATTTGTGTAACAAAAGAAAAAAAGGTCTGCACCTTTCTGCTGATCTGGATATGAACCGATTTAAGGCTGCCATCATCCCTGTAAGCTTCTGGACCTCTTTCGGATTCCGAGGTGGTTGCAAGCTGTTGATTGCTTTAATCTGATCTGGGTTTACCTCAATCCCCCTATGAGTCACCATGTATCCTAGGAACTTCCCTGACCCCACTCCAAAGGAGCACTTAGATGCATTCAGACGCAAACCATGCCGCCTCAGGATTTCAAAAACATTGGTAAGATCTGTTAGGTGTTCATATGCTAACCTGCTCTTCACCACCATATCATCAATGTAGACCTCGATGGTTTTTCCCAACTGTAATTCAAACATCTTTGTCATCATCCGTTGGTAAGTCGATCCTGCATTTTTCAGGCCAAAAGGCATTACTTTGTAGTGATAGTTCCCCACAGGAGTAACAAAAGCCGTTTTTTCCTGGTCCTCAACGGCCAATGGTATTTGATGATAACCTTGGAAGGCGTCCAGGAAACTCATCCGAGGGTGACCTACTGTCGCATCTACCAACTGATCTATCCTCGGCATAGGGAAAGGATCCTTGGGGCAAGCCTTGTTAAGGTCTGTGAAGTCTACGCAGACGCGCCATTTCCCTGTCTTCTTCCTCACCACTACTGTATTAGCCAACCACTGGGGGTAGAAAATCTCCTTAATAGCCCCTGCCTGTTTGAGTTTAACCACCTCAGACTTAATTGCCTCCACGTGTTCACTCGAGGGTCGCCGAGGAGGCTGCTTTTTTGGAGTCACTGAAGGATCTACATTTAATCGATGACAGATGAATTCCGGATTCAGACCAGGGGCTTCGTAGGCGTCCCATGCAAAAACGTCCACGTTCCCCCTTAACAACTCGACCAACTCTTCCCTCTCCTGTGGGGGCAATCGAGCCCCTACCTGGAAGAATCTTTCACGGTCATCCCCTATAATCACCTTCTCCAGGCCCTCACAACTCATCTCGTCATCTGGCCCTCCACGAAGCGACGACGAGGCCCCCGACTGCTATAAGACATTCTCTTTACTGGCTGAGGTGCCAACCTCTGGTTTGTGCTGAATTGCTGCAATTAGGCACTGCCGAGCCATAGACTGGCTTCCCAATATCTCCATCACTTGACCGTTAGAGGGATACTTCACTTTCTGATGAAGGGTGGAGGATACGGCGCCCAAAGAGTGCAACCACGGCCTACCCATAATGGCCGTGTACGGAGAGAAGGCATCTACCACGATGAAATCTACCTCGACCACATCCCATCCAGCTTGTACAGGCAGTCTGATCTGGCCCCTAGGGACCACCATCTTACCTTCAAAACTCACCAAAGGCGAGCTGTAGGCAGACAAATCCTCGGGCCTTAAACCCAGACCCTTAAAGAGGTCGGGATACATAATCTCTGCTGCACTTCCCTGGTCAACCATGACTCTCTTCACATCGTATCCGCCAATTCTAAGGGTTACCACCAGAGCATCGTCGTGTGGTTGTATGGTTCCTTGTTTGTCCGCTTCTGAAAAACTTAGGACTAGAGGAACGTTCGTCTTAGCCCTCTTTGGCATTAAATTAGACTCACCGTCGGTGTAATGTGATACTGACATTATTCTAGTTGGGCAGGATCCGGTCCTCCCTGGAGCGGCGAATATAACATTGATGGTCCCGAGAGGAGGCTTGGATGCAGGGCCTCCCTGAAACGCAGTACCTGTCTGGCCTCCTCGGCCACTTGAATGATGCAATAGATGCTTCAACCTGCCTTCTCGGACCAGTTGCTCCAAATGATCCCATAAGTTCCGACAATCCTCAGTAGCATGACCGTGATCTTGATGATATTGGCAATACAGGTTTTGGTTGCGATTGCTTGGATCTCCTGCCATTTTATTCGGCCACTTAAAAAAGGGTTCATTCTTTACTTTTTCCAAAACTTTCTGCACTGGCTCTCGAAACACCACATTGACGGCCTGAGCATTGGCAGATGCAGATTGTCCTAAAAAGTCCCTCCGAGGACGATTATTCTGTACCCGATCCGACCTGGAATCCCTCCTATCCTGAGGAATCATCTTCCCCTTTCCCTTACCTTGCAGTTGATCTTCCTCAATTCTTCTATACTTGTCAATCCTATCCATCAGCAGACGTACACTGGTGACAGGTTTGCCTGTGAGTGACTTTCTCAGATCATGCTCCGCCGGCAATCCTGCCTTAAATGTACTAATGGCCACATCATCATAGTCCCCATCTATCTCATTAAACATCTCCCAATATCTGTCCGAGTAAGCTTTCAAAGACTCTCCCTCACGCATGGACATTGATAGCAAAGATCCTAGCGGCAAAGGTACCCTACTGCAGGTGATGAAGCGCGCTCCAAAGGACTGGGTAAGCCTTTTGAAAGAATCAATAGAGTTTGCCTTAAGGCCATTAAACCATCTCATTGCCATCGGACCCAAGCTGGACGGAAAGATCTTACACATCAAAGCCTCATCCTTCGAGTGGACGGCCATTTTTTGATTAAAATGGCTTACATGCTCCACAGGATCCGTTCGGCCATTATAAAGAGAGAAGGTTGGTTGGTTAAATCGCCGAGGAAGGCTGGCGCCCTCAATCCGTCGTGTGAAGGGCGACTTGGCCACTTGACTCAAAGCCTCATTCATAGCTTTGTTCCCTAGACCTTTCTGCAAAGTACTTCTACCTTTCCGTCTATAATCATTATAGTCCTCATCACCGGAGAAGGTTTCACTGGGTGGAGTTTTAGATCTTTGCCTATATGTGTCATCCTCTGTATCCTCAGATGAAGACTCCGGCTCAAATGGTGCACGTCTTCGCCGCGCTCGATGTAACTTCTTCTTCAATTCATCTATCTCATGTTGCATGTCCCTCTCATTCTCTGCATGGGACACGCGACTTTTCCCGCGCGATTGACTTCTATTAGTGTGCATGGTCTGCCCACTTTGCTCATGAGCCCCTCTCTGGTGAGGGTGGGCCCCCGAGTAGTTATGCTGCGACCCTCCTGATGCTGCCTGGTGCGGATTATCCTCACCTTGATGTGGCCCTACCGCTGGTTGATGCGAACCTGATTCTTCCATTTTACGCACTAAACCCAAATCTCTTTCTGATCAGATCAAGCAGTCCCCACAGACGGCGCCAATTGTAAGGACCAGAACTGACTTGGCTCCTGAGCGGGAATGGATTCAGGCCCACGTAGCCCAAACAATGAATTTATAGAGTGCAGGAAAGAAAGCTAGTCTGATCTTGGGCCGAAATCTTGGGTTTTAGTGTAAAAGAGATCAAATATACGAGCGAGATATGCAGCAATAAATTTCCTTCGGACGTGTCCTAAAGATCTGATTTTTCTCTTTCTGTTTTTCTCTCCACCTATTTTCCATCCTCCTTTCCTTCTGTCTTTCCTCGCCTTATATATCATAGCTTTTCTGCCTTTTTCTTCTCACCTTCTCTTGAATCTTCCATACTTAGCTGGAAAGCTGCTCCTTCACTGTTCAGGTATCACCTCCACATTAATGCGGCCAGAACGTTAGCTGGGGGACATTTAATGCGGAGGTGACAGCACCACTAGATATTTGCCATTTTCTACCATTACTTTTTGTTGGATATTTTCCCCTTTGTGCCGTTATAAGATTGTCCTGGGCACTGTTCTGAGTGATCAACAAGTTAATCAGGCACCTCGGACAAAAGTGCCGAGGTGACCACCATCCTCGGACACAGTCCCCATTCTTGCTAACATGCTGCATCTCTTCTCGGATGGTAATTTTATCCGCTCCTCGGCTGGTCGTCCTCGGATGTTCGTATCTCTCCATACAAGATATTGGGCCGGGCCTTTCCCTTTACACTGTTGGAACCCAGGGCAAAATTGGCCCACACAGTTATAAATATTCATCATCTTCACAGTTCATGCTTTTTTTTTTTTTTTTTTTACTATTGTTTTGCTTAGTTTTCTCTTTACTCTAATTTTGGATAATGACTATCCTTTATAAATAAATAAATAAATGTCATAGAGATCACTTCATTGTTAATTTTTATGTTTTTTCCCTTTAAAATATAACAATGACTGCATTTAGCCATTTACAATTCTAATATTTAGTTAGTTTCTCAAGTGGACTCCACCCAAGCAATACAAACACTTTTACCAAAATTTTATAAATCCCTAATCTCCAGGTGTCTTTCTTTTTATTTTTTCTAAGAATAGAAAAAGAACATTATTCCTATTGTTTTCAATTTTTAAATGCAATGCATGTTGCTCAAATTGGTGTGTTTTTCTTTTCATTCTTAGCCTTCAAATTAATTTATTCAAGTCCCATCATCATCATTTTTTCACAAAATTTGACCCTTTTCTAATATTTCCAATTTTTTTTTCCTCATATGTTTTTGAGTTTTTCTTTCATTATCATCATCTCTTTTTTTTATATTTTTAGTTGATTTTTTGTTTCCCTTTTGAATCCAGGTGCCTTATAAATTGTACAAACATTGATATGTTTCTACAAAATAATTTAGGTTGTGCTAAAAATAAGAAACATTCTTAAGTCTTAACCCCCGCCCAATTTGAAAAAGGGAAAAATTGTTCAGAATTTCACTATGAAAATGATAATGAATGAAATTTATTTTATGAATGGTCATCATCAAGCACAATTTTAATAGGAGATGCTAAGGCTTTAAAAAAAAAAAAAATCTTTTATATGTTTATAGCAAATTGAAAATTTTTTTAATCTTATTTGAGTTTTAAAATATTATAAAATGTTAAATTTGACTATTTTATATAAAATATAATTACTATAATAATTATGAGTTATGACTAGCATATAAATATATAATTCGGGCCTCCAAGTGAAAAATCGTAGCTACACCCCTGGTCACTCCACCATGTAGGACATGGAGGGTAAGGGTCGAGATTCAAGTCTCTAGGAAGGAGCTTCACACACATATACACGTATAAAAAAAATAAAAAATCTTCTTTTTAAAATAAATAAATAAAACCTCTTAACAATTTTTTTCTTAAGAAACATTATACTAGCATATTATCATAATTAAGGTGACCCAAAGTGTTGCTGTTCCCTAAGTTATTCACCTTGAATGATGTAAATGTTTACTTTTACAGTTTCAATATGGATAAATTCCTTATCCTGAAGTCTAAAGATAGTTTTCGTGTTTCATAGTATAACATTAAACTCGTCAGTACGGTTTCTCATAAAAATTAAAAAGTGAAATAAAATAAAATAAAAAACTAATCAATACACAGATGTGACACTACTTAGGGGTGTGCATGCATTGATAAAGTTGTGTCACTTCTGTGTCCTTAAAGTGACACATCTATTTAATTTCCTACTATAAAGATAGTTTGGATAAATACTATTATACTACACTTAAAAATAAAAAATAAATAAATAAAGGGGATATGGACCATGGCATTTTAAGAGTTAGTTTGGATATATATTACACTAAAAAAAAAAAAAAAAAGTTAGTGTGGTTCATGAGCTAAACAAATAATTTCATGAGCTAAAAAGGATATTCTACTCTAGGAAGAAAACTTTTAATTTACGATTTCATATTTAAACTTATTTTTTCATCAGCGTCCTTCAACCATCAGTCAGTGCCACTCAAAATACAATATAAAATATTACATATAGGCACAGTCCAACATTATACCCAACTAAAACAATAACAAATTTAAACTAAAAACAATTGGGTTTTAGTTAGTTTAACTAGTAAAGTCTTTGATAGTTGTATAAGAAATTTGAGGTTCAATCCCTGCCTATACCAAAAACTGATTGGTGTCTTAGTCTGATGATAAAGAGCTATCATCAGGAGTGAACGTCATATGTTAAAACTCTCTTAAAAAAAAAAAAAAATTATAGACGATCATTGGGAGTAACTCATTAATGGTAACCAAATTTTAATCACTAACTACAATCCTCCAACTTAATCATACTGGAATTACAATTACACAAGTAATATCAATTCAAAATCACTATTCGTAAAATTTTACCAAACATAACACAAAATTGAAGAACAAAATGGTTCAATATTATCTCCCAAACTTAACGGGAAGTTGGGATCGAATAGCTTAATTACACATTTTTGTTATGTCCAAGATCTCTGTATCTGAAATATTTGAATAGAAACAACATATACTGCAAAGCAATCTTTTCTCTTTTGGAAAACTAACCAAAGCAACAACCAAAAAAAAAAAAAAAAAAAAGCTGAAAGTTAATTGTCTAACTTGTCTGGAAAACTAACTTAAGATAGAAAAACATTATTTGACATTAAGAACAATCCATTAAATTAATAATAAAAGAAAATTCCTAAATCTACATTATCCTTTCCAAAGTTTTCCAACAATTTAGGAGAACAAAACACCAATGAAAAGAAAAATAAGACTCTTTTTTTTTTTTGGGTGAGAAGGTTTAGTCTAGCATTAAAAGAGATATGATACCTACAAATAGCAAGATAATTAAAGTATTTATTTGTTGCTCCTCTAGCTTTATATATATATATATATATATATATATATATATATATATATAAGAAACAAACACACACACAAGGGAGAGGAAAATAGATTCTAATACAAAAGCATACCATAAACTCTACTCAAAAGCCAAGGTAAATAATATGTGAATCTTATAAAAAAAAAATTAAAAATGTGAATATAGCATGATAAATAAGATGTAGATGTGGGCTTAAACCTTTTTTTTTTTTTTTTGGAGAAACAAACACACACGTCAAGCATTACAATTTTACACAATTTCATGTCCATCTTGGAATTCTGCTGATAGAAGCTCTTTCTCTTGCGTAATTTCTTTGTCTCTCATTTCATTCTAATTAATCTTTAGGGGCAAATTAAAAAAAAAAAAAAAAAATATATATATATATATATATATATATATATAAATTTTAGAAAATTATGACAAAAAATATGAAGAAAAAACCTTCAATAATCCCTATATTACTTAAAATTCTTTCACTAATATAAAGGAAAATTTTACATCTTACTACAACACACAAAAAAATCAACAACTATTTATCTTTAAAAAATTCTTTAGATAGTTATAGAATTTTTTCTTTTTATTTTATTTTATTTTATTTTTTAAAATTGCAGGAAATGGAGATTAAGGTAGAATCTGTCAATATAATTCCAAGCAGCAAGATGAATTAAAACATGCCCTCCTGCAACACATAAATGAAACAGAAGAGAACACTAACACAGAAAGCCATTAGCCAGACTTTTCAGAGCACAGCTCATTTGGGCATTCGGCCAATCTTTTACCCACTGGATCAGTCCTAGCTTGCCAACTTCTATCACCCATTTTCACCAAGCAAGGTAACTGTGACATGGTCAGCCAGATCATGACTGCTGCACTTGTGACCCCCTGTGGGGTGTCATGTTTCCTATTAAGCTTCACTGACAGCTTCAGCGACAAAAAGGGTAAGTATGGTTTGCCACCACCCAGGTTCAGCCACCCTTTCAGCTGAAGTTGCTGCAGAGTACTAGCTACAATTCATAGATTTCATGCATGCTTTCATTTCAATATTGGTATTTGTAGCAGTTGCGCCCTTTGATAGGAATGTCATAAGTTGCTTCTTCCCAACACTATCAGATGAGACCCAAGAGACTAATACAAGATTGCCAGTTGGAAATGGTGTCATTTGCAGTATGCTGTTTATTATATTTCCTACCAACCGCAATGGAATTGGCTTCCCACTCTCTGCAAATGAACAAAATATCTCTTTTTGGCGTCAACCTGGCCTTTTAAAAGTCTACAGACTCTAAATTCATCTGGTCACAACATTATTACATTCTGCTCCATTTGAATTGACAAGATGATTCTCTGCAATGGAACCACTATATTAGTTGGAATAGCCTGTTTTTGCCTGTCAAAATTACAAGAACTTCTATATATTGACAATGCAAGGAGATGACAATAGTGTTAGGGAAGGATTTTACCATAGAATCACTATTATAGTGCAAATAATGGCTAAAATCAATAATTTTGAGTATGTATATGCAAACACACTCATGCACACCAGCCACAGTCCTTTTATCAAAATTTTGAGTAAATCACTGAACCATGTACTAAAGAATGTACCATTTTAATTTGAACTATAATGACTGAACTTCAAAGGGTAAATTCAAATTCAAATGCACATGCATATGCAAACACACTCATGCACACCAGCCACAGTGCTTTTGTGAAATTTGCTAAATCATGTTATTTCAAGAAAAATCAGATAATATTTGAGATTTGCCCCTTGGTTCAGCCAAAAATGAAGATTGACACCACGGAATTAAATCATAAGTTCATAACCATTTCAATAAGAACCACCACACTGCAATTATCAAAAAGAAAGGAAAAAAAGAAGTGTTAAAAATGATCGTTTGAGCCACTTCAATGCTCAATACAAAATCGCCATAAGCCATATGATGCACTTTGGAGAATGTGACAATTAATCGTTAACTCATTCACCCAAATCACTCTATTCAAGCAACATAAAGCATAATTTGGTGATTTGAAAATACCAAAGTGATAATCTACATTTTGAAAGAGAAAATGTTCCTGTAAAAAGTGTAGGTAGGAAGGTAAGATTTGCAAAATGCCAGACCGATTCCATTAAAGTAGATTACATATTTAGAAAAAAGGAGAAAGAAGCTTGCTTGGCTAAGAGTTTAAGGGCAGAGTTGATTTCTGAATTCTTTTGTGTGTGTGTGTGTGTGTGCGTGTGTGTGTGTGTGTTTATAGTCTAAGGATAGCATTCCCATTGATCAACATCAGTTTTATGGCATTACTATTCAAGAAATGAAAGGGAAGTGAGTAATTAATTAATCTGCAAATCAAGGTACACATGCAAGAAATTTTTGAATGGTAGGCTATACAAGCCACCCTTCTCAGGACACCACTTAAGTTGGGCAAGCACTGGGTTAAAGAACTTTTTAAAACCTTCGCACTATAGTTCTGCTTTGAGGCATATGCCCTTAATTCTAGTTAGGTAGGCGTGATAATTCAGAAATCAACTTCATCACTCACCAATAATTTTATTTTCATAATTAACATAATAAACTCTTAAAAGAATATGAAGATTTCATAGACTTAATAAACACATGGAGTGTTTATAAGTCCTATTCCCAACATCTATGACGCTTTCACAAAAACAACTCTTGATCAAATCTCCTGACTAGATAGTTATAGAGGATGGTCCAGATAATGTTTTAAGGACTGCTAAAAATTTTCCGATGAATACCAAACAGCACGATACATTCTTATGAACAATATCAGTTACTTGGACATGTTAATGTTAAGAGACACTTCATCAAATTACAACTCTTATACGCTAAATTTGTATAGTTCATTAGATAAATGAACAAGGTTCTGAAGCAAAAGAGATGGCATATGTCAATATATATTATAAAGATACATAAATATCTAATGTTAATGGAGACAATGCACATTCTTCTTCCTAGTTTTTCCTCTTTTTTGGTAAAGGAAATATAAATTACAAGAAGATATCCACATACAACTTGAAAAAAGCAGTCCCCTTGTCCTCAATAGTTATCCTGCCAATTATCCAAGGACATGGAAACCCCAAGTCCAACAATTATCAACTTGTCACGTTGAGCACCAGAAACTCTTTTTTTTTTTTTTTTTTTGAGAAACTCTGAAATTCTATTTGATTATCTATATAGCTGGCCAAATGTAGTGAATCAAAATGGAAAAGCCATAAAATGAATGTTCTTCATCAAGTTGCCAACATTCCAGGGTGATAAATTACCCAAAAGCTTAAATTGTTAGGAAATGAGATTTAGCCACTATTCTAACACTGCCCCTCATGTGGACCAAATAAGTGAAATTTTAACTTTTTAAATGGGAGGTAAAGTGGAGATTGGATTCAAATTCAAGACCTTCTACTTTTATACTATGATAAATTACCACTTGTCCCAACAACTTAAGCTATTAGGAAATAATGAATTTAATCATTTTACAATTTTTCAGACACAAGGGAAACTATATTTTCTTTATCTGCTTTGGAATTTTTTTTCTCCCCATTTCATTCTCACGCATATAAGAATAAGGGTTTTACCTCTTAAAAAACTCATATCCATTAAAATTTATAAATAAATAAAAAAAGAGTGCAACGTACTTCCAAGTTTATTGACATGAAACTTTTTAATTTGTGAAAATTCCTTAGCACTTCATATGTGGGTGTGACTGAGTTAGGAATACAAAAGACACCTCAAAGTTGTGCATGTCGTACAAGAAGCAAATCATAATATCCTGAGACGACTAATGCATGCTTTCAGAAAAAGAAGAAATGCATTTCAAAGCATCTTATGAATAGAAAGAACAGATTCAATACAACAAAATGACTTACTAACTCATAAATTTCAGATCTATCATTCTGGCTCAACAAATTTACTCATCAGTTCGACCTGCAACAACTCAGTAGCTTCCCGCACCTTCCTTCGATCCCAAAATCCACCAACCACTGCATTCCATGTCCCTTCAGCTGGAACACATCCATCAATCACCATTTCATCAACAATGCGAGCAGCCTTGTGTAGGTCTCCTCTCTTACAGAAACACTCCACCAGAGAATCAAACGTTCCAGTATTGATTGAGATACCCCTACTCCGCATACTAAGGTACAATTGAAAAGCCCGGTTCGGATCACCATTGGTACAAAGGCCTTGTACCACCATATTATATATCCTAACATGAAGGCTCCATGTCAATCGGTTTGGTGAGATTCCACCAAGGACCATCTCATCAAGGAAGTTTGCAGCTTCCTGGAACTTAAAAACATCACAGAAGCCATTAATAATCTTCATGTACAATCCTGCATCTGGTTTCAATCCTTGAAGCTTCATCCTGTCAAGAATCTCCAAAGCTTCTCTAAGCTTTCCTTCTTTACAGAGTCCATGAATTAAAGTACTATAAGTTATCATGTTGGGCCTCTGGCGTTTGCTTATCATCATCTCCAATAGCTCCATGGCCTGTGAAGAACGCCCACCCTTGCAAAAACCATCCATTAAAGCACTATAGGTAAACACATTTGGGTCAATACCTTTACTCGTCATCTCTTCGAGTAATCCGATAGCTTCATCCAAATCATTGGACTGACACAAACCATGTATCAAAGAAGTGTAGGTCACAACACTAGGCAAACAACCTTTTGTCTCCATTTCTTTGAATAGCTCCTTTGCTTCGCCAATTTTCCCAAATCTACATAACCCATTAATCAGAGTACCAAATGTATACGAATCTGGAGTACACCCACGATTAGGCATCTCACGAAATATCCGAAGAGCAGAATCCATTGTCCCACTATTCTTGCAAAGGGCTTTAATCAAAACATTAAGAGAAGCAACACTAGGTGGAATGCCTATTTCTCTCATATGCCTATAAAACCTTAGAGCTATCTTTAACTGGTTTTCTTCAACAAGAATGGCAAATACCGTAATGTAAGATTTTTCAGTTGGTTTGCACTGAAAGTCATCCATCTTGTGGAAGACCCTAACAGCATCCAGTGGCCTGTGAACGCGACCATAGGCTCTGCAGATTGACAAGAATATGTCTTCCGTAATATTACACTTTTCCTCCTTCATTCTATTTAGGAGCTCCTCTGCTGATCTAAACTGGTTTGAGGAGACTAATTTGGAAATCATTAGACCAAAGGTATTATGATCATGCTGAAACCCATTAGCATACTCAGCTGTCGCTGAATCAAATATCAGAACAGCTTTCTGTACATCCCTTTCAGCTCGTATCAACTGCTCAACTAGGGAAGGTGTGATTTTTTTCGACCATTTAAACATAGCCTTACTACCCATTACTGGAAATTCTCTTTCTTGAATCACCACATTCTAAATGAAATCAAATCTATTTATTCATGGCACATATCCAAACACTCTACCAACAAAAATATGCAATTTTGACGACTTGCAGCATCCAATGAGCATATGCTAAGAAGTAAGGAAATAGATCGCTTCTGAATTGAAAAATCTTCTCTAAGTTACAATACATAGTCTCCCAATGTTAAGGTCATGGTACCTGTAAGAGTAATAAACAATGACAAGAAGTTCTTAATACTCATCAAGACCCAATAGTGTCATAACTAAATCAGATGCTTGGAAATTCTGCAAACGCTCAATACCTTTAACATGTAAACTAACATTAATAAATAAATAAAAGACTTAAATACACTCTTGGTTACTAAATGTTAGCCAATGAGCAATTTTAGTCCTTGAAGCTTAAAGTGATCACTTTCGATCCTTTAGATGACAATGCCAAACCAAAAACTGACGCTTCATCACTCCGTATGGACTAAAAGAAAGCAAGCACTTCAACTTTGCTAGGGAGTAAAATTGACCACTTTTAAGTTTTTTAGGTACTAAAAGAGATCACTTGTAAGTCTGTTAGGGACTAAAAGCAATCACTTTAAACTTCAAGGACTAAGATCGCTCATGGGCTAAAGTTTAGGGTGACCAACATTGCATTTTGGCCTAGAACAAACTAAAATTCTCTTCAAACAACAACATACTTAGACCCCCCCCCCCCCCCCCCCCAAAAAAAAGTTCAGGCAATTTTCCCATGAAAAATAGTATTTTTCTATTCTAATAGCCTTTTAAACCATCCAAAAAGTCTATGTACGAACAAAGCCACTGGTTATGTTTGTGATTGTCAAGACAATGACAAATACAACTCTCTTACACTTTTCATCAAACAGGTGGCGAACGCAGCAAATATAGGCTGATATAATAAAAGAAAGCAATTGGGGGATTCAAGTTTAAGAGGAAGAGTAGATAGCTAAAGCCAGAATTAGCTCACCGTATTTTTGGCCAGGCTTTTTACAACATCGGGGACATGGGAACGTGAACTGGGTCAATGAGAACACTGGCTAAAACAGAGACATAAAGAAAGTGAAAACTACCGTTGGCGTGTGACACTGTTTTTCTACCAAGGGTGTTTGGATAGAGCAATGTGGAATGTTAATAGTTTGTCTAATTCATGCTTAAATTTAAAGGTACGTGACATCTAGTAATTAATGCTAATAAAAATGATGTTAATGTTAGAACTATAGGACGTGTCCGTATGAAATTTGTTTATTTTTAGTAGTTTTTTTTTAATAAATTGAAACAAAAAATGAAAAATTAAAAGATAACTTATTTTCAAAAGGTTGAAAATTAATTTATTTAAAAAAATTTGACACAAAATATACCGTGAGTCCATTGAACATTAAATAAAGAGATGTGCTACGTTTACAATATTTTTATAACAAATTATAAGTAATTAATGTTTATTGGTTCTAATTTGAACATATCATTGAAATTACTTTTTTGCCCCACAAATAACAACATATAACAACTTGCTATTTAAAATTTATTATAAAAATATTGTGAAAATATTATAAACATACTCCCTCCATCCCATTTTGTTTGTCCTCTATTCCATTTTGGGATGTCCCAAAATGTTGTTTAGTTTCTAAAAATAAAAGTCATTAATTTACTAATGTTCCTATTATACCCCTATTTACTAATAATCCTATTAATAATTCAATTTTTTGATCAATTTATTTAAGGGTAGTTTTGGAAATTTATACATTTTTAAAAGGTAGACAAGACAATAAATGATGTTCCTTTAAAATGTTTGACTTTTCAAACAGGATAAACAAAGTGGGACGGAGGGAGTAGCATTTTTCTTAAATAAATAAATAAACTAACTCAAATTCACACGTAGTTCCAAACAATCACCATAGAAGAAATCACAATGAAAAAATAATCGAGTGTATTTTTTTTTCCTTTATTTTCGCTCATTTCATTTTCTTTCCACATATTTTTCTTCCAAACACAAGCATTCAATGACATGTTACTTGTTACCTTAAAAAAAATGACATGTTACTTGCCCTTGCCCATTAAGAAGTTTGGGCAATGAAAGTACCGTATGCTTGAATTTTAATTCCTTTTAGAATTCGTTTGGAATCCGCTTATTTTATTGAAATTGAAAATTTTTTGCTGAAAGTGCTATAGATAAAGGTAAAAGGTAACTGAAATAATAAAGTGGGACCCATGAATAATACCAAAAAGTGCAGTAAGACTCATAAATAGTAACAAAAATAAGCTGAACAGTAAAATAAATTGGCAAAAATAATTTTTGTCAAATAGAAACTTAGAAGGAAAAATATCTTACATTGCATTTTGATAAAATTTAATTTAATTTATGTTATTTTCAACTTGTAGTCAATTTGATTTCTATGGTTAAATCACATAAATTTCATACATTTTCTTGCACTTTATTGACAACTAAACACAAAAACATAAATCAATTTTACCAATTTCCAATTCTGATAGACACGCATTTCAACTTAGTATTTAAAATAAATAAAAACCAAATTTGGACCCAAAAAAATTGCAAATTGAAAATGTAAGGTTATAAATTGCAACCCAAACCCAATAGGAAATGGAAATGGGCCTAATAAGCCCAATACAATAAATTTGTAAGAGAGTGGGCGAAAGAATTGGGCTTATAACGGATTTTTTAACAGTTAATTAGGGTTCTAAGCCGGTCTGAAGAGGAATGCGCATGTAATTTGAGGTTGAATTGTAGTCCGAGGGGTAAGTTTTCGACGAGACATGCAATTTCAGATGTTATGTTCTTTCCAGTGCTACAGTGAATCTTCTCCTAGTTTTCTCCCTAATATTTTTTCGATCCCCCACTTATGGAGGTCTTTCCCCATTATATAGTCCCCTCTGATCTATTTCCATCGTTCATTTGTCCTTCATCCACCCTCAGACCTCTGTATCTATCCTGTTAAATAGATTTTTATAATTTTCTATGGGCGGTAGTAGTTGAAAGTACTGTTTAGAGGTCTTCTCCACATTAATGCGGCCAAAAAAGCTGCTGTAGTGCATTTAATGCGGTGGTGGCAGCTTTCTCTTAGATATTTCTGTGTTCTTATCCCTTCTCTGTATATTTGAAGTTTATTTTTACTGCTGAAGTTTCCTGGAAGGTCATCCAGGGTAAGACGAAGTTCACTTTACTGATATTTGTCAGATCCGAGGATTAGATCCGAGGAGGATGATCCTCTCGGACCAACACCCTTGGATACTTATTTGCTTTACTATCTATTACGGAGCCTTTCCTCGTGCTTTCTTCTCCTCGGACATATTATTATTAAAGAATGGGACTTTAAGCCCTGCGCAAAGGCTCAAGTTTTGGCCCCCATAGAAAATAATAGGGATCAAATTGAAGTAAATAATAAAGACCAATTTGACTGTTACCAAAATATATGGTCCAAATTAATAGTGACCCCAAAATGTATGAACCAAATTAGTATTTTTGCCTCTTCTTTTTATTAGAACCTCTTTCCTTCTCTCTTGTGTGTGTGTGTGTGTGTGTGTGTTTGTTTCTCAAAAAAAGGAAAAAAATTGTATTTTCACCTCTCTTTTTTTCCCCTTGATAAATATGCTTACTTGTTTTCTAAACAAGTAAAAATGGTTTTTTTTTCTTTAGTTGCTATTAAGGGTGTCCACAACTCTTTGAGTATTTGATTATTATAGGAAGGAACCTCGTGGGAGTAACCTTAAGATGCTGGTTAAAGGTTTCAAATTAAAGACCTCATAAATCTCATTGGTATTTAGGAACCACTACACTAGACCTTGATCAATTTTGAGCTTGCTATTCTTTTATATATATTTAAATTTTCGACTTTTCCCTTGTTCGCATTCTTGATCCATATTCTTTCTAACTTGAAATCACATAATATTTCTCTGATTTGGTATGAGAGAAAAGATGGATGATGGAAAATGTGATGAGGGCTGTTTTCTAATTTTATAGACACAACAATTTTCAAAACAATTAAGTTGACAATCTTACTAATTCTCGTATGAACCAACCACTAACCTCACTTTTTACCTACCACTAACAATTTGCAATCCTAGCTGTTGTGAAGTCTTTTGTGTTTTTGGAGTTATAGTTTCTCTTTTTGACCACAAAATTTCAACCCTCTAAAGGAAGAGGAAAATATTGAGAAGAAAAATAATGACTATTTTGCCCCCCCTTTTTTTTAAGACTAATGTTAAAAGTCACTTCTTATATAGTAGTGATATAATAATAAACTGCTACAAATCACTATTTTTTTTTTTTTGCAAATTTCTTTCCTACCAAAAAAACAATATAACAATTTTTCATTCTCTTATTTTTCTATCATTCCAACCAAATGCATAAGATAAATATTAGTATCTTTTCCATCCTCTTTTTATTTTTATCATCCAATTTTTCTATCCTTCATATCGAACAAAGACTAATCATGATTAATCACAATAAAACTTCTTACAAAAACATAAAGCAAAATTGCAGTTACATAACATATATATATATATATATATATGTACACACACTAGTCCTAGATATACACTAAAAATAGTGTGAAAATATTTTACCAAATTTTCAAGAAGTTTAGAAAAATACCACCCAATTAAAATTCTAATACATTTATTTTTTAGAAAGTTCATTATGTATTTTATCTTATTTTAATAACATATCATAAGTGACGTTGTATAGACCCACAAGGGCCTATTGCTGCGCAGTTTAGGCAGGGTTTGTAAACGCGGCTATAGGAAATGCGGCTATATCCTATAGCTGCGATTTTGGGGTCTATAGCCGCGTTCTTGAAATGCGGCTATAGACCCTTTTTTTTTGTAGTGTTGCACCATATAGCTAAATATTACAACTTTACAAGTTGTACAACATAATTTTTCCATGTGACTCACTTTAGGTAAATTAAAATTGTTTATTTATTCTTATCCCAAAAAAAATTGTTTACATATTTTACTTTATTAATCTCTATTATCAAAGATATATTTAATAAAATTAAAACACAATTTCCATTAAATTCAAATATCAAAAGTTTCAATAAATTTAAAAGGATTTCATTATTTATTTTAGTGATTCTAAAACTTGGTCTTATATGATGTGCAATTGTCAAGTAACCTAAAGTAATTTTTGTTCTTTTATTTTCACTACCTATGTTATTAATAAATTTAATTATATTTTGAAATAGTTTCTTCATATGGCATGATACAAGTCTAACATAATATTAGGACCAAGAAATTGTGCAAGCATATCTGGCCTGAAAATTTTAATTAAAATTTACAAAATATCAATCAAGGTTTATTTGAGCAAGGGCGTAATTGGCATGATTTGAACATCACACTTTTTTTGGAAAGATGCATAAAATATAGAAGATATGTGTATCATGTATAAATCTGAAACAAAATATCTTGTTATTTAAATAAGTTGATAGGAAAAATTAGAAAATTTATGAGTTGAAAAGTTTCATAAGATATTGGAGGGAATTAATATGAATCATCGTCTCAGGTATTTAACTAATTAGTAAACTGTATAATGCACACAAAAAATTAACATTATACAATTTTTTATTTTGTTATTTAAATATGAAATGTGAAATTTGATAAATATGGTAGTTAATAGACATTTATTATGCTTGTATTTGTATATATTATTATTTTTATTCTTAAGAATTGCCTGTGCTTGTGTTACATATGGACTTATATATTTTATTATTTAAAGAAGATATGATGTACATGGTTTTAAGGGAGGGTTTAAATATAGAATAGAATTAAATTCAAAAAAAAAAAAAAAAAAAAAATATATATATATATATATATATATATATATATATATATATATATATATATATATATATATATATATATATAAAGAAATGATTAGCTGCTCAACCAGTATTGAGGAAAGGGTGTTATTGGAGAGTGGGGAATGGTGCTTCTATCCATGTTTTAAAGGATCGTTGGTTACCTAATCAGCCAACAAAGGGAGTTCTTTTCCACCCTGAGGAAGAAATTTGGGAGTGGAGAGTTTCAGATTTGATTGATTGGCAGAACCACCAGTGGGATAGAGATCAAATTCGTGCTCTGTTTCACCCGTATGATGCTGATGCTATCCTTCAAGTACCCTTGAGTAGACGGGTGGTGCATGATGTCTTGGCTTGGTCTTTTACAAAGAATGGTAGGTACAATGTGAAGTCCGGGTACCATGTGGCCAAGCAACTGAGGTTGGCTGAGACTAACAATGGAGAGGCTTCGGTGCAGCCATCAAATAGTTCTTTGTGGTCACGGATATGGAAGGCTAGGGTCCCAAATAAGATCAGAATTTTTTCATGGAGAGCATGCCATAATATACTGCCTACAAAAGACAATCTGGTGAAAAGGAGGGTGTTGGAGGATGCTCGATGCTGTTTCTGTCATAATGCTGATGAATCGGTGCTGCATGTTCTTTAGGAGTGTGGGGCAGCACAGGATGTTTGGGCTGGCAGTGCAATCAAGTTTCAAAAATTTGGTACGGTGCAAGTGGATTTTGGGCAGTTGGTTGCTAGGCTCATGCCGAGGTTGTCACATGAGGAGCTGGATTTATTTTGGGTGATTTGTTGGCAAATCTGGCTTCAACGGAATTCAGTCTTGCATGGGGGAGCTTTTCAACATCCATCACGATCATACCAGCGGGCTTTGAATTATTTGAGAGAGTTTTATGAGGCACAGGAGCATCTGAGTGTACCTGTGACAGTTTCGGTTCCTGTAAGCCAGGCATGGCAGCCACCACAAGGAGATTTCTTCAAGTTGAACTTTGATGGTACGTGTTTTAATGATGGAGCTGAGTCGGGTTATGGGGCTGTGGTTCGTAATAGGAATGGTGAAGTGATGGCTGCTATTTCGGCTAAGGGTGGGGCTGTGAGGGATAGTGAAGAGGTGGAGGTGCTGGCTTGCCGTAAAGCGCTTGAATTTGCTATAGATGCAGGGTTTATGGAGGTGATTTTAGAAGGTGACAACGCAAGGGTATTGAAGACAGTGGCACAGGCTCAACCAGATCTAGCTCGGCTTGGGTTTATTTATGAAGATATTTGGTACTTGATTGTAGGTTTTAGATCCTTTTCAGTCAATTGTGTTAGGCATAGTGCCAATGGTGTTGCTCATGCTTTGGCTAGATTTGCTAGATTATCTGATAATGAAACTGTATGGTTAGAGGAGGATCCTCCACCAGCAGTTGATGCTCTGTATTTGGATTCTAGTTTTCTTCATTAATGTTATTCTTTTGATTCAAAAAAAAATATAAATAAAGAAATGATGACATATAAAATTGTGATGCTTGAAAAACTTGTGTCACAAGTCAACCAAAGGTCAAATATTTTTTATTTTATACATGCTATAAGGACATGCACGTTGATATTCAAAGATGATTTCTGAGAGTAGCACATAATAAATTGATAATCAGTGATAAAGCATAACATTGTTTGGATACACAAATAAGAGACTTGAATGGCAAAAGCATAGCATGGTTTGGATACACAAATGAGAGACTTGAATGGTAGTCTTGAAAATATGTTCTCAACCAAGTCTATATGTTGCATAGCCATGCCTTGCAAATATGTAGTCTTGAAAATATGTTCTCAACCAATGTATGTTCTCAAACAAGTCTATATGTTGCATAGCCATGCCTTGCAAATATGTAGTCTTGAAAATATGTTCTCAATATATTTGCAATCCCACATCCTCAAAGTTCCTGGCTTACACCTTTAAATACATTAATTTGTATCTAAGTCAGTAATTCTTAAGTTAGTATTTGAGTTATACCAAATGTGTCATCTCTTCTTATTTTGGATTTTATAATCAATACATAAATTTGTATCTAAGTCAGTAATAAGTTAGTGTTTGAGTTATAATGAATGTCTCATCTCTTCTTATTTTTAATGGGATTTTTTTAAAGCACATCAATAAGAATAATATCAATAAAAATTCATATTAATAAGAATTTATACTATTTCAATCTTTGAAATCATAACTAAGTAATTATCTATCATAACCATCACGCATCCTTAACATGATAGTTATTCTACAAATACAAAGTTCGGGTGGGATGAAGGGCAAAGGTCGGGATTCAAATTTTCAAGAGGGAGTTTTACACACATATACATTTAGATTAGGTTAGAGTAAAATTTATATCTTGTATAATAATAATAAAATAAAATAAAATAAAATAAACTATCTATCATAACTAGTTAACTATCTATCTTTGCATTTTGGGGCCTAAAAACCTTTTAAGGAGTCATTTCTTATATTTAAATAATAATTTGAAATATGTGTAACATACAAGCAAGACATGTGTCTGTATTGTGTCTACTTTAACGCAATAGAGCACTGGTGCTAACCCTTATACATGAAAGTATATATTTTAACTATTTAAAAAAAAATTAATGTACCAAAACTCTAATGGTGGGTTTAAATATATCATATAATTTAATTTTAATTAAAAATATATGTAATAGAGTAATAATGTGTATCTTCTCAACAACAAAAAAAAAAAAAAAAAAAGAGAGTAATAATGTGTAAAATTGTGAGACCTCAAATTTATGTGGCAAAATATTATGATGTCAACCAAAAAGTCAAATGATTTTGATTGGTAGTAATATCATAATATCTATTGATGCATTCAGAATTTTGTACAAACCTTACATAAATATAGTAATATCATTTCCAAAATCACTTTAATGATGTCTCACCATATGAAAATCCACTAATCCATTCATCCTTATTTGTTCTTGCATCACAAAGGTTATTTAGCATCATGTGATGGATTGCTTAGTCTGCACCAATATATCATACAATTATGGGGTCAAAACTTAAACTCACTTGTAGGAACAAAAAAATATAAATATACACCAGCCAAAAAAAAAAAACAAAAACAAATATAGTAACATTCAAATTTTTTACAAATTAATTACCTTCCCATACTCTTTTCACCCATAAGCCTAAAATATAAAAAACGACAAATGTGTGCCCATAAAGTCTTTTGGCTGAATATTGTATTAAATGATATTTATTTGTGATATGGGTATTGTTCAAACTTATTTAGGATAATAAGGAGAGAAAGAAAAAAAATTGAATTATGGCAATACCATTGCTGACATTAGGAGAGAGAAATTATTTACAATTGTGGCAATTCAGTAAAAAGAGGAACTTGAAATTTCAGCAACCATGTTGCCAAAATTTAGAAATTGGGGCCCACAAGGAGAGAGAATTAGTGGAAGGAGGAGAGAAAATTTGGTTGTGATTGTTTTTGATAGCAATATCATAATATCTATTGATGCATTTAGAATTTTGTACAACCCTTACATAATTATAGTAATGTCATCCCCAAAATCACTTTAATAATGCCTCACCATATGAACATCCATTAATCCATTCATCCTTATTTGCACTTGCATCACAAAGGTTATTTAGCATCATGTGATGGATTGCTTAGTCTGCACCAATATATCATACAATTATGGGGTCAAAACTTAAACTCACTTGTAGGAACAAAAAAAATATAAATATACACCAGCAAAAAAAAAAAAAAAAAAAAAACAAATATAGTAACATTCAATTTTTTTACAAATTAATTACCTTCCCGTACTCTTTTCACCCATAACCCTAGAATAGATAAAATGACAAATGTGTGCCCGACTGAATATTGTATAAAATGATGTTTATTTATGATATGGGCATTGTTCAAACTTATTTAGGAAAATGAAGAGAGATGCAAATTTGGGTAATGTCATTGCCAAAATTCTAAGAAAAAGTAAGAGAGTAGAAAGAGACGTGATTTGACAAAGAGAAAAAAAACAATTGAATTGTGGCTATACCATTGTCAATATTAGGAGAGAGAAAATATTTACAATTGTGGCAATTCAGTAAAAAGAGGAACTTGAAATTTCGGTAACCATGTTGCCAAAATTTAGAAATTGGGGCCCACAAGGAGAGAGAGTTAGCGGAAGGAGAAGAGAAAATTTTGTTGTGATTGTTTTTGGTAGTAATATCATAATATCTATTAATGCATTCAGAATTTTGTACAACCCTTACATAATTATAGTAATATGATCCCCAAAATCACTTTAATAATGCCTCACCATATGAACATCCATTAATCCATTCATCCTTATTTGCACTTGCATCACAAAGGTTATTTAGTATCATGTGATGGATTGATGTCTCCACCAATATATCATAAAATTATGGGGTCAAAACTTAAACTCACCGGTGGGAACAGAAAAAATATAAATATACACCAGCCTAAAATAACGAATATAATAACATTCAAATTTTTTACAAATTAATTACCTTCCCATACTCTTTTCAACCATAAGCCTAAAATAGAAAAAATGACAAATGTGTGCCCATAAAGTCTTTTGGCTGAATATTGTATAAAATGATGTTTATTTGTGATATGGGCATTGTTCAAACTTATTTGGGAAAATGGGGAAAGAATGCGAATTTTGGTAATGCCATTGCCGAAATTTTGAGAAAAAGTAAGAGAGTGAAGAGCAACATGATGTGATAGAGAGGAAAAAAAATTGAATTGTGGCAATACCATTGTCGAAATTAGGAGAGAGGAAATATTTGCAATTATGGCAATTCAGTAAAAAGAGAAACTTGAAATTTTGGCAACCATGTTGTCGAAATTTAGAAATTTGGGCCCACAAGGAGAGAGAATTAGTGGAAGGAGGAGAGAAAATTTGGTTGTGATTGTTTTTGGTAGTAATATCATAATATCTATTGATGTATTTAGAATTTTGTACAACCCTTACATACTTATAGTAATATCATCCCCAAAATCACTTTAATGATGTCTCACCATATGAACATCCATTAATCCATTTGTCTTTATTTGTACTTGCATCACAAAGGTTATTTAGCATCATGTGATGGATTGCTTAGTCTCCACCTATATATCATACAATTATGGGGTCAAAACTTAAACTCATTGGTAGGAACAGAAAAAATATAAATATATACCAGCCTAAAAAAACAAATATAATAATATTAAAAAAAATTTTAATTACCTTCCCATACTCTTTTCAACCATAAGCCTAAAATATAAAAAAGAACAAATGTAGAGTCTTTTGGCTGGATATTGTATAAAATGATATTTATTTGTGATATGGACACCATTTAAACTTATTTGGAAAAATGAGGAGAGATGCGAATTTCAGTAATATCATTACCGAAATTCTTAGAAAAAGTAAGAGAGAGGAGAGAGACATGATGTGCCAGAGAGAAAAAAAAAAAAAAAAAGAATTGTGGCAATACCATTGCCGAAATTAGGAGAGAGAAAATATTTGCAATTATGGCTATTCAATAATAATAATAATAAAAAAGGAACTTTCGGCAACCATGTTGCCAAAATTTAAAAATTGGGGCCCACAAGGAAAGAGAATTAGTGTAAGGAGGAGAGAAAATTTGGTTGTGATTGTTTTTTGTGGTAATATCATAATATCTATTGATGCATTCAAAATTTTGTACAACCCTTACATAATTATAGTAATATCATCCCTAAAATCAATTTAATGATGTCTCACCATATGAACATCCATTAATCCATTCATCCTTATTTGTACTTACATCACAAAGGCTATTTAGCATCATGTGATGGATTGCTTAGTCTCCACCAATAAATCATACAATTATGGGGTCAAAACTTAAACTCACTTGTAGGAACAGAAAAAATATAAATATACATCAACCTATATATATATATATATATATATATATATATATATATATATATATATATATATATATATATATATATATATATATATATAATTACATTCAAATTTTAACAAATTAATTACCTTCCCATACTCTTTTCAACCAAAAGCCTAAAATAGAAAAAATGACAAATGTCTACCCATAGAGTCTTTTGGCTAGATATTATATAAAATGATGTTTATTTATTATATGGGCATTGTTCAAACTCATTTGGAAAAATGAGAAGAGATGCAAATTTCGGTAATGTTATTGTCGAAATTCTGAGAAAAAGTAAGAGAGAGGAGAGAGACATGATGTGACTGAGAGGAAAAAAAAACGAATTGTGGCAATACCATTGCCAAAATTAGAAGAGAGAAATATTTGCAATTGTGGCAATTCAGTAAAAAGAGGAAATTGAAATTTCGGCAAGAAGAGAGAATTAGGCGAAGGAGGAGAGAAAATTCGGTTGTGATTGTTTTTGGCATATATAGAACCTCTTAAATTAGGTGAGTTAATTGAGTTAAGTATCAACCACTTGGCTACTCTAAGCTTTGTTGTTTGTAATGAGAGCTAATTATATTTATTTCAAATGTTGAAAGTAGCTACAGTTTCTTCTCTAAGATTTTATTGATATATGCAGCCTGCATATATCAATAAAATAAATAATTTTTTTAATTTTTTTATTATAATTAATATAGTTATATTTCTATTGTAAAATTTCTATTGTAATTATTCTTCTCTCAAAATAGAAGATACATTTTTCTATAAATTTGAAATTATGTGTTTGTTTAGAAATTATGCCACGTACTTGAAGTATTAATTATATTATCTACTTTTTTTTCTAACTCAGTTTAATATTTTTGAAAATTATTTAAATTTTAGTGGATAGTTTTTAAAATTAAGGTTATTAATGTTTACAAAATTATTATATTTTTTGTATTTAGTTAATATTGAATATGGATTTAACCTCTAATTTCGAATATATCTGTTTTTTGTCATAATTATCCTGAATTTAAAGAATTTAAAAATTTTTGTTGAAATATTTAGTTAATCTAAGAATAAATAATTTTAGTTTCCAATACTGACAATAAAGTGTGGTGTATTGTACTGCCACATCCAATTTTTTTAAAAGCTACAAATCTTAGAAAAGAAACTGTAGCTACTATCAATACTTGAAATAAATATTATTAGCTTTCATTACAAACAACAAAGCTTATTGTAGCCAAGTGGTTGATACTTAACTTGATTGCCACAATTGCAAAAAAAAATTTCTCCTAATTTTGGCAATGGTATTGCTACAATTCAAAAAAAAAAAAAAAAATTGTAGGAGACTTGATTTTTACCAAAATTTCTTCCCTCCCTCCACTAGATTTTTTTTTTTTTTTTAATACAAAAGAGGAATTTCTACTCTACCCTAATCTAAGTGTATATGTGTGTGAAGCTCTCTCCAGGAGACTTAAATCCCGACTCTTGCCCCTCACACCCCACAAGAATTTATACTTGTGGAATGACCATTGCACCAAGGGTGAGCGATGGCTCCGTCCATTAGTTCTCTTTCCTTGTGGGCCCCAAATTTTCTAAAATTTGGCAACCCTCTTTGTTCTTGCCAAAAACAATCACAACGAATTTTTACCAAATTTTCTCTCCTCCCTCCACTAATTCTCTCTTCTTGTAGGCCCCAAATTGTTCTAAATTTCGGCAACATGGTTGCCGAAATTCCAAATTCCTCTTTTTATTATTCCTCTCATATTTCGGCAACTGAATTGTCACAAATGCAAATTTTCTCTCTCTCCTAATTTCGGCAATGGTATTGCCACAATTAATTTTTTTTTTTTTCTTTCTACCACATCATGCCTCTCTCCTCTCTCTAACTTTTTCTCAAAATTGCAGTAATGGCATTACCGAAATTCACATCTCTCCTCATTTTTCCAAATAAGTTTGAACATTGTCCATATCACAAATAAACATCATTTTATACAATATTCAGCCAAAAGACCCTGTGCACATGGCTATAACATTATTATTTACTCCCATAATATGGGTAAAGTTTGTTGGACCAGTTATAAAATCATAATGGATGTGTCATCATTTTGACGGATCCACCACACTAAAATACTGAACCCAAACTAAGTCCCAATGATATAAATTGTGGTAGAAACAGAATTAGTAAATATAAAAATTTTGAAAAAAAAAGAAGAAGAAGAAAAAGGACTAACTTTTCATGAAAAACCCTCCAAATATGTCTAAATAACTATTATCCATCAAGGACGAGTGGTCTAGTAGCAAATGTTTACTCCCATGTGGTTTGGATTTTGGAACACCTTGGATTTGAATATTTTGGGAGATGAAGTTGGTTCTCAAATGCCTATTGACTGATGCTACTGAAACTTTAGTGGGGCTGGGATTAAAGTGCGAGAGTTCTCTTGGAATATTATAGTGTCTACAAAAGGAAATTTAGTCTAAATGCAAATGAGTGTACTGATATTTATTTACAAATTTGTAGCCCTTTTTTTGTGTGCTAGAAACCGAATATCATTAAGCTAAGTAGAAACAGCAGTTATAGGCCTAAAATAAAAAGCATGTCATAATACAAACCAATGTTATCATAAAATAAAAGTATACATAGGTTCATAGATGGACTATAAAAAAACAGAAGATCTTGACTTGTTCTGAATCTCCTCCTAGCCATCGCATCCACGTATTTGTTTGCTTCACAGAAGCAGTTATTCATCCTCACTTGAGGAGTTTTGTAGCCCTTGAAACAATATATTATACATCAACCCAAGAGTTACAACTTTACCCAAATGTCATATATATATATATATATATTATAAGGTAATCTAATCTAAGCGTATATATGAATAAAACTTCATCTTAAAAATTAATACATATGAGAGGGTATACCATATTATGGTGTAATCACCCATTACAATCACATACTAACATCTTCTACTTGATTGCATCATAATTAATAGTGATCGCATGCATTATGATACCCACAAAACAGGAAGAAAAAAAAATGGCATATTATAATTAATGCTAATGAAAAATTGTTATTACATATTACAAAGTGTACACATCATTCACACGACGCTTGAAAAATGCATATTCAAAACATAATTTTAATTATAAATTTAAAATTGTAAAATCATATCTTGAAAACACAATTTCACAATTTCAATTATAAATTTAAAATTGTAAAATCATATCTTGAAAACACAATTTTACCATTTTAACTTAAATTATGGTTTGCTTTCAATCAAAATGTCGAACACACTGAAATTTTTTTTTTAATAACCTCTTTTTTTATTATTATTATTATTATTATGTCCAAATTAATCATGGACGCCAGCTCTCTATAAATAGCTCTGTAGAGCTCAATCCTCAGAATTCTGATCCCCAGAGAGAAACACCACTCACCAGACACCACTGCAAAGCAAAGCAAAGAAAAGAAAATGGAGACTAAACCAACGGAGATCAGTAGCTCAAAGATGTTTGGAGGGTACAACAAGAGGTACAAGCATTTCAGCCCCACTCTGGGCTGCTCCATGACCTTCTACATCTACTTCCCTCCTTCTCCTTCCTCTTCTTCCAAATTCCCTGTAAGTCCTCAACCTCCTTCTTCTCTTGTTTTTTCTCCATTTCCCCACATACCCATTTCCAATTTTTCCCTTTTAAGATAAATTATACCCAAAATTAATTTCTGGGTTTTGATTTCCATGCCAATGTTGTACTACATTATGTGATGAATTTTTACATCTAAGAATATTTACTTGCTATATGGCGTAAATTATTTCGTTGGTGTTTGAAATTTTTGGGTGATCAAACTTGCATGCTTAACTTAACAATCAATATTGTAGTTCAGGGTTTGGCATGTCCGACACGGTGGACACTCCTGCATGCGTATCCTCAGTGTGTTGGGGGGAAAATATTTTTTTATTTAAATAATCCTTTGGCTTTAGACATGTTTTTAATGATTTTGATAGTTCTTATTTATTTTGATAGCTTAAAATAAACATAAAATATGCTTTTAAATAAATAGAATTGACCTTAAAAACACTTTAATTAATTGTTGTACCCCTACCATGTCGTGTCCAAAATTTTCAAGAACTGCCGTGTCTGGTGTTGTGTTCGTGTCAGTATCCGTCTCCATGCTTCTTAGCTTATGGAATCTTGTTAGTGTTTTGGGTTCTACTGTTAGTGCAAATGTTGCATGCTTTTTTGTTCATGGAATACGTCTTCACTATAATTTAACTGGTAATTGGTGATTGATGGAGTTTGGATAACCGGTTTTTGATTGAAAATTAGGTGGTGGTTTTGATTTTATTCCCATGCTGAAGCCATACCTGATTTAAGTTACTGAAGTTATAGCCAAGTTTTTAGAACATTGCTTTATTAGAAAAAGGAAATTAGAAATTTTGTCAAGTTTTGTGTGAAGTTTCTAATTATTTATGTGGATTTCTGGTTGAAACAAATAGATAAATCAAAAATGTTGACTTATCCATGTTTTTTTAATCATTGATCTGAGTCTGTGGCCATATTTACTTTAGTTTAAACAAGATTCACAATGAATCTTGATAACACTGAGTAGTCGTCAAATCCAGAAAACGATTATTAATCCTCTAATGAGCCCTTGTTAATTTGCAACTTCAATCAGCTCCCAAAATACCATTATTTACTAGAGGCTAAAAAATGTGACACATGGTAAAATTGATTTTTTTTTTTTTTTTTAATAAAGAAAACTCACCGAATTGTGTCAGCAAAGAGCAATACTTGAGGTGTGTTATTGCACTCTCACATATTATAATTTTTATATAAAGTAACACGTGTACCTATCGGTCTTGAGCCCACAAACTCACCCTCCACATGGCACTTGCAAGGGGAGGAGGTGCCAGTTGAGCTAGAGCTCATTGTTCACCACCTATTATAATTAGAAAGCACTTCTGAACCCCACCCTCTCCCTCTAAAATAATGTTCTTAAACATATTTGCAATAAATTTATCAACTTTCTTACTCTTATATACCAATGTAGTATTTGAGGGCTCTAGAATGTATGATAATTACAATTTAAAGGTCTTTCTTTCATCAATGAGCAGGTACTTTACTGGCTCTCTGGCCTTACGTGCACAGATGAGAACTTTATAGTCAAGTCAGGAGCTCAACGTGCTGCTTCAAGTGAGGGTGTTGCTTTGATTGCCCCTGATACATCCCCAAGTAAGTCAGCAACCCATATGGATGGCAGGGATACAAAATATTTTAAAATATACATTATCTTAGTTTTTTTTTTTTTTTTTTTTAAAAGATAAATAAATTAAAAAAAAAATCAAAATGCACAAAATATGTGTAAATGATGAAACTAATATAGAGATATAAATAATAAAATGGGGGGAAATGAACTTGATCTATGATCCATATTTGACATAGGAATATATAATTTTGAAGGTCTCTACTTATCAAAAAAAACACTAGATCTTGTATTTTACATTTAAACCCATTTTTTATTAATAAATTCAACTTCTACCCCCAAAACCTATCCATGCCCTTTTTCTTTTTCTTTTTCTTTTTTTGGGTGCTAGCATAGGTGTTCATACCTCTTCAAGCACCTGATTATCGTGCCATATTTATCCCTTCCAATATCCTAGCATATCTATTTAAGATGTGTGCGAGGTGATTAATATGAGAAATGTGTCCATCCTCAGTTATGGTGGTTATTTTGAAGTATCCATGCTTTTAAGTGTGCAACTAAGACAATTACCAAAAAGACTAGAGTAGGCTAAGTGTCTGTTTGGCTAGAACTTATAAGCTCAATTTTTAGCTTTTATGTACAATTTTATAAAACCTCACTTTTTCTTACTTTTTGAAAGTACAAGTATACTTTAACAAACTTTCAGCAAAGAGCTAAATAAGTTGTTCCCAAATAGACACTAAATGAAAGCTGAGTGGGACTGTTTTAACATCTGCTGTATTCAAGTATTTGACAAGCCTGTGATATACATCATAAATTCTTTCTTGTATTATGTAACTTGAATAAGCTTTTCACATTATTGTTAATACATCTCTATCTTATAACTATAGAGTGAAATGCTTGAATTTATGAAGAATGGTGTATTTACAATTTGGAATATAGCTTTCCATCCCAATATTTTACGATTTTTATCCAAAATAGCTGAAGTTTGTCGCCTTGTTGGCTTATCATGTCAACTAGCCATAGGTTTTATATTCCCTTATTTTTCTCTCTCTCTAGGGACTCTTTCAATTTTCAAAGAATTGGGAAAGCTTGTTGGCTGATTAGCATGCCATGGCTAATGATATACCATATATACTTTAATTTCTAAGTTTATTTTTTAATAATCTAACCAAATCTTGAATCCAAGGATGTGTTTGTTTTGTTTTTGGAAAATTTCTGGTTGACTTATTGCCTTTGATGTTTCCCAGAAGGTAAAATCTCGTTGATAATTTTTTTTATTGATAAATTAGCACACAATGGATCTTTAACTCATGACCTCACCCTCCACCTAGAACTTATAAGGGGAGGAGGTGCTAGTTGAGCTAGAGCTCATCAGCAAAATCTATTTGACATTGTTTCAAACTAGACTGCATTCAATGCAAGTATTGGGCTTAGGAAACTCACTGTCTGTGTTATCTTCTCTGTGAGGGGTTGAACTCTCTTGAGGTTTACAATCTGAATTTTTCCCTTTATAATTACAAAGAATTAGAATCAGACTTTATGCCCATGTTCATCTTGTTTCTGTTCAAATTTCTTGTTTCTGAATTCAAAAGAATCCTTTAAAAACAGGTGACTAGTTTGTCAAATGGAAAATACACACAAACACACACACTGAGGGACTGGTAAAATAATGTACAGTATGATAAACAACCAAAATAGTCATTTTAATTAAGGTGTAATGTTTCTGTCCAAACGTTAGCTCTTGTGACACTAAGCTTGGGCTTACAATGGCAATCAACCCTGCTTTGTGGCTCAATCTTTTGAACAATTTATCTGCCATAATTTGAGATATTAATTCTCTCATTTGCTGAGACGAGGAAAGAGGTAGAGGATAGCATTATATAGCATACAAGTGAAAGATATAGTAATTGTGTTAGGAAACATAATGCTCAAGTAATCCAACACTTGGTGAGTATGACAACATTACCAATTGGAAAAAAAAAGAAAAAAAAGAAAAAGAAAAACCTCAATGAGCATGAACACATTTATTCACTGTTGTAACCAAGCCTATGCAGTACAAATTTTCTTAAAATTGTTTTTTTCCTCCTGCTCTTATCGTTAAGATGTCAAATTTTGATTTTAAACTGCCTTATGACTAGTAGTTGCATTCCAGGATGTTCAATGCTAACTGTTTCTTACATGATATTCCTTATTACAGGAGGCCTGAATGTAGAAGGAGAGGCAGACAGCTGGGATTTTGGTGTAGGTATGCAACATCAGGCCATCAAATTTTGTTTTCTGAATTCTCAAATCTTTTTGAAAAATTTAACCATCTGAATTGTCAGATAAATGCT
The DNA here is from genome assembly GCA_030820535.1 of Quercus parvula. Classification (NCBI taxonomy): domain Eukaryota; kingdom Viridiplantae; phylum Streptophyta; class Magnoliopsida; order Fagales; family Fagaceae; genus Quercus; species Quercus parvula. Next base: position 41,520,358 of record JAUAME010000011.1, on the reverse strand, counting down.
ATGGGTTTGACCCATTTGAATATTCAATTTTGGAGTACCATATTATGAACCGTGGGGTAGTTCTTTTATGTTTTCGTGACTGTGGCAGTCCTCAATCATGATAAAATGACAGAGATGTTTGATCTCATATATCTTCTATCTAAAGAAGTGTGGTAGCAAGTAAATTGAGTATGACACCTATGCTATAATTGCTTTCAGTAGGTGGCTTGTATCATTAGTTACTATTATTCATATGTTGTTCTGCATATATAATAAGTAAAACAAGCATATCATCGTCTAACTATTTGTAATTTTACTGTTCACAATGCAGCACTACAGTGGTTCATATGGATGTGAGAAATTAGTTTTATTTGTACAATTATTGTGAACTTTGGTGCATGCCTTAGTGTAAATTTGGATGAGTCTCTCTTGAGGATTTTTGCTTTTGTTGTTACTATTATCATTATTGTTCATTCTTGTTGATAAGGACAATTTGGTAGCATTTTACTGACACATTACATGACGGAGTTTAACTGATGCTGGTTGGTGCTTCATTTTCATTGACACATTTTGCATCAAGTACATTGCTAAGTCAATTTTATCAAATAATGTATCAAAGGTTACTGCATATGAATACCCTCTAAATAGTAGGGAATGCAAGTTCGGTTAGAGAGTAAGTTAGTCTCTATTCTTATCCCCCTCCCCCTCCCCCTTTTCCCCTTGTAATAACATTACTAAATTTTATGCTGGCCATCAGCCTACTGCTATCCTCCTTTTTCCCGGGCGTAGGATCAGAAAAACATATCACGCTTAAGTACAGACACTGGTGGAGTTGAATTAGTCTTTAATTGCAGCATTTAATTTAGTTTTTCTTGAGCAGGTGCTGGATTTTATCTGAATGCTACACAAGAGAAGTGGAAGAACTGGCGTATGTATGACTATGTTGTCAAAGAATTGCCAAAAATTTTAAGTGAAAATTTCCCACAGCTTGATACTTCACGGGCATCTATATTTGGTCATTCTATGGGTGGGCATGGTGCTTTAACAATCTACCTTAAAAACCTGGACAAGTATAAGGTAATAGATGATAATATTTACTTCTATGCACTTGAAGGTCTTAAGATTTCTACAAATTAACAGAGTTCTGAAATTGACTGTTTTCTTTCAACATGGAAACCTCTTGTAATCACTTTGGCTTTTGATTTCTTTCCTTTCCTTCACTCATTTTTCAGTCGGTGTCTGCTTATTCTCCGATTGTGAATCCTATAAACTGTCCCTGGGGCCAGAAGGCTTTCACAAATTATCTAGGCAGCAACAAAGCTGATTGGGAGGTAATTTCTAAGAAATTTTCAGAAATCACAGCAAAGTTATAACATCATGGTGCCTTAGTTATAACAAATGAATTTTAAAAAATGCAGGAATATGATGCCACTTTCCTGATATCGAAGTTCCATGATGTATCTGCTACCATTCTGATCGATCAGGTAAGAGGTCATATTCTTAAGTTAATTTCACATGCATATATAAATCTGTCTTTTAAACTTTCCCACTTTAAGTTGACAATCAAAGGAGTAGGTGATTATAGCATGCTGATATCAATTACCAAGGCCAATGATAAGCTAAAGTAGCATTTTTTAAGTAGTAATAATTTGATGTGGTGTTGGTTAATTTTGTGGTGTTTGTCACTTTGATTCCATGTATAGAGGATGGTTTCAGCAATTTCCTTATATGTAAATGTAATTTTCAGTTTTCTAATTTAAGATATCACTAAAGCCCAGCTGATTTAACGAAAAGTTTAATACTATATGACTAGCCATGAAAAACAGTCTTAAAGCAATTTATGCTTTTAGGTGATTGATACTTGGCAATCTATGCTAAATAAAGCACCCTATAGTTACTTTTTCTACTTATTGATTACACTCTTTAACATCTAAAATTAAAAAGTAAAGAATGCAAAGAGTCTTTTAACAGATATGGTTGATAAGATTTGTTTATGCATTTTTGTAATTTGTATAAAGGATTGCTACCTTGCATGACAAGAAAGTAAAATTTTTGGAAGAAATTAAGACAATGAACCATTCCTAGTAGGATCTCACTAAAGTTCTTTAGTAACTCTTTTACCTTGTGTTTGGATGGAGAGAGATGGAGGGAGAAGAGAGAGGATTGGAGGGGAAGGTGATAGGAGTATACTCTCTCCTCATCTTCCTTAGCTCCAAATGTACCCTTAGGCCTCGTTTGGGAGGAGGGAATGAAACGGAAAGGAACGAAATGAATAATTTTAGAATATTCTTCCCTTCCCTTGTTTGGGAGTTTTAATGGAGGACAGAATGGAATGAGTAAGAGCGAATACTCATTCCTCTTTATTCTTTTAAAACCTCAAATTTTCATTCCCCCCGAATTGGGAGAATTGGGAGGAATGGGAGGGAATTGAATTAAATTTAATGATTTTTTTACCACAACTCCCAAAATACTCCTATATATTCAACCCTTTATTTTAAAATAAGGGTCTAATAGTAATATTGTCATAAAATAATTTCATTCTATTTCCTCTATGTTACTCCCAAACAAAATTACTTATATTCCATTCATTTTCATTCATTTCCATTCCTTTATTTTAAAACATTCAATTAAGATTACTTAATTCCATTATTTTTCATTCATTTCCCTTAAATACATTCCATTCCATTCCCTTCTGATTATTTCATTCCTTTATGAACTCCCAAACGAAGCCTTAGAGAGTGGACATGGTGAATAATGTGTACATGACACATAAATTGAAATATTTCTGTGGATGGATTTAGATTTACCATTTGCAAATATATTATCATACTCTCTTGTTGCTGCTTTCTTTGCTACACGTTTGTCCTCTATGTAGCCTAAATGTTGTGACTTCTCTGCCTCATAGAAAAAAGGAGCAATTGGGTTTAAACCATCTGGGGAAAGAAAAAAAGGAAAAAATAAAAGGAAAACAGCTCCTGTGTTTTCAAATCTAATATACATGATGGATATTGTGGCCATTCATTTTACTGTTTATCGCCAAATTTGTGCAGGGGGGTGATGACAAATTCTTGCATGATCAACTCCTGCCCCACAAGTTTGAAGAGGCATGCAAGAATGCAAATGTTCCATTCCTTCTGAGATTGCAACCTGGTTACGATCACTCTTACTATTTTATTGCCACCTTCATTGATGATCACATCCGCCACCATGCTCAAGCTCTGTCCCTTAAATGAAGTTTACCGTTTTCGAGAATCTAGAACCATAAAAACTGTTGTCCTGGACTATGGGCACATGATTCTCATAAAAACTGCCGGCCTTGACGATTGTCGCACTTCTGCTTTTATTTATGTGGTTTTGATTTTCCCATGGAAATATTTAGTGTACATGCACTGGTAAACATGCTGGGACTCGAGATATATAATTATGTGATAAACATGGTGTGACTGATGCCTCTCTGATAATATGATACATAATTATGTGATAAACATGGTGTGATTTATGCCTCTTTGATTATACTATAGCTAAATGTTCAATATCCAGTGACTCCTAACTCCTTAGAAATTTCTACCCCATCCATTCACTGAAGTAGATAAAATATAGGCAAAAATAACTCCTGTAACTTTGTTTGATTGTCATTTTTGTTCATTAACATTGATTATACGGTCACTTTAGTCCTTCCATCTATTGCTGTTAAAAAGTTGGCGCTAACTACCTTCAAAAAATGGTGTTTTGCATTTTCAACATTATAAAATAATTTTAGAGATTCTGTTATTAATTTATTTAAACCAAGAAAATATAAATTTCAAACTTTGAGTTGTACAAAGTCAATGGACTAAAATGAAAAAATTTTAAATGAAAATTTATCAAAGTTAATGGACTAAAATAAAAATTTGTTAAACATAATGGAATAAATTGAAAATTGATTACAGTTATAGAATGTATAGTATGATGTGTAAGAGCATTTGCATTGATCAATGCAAAATAGTAAAGGAATCAATTTTACACATTCAACCTCCAAAATCACCCACGTTAGACAAGCTAAAAATGTGTAAATTATTACTATGCACCATTGGCACGATAGTTAGTTTACAAGTATAAGTATTTGTGAAGTGTGGAGGGCAATGGTTGAGATTTAAATCTCTAGAAAAGATTTTTACATACATACACATTTAGATTAGACTAGAGTAGAATTTCTAATTTATAACAAAAACAAAAAGAAATGTGTAAATTTGCAATGTTACTACAGTAACTACATAAATTTATATTGACACTATTCGCTTTGCATATAATTTATTTTTTTTCTTTATGTATCTCGAGATTGAAATAAGAGAATGGATGATGATTATTGTGTGTAAAAAAAGAGAAAAAATTCTAAAAAAAATCAAGAAAATTTGATATTTTAATGTAATGTAATATAAAATAGATAATATGATGTTGGGTATTTTGAAAAGTGGGTATATATAAAAAAATATATAAAAATATAAAAAAAATAAAAAATAAAAAAGTTGGAACTTATGTTAAAATAGACGAAACTGCTCTAAAATATACTTCCGGTTCAGATGTTATGTTAAATTTTCATGAAAACAAGGGTGCTGAAAAAATTTAGTTTGTTGCTCTTGTAATTAAAGAGGGAACGACACAAATTTTAGATTTGAGCTGCTGATCTACTTTTATTGAGGCGTGCTGGTTTTTAAAACATGTTTAAGATAATGCAAGCATGGCTGTGAGGTATTAAGTGCTTGACAAATTTCCGTTAAACAATGCTAGAAGATCATAATCTGTTATGATGGTAGCAAAACCTGTGAACTCCACTTATTTGGCAAATTGTTCTAGAGGTAGACTCACCTATGATTGAAAATCCAATTAGGCCTGGCTAAGCCAATCCAAGGGCTTCCTAGCGTTAATAATTAATAATAAAAACAAGTCTTAATCCCAAATTTTTAGAGTTGGCTATAGATCCTCAACCATTAGTTAGAGTCGGCTATGTAGCCTACATGTATTCTTTTCTCTCAATTTATTATACATGAAGTTATTCACTCTATTACTTCCTCAATTGAAATATCTTCTTCTTTTTATTTTAAATTACTAGTACTTACGTTATTTTGGGTCTTCATTGCTTTAATTAGTAACAGATATTTGCTATTGCCTTAAGTGAACAGCCAACTCAGCAAAGCTAAGATTAAAAAATAAAACTCTAAAATGCCTATTATATTTAGATAGTTATAAACTATAATATGCAGATAAACATTTTCCCCTTACACCCCCAAGTCCATGAAAGATGTCAATTCAACTACAAGGGCCTTGACGACTCAATAAAGCTATTGTTAATGTCTTGTGTTAGTTATATGAAACTTTAGATCTCATCTTTATAATATGTTCTTACTTAAAGGGACCAGGAAAACTTCTTAACACTATATAATGGCATGTTGAACGCTTATGCTCTGGTTTCCGTTAGAATATAATTTCTTGATTTGCCAAGTTTAAGTCACATACCAAGTCTTCAGAAGGGTTTATAGATGATCCGACTCAGAGGCACACACACACTCACACACACGAGAGAGAGAGAGAGAGAGAAAGAGAGAGAGAAGGCTATGAGATTTCTGTCTCTAAACCAACATTTCAAAATGGGGCTGACTACAACATCAAGACTATATAGCTTGTGCAGCCAAAATAATTAGAGAGAGAGAGAGAGAGAGCCCATCTATACATGCCCCAACCCTCTTATGTATATAGCCAGTAATCTACAACCTAATCCGTACAAATAGTATATACAATCCTCTGGCTCCACCTGCCTTTGCTGGTTGCTTCTTTCATCTCGCAGCAGCCATAGGCCAGGAAAAAAAACCCTCATTGCTGGTAAACAAAGCTACATTGTAATCACCCATTGGATGTACCCACAGCTTGATTGATGAATGCAAGTCTTCTATATTTCATTGAACTATCAAGTGAACGAGTTGGTGTGCTGTGAGATATCTTGCCCTGCTCTGAAACCACCAGATCCTAACTCATTCACAGGTAGATAATGTGTCTGTTCTGAAACTACCGTGGGTGTGCCAGTAAATGCTGGTTGAAGATTTTCATTTACACTCTTCGTTGGTCTCTTCGGCCTTTTGGGCTTCTGTGCTTGTGGATCAGAATTTTGAAGGGGGTCATCTAACTCGTAATCCATTGGTGAAGTCACATTTTGAGGATTCCTTTGCTTTGATGGAGCTTGTTTGTCAGAAGCAGCCTTTCTCTGCACAAAGACATTAACGTAAACAACACTGAATGCACCAAGTTTAGAAAAGCTTGCCACATATATTTGTGGACAAATGTCCTACAGTGTCAATTTTACCAAAAACATTATTTATAAGAACCAAGGTTCATAATGCTACTCATGAGATTAATTTTAATAAACTGGGTGCATAATTTGCCACCTGAGGAGTTGAGCAGATCTACAGATCTGCATATCATCATTCAGGGGACAGAGTAGTTACTAGACAAACCAGACCTATTTATTATTTCTATTATTATTCCATTGATAAAGTTATGTGGAATGTTGTTCACTACAGTGTTATGAAATGTATTAATGGTTGAGAATGGAACCCATGAACTTTTTCTAATTGTCAAACCCATGTAATAGAACACAATGCAGGTATTGGTAAACCACCACAGTACACAAAGATCTAATAATTTTGTTTCGCTAATATTCTAACAAGTAGTAATTAATAAGGAATGATTTGATTGGACAAATAGAACTAGAACCAAACATAAAATACATAGACAAGTGACAAAGAATTTCAGTACCTTTTTGTTACTGGATTTTGCTTTCTCTGGATCTGGAGAGGGCTCAGGTCCTGTACCCTGAGATCCAGCATTTGTTAGGTCTTCCAAAGATGCATCACCTTCTGCATCTACCCGAATACCCTTTGTTGATTGTTTTTTCTTTTGTCTATCCTTAACCTGGCCAGAGAAAAGATAATTAAAATTTCTGAAAATAGTTCCAGCAGCTGTTTGACTTGGGTCTCCAAAATCTTTTGTTTTTTTTCCAAGTAAAGAAAGAGTATGTGTAAAAGCATGTCTACTAACATATTTTAAGAACTGTTTTTTCCAGGAAAAAAAAATCTGCATAGCCTATTTTCAGGGAACATAAAAAATGATGTGCTTTTATTCTCAACATACAGTCTCTCAAAAAGGAAGTCAAACAGGAACCTTTGGTGCGTGTGTGTGTGTTTACAAGAAAAGCATAAGAGACACTAATCTCCTGCAAAGTGGATTTTAAGTTGGAATAGAACAATAGACAGACAGATAACCAGATTTTAAACCCACCTGTACTGGAATTTCTCTCAATTTCTGCTCCAGCTGGGCATCATCCAGAAGTAAGGATACAACATCCTCAGGGGCCAATAGATCACCCTGAACATGACCACCCGTCATAACAAGTTGCTGCACAGTATTCTTCTGACTTGCTCTTTGAAGAATCTTCTCTTCAACTGTCTCTTTACAAATAAGTCGGTAAACAGTAACCTACACCATGAAATCATTAGTATTTCATATTAAATTAGATAATCTAAAACAATTTAAAATTTTGAGAAACCAAAGTTTGTCTCCAAGTGGATGTGTGTGTTTGTGGGCGAGAGAGAGATATGGACAAACAACAACAAACACATAAGGAAGCAAGGAATCCCTAAAGCCAAAAAATAAATGGCTTTGCTTGGAGGCTCTCAAGCCATCCATATGCCTGTAGCATTCTGAAAAGGACAAGCTAAACTAAAGCAATAAAAAATGGAACTAACATCTTTTGTTTGACCCAACCGATGAGCTCTATCCATTGCCTGTAAATCCAAAGTTGGATTCCAATCACTTTCATAAAATATGACAGTGTCAGCCGCTGTCAAGTTAATGCCCAGTCCACCAGCTCTTGTGCTCAACAAGAATACAAAAATATCATTCCTGCAACAACATAAATAAAAATCTTATTAACAAACTCTTACACCTCACATATATATAATATATGATAAGAACAAGCAACCAAAGAGAGAGAAAGAGCAACTTTAAAATTCCATTCAAAAAATCAGTATGTTTATGAAATCATACCGATGCTGGAAATCTCTGACCATATCTCGACGATCAGTTATGGTAGAGGATCCATCGAGTCTAAGATATCTATATTTCCTATAGTTCATGTAGTCCTGCACGTAAATGAAAGATTCAAGAACAACAAAACAGAATGTCCAGAGAAGATTGCTAAGCCATTAAAAAAGACAAGTGAAGTAGTGAACTACAGTGCTATTGTGGTAAGATTTCCAATCTGCCAAGCTAGCTTGCAAAATCAATTTATAGACCTGATAATGATTTGAAATTTGTTTCTCATCTCAGATCCTCTTTAAAATTTATTTTGCTAACCGATATCAAACCAAGGCAAGTCAAACCCAGGTTACCACAAATTTATCTCTTTAACTCATAAGTGAATTATTAAGTAGACTTTTTGTATCATAACTAAACATATGCATTGCAACACAAATGCAAAGGCTCATCCATAACACCAACGCCAATTTGTTTTAGGACTGAACAAAGTTTTCCTCCAAACTAGGTTGGAGGAATCTCCTCCAACCCATTACAAGGCAGCTAATATGACCCCCCACGTATTAAGTCACATGATTTATAAAATCATTTAAAAACGTCACATGACTATTTAAGTAGGTCATGTGACTAAAGTACGCATGGATAGTTTTTTAAGTCTTACATAGTGGGTTGAAGGAAATTTCCTCCAAAGGACAACTCTGTCTATTAGGACCTGCCAATATCATGATTTTAACAAAATCTTAAACATTTTAGGACTGATCAGAAATAGTACTGATTTGGCTAAACTTGGGACAGCTTCATGTTAGCTGCAGAAGAAGGTTCAAAGATTAAAGAACTAAAACTACCTCAAGAATATTCAGCATCTTCGTCATTTGGGCAAACAAGAGAACACGGTGATTATCTGCCCGCAATCGTTTCAACAATATATCAAGTGTTTGAAGCTTCCCAGAGTCCTATTCAGATGTAACATAACCAAACACTTCAGCAATTAAGTTCAACACAAAAGAAAACAATATTCACTAAATAGCAAAAAGGACACCAGGAAAGAAAAAGCTTACAGTGAGCAACTTTGCCGGGTCAAAGCTTCTCGTTGGTGGAGAAGATCCCAAAATCTTGTATGTCAACTGAAGAGCAGGTTGTGAAACTGGTAGTTCAGAATCAATCTCTTGAATCAAATGATGAGGAGGACCAACTGGCTTTCTGGGTCCATTACAGTCAGATGTGCGTGCAAACCCAATAAACATCCTCTTTATCCAGGGGTCATGTAGTTCTTCAGACATTTTGTAGGCAAAGTTTCTATCAGAGCAGTGAGCACCAACCTATATAGGGAAAATAAAAATTGGAGATGAAATTTTTTTTTTAATAAGATAAATGATTTTTTTTTTGAATAGTAAATAAAGAGTACAAAACGAATACTTGAAAAACATACTGGTGGAGCTCTAACTCTCGGGATATATGTGTATGCTGAATGAAGAGGCCTACTATTGGATAGAAACCTGTCCTCATGAGGGACAACTAAAGCCTCAAATGGAGCATCTCCAGGCCCCGTTGCATATTTACTTCGTAGTAAGCTTGTATTAGATCTTGATGGCATCAGTAACATCCGTGCAACTGCTCTCACTTTCCCCCTCTCAAGGTAACTGCATTCGGGGTCATCATCCATGGTTTCCGTAAGTGATTCTATGAGTCCATCCAAGAAGTGCTGGTCCCATCTCATTACAGAAAACAGGAGTCGCTCCATAAAAGAGTTAGTAGCCAAAAATGTAACCTCAGACGGGGACAGATCCATCAAACGTGTAAAACCAAAAGTTCTACCTTCAAAAGATAATCCATCTGAATTATCCTCTCGAGGGAATATAGATCGATAGACATTTTCGGGGGAGTATATATTGAAGAGTCTGTGAAAAGATTCTGTGCAGACACCACGCCCAACTGCTGTGCAAAGAGTTTCTGAACTATGGGTAATTTCTTCATGAACTAGTTTCGGTATCTGGGAAAATACAAAAGGAAAGTTAGATCCATAACAGAATGAGCTCAAGTCCCTATTTATCAAAAAAAAAAAAAAAAAAACTCAAGTTCCTCATTCTCATAAACTGAAGCAGAGAATGAAGCTGAAGAGTGCATTCTTATCACACTGGAAGAGTCAAAATATCCCTTGGGTGGCTATGGTGCGCACCAAAATTTGAATTCCCATTTACAACACACTCACACGCACATATATAGAGGCCTGCCAAAAGCTGGGATTCGAAAAAATTGAATTGCCCACCCCCCCACAAAAAAATATTTGAGCTCACCAAATGGCCTCTCCTAGAAAAGAATATTAGCCTGCTGGCCTAACTCAAAAAAAATACAAAACAATCTGCCCTTATCAACAAAAGAGAATCATTAATTTTGATTTTTTTTGTACATGTGTCATGTATATAGCATAACACATAAAGCAAGTGCAAACGCATGACGTATTCACTTATTTTATTGTTAAAAAAAAAAAAAAAAAAAGAAGCAAAGCAACATTCCTCACTTTTAAAGCTATAAGAGAAACCTAAGAATTGAGTATTTAGTAAGGTTGGCATTTTCATGACAGTGAACCTTAATGTTTTGGTAGTATATATAACAAACAAAAACATTAATGTAAGGCAGAAAAAGCTTTAAGAACGTACCTTGTATGTTATAGGATTGTGACCTCCTGCGTAGTGCACGTCCTCCAACTCCCCAAAGGGAGGGGGCAGAAGAGAATTTGGGATCTCCCCAAAGTGGAGGTATGTTCTTCCCTCATTCCTTTCAAACAACTCTGGATGATTACACACCTACCATTGCACCATTGGAACACATGTCATGGACAACTAGTAAAAAGAAATATCCCACATGACAGAAAAAATGCACGAAACTCCACAACTTCTTGCCCCCATAGAGTTGATAAATTATACTTTTTAAATGAAGAAGGGGAACCAAACAAAATGCCAATAGAATTGAGAATATACCTTTCTCAGCTGAATGACAATATTCATTAAATTTAGTATTTTCTTCTCATTAAGATGCCCACGATTGCCCTCAAACAACTCGGCAAGAGATATCTTGTTCTTAATAGCCTGATAAAAAGCTTGCTGGCGAGAACTCAACTTGCAATGCACTGTAACCTCAGTTTTCCTGGTCAGCTCAGAAATTACATCTGTTTTAACTCTTCGCAGCATAAAAGGCTTTAGAATTGAATGCTGTAAGAAAAAAGGCAACCAAAATACAAATTAGAAAGATATAGTTATATTAATATCAAAGGTCAAAAGTGAAGGCAGAAGAGATCATGATCTAAAAAGAAACTGAGAATTATTGTAGTTATTTTAAATAACATACATATATGTTAAGGATGGTATGTGGCAGCAAGTAAACAAAAAAACTTTATTGATCACTCTAACAATGACAATACTGAAAAAGGCAAACTCACCAATCTGTTAAGCTGGTGCTCATTCAAAGTACCCCCGTGCTCTGCATGGTTCTCGATTCTGATAGTATGCAGTAAAAGATCATTGATAGGAAAATATTATAATTCTGTAGACTGCAGGCTACACTCACCGAAAAGATGAACCAACCAAAGAAAAAATGCTTACCCTTTTGAAAACCACTCATTAAATTGTTCGTGGCTGTCAAATAAGGTTGGCATAATAAAATGCAAAAGGGCCCACAGCTCTGCCATATTATTCTGGATAGGTGTACCAGTCAGCAGTAATCGGTTCCGACAATTGAAGCTAAGCAGTGTCTTCCACCTTATACTGCCGAGTCAAATATCCAATGAATTAATGATGAGAGTATAAAGAATTAGAAACATAAACTATTCACCAGAAAGATGATTCATGAAACTTTAGGAGGGCTGTAATGGCTAAAATTGAATTCTTATGTGATACTGTAGACAAGTCAATACTGCAATACTAAAAAGATACAATTTATCTGGATGACGTTTTATATTGAATCGTAATTTCTCTTAACAAAATAATTCTAATAATAATATCAACATCAACAAGAATGATGATGAAAAAAAAAAAAGCACATTGAAATAAATAGAACAGAATGGATATGAAATGAAAACTAAAGTAACAACAGGTATCAACTTATTAAAAGAAATAAAAGCGGAGTTCAAAAAAGGAAAGGAAAGATCAGATGGATGAGAAAACTTGTACTCTATGTGACTACATATTTACTAATCGAATGCTGAATAAATAAATGATTTCAGTAGATTCTTGGGTTTGTTTCAATTTTTTTATGGTACTACTCTAGATGTCAGGCTTTGATGCGATGGCAAGTGCCTTCAACCAAAATCGACAAGTTGCAAGATCGAATCTATAAGTTAGTCTCCAAAAAGAAAATTTTGGAGGTAAGATTGCCTGCCAATCACCTCTCCCAAACCCGCAAAAGCGGGAGTCTTGTGCATTAGGTATGATGCTTTTTTTTTTATAGGTAATAGGTATGACCCTTTTTTAAAATGGTATTACTCTCTTCCCACTATATGTCCATTTTATTACATACACACAAAATATGACTCTTTAGTGGGATGCAAGAAACAAAATGATAGCAACAAAGACCAAAGAATAAAAACATCTCAAAGACTAAAGCCACTACAACAACAAAGAAATAAGTTAGAACCTGTTCGAACTTTTGATTGCCTGGGCTTCATCTAACACCATGTATTGCCATTTCACACGCCGAAAGTACTTCTCATCAGACACTAGCAGCTGGTAGCTGGTAATGAGAATGTGAAATCCAGCTTCCCTGGCAAGAGAAAGAAGCTCATATAAAATAAAAATTAAAAAAAAAAAAAAGATATAATGCACTTCATTTATGAAAAAAAATCAGGTTAATGGATTTAAAAAAAATTAAATTAAATTAAATAATGGCAAATGTTTTGATTGCTCGGCTATCCAGATAAGAAGCATTAAGAGCTGACAAGGCAAAACGAAAAGTTCAAATACTCTAGAAGACATGGACTATACGGAGGAAGCTAGTTTATCATCTGTTTACTATTAATATTTCTTTATTGGCGTTTAAAAAAAAAAAAATTTAAAAGGAACTAATGTTGCTTTTGGAGAAGGCATGAGGTATATTCAAGATATGCATTTTTGATAGTTGTTTAACCATGTCCTCAAACAAAGTGTTTTTCTTCCTCAATTCTCCACACTCCAAACTGAAGCAATCGAAAAGGAGGATATTTCAGAAGGAAGACTTATTTTCTCAATCTTTGCCTTCAAATATACCAACTCATAAGCATGTCAGACACCATTTCAGGCATCAACATCAAGTTGTTCCAGATTTCCTTATAAGCTTACTCATTTCAGTGGTAAAGAATCTAATGTCTATACCTCAAATACATGCTTTACCAAGCAAATTATCAAATTAATACATACATATATGTACTTTAACAAGTTTCTTTACAAAAATATAGAATTTAACGAAACATGGCACCATCTAAAGCGCTTAAACACATCCAAAAGCCAGCATATCATCATCATTTGTTCTTGAGAGTGTAAAATAACAACTGTGAAATAGAAAATAACCTGCGGTACAGGTCCTTGGGTTTGATCTTTTTCCTAAGTACAGTTCGATCTTGAAGCCCACCCCAATATGGAAGAGTTTTCAAGTCAGGGCAGAAACGATTAATTTCATCATTCCAGTTATTCAATACAGAAGCTGGAGCAACAACCAAAAAAGGGCCCCATATATTTTTTTCCTGAATGGGACAAGCAACAACAGTTACTATAAAGAAAATCTATATGTACAAAACACTAGGCTCAATACTTACCTCTGCCAAATGAGCCAAAAATGCCATGGCCTGGATAGTCTTTCCAAGGCCCATCTCATCAGCAAGTATGCCATTTAAACCCTGAAAGAAAAGAAGCCAAAAGAAATGAACTCAAGCTTGCAGCCACTCTTAATTACCATTTTTTTGAGGGACAAGGGATTAACAATCAAGAGAAAGATATTAAATTATTAATGTAGAAATTGCCTAACAACCTGCTCATAACAATTAACTAGCCACTGAAGGCCTTTTAGCTGATATTCTTTAAGGGAACCTTTAAACATCTGCGGTGTCTGAACTGTTGATGTTACAGGCATTGTAGTGCTGTAAATATAAAATATAAATTTTGTTAATTGACATGAAACGCTTTTCCCCAAGTGCTTAATAAGGATGAGAGAAGGTGGGGTGGGGGGAGGAAAGAAAAGAATAACTTACGGGTTATGTAAATCTATGTTACTAGCTCCTGCAACCTCAGGTGGAAAAGTCTCAGATTCAGAAGCCTGTCGCAGTCTCAAACATTCATTATCAAATGCACTTGTTAACTTTTTCTGCTTAGAAACTGCATCTTGAGCAGCTCTCAAGGCTTCCTTCTTCAATTCAGCCTCCTCAGGATCTACTTCCTCATCAGGTACAGCATCTGAAGAGCTCAGAAGTACTTCTTCGTCATTTAGATTTTCATCTCCCACAGGCAAAACTTCAGAGGGCTGTGCATTTGCCTTGTTTTGCATAAAATGACTGTAGAGTTCCGTTTGTTGTATAAGAAAATTGAGCCTTTGCTGCTGTCTCTTTGCTTCTCGTAGCTCTTGTTCACGCCTCAGAGCTTCAGCAGCTTCTCTCTCCTCTCTTTTCCTTACTTCTGCCTGCAAGCAAAGAGATTGAATATTACTGACTCTTTGAATTAAATTATTCACTTGAAGTATTTATTTGAAATCAAAATAACCATACATGATGATCTTTTTTTTTTTGACACAGATGATCTTCCAACATATTCATAAGATAGGTATTCATTTTTTTTCCCTTTGATTATACATAAATAGAACTCAATGACTCATAGGCAATTACACCTCTGACCTCACCCTCAACCCCTTATTTATGGGAGGAGAAGATGCCACTTGGTCCAAAGACAGCAGAGAATGAAAGAGTTTCAGTCGTAAATTTTTACTAGTATGCAGTGCCACAACACCAAAACACTATTGTTAAGTATCAAACAGCGACCTAAAAGACAGCTACAGATTTCTATTCACAACTGACAGCCTTAATCTCTTTTTATTCAAGGACTCTGAAGATTCCCCTTCAGCTTAATAGTTAATTAAGATAAGATAACATATTAATCATTTTGAGATATGAGCAAATTTAGTCAACAAAGTGAGGATTGGCAGGATATTTACAGAACCTACGACGTAATTTGCATACATAACAGATTCAGGTGATACACCAATCACTGAAGATGAAGAACTTAGCCCATCAGATGAACATGAATGTATATGTGGATTTATGTATATGTTTTTTTCTTTCCTTTTGATTGATATAAATAATCAGGTAAACAACGTTCATGCATATGCATAGAACTCTAAAAACATAAATATGCATGAAATAGACAGGAGAGAGCACGTGTGCACCTGCATGTTGATGCACACAAATACTACATTTTGCCTCCACAGAAAAACTTACTTCTCTGACAGATCGTATTTCCTATAGTGCAGTAATTTGTAATGTATGTTAAAATAACTTCATAAAGGACAATGAGAAAGATACCATCTCTTTATCTACTCGCTTCCAATACAGCAGCATGTCTCGAGCTAATTTCCTAGTGCGAATCGCAGCACCCTTCATCAGTTTATGTGATCTGCCCATCTTCGTTTTCACCTGATAAAAGAAACAGATGATATACCATTTCTTCAAGATATATAACAGCAAGGACATATGAATGAAATTAACCATTGCTTTTCTTTTCTTTTCTTTTCTTTTTTAAAGACAAGTAACCACTATTGAAGAAAGTTTGAAGAACAGAAAACCACATCCCACATGTTTATCAAAAATGGAATTTGTAAATCTACATGGACCAAATAAGATTATACTTGCCTCTTTTTGACAGCTCTCTACGAACCTCTTGGCATCAATTAGTTGCTTTCGGTGAAAAGCTGTAAAAATCCTGTGATGCTTTGGTAGGTCTTTCTTTACAATGTTTGCCCACACTTTCCCTATCTTCTCCATTTCCTCCCTTTCAATCACAGCGGGGTCTTTCTTTACCTTGGGCTTCTTGGGCAGAGCCCGTTCAATGATCTGCAGCCCAGAAAGAACCAAAACTGAATTTAGTAATAATAATATTAACATTCACCAGCCCCTTGTGGAAAATAAAAGGCAACCTACTGTGATCCACCATCCCCCCTTTCAAAAAAAAAAAATCATTGAATAATCAGGAGTGGAATATGAACCTCATATGAGTCTCCTTTCTCCAAAACCTTCACATAGTAAACCTGCAAAACGCCACCCTCGGACAAAATAGATCGCTTTATGTTTCCAGCTGCCCCCTCTGGAATGGAGGAATTCATATCAGAAACTTTGAGGTTGAACTTTTGGGGCGATTTAGAAGCTGACAAGGCCTTTAATCTTGCATGAAGTGATTCATACTGGGGCTGAGGCTCCCCCATTCCTGCCTGGCTTCTAGGCCCAAACTTATTATTATTTGTCATCATTGATGCCAAGGACCCCAGATCCAATGTACCCTTTAAAAAAAATTCCTCCACCTGAATATCTGGAAAGCTCGGCAAGTTCAGTGATGCCGCCACCTTATCATAAGTTGGAGGAATCTTATACGTGATACCATCTCCAATATCCACAAAAGCAGGTTCATAGCTTGTTCTGCAATGAGTATATAAATGAAAATATATCACCCAAAATAATTAGTGACTATTCCAAAATTTTGGGGTTAAAAACTCTCATAAAACAACCAGAGAAGATGGCAAACCTTTCAGTGCCATTTAGCGGTGAAAAATCTGCTTCATGATAGTTCCCTTGTTTTTGAGGATTAATATCATTGAGCCAGTCGGACGTGGATTCAACTTCATGTAATGCTCCCCGATGCTCGTTCCCTAGTTTCCTAGCTTTTAAACCCATATTACTCCTTGGAACAGAGATTCCCATCCTGGTTGATGCAGGACTTGCTGAGGAATCCTTGAACCTCCTCTTGTACTTCTGAATGTGTTCTCCAAGCATTGATCGATATCTCTCCTCTGTAATGCGTGTCCCGTAATAACTATCCTCCTCGTCCTCACTATTTTCACCCTGCCTCCTTTTCTTCAACAAACCCAATTCTCTTTCACGCATAACCCCGTTACCGTGTTTCACATTCACTCCACCTGTTTGTGTAACCAGCAATAAACCACAATGCAGGCAAACATATATACATAAGTGCGCACCCCACTAAACCAATAGTCCATACATACATAAAGTGCATAATTTCCACGCTAAATAGCAATCACAAGCATCAATCAAACAGGTCATTGCAATTTCAAGTAAAAAAGAATAATAATAAAATTAAAATTAAGAACAAAAAAGCCTACCTTGGCTACCTCTGCTCTCATCCTGACTACTATTCCCATAATAATCAAAATCATCATCCTGTTGTGGAAGTTGAAAGTTCACCAAAGACTACAGCACAACCCAACACACAAATTCAAAAAAAAAAAAAAAAACCACAACAAAAAACAAAAACTTTAAGCTTAATATTACCAAACCCAAGATTCCAAAAACAGTGAAACATCAAGAAACCCCAAAATTCTCCACTGAACAACACCAAATTAAACCTCAAACTTCAAAAGGAGGCAGTAATTGGAGAAAACAAAGAGAACCCAATTGAGAAAAGCGAAAACCCATGTGGGAAATACCTCAAGATTGAAGAGATTCGAGTAGGAATGCGAGTCCTTGGATTGTCTCCTGTGTTCCATGTGTTTCTGTGGCTATTACTCTAATATTAAAAAACCCTAGCTCCTCTTCGAAGAGCATGGAGAAGAAGAAGAATAGAAGTAATTGTGATGTAATAAGAATGAGAAGAAGAAGACCTAACCCTAATGGACTCCTCTTCCTGAAAACGAAAGGAAGAGAATGGGAGGGGTGCGTAGGATAAGGTGGGGGAGAGAGAGTGTGCGGGTTTGGGATGGCTGTCACAGGCGACGTAGGATGCATCGGATCTTGCTAAGGTGCGCTCCATTGGTGACATTTCTTAACGTGCGCTACTAAATTTTTTTTTTAAATTACATTTTTTTTTTTAATAGATTTTTTTTGGTTGGTCTTTGTAAAGAGAGGCAATATGGTTGCGGGTGGAATTGAATTAACGGTAGGAAGCCAGCCAAAAGGATTTGGAGTTGTGAAAAGGGAGAAAATCAAAATATGCCCCTTGGTGGGACCCATCAGCTATGGGTCCTACTGGCTTATGAGAAGGAGAAACATATACCTGTAATAGGTTATACTTCCTCGTTGCAAAGGAGCGCGTGGGTTTTGCTTGTTTGTGAGTTGCAAGGGGAATTTTTTTTCCATTTAGCGTTACTTTTCTAAGAATATCGTTAATTATCAGGTTGCAAAACAAATTGGAAAACTAGCATCTCAAGTTTTTAAAACTCGAGTTCAATTAGAATTCCAGTTTTTAAAACTTGAGACCCAAGCGAAGACCCAACCGATGGCATCTAATGTGGAAAATATTCCACGTAGAACTCAAGTTTTATAAACTCGAGTTCCACCATTTTTTTTTCTTCAGATTAGCCTTCATCTTCTTCTTTCAGTGTATCTCCAAGAACACAAAGCAGTGACACCCACCAACTCCAGCCTCCATTACCGCCTGCACTCCAGCCTCCATTATCGTTGCCACGTCCAATCCCAACTCCGCCGTGGCTGCCTCCGCCGGCAAAAGGCAATAACTTGTTGGGATGATGACAATGAAGAACATAGAAACAAAATTGAAGTAGGTGGGCAACCCAGACTTCTTCTTCCTCATAATCTTCTGAGTTCTTCGTGCAGATCAGAATCAGATAGTCCAATCGCCCACTCAGATCTGTTCTTTGTCGCTGTTCTTCGTTGTCAAATCGTTGGTTCTTCGTCGTCAGATTGTTGGTTCTTCTTTAGGTCTATTCTTCCTTTGTTCTTCATCGTCAATTCTTCTTCGGTTCTGGTGTTCTTCAAGTACCAAAATCGAGTCTCAGAGACTCGGTTTTGCTTTTTAGAACTCAAGTCTTAAAGACTCGAGATCTATGTGGCATTTTCTGTCCAACTCATCTAGCACAAAGAATCGCAAAGTGAGTCTTTAAGACTCGAGTTTTAATATGGATCTCAAGTTTCTAAAACTCGAGATGCTAATTTGCTTATACATTTCAAACATGTATTAATTTACTACATTATAGACCCTTACACAGCTACTCTGCAAATATCCCCGTTGCAAGGGATTGTTTGAAGTTTTTGGGAATTGGGTTTATAATTTTGGGGTATTTTTGCTTTATTTTCTTTCTTTTTAGGGTTGTATTCGAGCCGAGCTAATTTTAGTATTATAAGTTCAAGTTTGTTCATTTAAATTTTTTTTTTCCAAACACGAGCTTGACACTAAATAAGATTGTATGTTCAAGTTTGGCTCATTTTCTCGTTAAGCAATCTCAAGCTACTTGATTAACCTATTTTTTTCCTATATATATTGTAAAATCATGACTAAAATATTTTACCTCTTTATAATTCCATGAATTTTTACAATGAATAGATTGTTTATATCATTAATAAGCTATGCATAAGAATTTAATATCATATGAACCTATTGACGAACTTATACAATCTAATTTCAAGTCTCTATAAATATATATTTGGACAAATATACATATAAAAATACAATATTATATATAATTAAATCGAGCCCTAATATTTACGAGTTTGTTCATGAACACATTATTATATTTGAACTTAGACTTTAGGTTTGAACTTGGCTTGTTTTCTAAACAAACAAACGTAAACAATTTTTTTCCTGAGTAAGCTTGAGTTGTTCATATACATATTAGTTCATTTATAGCCCTACTTTGTTCATTTCCCTTGATTTATAATTCATTTAAATACTATCACAGGAATCTTTAGTTTGGT
The DNA here is from genome assembly GCA_030820535.1 of Quercus parvula. Taxonomy (NCBI): domain Eukaryota; kingdom Viridiplantae; phylum Streptophyta; class Magnoliopsida; order Fagales; family Fagaceae; genus Quercus; species Quercus parvula. The sequence goes on along the minus strand of JAUAME010000011.1, from coordinate 41,500,425 downwards.
TGGATGCAAAAGAGGAATGATAGAAAATGGAGATTAGAAAAATGAGAGTTTTCAATTATTTGGTTTGATGGAAAATGCTTTGGGTGGAGTTGTCCAGGCTTGCAAATTCTATACTCCCAAATTGGGAGGAAAAGTATGGGAGAAAATATTTATCACATTGAATTTACTATTTTTCCCCTTTTTTATTACAATATTTTTATCATCTTCTGATATAATAAGGGTATAAGTATAACAATAAATTTATTCAAAATCACATTTTCTATCATTTCACTCTTCCATTATCTCTACTGAACACGCGTGATAAAAAATTGAAACATTTTTCTATTATTCTCACATTTTCTATTCTTTCACTTTTTCACTTGCCCAACCAAACAAAAGAAATTATTTAGTAGTATTAGTATATGCAGCCCCATCTCTTATTTAGTAGGACCCTCACAAGTCACACCTATGGATATTGTGCAATGCAAAATAAAAAGGACCCATATGTAGTGGCCAATCTCACAATATAATTTTTCCATAATATTACTCTGTTGTGAAACTCTTACAAAAAATTACCCGCCAATTTTAGAATGAGTGGGGACTTAATTTTACCACATCATCAACATTTAACTAAACATTGACTACCATAATTTTAATATCTATCTTGTTAGAAATACTGAATAATTGTATTGTATTTCTTAAATGAAAGAATATATATGAGTGCCTTTATATAGGAGGCATATGAATGCAGTACAAATAAGAATGTAATACAAGTAATCTAGTTGGACTTAAAACCCACAACACTATACACGTTAACAGCCCCCCTCAAACTCAAGGTGGATGTAAGACCAACTTGAGGTTGTCAACCAAAGTAAAAAGGCATCCTTTAGGATGTGACTTGGTGAAGATATCTGCAAGTTGATCTTTAGAGGAGACTAAGATCAGCTTGAGAGCACCATAGACAAGATGATAACGGATAAAATAACAATCAATCTCGATGTATTTAGTCCGTTCATGGAAGACATCATTGTGAGCAATATTAATGACACTCTAGTTGTCATAATAAAGAGGAGTAGCAAAGGACGTAGACACACCTAAGTCTTTGAGAAGCCATCGTAGACAAATGAGCTCAGATGTGGTATTAGTAAGAGTACGATATTCTGCTTTAGTACTAGAGTGGGCCACATGAGTTTGTTTCTTGCTTTACCAAGAAATCAAAGAAGAACCAAGAAGAAAGCAATAACAAGTGGTAGACCTGCGATCAGTGGGATCTTTTGCCCAATCAGCATTAGAAAATGTATGGAGAATAAGAAGAGACTGAGCAAAGTAGAAAATACCATGGAAGAGAGTCCCCTTTAGGTATCGAAGAATGCGCAAAACAGTAATATAGTGAGTCGATTGTGGAGTAGGCAGATGCTGGCTCACCTGGTGAACAACATAGGAAATATCTAGACAAGTGACAGTGAGATAAACTAGGCTACCAACCAAGCATCTGCAAAGAGAGAGATTAGACAATGTTTTCCCCCCTGAGGGAGTCAAATGCGCATTAAGCTCAACTGGAGTGCCAACAGTCTTGCTATCAGTGAATCCAGGTCAAGACAAGAGTTCAGAAGCATATTTGGCTTAAGTAATATAAAGTTCATCTGTAGAATGAGTGATTTCAAGACCCAATAAGTAGCTGAGATGTCCAAGATCTTTCATCTCAAACTCCTGACTGAGAAAATCTTTAAGTTCTTGAATGCCACCGAGGTCATCACTAGTTATGATTATATTATCCACATACAGGAAAAGTAAAATAGTGCCTTTATCAATGTGACGAAGAAATAAGACAAAATCATAATGATTGGCCATGTAACTCAAGCAAGAGATGGTAAAGCTGAATTTGGCAAACCAAGCTCGTGGAGCTTGTTTAAGGCCATAAAGTGCAAGTCAAATGTGACAAACCTTGTTGGAGTCAACAGAGAGACCAGGAGAAGATTGCATATAAACCTCTTCACTTAAATCCCCATTAAGGAATGCATTTTTGACATCTATCTGAAAAATGTCCCATTTACTTGCAGCAGCAATAGCTAAGAGGGAACGAATAGATGAGATACGAATAACCAGAGCAAAGGTCTCTTCATAATCAATTTCATACTTCTGTGTAAAACCTTTTGCAACAAGAAAAGCTTTGTAGTGCTCAATGGACCCATCAAAGCGAGTCTTAATCTTGTAGATCCACTAACAACCAACCACAGATTTCTCAGGAGTGTGTGTCACTAAATCCCAAGTATAATTTTTAGATAAAGCATCAAGTTCTTCTTTCATTACAATCTGCCATAAATGGTCAGTGGAAGAGGATTGGCGGCATGTGATATTAACACTGAGAATTGTAGTGGTGCATGAAAGGTCCGATGAAGACGATATTTTCACAGAAAGACAGATCGGAGAGATTACTTTCTGATGGTGCAATCTGTGGTTTGATTGGAGAAGCAGAATTGGCGGCGGCGGCAAGGCATTGGTCTTTGATGTACTGGAGTCACGGTGGAGGCAGTGGTGCTGCTCACAACAATGGCTGCAATGGATGACACCCAAGAAGACAAGATTGCTTAAGAGCGGCACACCAAAAGATTAGAGCAATGGCTTTGATACCAAGTTAGAAATACTGAATAATTGTATTGTATTTCTCAAATGAAAGAATATACATGAGTGTCTTTATATAGGAGGCATATAAGTGCAATACAAGTAAGAGTGTAGTACAAGAATGTGTGTTGTACAAGTAATCTAGTTGGGTCTAAAACCCACAACACTATACACGTTAACATATCTAAATTATCGATAACTCATTACAAAATAGATTGATAGTATTCTCAGAAACTTGGTAGTAGAGTGACCCTAAAATCTCTAGAAAAACTAAATCTCATCTCTCTTATCTGAACATAGAGTTTAAGGAATTTCAAATGTTACACGGATGGTGGAATTCATAGTGAAGGGTTTGAAAAAACAAATGTTGCTGTGAAAGATCTGCAATGTGAAAACTCCTGTTTCTTTTTAAGAAGTCAATTTTCTAAAAGCAACCCGTGGATTATGATTTGAAAATGTACTCTTATTCTCCCATTTTAAAAAACGCAACTTTCTTTAAAACTGATGGCACGTAACAAATTCAATCCTAAAATTTGAAAGGGTAAAAAATTAAATTCATAACTCATATTAAACCCCATTCACAACATCATTCCTCTCCATTAGACTGAAATTGATTTATTTTTTTATTTATTTTTTACTTTTTAAAACCTTAAAATTTAATTCATTACTTTAAATATTATAAAGTTTAATTTATTATATAAAGTAGGATTTAAAAGGTAAGGGTATGTTTGGTAATTGTTTTTATTTTTTATTATTATTATTATTTTGTTTCTAAAAACAATTTTCTATTTTTGAGACTAAAAAACTTGTTTGGCAACCCAAAATGGACATAAAACAAAAACTGTTATCAAAACTTAATTTGTGAAGGAAACTAAAAACATGTAAAATATTGTTTTCAGTTTCTAATTTTCAAAAGTTAATAAAAACAAGCATTTAATTTGATAAATTTGTCTCATTTAATAAGTTAGTATTAGAGTTCAAATCATAGTTACATCATATTTTAGGATTTTCTATTTTTTTCTTCAAAAAACTTTTATTATTATTATTATTTAATTTCAACTTACCAAACATGTTTTTGATTTCAAAAATATAAGAAAATTGTTTTTTTTTTTTTTATATTCCCCAAAACAAGTTTTTGAAAATAGAAAACAAAAACTGTTACCAAACATAACTTAACATTTCCAAATAAATTGGTCTGAATTTGAAATATTGGCCAAAGGCTGTTCAAAAAAAAGAAAGAAAAAGAAAAAGAAATATTGGCCTAAGGCCCTCAACCAAACTATTAGAGCCATGAGAACTAGACTAGGTTGCAGACTTGCAGTACTGGGCAACACAAAACTAGGCCGAGATGGAACAATGCTTGGGCCTGCTCATTGAAGTATGGGCCCTTTGAGCTTCTCTTGGGCCAAAACTCTCCATCGCCCTAGCCCTAGCACTAGCAGTCTCCCTCAAAAGAATGAGTTCAATCCCTATAACATTAGTAAGCTTATAGAATATATCCATTTACATCAATAGTAGGAGTGTACAAGTTATTCTAAAAAAAATATACAAATTACAATCCATGTTAAGTTCTAATTATGTGATTTTTAAAAACCTAAATTACAAAATTATATTAGGAATGTATTATTTTTCACAATTGTTGATATAATTTATTGTGATTGAAACATCGTCACTTTTACTTTGATCAATTATTGAAGTCACAGTTGTGAAAAAAAATTATGTGCCTTAATTTATTGAACCGGGATAAATTTCTCTCAAGACCAATTTGGAAAGTTCTTCCAACCAAATATGTTAGAATTCAAATGAGTACACATATAACTTAATTACATAACCAACTTAATAGTCATGTGACTTGTTTAAAAATAATTTTAAAAAACAACACATTTAGTGTCCGTTTAGATACCATTTATTTTGCTGAAAACTGAAAACAATAAAAAAGAATTTTTGATTACTGTTCACATAAAAAATATTGTTCATTTGTATGTTTACACTGTTCATGTCTCATGAATAGTACGAGAGGCGTTGGGTCCAACAAAAATAAGAAAAAAAAAAAACCAAAAACGTAGACTCAGTAAAAACAGACGTCAATCCAAACGGAACTTTAGAAGAAAACTCTATCCATTCAGAAGGTTTAAAGGATAGCTCTTTTCGTGCATGCAAAAGTGCTTTGGACTTTTCCTGCATTTGGCAAAAAATTTTAAAACAGCTTTTGCACCAAAACTTTGTTGGAGCAGCCCATATTTATTAATTTTAACGAAACTCTGTGGTTGTATTTCTAGACAAATTATATATGAACATTTGGGGTCTGCTAAATCCACAAGAGAAATTCGACTTTTGTTGAAAAGTCAACAAAATCGTGCCTTGCTTATGTGTCCCTTTGTCAATCTTTTTGATAAATGACTCATCATCAAGTTCTGGATTTGGTTACCTGAAATTTCGAAACCTCAACAGCACACTAGAAAAATAATTTTCTTGAAGCACTACTTTCTATATACATGAATATTAATATTTATTTGAAGTTTGAGCACAAAATAACAATAATAATAATAAATACACGTTCAAACTTCAAAGCATTTTTGAGAGGCTGGCTGAAGCCTGAATGATTATACTTTGGTCAAACAACACTCTGTAATTTGTAAATTAATTACCAATTATAATATCAAATCAACATCTTAAAAATCTTCTGCATTAAGTTGTCAATGGACGCGGCGTCACGTTGTTGCACATGCACTTTCCAGAAGCTTCGCTAACTTTGTTATAACCCAATCCAAAATAGTAGTCCTTTCTTGTGGCCTAAGAAATAAATAAGATATAAACCTTTTTGCTGAGATTTTACGAGGAAGGAAATTACATGTTTCTCATTTTATATATTAATCAGGCTGCGCCACGTTGAGGATAGAGCGGTCTGGGGAAAAAAATTATATATAATAATTTAATATTTAATATTTGTCCATCCTTAAAATAAAATAATTGTGATCACCCTAAAATTTTTAAAGCCCAATAAAAACCTCCGAATAGATATTAAATCTCGGAAAAAATTTAAAAAGCACAAAATTGGTCTTCACTTTTCAGACAGATTTTCAAAATCAATAAAAATATTATTGAGCGTTTGTGTAGATTGTACATTTCAGAGATTGTATATGTTTCTCGTAGTTTTGTACATGTAAGAGTAAACTACAGTAACATAGCATAGTTAGTGATAAACGACCGTCGTTTATATTGTACAGGTTAATGAGTTAGTTACAGGTCCACTCCACATGTACAGGTTGTATTGGATAGTTAGTTAGTTATTTTTCTGTTTTCTTTTCCCGCCTCTGTTCTCACTATATAAAGAACAGAGTATGATAAGTTTATTCAATGAATTCATTTTACAAGTTTCATATCGTTCTATCTCTCTCAATGTGTTTACATTCCTCCATAGATGAACCTTCGAAGCTTGTATGAAATTCAATATAGTATCAGAGATGAACTAGTTCAGAGATCATTCCGGTCTGGTATTCTCTGATTCTTCCTAGTTCAATTACGTTCTTTCTTGATTTCTTAGTGCTTCTCTCAGATCAGCTAGAAATTTACTTCATTGTGTTTCTGTTGATTCTTGCATTAAGATCATCATCTTCTAGGTCTTTATTTCTTTAGTGTGTTGAAATCTTGATCTTGATTCTCCTATTCATAATTGAAATTGAAATCTTCAATCTTAGGGTTTCAATTTTTCTTCTTCGATTTAGGGTTGTTCCATTCCCAATCTGCAACTTTCTGTTGTGATTTCATCAAGATTGTGAATTGCATCTTGATTTGATTTACCTTTACATCTTCCTACAGAATTCATTTCTTATTTCTTGAAGAATTCTTGAGAAAATCAATTCTTGATTTTCCTTTGCTTGGGACTTTGAATCTTCATCATCATTTTTTTGATAATACTGCACTAAGTATGACTAAGAGTACCTCTAGTGCAACTGCTCCTATTGTCCAGCCTTGGGAAAACACATCCAGTCCCTATTTCTTATCTAGTGGTGAAAATTCGGGTGTTTCTTTGGTGGTTCAACCTCTCACTGAAGAAAACTATAACACCTGGAGTAGGGCAATTCTCATTTCTTTGGATGCCAAAACCAAACCAGGTTTCATTGATGGCTTTATCCCTAAGCCTCAATTTGTTGATCACCCACATTACACAGCATGGTGTAAATGCAATAGCACAGTCCTAGCTTGGTTGTTTAATTTTGTTTCTAAGGATTTGTAATCAAGTATAGTTTGCTTCAAGACTGCCAGAGATGTATGGCTTGACTTACAATACAGATCTGGCCAAGGAAATGGACCTACAATTTTTGACTTAAGAAAAGAGATTAGTTCTTTGACCCAAGAAGACTTAACCATCAATGCATACTACACCAAATTTAAGGGACTTTGGGATGAATTTTCCAATTATAGGACATGTACATGTGGTCATCAAGTTGAGGATTGTATCATGTCTTTTCTGATGGGGTTGAATGAGACATATGCAGCTGTTAGAGGTCAAATTCTCCTTATGGAACCCATCCCTCCCTTGAGCAAAGTGTTTTTTCTTTTGCTTCAAGATGAGAAACAGAGAAAGGTGGGTGCTGGGAAGAAGGCCTTGGTTGATGCATTAGCAGCTTTGGCAGCTTTTGGGTCCAAGTCTGGTAACACCAAGAACTTTGCTAAGTCCAAGAATGGTAGACCACAATGCACTCATTATGGAGCCATGGGACATGTTGTTGACAGATGTTACAAGTTGCATGGATATCCCCCTAGGTATAAGTTCAAGAACAAGGGTGGTCAATCTTTTGCAAACAATGTCATAGCTGCTGAAGATCATACTAGTGAACTTGTCACACTCACCAAGGCTCAATATCAGCAATTGGTTGGATTGTTGAACTCTCAATGTCACTTTGGCACTCAAGCACCACCAGAGGCATGTTTGGACAATGCTCACCAAGCTGCCACCATCATTACTCAGCCTTCAATGGATGTTCAAGCCCAAACCTTATCAGGTATCTATTTTTCTCCTTCTCTTGAACATTCAGTCGTCTCTTCTAGTGTCGATACCTCTCATATCAATTCATATAACTGGATTCTTGATAGTGGTGCAACAGACCACATGGTACATTCTATTCATTTCTTTACTTCTATTACTTCTTCTGTTCATATTTCAATTAGACTTCCTAATGGTGACATGGTTAAGGTGACTCACATTGGGACTGTTAAAGTTTCAGGAACTCTAACTCTAGAACATGTTCTTTGTATTCCTAGTTTTTCTTTCAATCTTATTTCTATCAGTAAGCTGACCCAAAATACTTCTTGCTACTGTGTTTTCCTTTCTCATTATTGTTTTCTTTAGGACTTATTGCATTGGAAGATGATTGGGTTGGGTAAAAGACATGGAGGACTGTATACTTTGCAGTGCATTGATTCCTTCACCTTACCATCTTCTGTTTTAGAGGTTTTATCCAGATTACCATATTTTCTTTGTAATAAAAGTGTCAATATCTGTAATCTTGACTCCTGTAATCTTGACTCTTGTCATGTTGTTGCTACTTCAAATAATGTTGTTAGATTGTGGCATTATAGATTGGGTCACCTTTCTTCACAAAGACTAGCTTTGTTGAAATATATTGTACTTGATCTGACTTCTTGTAATAATAACAATTCCTTTGATTGTTATGTCTGCCCTTTAGCTAAGTAACACAAATTGCCTTTTCCTAAATCCACAAGTGTTTCCTTGTCTTGTTTTGATTTGATCCATGCTGATATTTGAGGACCTTATTCTACTCCTTCATTGAATGGCTCAAGATATTTTCTTACTTTGGTTGATGATCATAGTAGATGTACTTGGGTTTATTTAATGAAACATAAATCTGATGCTTCTTCCTTAATTCAAACCTTCCTTCAAATGATTCTTAATCAATTCAAGGTGTCCATTAAGGTGATTAGGAGTGATAATGGTCTTGAATTTGCTCTTTCTTCATTCTATACTTCCGATGGTATTTTACACCAGCTGTCTTGTGTTGAAACACCACAACAAAATGCTGTTGTTGAAAGAAAACATCAGCATTTGTTGAATGTTGCTAGGGCCTTGAGATTTCATGCTAATTTACCTTTAAAATTCTGGTGGGATTGTGTTCTTATAGCCACATATCTTATCAACAGATTTCCTAGACCTCTTCTAGGTAATCTTACTCCTTATCAGAAACTATTGGGTCATCCTCCATCATACCGGCATCTTAGATCCTTTGGTTGCCTATGTTATGCCTCTACCTTAACTAGGGAACAGATCCAGATTTGATCCTAGAGCAAAGGCATGCATATTTCTTGGATATCCTTTTGGAACCAAAGGGTATAAGTTGTATGATTTGTCCAATAAAACTATTTTTCTTTCTAGAGATGTCATCTTCAAAGAATCTGTCTTTCCCTTTAAACATTGGTTGCCTAAACCTACTCCTAGTTTTTCTTCCACTTCTCACAATGTGTTTCCATCTCAACCTTCCCTTCCAGAGTCCATTCCTTCTATTTTTGTTGAATTTTCTCTTCCTTTCAGTCCTGTTGATACTGCTGTACCTCATGATGAGTTTCCAAATCTTGTTTATCCTGATTTAGACTCTTCTCCACCTGTTCTTGCTACTCTACCTGAACCTCCTGCTCTTACTGCTCCCTTACCTATTGTTAGAAGGTCTAATAGGTCTCATAAACCTCCATCATATCTTCATGATTATCACTGCAATTTAACTTCCACTTACATTCCTAATCATCACTACAATTTGGCTTCAGCTTCCCTCATACCTTCCCATGATTCCATTTCACTCGATAATCCAAGTATTCTCTATCCACTTTCCTCTACTCTCTCTTATTCTAAGTTTTCTAATGCACATAAAGCCTTTTCTGTTGCCTTGTCTATTACCAAGGAACCCACTTCATATGTTGAAGCTTTACCTGATCCTTTATGGCAAGCTGCCATGAAGGCTGAGATTGATGCTTTTCAGGCTAATCAAACTTGGGTCATGACCAAACTACCTCCTGGTAAAGTGCCTGTTAGGTGCAAATGGGTCTATAAAATTAAGTTTAAAGGTGGTGGCTCCATTGAGAGGTATAAGGCTAGACTTGTTGCTAAGGGCTTTACTCAAATTGAGGGAATTGATTTTTATGAAACCTTTTCTCTTGTGGTCAAATTTGTGACTATTAGAACTCTTTTGGTTGTGGCTACTATGTATGGTTGGCATCTATCCCAATTGGATGTCAATAATGCTTTCTTGCATGGGGATTTGAATGAGAAGGTGTATATGGTTCCTCCTAGATTTGGCAGCAAGGGGGAGGTGTGCAAACTCACAAAGCCCCTTTATGGCTTGAAGCAGGCAAGCAGGCAGTGGTTTGCCAAACTCTCATCCACTCTTCTTGATCATGGTTTTCTTCAATCTAAATTAGATTATTCTATCTTCATTAAGGTTAGTAAGGGTTCAATTCTCATCTTGCAGTCTATGTGGATGACATTCTGATAGCTAGCAATAATGTGGAGGCAGTCAATGCTTTCAAGGTTTTCCTAGATGATAAGTTCAAGTTCAAGGATCTTGGTACCTTGAAGTATTTCTTAGGCCTTGAGGTTGCAAGGACTAAGAAAGGTATCAATTTATGTCAAAGGAAATTCATTTTAGAGCTACTTTCTGATACGGGTTTGCTAGCAAGTAAGCCTGCTAATGTGCCTATGGATCAATCAGCCAAGTTTAGAAGCTCAATGGGAGAGGATGTTCCAGATCCATCTTTATATAGAAGGATTATAGGCAAGTTGCTTTATTTGACTCTGACTAGGCCTGATATCTGTTACTCAGTGCATAAACTGAGGCAGTTTATGCGTTCTCCTAAGATTCCACATCTATAAGCAGCTTATAAAAGTGCTTAAGTATCTAAAGAAGACACCAGGACAGGGCTTATTTCTATCTGCAAGTTTTGAATTGAGACTTAAAGCCTATTGTGATGCTCATTGGGCAGCTTGTCCAGATACCAGAAAATTAGTTTCAGGGTTCTGTGTTTTTCTTGGAAATTCTCTCATATCCTATTAATGCAAGAAGCAACAAATGGTGTCCAGATCATCAGCAGAATCAGAGTATCGAGCAATGGCTACTGTAACAAGTGAGGTTGTTTGGTTGTTAGCCTTGCTTAAAACCTTTGGTTTAGATCACAATCAACCAGCAACTTTGTACTGTGATAGTAAGGCAGCTCTGTACATTGCTGCAAATCTAGTATTCCACGAACGAACAAAACATATAGAGGTTGACTGTCATTTTATTAGAAGCAAGATTCAAGATGGAGTGATTAAGACATTTCATGTTCCTACTAGACACTAGATTGCTGATTGCTTCACAAAGGCACTTGGATACAAACAATTTTACTTCCTTCTGTCCAAGATGAACTTGCTCAACATTTATGGTTCATCTTGAAGGGGAGTATTGAGTGTTTGTGTAGATTGTACATATCAGAGATTGTATCTGTTACTTGTAGTTTTGTACATGTAAGAGTAAACTACAGTAGCATAGCATAGTTAGTGATAAACAACTGTCGTTTATATTGTACAGGTTAATGAGTTAGTTACAGGTCCACTCCACATGTACAGGTTGTATTGGATAGTTATTAAGTTATTTTTCTGTTTTCTTTTCCCGCCTCTGTTCTCACTATATAAAGAACAGAGTATGATAAGTTTATTCAATGAATTCATTTTACAAGTTTCATATCGTTCTATCTCTCTGAGTGTGTTTACATTCCTCCATTGGTGAACCTTCGAAGCTTGTATGAAATTCAATAAATATTAATATAAATTAAATTGCAATAAACCAAATGCCAAATAAAAAAAAACCAATCAAATTTTAAACCAAAAAATCGTAACTTGGGAAACAATTTGAACTCCAGCCCCTTTCATCTCCAGGCAACAAACCCACTATCCCAACTGCCACTAACCCTAAACCCACTTACCCAGCCTTCATTGCCTCAACCTCATGGCCCGTTTGGTAATGTTATTCTAATAACGTTGTTTATGTTTTTTGAAAATACGTGTAGGTAAAAAAGTGTTATAAGAATACGTGTTGTATTGTTTAAATACCCCTACCAAACACCCCCTCAAGCGCTCAAGATACCTGATCTCAATTCTCTCTCTCTTTTTCTTTGGACCTAAACTATGATACCTTGGTATCATAGTTTGAGCAATAATTTTTACATTTCAAACACACTTACACATATTTTCACGTACTTTTTCATCCACACGTATTTAAAAAAACTACAAAAATCTCATTTCAAACTAGGATACTAAACAGGCCCTGAATCGTGCATGTGATATACTGAATACTGATGTCCTTTGTAGCTTTGCTAGCAATATATACTTATTGTATTTCTTCAACAGTTTAACTTGACTCACTGACTATTATTAAAAAAAAAAAAAACAACTTGACCCACTGACTCTTTGATTGTAACTATGCCTTCTTTAACCCAAAAAAACTATGCCTTCGGCTTTTGTGTTGACAGTGTTGTTTGTCTCTTGGGTAGGGGATGGGTGGGGGCCTTGGCCCTTGGGGTATGCGTTGGACAATTGGGGTAGTGGTCTTAGTTTAGTGGACTCACAAACTAGAGTGGGTAGTAAAATAAGTAAATAAATAATTATAAAAGACAAAAATTATACTATGCAATTGCAAAACAGTGAGGCTGACTCGGGTGAGGCAGTGTATGGAGTTCTCTTTTTTATTAGATGGTATAATTTAAGTTTCTAAAGGATCCAAAAAACGACGCGAGCATTACTTCTAATAAAATTTGAAGGGATTTAAATAAAAAAAAAAGATTGGATAGTTATCACTTATTATCAAAGACCTCAACCCCAAAAAAATCTCCTTTCTCTTGCTTTCTAGAAACTTTGATCTATTAATTTTCAAAATAAATCAATTCACAACAGAAACAATGATTTATAGCATCCCGACAAACCTTATATATAGGTAAATAAGACAGTAAGATTTGTATAAGTAACTTATAACTATGTGCTTAAGTCAATTGGACTTATATTTTAACAATTAATGATAAAACCCACATTATCATAAGCTTATCATAAGCTATGAGTTTTTTTTTTTTTGTGAGAGAGAGAGAGAGAGAGAGAGAGAGATCTCTTGATTCCACTTTGCATGAAACTTGTACTTATTTTATGTATTCCGTGAAGAACATTACAACAACTTAAGCAGTATTTTGTAGTCAGACTTTTTTTTAAAAAAAAAAATTTAGAAGCTCATTTGATTTTAATTTCTTGTAGGGGCCCTTCACATTTTACCAAATTTTCTATTTGCATTTGGCAGCGTGTGTTGTTGATCCACTTATTTGCTTTCGTCATGTATATCCTTCTTTTTCCATGGTTGTGCGATGGGAGCCTGAGAAAGTAAATACGAAATATAGTAAACAAATTAGTATAAAAGTAATGCTACAATCACAAATTATTTTATAATATTTGTACAAACTATTGATGTGGCAAATTTTTATTAGTTCTAATATGTGTCCATCACTAACATCACATTTATGTTTATTAATGATTATTTAAAAATTACTAAAGTTACATCAGCAGTTTATAAAATAGTGTTTACACATTCATAGGCCTTATTGTCTCCTTAATTCTTTCTTAAGTTAACTTAACCCTTTAAGTAAATAAATTGAGAAATAAATATAACAATTTAATTTCATGTTAATTTAAGAGACACGTCAAGTTATTTAGTAGATTCTAAATTTATTTATTTCAAAACATTGAGACCAAATTGACACAAATAGTAAATATTATGAGTACTTACTCATCCTTGACCATAAAATTTAATGTAAATATAATACGCGTGAGGAAAAATAATAGAAACGGCCTATGATAAAGTACCCCTTATTCAATGCAATTCGCCAACTTGATGATCCCCTTTTGCAATAGGTAGGCAAAGCAAAATCTTCCTCCTAAATAAAAGTTTCTTAATTAATAAGATAATATATTAAAATGCATTTAATATCTTATTATTATTAAACAATTATCCTTAGTCCTTACAGAAAATGAGCTATAGCCGTATTGAATTTATACATAGGAGTATAGGACAATGTACCTTTTCTTTTAAAAAATATCCATTATAGCGGATAATTATATATTTAATATTATTTAGAATGTGTTCATCCAAAAAAAAAAAAAAAAAGAGGACATAATTAACACAACCAATGAGATCTAGAAATTTCAAACCCAACTAATCACCTTGGGCTTTGAGCTTGATTTGGCATAGCTTAATATTTTTGTTATTTAAGTTATAAAAAAAAAAAGGAAACTGTTAAATTTTACTAATATAGATAGTGCTAATGAGGTTTAATACTTTTCAAAATTAGTTATTTTTTCTCAATTGTTTTAGAAACTAAATTGGTTTAGAGATCAAATTGATTAGTTTTAAAAAGTGTTAGACAATTGGTATTAACTTAAACCTTAGAATTTACCAAAAAAAAAAAAAACACAATTATAGCTAAAAATAACATATTACATTTAAAATAAACCGCTACGACGATGATACGTACCTGAAAATAGACACAAATAATAATCATAGCAGATTTAGTGTACAAAAGGCAAAAGACAAAAGTTGCACCTTTGTAAAAATGTTTGTACGGAATGGATAACATAAATTTATAAATTCTATCGTATCTAATTTTTTTACTTATTAAAATTTAATAACGATGGCAGTTATGTAAATATTCCCTTCCTAGAGCCCAAACCTGTCATTTATCCCTCTATAAAACCCGATACCCACAACTCACAAGGAACACTCACAAAAAATTTCGATCCAAAAACAAAGAAACCAAAAATCCATGTCAGGCTATCCACACCAGCCCTCTGGCTACGGTTACGGCCAGCCACCGCCACCAAACCCTTACGGCTCCGCCACTCCCTACGGTGCACCGCCGTCCCAACAACCCCAAGGCTACGCCGCTCCCTACGGCGCTCCACCCCAACAACCCCACTCTCACTCCCCTTACGCTCCCGTCGCCGCCCCCTACGGCTCAGCGCCACCGTCCGCTCCTCCATACGACCCTCACAAGCCTCCAAAGGAAAACAAGCCACCTAAAGACTACTCCTCCGGCTCCGGCTACCCTCCCTCTGCTCCTGGTTACGGCAGCCCGTTCGCGTCTCTGGTACCGTCGGCGTTTCCTCCCGGAACCGATCCAAACGTCGTCGCTTGCTTCAAGATCGCCGATCAGGACGGGAGTGGCTTGATCGACGACAAGGAGTTGCAACACGCGCTGTCTTCGTACGATCAGAGCTTCAGCTTGAGGACCGTTCATCTTCTCATGAACCACTTCACCAATTCCAACGCCAAGAAAATCGGTTAGTGTTTCCATTTATGGAAAATTTATTATTGTAACTGAATTTTGTTTTTTGTTTTTAATGGTGTAGCTGAAATTTGATCAGTTAAAAATTCAGTTTGGGGGAAAAGAAATTGAAAATATTTCTAAATTAGGTTTTGCTGATGAATGATTTCGAAGTGAAATCACAGAGTTCAAAACAAATTTGCAATTAGAACCTATAATTTTTGTGAATTGTGATTTTAGTCCATTAGATTTAAATTTAAGGACAAAAAGTAAAACATTTTCCAGGGGGAAAAACGAAATTTTTTTAAGTTTAGGATGAAAATCAAACTTTTTGATAAAGTTAAGTAAACGTTAAAAACTTAAAATGATATATATATTTTTTTAATTATAAAATTTTGTGACTAAAAAGCAATTCACTAAATTCATAGGGTGTAAAATGTAATTTTGTAGAATTACTTTCTTTTTACGTTGAGAACTGAAATCTGAAGTTTTGAGTCTTGACGCGTGGCCCGATTACGGGGATGAGGTTATAAACAAAGGCATGCGTTGAAATGTCGATAATGCCCTTGTTCTTTCGTCGATAATGTGTTGGACTTTTTTGCGGAATATACTCACGCGCTATGCTTTGCATTTGGAACAAAAATAAAATAAAATAAAAAATAAAGAAACGCGTTTTGCGTGTTTAGGAGTTTCGAAATCTGAGCGCGGTTTGATTGGTTTGGAGGGCATATCCATCAATTCAACGTGGCAATGATTATTTGTGAGGGCCACTAGTTTTGTGCTTTTTCACATCCAATAATGTTAATGTTTCGAGATTCCCGATTATTATTGATTATTATTAGTTCTTATTTGGACCCATAACCCATTTAAGTACCCAATTTCACAACTTGTGCAAATGTGAGCGGGCGGGCGGGCGGGCGATGTATAATGGTGGATCGCAGAATCGTCACTTAAAGTCGCACAAGTTATCAAAGTTGTAAAATTTGATGTGTGATTGGTTGTGTCTTTAGAAGAATTATTATTATTTCAACAACTTTCTACGTTGGTTGTGGAATATGTTGGACCCTTTTTAAGACTTTTTATCATGTGTAGTTGTCTAGTAGGATGTGGAATTCCATCCACTTGCTTCATGCATGTGATGTGTTGATATGGAATTCATCACTTTTTCATGTGTAGGAGTGTATATATGTATGTTTAGTACTAATGTTACATAGTGAATGACTACATTGCCTTTTATTATATTGATTATGTTGTTAGGTGGGGGTAACATTAAAGAATTCATATCAGCTTTCATTTGCTTTGATATCTTCACACTTTTGTTTGTTTGTTTGTTTGTTTTATTTGTGATAGTTCCAAGGACAAATAAATTTAATATAGCTACGTGTTTGAATTTAATTACCTAATGTATTACACCTAGTTAACTGCACTTAAGTTAAATCTGACATGTTCTTATCAAGGAAATTCCAAATTGACTTGGTTGAGCCCAAGTCATATTGACTTCGTTTTTTTTCCTTTACTTAATAATTAACTTGAGTTATTAAGAAGCCAAGAGCATTATTTTTTCATAAAGGATATCTTGGGTTCGAATCCACTCCCCCACTTTGTTGTTAAAAGAAAAAAAAAAGGATATTGAGAATTGTGGAACAATTTATACTTTTCCCAAACAATTAGTGAAAATTGTACTGAATTTTTTGACTTTGCATATGAAGAATTCCTCTTTACATACTTTGTAGGTATTTGATCATTTTGGGATTGAAGTGGCTAAACTACTCAAATCTAAGCTTTACTTCCTTTGAATCCATTGGTTTTCCTCCTACAAAAGGTTTATTGACTTGTTTAATTTGTAATGTTAATGCAGGACCTAAGGAATTCACTTCACTATTTTACAGTCTACAGAGTTGGAGGGTAAGTAGGAGGTGTTAAATTATCATTGATATTAACAATACGTTTTTTTTCCTCTTCAAATTTAGTTTCGTTTTTCTAATTGTCTACTACTCTTTGGCAATTGCCTCAGGATATTTTTGAGAGATTCGATAGGGACAGGAGTGGCAGAATTGATTCAACTGAATTGCGAGAGGCACTTTTGAGTCTTGGATTTGCTGTCTCACCGGTGGTTTTGGATCTGCTTGTTTCTAAGTTTGACAAAACTGGAGGCAGAAGCAAGGCCATTGAATATGATAATTTCATTGAGTACGTTCTTTTTATTGTTTCACTTTTTTGTTGGTTGGTTGGAGAATCTGATGCTCTTTTATTTCATTTAATTCGTTCAATTTGAAGTTGTAAAATTTAATATATTTTATGTTTATTATTGACCAACTTCATTGTTTTTTTCAATTTTTATGCAGGTGCTGTCTAACAGTTAAGGTGAGCTCATATCTTTTATTTAACATTATCATCATCATCATCATCATTGTGATAAAAATAATGTCTCCACTCTTGCTAATGCACTAATTAGGTTGGATCTAGTGGGGCCTTTCTGCTGTTTTACTTGGTTTCAACACTAGCAGAAGGGGGAATTCCACCCCCCACCCCCCCCTCCCTTTTTTTTTTTTTCCTTGTCTGACTTCTATTCAAATTTCTGAAACTCCATTTTTGAAAAAGCAGCTGGATAGCTGCAAAATGAACATGAGATTTTTTGGCAGTTTTAAATGTTAAAGTGCAAAGCTAGACACACCTATTTCTGTATTTCATTTAAAATCATGTTTACACTGAAATTGTGGGGGCCAAACGCCCCTATACATCAGAAGTAGTTGCCTTATCTCCTTGAATTTTTATTAACTTGAATATCTCCAACACCACTGAAAGTTCTCATATTAACAATAGCACCCAATTGTGGAATGCCAAGAACTTTTCTTTGCAATATGATTTCATTACCAAGAGAGTAGCAGAAGATTTTTTTTTTTTTTTTCTCTGTTCTGAATTATGTTTTTTTCGTCTTTGATATTTTTGCAAACCTTCGTTTTTATATTTTGTAAATTTGTATTAAGTCTTTAAATCTGAGTTTTCCCTCACTTGAAGAAATTGAACTGTTTGCCTATTTGAATGTGAAATTGCCGGTGTTTGGGTGGCAACCAAGGATTGCTCTTTTTGGTCATGGACCTGGAGATTTCCACTTCCTTTACATGGTTTTTAAGATTGCTGTTAATCATGCGTCTTGCAGGGACTAACTGAGAAATTCAAGGAGAAGGACAGAACTTACTCTGGTTCAGCAACTTTCAATTATGAGGAGTTCATGCTGACTGTTCTGCCGTTTATTATTGCATAGGATGTTAATGGTTTGGATTCGGCTTTATGTTTTGATGTAATTCCCAGGTCTTTTGGCACGTTTAGAGCACAACTGATGTAGCTGTATTTTCCAACTTTAGTGTTTGTTTTGGAATACATATTCTCTGTACTATTTGTATTTGTTGTATACCACTCTATGTTCCTCCAATTACAACTTATCATGTGTTGATTTTACTTTCTTTATAAAATAACTAAAGTTTAAAATGGAAAAATATCAATGTATGACAAGTTGTGATTGGTGGAATATAAGGTGGTACACACAAAATTGTATAGAGGATTTGTATTCGTATTTTTTTAGTTATGTAACTCTTTTTAAGGTTGTGTATCCCTATAGGATTTTTAATATAACATCTTTGTGCTGAAACTAAAACATCTTTGTATTATAATTATCATTGTCCTATCTAATTTGCATTTAGGGTTGAAAAGAGAAAAAGGTAACGGTACCGTTCTCATAAAAAAGTTACATGGTTTTTCTTCAAGGGCAAAAAATTGATAATTTTTTTTTTTTTTTGGGTTTAGTTGAGACTTGGTTTCATTATAGGCAGACACCCCAAGTTATCTTTTTTGTAATCTAAGTTAAAAATGTGTCAGGGGATGCTTTTGTGAGGAGGGCTGAAATTTTTGTGATGAGGGCCGAAAATGCTAGAACGGGCCCAAAATTTCTTCTGGGTTCATTTAATTTGTGATCAAATGGAGAAATTCAAGCCCAAAATTTCCATATCCAATGAATTGAAGTGAGTGGTGCATCACAAGCAGGAATTGCTATACTTGTTAACTAGTGCATGATCAGCCTGACTTGAATTTTTTATTTATTTTTATATATATTTTAAAAAAACACACATTTTAAAATAGTTAGTTTGTTAGTGCCTGCTTTTAGTCTTTAGTTGAATTTGTTGAATTTATGTGAGAACACTTTGTTTAAACGTATATGCACTGAAGTAATACCTGAGTACTTTATTGAATATGATTAATGTAACAATTGAATGCTTGAATTGAATATATTGAATGAACTTATAGTATACTTTTTATTTTTTGCTAGCACTATGACCATATTTCTTATAAGGAAATTACTTGTATTGCAAGATTCATCTTTTAAGCAAATTTGTCTTGACTTGAATAATATTCTTTTAAATCCTAAGCTATGATGTCTCATATATTTATAAAGAGATTCTTGTCAACTCTTGACCATGATTTCCCTAAAAAAGGAATTAGTGGAGCATTGCATCTATTTAGTCTTAATTTATTTAAGGGAAAATTACAGTAAATTCATCTGTGGTTTGGTCCGAAATCACTTTTCTTACCTGTGATTTAAAAAATGTTACTTTGCTCACCTTAGATAAGCTCCGTTAGGACTTTGTAACCCACTTCTGTTAAAAATAACGGTAAATATGTATTTTTTTCTCCCTTTTATACCTCTCTCATCCCAAAAAAAAACACAAAAAACACAAAAATGCAAGAGAAACAAGATCAAAAACTGGTATTGGTCTCTCTTTCCCTTCACACAAATCTTGAACATGAAGAATATACATCCCAAAAAAATCAAACCCAAAATCAGCCTTCATAAATCTTATATTTGCATAATTAACATTGCAAAAATAAAAAGACAACAATAGAAGGCATTAACCCAATAGAAGACAAAAACATGTTGGTATCATTATTCATTAACCCAATAGAAGACATTAATTTCAATGAAACAAAAACAAAAGCCTAGCAACACGGTTCCATTAAGGATTGAGAACAAGAGAAACAAAGAGTTAATTCTAAAAAAAACGTATAATGTCTCTCTTTCCTTTCACCTGTTCTCTCTCTCTCTCTCTCTCCAATGGTGGCGTTAAGGAGGTTGATCTGCCACTATAGTGAAAACCTAGCAAAACCCAAATCAACTACCACCGTTTTTGCAAGGAATTCATGCCGAAGGTTTAGATTGAACTGCATCTTTTCTCTCTTCCCCTTTTTGCTTCATGGGTTTCTCTTTCTTTTTTTTTTTAATTTTTTTTATAAATTTTGTTGTTGTTATTATTATTATTATTCTTATTAGAGCAAAATTTAGATACAATACCTTATGTACTGTTCCTTATGAACCACTTTTAAATTATTGTCATCTGTCTAATTAATAATCTCACTAACCGGCGTTTAAAACATCCTTTTTCTTTTTCTTTTCTCCTTCGCACACACAACAATACCTAATGGCTTATTGCCCAGTAGATGAAGGATTTTGTCTTTTTGTTCTACTCTTTTCTTTTAGTTTGTTTCATCTTCCTTGATTTTATTCGAAACAAGAAACCCATAGATATTTTTTAGAGCGACATTGATGGTTTGAGTGGCGAGCGGTGAGCAACAGAGTTATCTAGGTTGGGGAACAACGCTCTCTATGTTGAGCTGAGGTGGTGGATCTTGGCAGCGATTCCCATCAGTTGGGTTAAGTTCAACAATGGTTGGCCATGGGCCTTTCGACAGTGACTGGCATCAATACTGGGTGGTGGGTCTCTCTCATGGAAGGCTTCCTTTTTTGGTTAGTTGGCTTGTTAAAAGCCTCACAGACCAAAGCTTCATTGGCTCTAACATCACCCAAAGTATCAAACCACCTGCGCTTATGACTTCTAAGATTCCTTTTGAATTGAAGCTTTTGGCTAGTTGAAAGGAAAAAGACCAAGACTAGGGGAAGGGGAAAAGAGAAAAAAAGAAATTAACGCCGTTTGTCGAATTTTTTTATTTAATTTTAGATAGATGCCAGCAATTTAAAAGGGGTACCTAAGTAACAGTACGAGATTGTATCTAAGTTTCGCCCTTATTATTATTACTAGTAAGTTTCCCACGCGATGCACGGATAATGTTATAATGTTTTATGTAAATTTGTTTTTGGAAAATATTATACATAT
Source organism: Quercus parvula (assembly GCA_030820535.1). Taxonomy (NCBI): domain Eukaryota; kingdom Viridiplantae; phylum Streptophyta; class Magnoliopsida; order Fagales; family Fagaceae; genus Quercus; species Quercus parvula. The sequence continues at coordinate 41,479,315 of JAUAME010000011.1, read as the reverse complement.
TTATTATAAAACTTTGTTAGAAATGAGTTCATCATAAAAAGTAACAATTATAAATTGCACATATATATCTATTATGGGTCATTCTACCGTACCCCCCAAAAAAAGAAGGGGTACAGTACCCACTTATATCTCAGCCATTAATTTAGCATTGTTTTAATCTTCACCGTTCATATAATTTTAAAGGGAATTGGTTACCGGTTAGGCAGGTTTTATATATAAACCCAAAAAAAAAAAAAAAAAAAACAAATCATTCATCTACGTTTTTCTCTCTACAGCATCACGCTCTGTCTCATCTTCTTCCCGGTTTGCCTCTCTAGCTTCTTCTCTTCTAATCCAACCACAAGAAGCAGACAGCTACTAAACAAAACCATACCCGCAAGAGAAGAAACAGAGTTACAAATTTCAATCCAACTCGGCGGCACACCCACAACCTCAAATCGGCGGTGCTTCTTCTCTTCCAATCAAACTTAGTGGCGCCACCCACAATCTTCAGGTTCTCTCTCTATATAGGATTAACACTAATATGGGTTTATATTATTTCTCTAAACTTCGTGGGTTTATGCTATTTTTGTTTTGTTTGAGTTTCGGTTCTTATATATGTGATTTAATCGTTACACTTTTGAGTTTGGGGATGTTCAGACTTGAAACTTGAGTGAGAACCCTTATCCATAAGTTGGGATGAGATTAGATTTGGTTGGGAGTGTGGGGAGGACACGATACTATGAATCTATGGATTTGTTTGAGTTGTTTGTTTTGTTGCGTGATTCTAATTCTACATACCCTTTTTTGTGCCTGCTTGAATGATTGACTAGTTTTCGAATTCAAGTTTTGGAAAAGGAACTGGGTTTTTTTGGTTATATTGAGTTTAACTCATTGAATGTATGAATTGATTGGTGAATTTTTGGACTTGGGTTTGTTTTATAAGTAACTAATTTTGTTGGTTAAGTTGAGCTTAGCTTGTCAAACCATGTGAACTGATTGGTGAGTTTTCGGATACAGGTTTTGGGAAAGTAACTAATTTTATTGGTTAAATTGAGTTTAGTTTTATTGAGTGTGTGAATTGGTAGGTGAATTATTGGATTTGGGTTTTAGAGAAGTAACTTGTTTTGTTGATTAGATTGAGTTTAGTTCATCTGTATTTGCGTTGTATGTGTTGTTTTGTTGATTCAATGTTTGTGTGGTTCAATTCTTTTGCAGGTATTAAAGGGGAAAGGAAATATATCAGGCTATGCCCATGCACATCCTAGTACTAATGGAAGCAAATGGTCTAGGGAAGAGAGATTTAGGAGTAATGCCAATGGTTTTTGGTCCATGAACAAGCGGTGCATATTGTTTAGTTGCTTTGTGAATTTAAACTGATTGAGTATAATTTGCTAGTATTTCATGATGGTCTAGATTGATGGTTTTAGGGATTTCAGGTTACCATTATGCTAGGACAATATAGGCTGTTGAGATAATTAAATACATTTCTTGATTGCTAAGGAAAAATAGGAGAAGCTTTATGCTTTATTCAATTGCTGCAAAATTAGAGAGAAGAGATAGGAGTTTAAACCTTGGTCATAGCATGGGGTGAATTTAGTTCCCAGCTTCTTTTCCAAAAGCACCACCAGGGTCAAGGTGGTCTAGGGAAGTGTTTTCTTTGAAATTATAATGAGTTTTAAAGTGATGAAAATTCTTTGAACATTTTGATTCCTGTCTTATTCTTTGAACATTTTAGTCTAATGTGAACCAAATAAATTGTATGGAAATAAGTTCAACTCAGTGTAAATATTGACTATTGACCGCAGCTGAAAGGCCCCTTTATTGGCCAATCACCTTGAGCTGACTAATGTATCATCTTCATTTCATGTATAGATGTCCAATGGAAAACAATTAATCTGTTCTCACAAAAGCTGTTTGACATGCAGGGACCGAGAAGAAGATTCGTCTTGCTCTGTGGCCTCATTCTAGATGAGAACAACCATAGCTGCAAACATTTATTGGCTGCACTTTGGAGAGTATTTGTTACATCTATAACTTATAGCTCGAGTAAATTTTGACAAGCATGGGGAGTGTAAGTATTTTTTTAGGTGGAGATATGAGTGTGTTGCTTTTCAAGAACATGAAATCTATGTCTTGGAGGAAAAAATGAAACAGTTTATATATGTTACGGGATATATATGGATGATTGTGCAGGTGAAACATCTAACTATTTGTTTAATCAAGATAATTTTTTTTCTCATTTTGCATACTGCTTTGGAATGATTCATTTATGTTTGGATTATCATTTTATTGAAACTTGGCAAATTTATAATTGTGCCTTTATGTGTGAGATTTAAAAAAAAAAAAAAAAAAAAAAAACCTGTACAGAAGCAAAAACATGTTCGTATTATCAGCAAGCTAATGCCACTAAGATGTTGCAAAGCACGTCTTAAAATATATATTAATAGATATAAATAAATAATTTATCCCTATTAATAATAAAAATATAAACATCAAGAAAGTAACCTTAACTATGTTATTTTATAGGGAGGTATGCTCCTGAATGTGATGGAAGTTACCAAAGGAGATACGTAAGAAGTTAATTGGTATATTCAAATATTCGTGGAAGAAACCAAGATAACTCCAACTGTTTTTTTTTTTTTTTTTGAACAAGAGTAATTATTGTGATTGGGCTAATTTCATAGGATGCTTTTTTTTTTTGGTTTTTGATTTTAGATTTAAATTTTTTAATAAATATAAAAAAATTACTATTGTGATGAGCGGTTATTAGTACGTAAAAAAGTGACATCAGTGATAAGTTCAAATGTAAAATTATAGTCATATATGATATTAGTAGTGCTTACTGTGACGATTGAATTGTTAATTGTAAGGAAAAAAATAGAGTACACCGAATGTGACAAAAGTACAGTCAAAAGTAATGTTGGTACTGCCCAATTTAATAATGGAACTGTCAAATTTAAGAATAAAAAATAGGGTACCACTGAATGTGACGAAAATAAAGTCAGATGCGATGTTGGTACTGCTTAATATGACAATGGAACCATCAAATGTGAGAAAAAAGTAAGGGAACTACCAAATGTGACAAAAGACCTGTCACATGTGATTTTTTTTTTTTGAGAAATAATTACAACTTGCTGCTAACCCCGTAGCTCAAACCCTTTCCCCTTAAATCCCTAAGCACTTTGTACATGGGGAGATGCCAATTCAGCTACAAGGCCTTTAACGTCACATGTGATGTTAGAACTACACAATGTAAGGATCAAACCGTCAAATGTGAGAAAAAAATAAGGGAACCACCAAATTTGAGAAAAGAACTGTCACATGTGATGTTGGAACTACACAATATGAGGATGAAATCGTTAAGTGTGAGAAAAAATTAAGGGAACCACCCAATATGACAAAAGAACTATCATATGTGATGTTGGAACTGCATAATGTGAGGATGAAATTGTCAAATGTGAGAAAAAAAAAAAGTAAAGAAACCACCAAATGTGAGAAAATAACTATCACATGTAATGTTGAAACTGCACAATGTGATGATGAAACTGTCAAATGTGAGAAAAAAGTAAGGGGACCACCAAATATGAGAAAAAAAACTATCACATGTGACAAAAATAGAACAGATGCGTTGTTGGTACTGTTTAATATAACAATAGAACCATCAAATTTGAGGAAAAAAAATAAATGAACCACTATATGTGATAAAAAAAACCGTCAAATGTAATATTGGAACTACACAATGTGATAATGGAATTGTCAATGTCAGGAAAAAAAAAGAGAACCACCAAATATGTGAAAAGAACTATCACATGTGATGTTAGAATTACACAATGTGGGGATGAAATTGTCAAATGTGAGAAAAAAAAAGTAAGGGAACCACCAAATGTGAGAAAATAACTGTCACATATGATGTTGGAATTGCACAATATAAGGATGAAACCATCAAATGTGAGAAAAAAGTAAATGAACCACCAAATGTGAGAAAAAAACTATCACATGTGATGTTGGAATTGCACAATGTGAGGATAGAACCGTCAAGCGTGAGAAAAAAAGTAAAGGAACCACCCAATGTGACAAAAGAACTGTCACATGTGATGTTGGAACCGCACAATGTGAAGATGAAACCGTCAAATATGAGAAAAAAAAGTAAGGGAACCATCAAATGTGAGAAATAAAACTGTCACATGTAATGTTGGAACTGCACAATATGAAGATGAAACCGTCAAATATGAGGAAAAAAGTAAGGGAACCATCAAATGTGAGAAAAGAATTGTCACATGTGATGTTGGAACTGCACAATGTGAGGATGAAATCGTCAAGTGTGAAAAAAAAGTAAAGGAACCACCCAATGTGACAAAAGAACTATCATATGTGATATTGAAACCACACAATGTGAGGATGAAACCTTCATATGTGAGAGAAAATAAAAAAAGAACCACCAATGTGAGAAGAAAACTGTCACATGTGATGTTGGAACTGCACAATGTGAGGATGAAACCGTCAAATGTGAGAAAAAAGTAAGAGAACCATCAAATGTGAGAAAAGAACTGTCACATGTGATATTGGAACTGCACAATGTGAGGATGAAACCGTCAAATGTGAGAAAAAAGTAATGGAACCACCAAATGTGAGAAAAGAACTGTCACATGTGATGTTAGAACTACATAATGTAAGGATGAAACCGTCAAATGTGAGAAAAAAGTAACCTGGTATAGCAGGTTATCTACTAGTGGGTACCGTACCCCCCTTTTTTTGGGGAGGTACCGTAGAATTACTCATCTATTATAATTATTTTGTTCAAGTAATGAGCAATAATGAAAACAACTTGGAGTAATATTGTATAATAAAAGTTGATAAAAGCATATTAATTCATTGTATATTATTGATTTTTATTATGTGATGTAATAAAAAGCTTCATTACGATTTTTTCTTCTTCAATGCTTTGTTATTACGATATGGTCACGCTTATTGTCATCATCAGTTTCTCCATCTTCATCATTTGGAATTTAGTCCGTCCATATTTGTTCAATTTTTGAGCTTTCATCATTTTTTCCTTTTGTTGCATCATTTGTGTTAATTACTAATAAATTGGCATCGAGAGATTATTGATTAGATCTTACAAAGTTTGGACTTTGTTGCTAAGATTTTTCATAGGTATTTGCATTTATATTAAATTTCAATGATGTGACAGTTTTTTATAAATTTTTTATTTTTGTTAATTTTGGAATAGTGCAGCAAAAAGAATTAATATAGCATGTTGAATTGTGTTTTTTTTTCTTCCATACATTTTTATCATTTGAAAGCGCATCAAAAATCTTAGCAACTATGTAATTTTCAAAACCATCTTTTAGATTGAATTCATTCAAATGAAGTAGAGAAATCCATTTTTTTTCTAATTTTTTTCTTCAAATCAGTTGGGATTCCTTCTCCAATGTCAATATTTTTACTATGATTTATTGGGTAACAGTAAAAAAAACTTAATAGAAAAAGGTAAAAAAGGTTAAATGTAATATTAGAGTGCCATGTGGTAAGACCTTATGCACTCTCACATAAGGTCTCTGCTTTTATATATATATTGATTGTAGTTTTGGGTTGTGGATTGATTTGATTTTGGTGGTGGTTGTGGGTTTAGATGTGACATAGAACAGATTGCCATAGCCTTTCTAGACTTCCAAGCACGCCTGAAATCGCGCAAAGCAAAAAGGTACTAGTAGAAATCATTTGGGTGACGAAGTCGAAATCGCATGAAATTTGGCAGGTTGAAGCGAAACAGCCTTTTGAGCAATAGTAGTAGATTCGCCATGAGATACCCCCAAAAATGGCAAATTCCTCCATTTAGGCTCCAAAAACTGCGATTTTGCCGTTTATAGTAATTTTTGTTTCCTTAATAACTTTTTTACTAAAAAATTGTTCACTGTTTTCTGTATAAATAATTTCTACGATTTTGCATAAAATTATTTTCTGTTCAGCATTATTTAAGAAAATTTTCACTCTCTTTTTTGCATAAATTATTTTCTGTTCACTATTTAAAAAATTGTTCATTGTTTTTTCATAAAACACCTAGTAAAATCGTGTTTTCTAAATTTAAACGCCAAATCTGAATGCTTTTTCATGTTTAAATTTCACAATAATTGAATATATTTTTCTGCATTGATAAAATCTGTTTCTGCATTAATAAAATTTTCTCTTTGCACATCATATTTACTGTATATTCAAATCTGCTTACTGCATTCATAAAATGTGTTTTTTGTATTAATTAAAACTGTTCACGTTTTCTCATAAAAATTGTTCACTGTTTTCTACATAAACTATTTCTAGCATTTTGCATAAAATTATTTTTTGTTCAGCATTATTTAAAAAATTGTTCACTCTCTTTTATGCGTATATTATTTTCTGTTCACTATTAAAAAATTGTTCGCTGTTTTATCATAAAACACCTAGTGAAATCGTGTTTTCTAAATTTAAAAGCCAAATCTGAATGCTTTTTCATGTTTAAATTTCACAATAATCAAATTTGTTTTTTTGCATTGATAAAATCTGTTTCTACGTTAATAAAATTTGCTCTCTAGATATCATGTTTACTGTATATTCAAATTTTCTTACTGCATTCATAAAATCTGTTTTTTGCATTAAGTAAAACTGTTCACTGTTTTCTGCATAAATTATTTTTAGCATTGGCGCAATTATTGCACTTAAATGGTTTTTGCGTTTTTTAAAATATGTAACCATATGAATAATTGACAAACTCCATGAAAGAAAAATGAATGATTCGTATAAATCACCTAATGGTAAATGCCTCGAAAAATTTGAATTTGTAAAAAAGTTCAAATTAGTTAAATGTAGAACCGTTCACTAAGTAAAACTATTTTCTGTATTAAGTAAAACTGTTCACTATTTTCTGCATAAACTCTTTTTAGTATTCTGCATAAAATTATTTTTTGTTCAGTATTATTTAAAAAATTGTTTACTCTCTTTTCTATGTAAATTATTCTCTGTTCACCGTTTAAAAAATTGTTCGCTGTTTTCTCATAAAACACTTAGTGAAATCATGTTTTCTAATTTAAACGCCAAATATAAATGCTTTTTCATGTTTGAATTTCACAATGATCGAATCTATTTTTCTGCATTGATAAAATCTGTTTCTACATTAATAAAATTTGCTTTCTACACATCATGTTTACTGTATATTCGAATCTGCTTACTCATTCATAAAATTTGTTTTTTGTATTAAGTAAAATCGTTCACTGTTTTCTCATAAAAATTGTTCAATGTTTTCTGCATAAACTATTTCTAGCATTCTGCATAAAATTATTTTCTGTTTAGCATTATTTAAAAAATTTTTCACTCTCTTTTATGCGTATATTATTCTCTGTTCACTATTTAAAAAATTGTTCACTGTTTTCTCATAAAACACCTAGTGAAATCGTGTTTTCTAAATTTAAACGCCAAATCTGAATGCTTTTTCATGTTTGTATTTCACAATAATCGAATATATTTTTCTGCATTGATAAAATCTATTTCTACATTAATAAAATTTTCTCTCTGCACATCATATTTACTGTATATTCAAGTTTATTAATGAAGTTACTGCGTTAGATGATGAAGAGATATTTTAGACTTCTCAGATTCAAGTAATGCTGATTTCCAAAAATTTCTACCTACGAACATTAGACGTTGTTGTTAATGTCTACACGTTCTGCGCAATACAAAATGTTGTTGTTAATGTCTGACAACTAATGATTATGTACATTCAACTTTTGCAAATCTAAAAATTAACTGTTCATTAACTGTTGAGTTTACATGATTTTGTTCATTCAACGATTTCGAATTTTTCAACAAATTTGGATGATCAATACATTAGTATACAGTTTTCCATTTAATTTTCACGATTTTGTACATTTAACGAATTCAAACTTTTCAACAAATTTAGACTATCTGTACATGTACATCTAATGTAATTAATTTTCCATTAAGTTTACTCAATTTGTTATGTTCTTCAATTTTCATTTGAATTTTCACGATTTTACACAATCAACGAATTCAAATTTTTCAACAAATTCGTACTATCTGTACATCTAATGTACACAAAATTTCCTTGAGTTTTAATAGTTTTGTACATTCAACGAATTCAAATTTTTAAACAAATTCATACGATCTATACATCTAACATACATACTTTTCCATTGAATTTTCATTATTTTGTACTTTCAACGAAATCAAATTTCTCATCAAGTCTAGACTATCTATACATCTTATGTACACCTTCACGATTTGGTATGTTCATTTGATTTTCCATCGATTTTTCTAGAATTTCTACATTCAACTAATTCGAACTTTTTTACAAATTCGAATTTTTCGAGGCATTTACCATTAGGTGATTTATACGAATCATTCATTTTTTTCTTCATGGAGTTTGTCCATTATTCATATGATTACATATTTAGAAAAACACAAAAACCATTTAAGTGCAATAATTGCGCCAATGCTAAAAACAGTTTATGCAGAAAACAATGAACAATTTTTATGAGAAAACAGTGAACAGTTTTACTTAATACAAAAAACAAATTTTATGAATGCAATAAGAATATTCGAATATACAGTAAACATGATGTGTAGAGAGCAAATTTTATTAATGTAGAAACAGATTTTATCAATGCAGAAAAATAGATTCGATCATTGTGAAATTCAAGCATGAAAAAACATTTAGATTTGGCGTGTAAATTTAGAAAACATGATTTCACTAAATGTTTTATGAGAAAACAGCGAACAATTTTTTAAACAGTGAACAGAGAATAATTTACGCAGAAAAGAGAGTGAACAATTTTTTAAATAATGCTGAACATAAAATAATTTTATGCAGAATACTAGAAATAGTTTACGTAGAAAATAGTGAACAATTTTCATGAGAAAATAGTGAACAGTTTTACTTAATACAGAAAATAGTTTTACTTAGTGAACAGTTCTACATTCAACTAATTCGAACTTTTTTACAAATTCAATTTTTTCAAGGCATTTACCATTAGGTGATTTATACGAATCATTCATTTTTCTTTCATGGAGTTTGTCAATTATTCATATGGTTACATATTTTAAAAAATACAAAAACCATTTAAGTGCAATAATTGCGCCAATGCTAAAAACAGTTTATGCAGAAAACAGTGAACAATTTTTATGAGAAAACAGTGAACAGTTTTACTTAATGCAAAAAATAGATTTTATGAATGCAGTAAGCAAATTCGAATATACAGTAAACATGATGTGTAGGGAGCAAATTTTATTAACGTAGAAACAGATTTTATGAATGCAGAAAAAAAATTCGATTATTGTGAAATTTAAACATGAAAAAACATTTAGATTTGGCTTTTAAATTTAGAAAACACGATTTCACTAGGTGTTTTACGAGAAAACAACGAACAATTTTTTAAATAGTGAACAGAAAATAATATACGCATAAAAGAGAGTGAACAATTTTTTAAATAATGCTGAACATAAAATAATTTTATGTAGAATGTTACAAATAGTTTATGCAGAAAACAGTGAAAATTTTTTATGAGAAAACGTGAACAGTTTTAATTAATGCAAAAAACAGATTTTATGAATGCAGTAAGCATATTTGAATATACAGTAAATATAATGTGCAGAGAGAAAATTTTATTAATGTAGAAACAGATTTTATCAATGCAGAAAAATATATTTGATTATTGTGAAATTCAAACATGAAAAAGCATTCAGATTTGGCGTTTAAATTTAGAAAACACGATTTTACTAGGTGTTTTATGAGAAAACAGTGAACAATTTTTTAAATGGTGAACAGAAAATAATTTATGCAAAAAAGAGAGCGAACAATTTCTTAAATAATGCTGAACATAAAATAATTTTATGCAAAATCGTAGAAATTGTTTATACAGAAAACAGTGAACAATTTTTATGAGAATATAATGAACAATTTTAATTAATATAGAAATTAAATTCATATTTCGAAATTAAAATCTCTATATTTTACAATGCTTCTATTTAAATAAATAAAAACATAAAAAAAGCTACTTATTTTTATCTTTATGTTTATTTGTTGATTATTCCCAAAAAAAAAAAAAAAAATTTACACAGTACTCGAGTTTACCAAACTCGAGTACTGTGTAATTTATTTTTTTAATAAAAGGTACTTGAGTACTATGTTGCATGGTACTCGAGTTTACCATGCTCGAGTACCACATAATTTTTTTAATCGCACAAATTCCAACTCAACAGTGCCACGGTGGCAGAACTGATGAGAAACTTGAGTTTTTGAAACTCAAGTTCTAGAAAAAGTGGTACTTTGCCATTTATTTCCGAAAAAATGTTTTTTTTCTAAAAATTTCCAAAAAATGTGGTATTTGGCCATTTTTGCCGTTTTAGATGTATTTCTCAGTATTTATATATTTTGTAGCCGTTAGAGGCAAATAGATGATCATCAATAAACACAGACATTTTGTCAATTTTCTTCTCTGGTAGATTTCAGTTTTATCACATTGTGAATTCAAGGAACTTCTCATGGATTCGAGGTTTACTACTCATAAACTAATAGTTTAATTTCTATCCATCAAAAAGAGTATGGCATGTGCTCTCTTCATGCTTTTGTAACGTCACAATGGTTGTTGAGATGATTGTGATTGATTTTGGGTTGGGTTTGAAAATGAAGGTGGGTATGAAGTTTTGTAGATACATGGGTTTAAATGTATATGTTGAAAGCGTTTGTGTTTTGATTTGGATTTTTGATGTACATGAATGAATATGTAGTTAAAAATATGTATATTTGGTTGAATGTGTTTGTGAAATTTCCTATTTTAATAGGAATTTTGGATGAATTTTTTCTTCTTTCCCCTTCAATTTTTTTTTTAATACAAAAAACACTTTTTGATCTAATTTTCTCTTAGTTTTGTATGTGTGTTTTTTAGGGAGGAGAGAGACTTAAAATAAAAGCAAAAATACATGTTTACCCTTATTTTTAATAGAGGTGCTAACGGAGCTTATCTTAAGTGGGTAAAGTGATACCTTTTAAATCACGGGTAGACAAAGTGATTTTGGGCCAAACTACAAGTGAGTTTACTGTAATTACTCCTTAATTAAAAAAAATACAAAAATTGGTTGGAACAGATTATAAAAAATTATGATGCATTTTGTTTATATAATTACTTATTTAGGCAAGATGTTTGTAATTGAATGAGAAATCAATAAATCAATGATTGCTTGGTTGAGTACATTAAAAAACATGTAGGTGATATCATTGATAAGGGAGCTATCGTTCAATGATTTACAATGATTTCAAAATATAGAAACTCAAAGAAAGAAATTTTATAAATTTTTTCCTCCTTGTTTGTGATGTTGATTAATCAAGTTTTATTTTTATTAAATTAAAATTTTTTAATGATCATCCTAAAAATAATTCATAGTGCCACCATGAAAATAAATAATTTAAGTTATTTAATAAACACTTTCTTAGACTTCATGTCCACGGCTAACTAAAGAGGTTAGCCAGTAGCCGTGGACATGAAGTCCAAGAAAGACGAGTTGTCACCAAGTGATCACGTTAAACCAGGAATGCTCCTTGTAGCTTTAGTGTGCGATTGCCTTAGCACTGAAGCTGCCTTTGCCTTTTTTTGGCTGGTCCCAAGGCACTGCTCATGAACCAGCCAAAGCACAAAAATGCGTGAATAGTATTAATAAATAGTGTTTTGTCTTTAAAAAAATATTTTGCTACAATATTTTCAGTAATAAGTTTTTAATTTTTAGCAAATAAATGGTATCTAAACATACTTCTAGATTTTTTTTTTTTTTTTGGAGTAAATTTCGTGACCACCATGGTGATGGCATTTTGATAAGGCACCTGACGTGAAGCTTCTCTGCTAATGTATATATGGCCTTTGACTTTCAAGCTTTCTTCCTTTAGGCCAAAAGTTTTACTTTCCTCTTCACTCTTCAGATGGAAGCTAAAATGCCATTTCCACCACAGGTCCACTTTCTTTAATGTCGCTTCAGCAAACACACCATTCTTTTCTAATAGCATGTCAGCACCACTTTCTGTAGGCACATCATATATATATATATATATTTAGGAATGTCAACTGTGTTGGTTCCATCATCTTTTCTATCGCCATGAGCACATTGAGCAGATTCGCATGGTGCAAGGCTAAAGTTGCATCTCCTAGCGTGGTTTGTTGGCAACCTTTAGATGCTTTGTGATGCTTGTTCACACTGATTTTGGCTATGCCGTTGACGATCGAAGAAGAACGAATTTTCATCAGTGAGGAACGGGGCTTTGATGTAGGAGGGTGATGTGGTGACAAGTTGTTATATTGTCCCAAAAGCTCAAATTATTAAGATGTGATAAATTTAATCATTAAATCACGTACTTCTAACATTCAAGAGATTCATCCATTATTGTTGTTAGAGCTAAAGCTCATGTTGAAGTCCGATAATCTCAAAGCATGGAGATTAGTTTGTAGTGCAGCTATGCTCAGTCGAAGTAGAGCAAGTAATGTGCTTGGAGGGAAAATTCGAAGAGGTGTAGCCGAGTCTTGGCTTGGGTCCATATGGGAGGATGACAATAATTGAGAGACTTTCTTGTACCTCTATGCAATTTGGACCACCTTAAGCATGTGTTCAGCTGTGAGTTTCTTGTTTGTCAGCCAATTCGGTGTATTTGTGTTTATCAAGAGTAGTTTCGACGAGCAGTATCCGGTAAGCAATACTGCTGGCTGCCTTGGTACAAGAAGTTTGAGATGGAACAGTGTGAAGATATCACTTGTCATGCCGCTGTATGAGCTGGCAGCCCCCAGTGTAGTGTTCTTGTGACCAACGCAAGTGAAAATGAGAGTTACAAGTTGTTACTGCTTCTTGATTCAGCAAGCTTAGTACTTTGAGCTTCTAATAGAAGGAAAATAAAAGAAAAAAGAGTTGCTCTGCCAACAGTCTTTTGATAACAAGATGTTTTTGGTCACAGGTTGAACTCTTTTTTTTTGGTTAGTTTCAAGGTCAAAAAAAAAAATTTACCAGTTGAATTTATTGGAAATGCTAATGGTAAATTGATGATCCAAACGTCAATAAAGTGCATTCTCTTTTGTGCTTCATCCCATATGAATGCCCTTTTGTTGTCAAACAGTTTACGTTATTGCCTCACTTAAGTGTAATTAGCAGTTACAAACAGGAAGTGATATGAGCTGCAACGTAAGGCTTGGACACAATCCCGATGAGTCTTATAGCTCCGAAACATAGCATGCTCTATTTTATTAAGGAAAACATGGTTCAACTCCCTCCACCCCATTGTATTATTGAATAAAAAAGAAAAGAGTGGAATACCAGACTCGATCGATCCTTTTGCATATTGTAGTGTCATGCTAACCAAAACTCTGCAACAAATTTTAGACGTCCTTATTCTGCGTTTATTTTTTCATTTACTGTATAACAACTCTGACAAACATTTTGTGGTTATTTTTCTTTTTCACTTTGGTTCTCCTTCCATTGTAAGAATTAACCTTCTCTAAAAGTTCCCTTTTCCAATTAGCTATCCTGTTTAATTTTCATCATTCACTCATTGCTTAATGTTTCTACTATCACTCGCTTTCTTTCTTGGGGAAAGAAATACCCTTTAATTTTTTAGAATACTAGTGTTAATTATACTCTGCCGTGTTTGACAAGGCAAGCATTAAGCATCCAAATAGTCATGAAAAGAAATCCTTGTGAGGAATGAATGATAACAATGTATGCATGAATCACATGGTAAACTGCTCTTAATTTCTTAATTCAAATGGTGTAACATTAACCCTTTTTTTTTTTTGAGAAATAAGTGTAACACTAACTTTGAAACTTAACAGAAATGTCAATTTTCATATTTTTATTTCATTTACCTGCTGAACATGTAACAACATCTTTGTTTCAAGAGACACAGGGAAGGTATTCTAGTTGGAGCGTGTAAAAGTCTCTTCTTTGGAGACAATGCAGTTATGTGGTTCAGCAAGTATTACTCCTATATTCAAATTATGGAAACCTAAGAAGAAGCTTCACTTTCTTTTGGTATGTAAAACTGAACTGGTATTTTTGATTTCTGAGTTGGCCTTGCATTTGACTCAAATCCCTGAAAAAAAGTACAAACCAACAATCAAATTCATACCATGATACCAATGTCTTTGAAAATGAATTTGCTTCTTGCTGAAGACAAAAGCAAACACATTAGCTTAAAGTGAACAGGCACTTTAGAGGAAAATTGTTTCTGTTACATTTCCTTCATCAAAATGATGTCATCCCAGTTCAGAAACACTTACATCATGAACAGCTTCCCTTAATTCTCTCACTTGCTCCCTTGAAACTGTCCTCACCTATAAAAGAAAGGCACGTTGGAAAGTGCAAATATGGAGTAAGAAAAAGGTAACAGAACGAATATTGCATTTATTGGTCGAGAAAATTGTGTGCTTAGTGAAGGACCTTCTTGAGTATTGTCCAAGTGACACCCTCAGTGCAGGGAGGAACTGTAAGAGAACCAATGTATCTGTAATACTTTCTGCTCCCAAACTTAATCAATCCTGGGTCAATGATCCCCAAAGGTTTCTCTTCTTTCCCAGCTGACTTTATGTGGTGGAACAGCTTTGGAAAAAAAGGGAGGGGGCATAAAGAAAGTCAATAATCAAGAAAATTCATAGGAAGAGATAATCACATGTCAATCGAAGATTTTGATTCATTCATGAAGAACAATACTCTTCTAATGCATGTGTGTCAAAAGTATGCTATTACTTTTGAATTCCAAACCATTTTAAATAACCTATTAATGGATCCTTATGGATGCTTTCATTTTCTATATTTCATTGCCAAAGAGATAAAATGAAGGGTATGTAATGACTTCTGGGGAACTTAAAACCTTAGCTCTTGAATGAATACTCTGGGTGTCATAATGAAATTATTTGGTAAGGACAACTATAACGATAACTTCAAGTATTCATAGAAAACCTATGGAAGGTTAGATTGAAGAACTCCACATCTGTGGCTTCAAGGTGCTCCAAAAAGGAGATATTTGCAATAGTTGTACATTTGTAAAATATACTCGAGGCCTAACATTGCCACTCATGACAAGAGTGTTTTGGTTTAGACAACACAATTGCTAGACTAGCCTTTCTCGTCCAGCATAAACTAAAGGGTTCTCATTATGATTGTTCACATACATAAACAAACTGCAGATAGCAGGCATACAGTTAACTTTTCGTCTGTTATAATGTAATAGGTTATAGATCTCTTTGAACATAATTCTTGTGTAGTGTAAATCTCATTTGACATAAATGTGTCACGCAGCTATTATAAAACACAAATGAATTTTTCAAATTGAAATTCTTGGCATTGTTTGTGATGTTATGTCCCTTTCTACATTGAGCTTTATGTTCATTACTGTATTGACAAATTAAGAAGATCATGGATACATGTACTTTTTTAAGTACGTGCATGGTAGTATACATGCATATAATATATAAAAGCATGCATTTCTATAAATAATACTTATGTGCATCATATTATGAATGTCTTATGTATATATGCATGAGAGAGAAAATCATCTAAATTCCATTGAAAGGAAGGGGCCAGGTTGCCAAATTTGTCACAGTTGCAATAACATCCATCTCATAACTATAGTTTTAATAAACAATGTGATGCATTTATTTCAATAGTACATAAATATATGCATATGCATTTATGCATCTCCAGAAGCAGATGAAAAGAAAACCATCTAAATACCTCTGTAAGCAAGGGATCAGGGCGGCCATATTTGTAAACAATTCCAATAGCAGCTATCTTGTTAGTAATGGGGTTTATATGAACTATATGGAGCTCCAAGTCATACCTGAAAGCAGAAGATTTGATTTTTGTACAGAAACAAAAGCAATGTTTGGAGTGGGTTGCACAAAAATCAATTTGCCCGTAAATGCATCAAATGAAAAAAAGAAGGCAAACAAAAACCTTGTTCCATTGAATGTGTGCTCAGATGGTGAATGCCAATGACCCTGTATCAGATTGTAACGAGTCCCATTTATGTCAATATATCCGGCATTCCCCTTCCAGATCACCTGATGAAACATCCATTATAGATAATAACATGGTCAATATATTTCAACTCATTTGGTATGTGTGTGTTTTACATCTTGGGCAATGTTTGTGTTTTCAATTATATTTTGGTAGTGTGTAAATGTACGAGTGCAACAAAATTTTCCCATTACATCTTTAAGGAGTTGAAGCTTAGAAGGATCATATAATTTGTCCATATGATGCGTGTTTCTATAAACAAAATAAGTTGATCATTGAATGGTCCAAGCTGGTGGGTATGCAACTCAAGCATTCATTAGATTAAGCTTGCAAACGTAAACTGAATTGGTACATAATAAAAATCATAACTATGAAGAAGAATAACAAAGTATATAGTCTCAGTGGCAGCTGACAGCTCACCATAATGTCATGTCCTCTGTTCTTCCAAAAAGCCTGAGCTGGTTTGTAATTCCTTTTCAATTTGTTGTAGTTACGAATAACTTGCACCCTTCTGTTCAGAAGATCAATAGGAGATTGCAATTTTCCATTACGACAAGCTTTCCAAAGTGGATCTATGTTGCCCCATTTCGTTGGACCTTTACCAGTGTCTTCAAGGTAAGCAAATGGAGATTCTTCCTCTGCAAGGCATGAAAAGATTATTTAAATACAATGATTCAAAGTAGTCATGATCTGATATTTTATGATCTTACACTCTGGCTCAATTGGTTAGAAGTGTGTCAAAACTTCCCATTTTATCTTCCATATCTTTTTTAAGAAAAAAAATCAAAATTTTTCTTTCTAAACATGGCACCAATTGTTATTTTGTCATATCATAAATAGGATTGTTGATAAGTACTGATAACAAGTCCATTTGCGAACATACCCATGGGGGCCTGGCCCCCCCTGCCCCAAAGAAAAAAAAGGGAAAAATTTGTTGGGCCCCCCGGGCCCAAAGAAAACAAGAGAAATTTTTTTATTGGTTATATGTATCATATTTTTAAAGCTTCACTTCTCTCATCCAAAAACTTAGACTTCCTTCTTTTTAATTAGCCTAACCCAACTAGCAAATATCAAACTCAAAAATTTAACAAAAACAAAACTTTAAAATAAAAAATAAAAAATCCTAATTAGCCGAATATTAGAGTACTAACATAAGGTGTTCTAAATGATAAATATTTAGTATTTAGAATATCAAATACCAAAAACACTACTGTACGAGATATTTCAAATGTTATATTAAAATAGCAAAAGTAAGTTTTGGTTTGCGAATTTTTTTTTTTTTTTTTTTGGTTGCAAAAGCTAATGCTCTTAAGAAATAATATTATTTTGTATTATTTTGTCTTTGTTGGTAAATGATTACATCTTAATATATATATTAAGAAATAATGATTTTATGTATATATCTTGGTTGATATTTTGTTAGTACTATATGAATATCTATTTGGATTTTTTTTTTCTTATGCTTCGGTGCCCTAGCTTGAAATCCTAGGTCCCTAGTGAAGTAAATGAATAGAGAGAGAGAGAGCATCTTATTTTCTCAAAAAGAAAAAGAAAAAAAAATGAAGGATTGTTTCCTTGTTTTTCTCTTGGCCTTGGAACCTTTCTTTTCTTGAAAAGTAATCTGTCATTCATTCATCAACAAAGAAATGGAATTACAACAGAGGTGAGCTAAAACTCAAGCAGTACAGAGCTTTATGGGGGTCTGGGGAAAGCAGAGAGTGGGGCAGTGGGGGGGGGGGGGGGGGGGGAGTTCCCTTCCAGACCTGAGCTGCGCCCGTAGATTTTGCAAGCTGAGCGAGCTCATGGGCTGCTCTTGGCCTTGGAACCTGATGCAACAAGTAAGAAAGAAGCTAATACCTACTTTATTCTAAAACATTAACCAAAAAAAAGGAGTCGGATTTTGTTTTTGTTGTCTTTTTCATGAGTCCATGCAGAAGATGGAAAGAAAGTAAGAAACAATTCCTTCAAATCTCAAATAATAATAAAAATATAAAAAAAGACCAGCAAAATCGTTATTAGAGTCCTTGAAGATGAAGTGAG
Source organism: Quercus parvula (assembly GCA_030820535.1). Classification (NCBI taxonomy): domain Eukaryota; kingdom Viridiplantae; phylum Streptophyta; class Magnoliopsida; order Fagales; family Fagaceae; genus Quercus; species Quercus parvula. Next base: position 41,461,258 of record JAUAME010000011.1, on the reverse strand, counting down.
ACAACATTATGTTTGCATTCCTCATAACTTAAAAAAAGAAAACCTACATGGCAGTGAGAAGAGAAAGAGATAACATACCCACTTCAGAGTCATCATCTGCAGAGACATTGTAGAGGTGGGATGAGAGAATGAGAGAAATAAGTAAGAGGAAAATGATACTGGGGTTGGTGTGGAAGGAGGTCATGGTTTTTGTTTTTTTGTTTTTCATTTTTACTTGGCCTTTGTTGGTGTTTGTGTTTAAAACTTCTGCATTGCCTATGTTGTCTTTGTGTCTGTTGCTCTTTGTGGTGTGTTGGAGTTGAATTAGGAGTGCATTGATTTCTATTTTCGGAACCCAGCTAAGCTAAGTACCCTTTTAGGATGCTCACTCTTTCCCATGCGTGGAATGGTTATGAGGGTTTAACGGGATAAACAACTTTCTTGTTGGAGACTTGGATTTTTTCTTGTTCTTCTTTTCTTTTTATTATTATTATTATTTTTAAACTGATAAAACTTTTTGGATGAAATAAAATTTCTTAAATTTTTTTTTACTTCAAATTGGTTTGTAGGAAAATTTTCCCAATCCAAATTACATAATATAGGGGGATAATTTACATAGTTAATTCATTTTTGAATTTTCATGTCAATTTTCAGAATTTTTGTATTTAGGATTGTATTTCCTTGATTTTAGGCATTTTACAGGATTTTTAGCCAAATCAAAGTTCTATTTTAGGTGTTTTAAGGAATTTTATTCAAATCAAAGTACTATATTTTAGGTGTTTTAAGGATTTTTAGTTAAATCAAAGTCCTAGTAGAATATAGGAGTATCAATTAGAATCAGAATATTTTGAGAGGAAAAAATAAGTCTTTTGGAGCCTATAAATAAGCTTGCAATATGTAAAACGAAATTATGATAGTTCAAATATCTATAATTGTTTTCAAGAGAGAGATTTTCTCTTTTTAGTTTTTACAGGTAGATTTCAAGTTTTCCTTGTTGGTTCAAGGATTTCCGTTTTGTTATGCTAAGACAAGATCTAACCCTTATCACATTTTTCATTTTGTGATAATTACATGGTGATTAATAAAACCATCATCGTGTACTTTTACTCAATGAAATATTTAATGAGTTATAAGACTTGTTTTAATAATACATTTGAATGGTTTTATGTGTTCGAGGAAAACGAGTTGGACCATGGGAGGAAAATGAGATAGAGGAAAACTTTTCTATTTCTCAAATTCATTAAGTGTCAACTCAAATGAGTATTTATGTGCAATTTTAATCATATTACTTAGTTAATAATTATGGGACCTATTAAAATGATTTAACGTGTTAATTTTTAATTGAATATTCACATGTACTTTACTTGTTTAAATGATTTAACGAGTTATATAATTATATACATGTGGTTGCTTTTGCATACAATCATATAATGGATTAGAGAAGATTCTTCATTGGAAGAAAACTTCAATATGTTTTTCTTTTATTTGGAAACAAAAATATACAACCTATGGACTTGTTCTAACCAATATTATTAAATTGAAATTCACACAAATTATATATTTAAATTTGATTTGTTAAGGTAACTTTGTGATTAGGATTTGAGTTTCTACTAAGTTGTTTATGGACAATTTTAAGATAAAAAGATTTACCTGGTCTTCCACCAAAAAGTTTTAATTCAAATCAAAGTACTATATTTTAGGTGTTTTAAGGATTTTTAGTCAAATCAAAGTCCTAGTAGAATATAGGAGTATCAATTAGAATCAGAATATTTTGAGAGGAAAAAATAAGTCTTTTGGAGCCTATAAATAAGCTTGCAATATGTAAAACGAAATTATGATAGTTCAAATATCTATAATTGTTTTCAAGAGAGAGATTTTCTCTTTTTAGTTTTTACAGGTAGATTTCAAGTTTTCCTTGTTGATTCAAGGATTTCCGTTTTGTTATGCTAAGACGAGATCTAACCCTTATCACATTTTTCATTTTGTGATAATTACATGGTGATTAATAAAACCATCATCGTGTACTTTTACTCAATGAAATATTTAATGAGTTATAAGACTTGTTTTAATAATACATTTGAATGGTTTTATGTGTTAGAGGAAAATGAGTTGGACCATGGGAGGAAAATGAGATAGAGGAAAATTTTTCTATTTCTCAAATTCATTAAGTGTCAACTCAAATGAGTATTTATGTGCAATTTTAATCATATTACTTAGTTAATAATTATGGGACCTATTAAAATGATTTAACATGTTAATTTTTAATTGAATATTCACATGTACTTTACTTGTTTAAATGATTTAACGAGTCATATAATTATATACATGTGGTTGCTTTTGCATACAATCATATAATGGATTAGAGAAGATTCTTCATTGGAAGAAAACTTCAATATGTTTTTCTTTTATTTGGAAACAAAAATATACAACCTATGGACTTGTTCTAACCAATATTATTAAATTGAAATTCACACAAATTATATATTTAAATTTGATTTGTTAAGGTAACTTTGTGATTAGGATTTGAGTTTCTACTAAGTTGTTTATGGACAATTTTAAGATAAAAAGATTTACCTGGTCTTCCACCAAAAAGTTTTATGGGAGATACAAAGTATAACATTTGATTTTAAGTTTTTAACAAAAGTTTAAGTTATCAACTTATCATTGCTCATGTAAATAGATAAAGATAAACCACCAGCGAGTGTGGTACAATTGGTAGGTGACTGTTGAGGCTTCATCACATCCCAGGTTCGAGTTCTCGCTAAGACTGTAATTGCAATTTCTTGAAGTCTCAAAAACCAATAGAGCCTGGGGTGTGTGTGGGTTTGGAGTTTCTGAGCTCCAGTTCGAGCCGGTGGTATCCATGGGCTTACCCAACTGTACTGTGGGGTGTGGGACAATGACTGCCACATGCGAGTCCTTTTTTTTTTTTTTCTCAAAAAAAAAGAAAAGATAAAGATAATTTTACTTGAAATAAAACGGTAATTAATAATCAGTAAACAGGTGCCATAAAAAGTGTCATGATTCATTTTCTTTGCTAAACAAGTGTTATAAATTTGTGAATAGTGAAAATGCTGAACATAAAACACTAGCCTTTGACTCTTTGGTGTTTTATTGTCTTAGGGAACTCTTTTTTTGCCATTATTTTCGGTAACAGGGAAATTTTCTTTTTCCGCTTTAACACCTAATATAGTGTATAAATGTATTTAAAATTTTGCCTTTTTAATAAATTTCCTTATTGAAAAAATTCCATTTCGATGTTATGAAATGACCCAAGTTATATAACAACTTCTACTATTTCCAACGGAGACATTCAAGGTTTTAATCTACATCCCTCAATTATTGAACTATATAAAAAAAAAACATAAAAATTATGTCTGACATGTTCTTATCTAAGGAAATCTAGAGTGACTTGATTAAACCCAACTCATCATGATTTTTTTTTCTTGTACTTAATAATTAATTAACTTGAGTTATTTAGAAGTCAAGATCGTTATTATTTATATTCTTTCAAAATTAACTTGACTTGGATTCGAATGCCCATCCCCCACTTTGTTGTTAAAAAATAAAAAACCTTGAGATATCAAAAATTGTGGAACAATTTACCCCAGCAATTAGTACTTACATGATAATAAAATTTTTAATTGAATTTTTTGACTTTGCATATGAATAACTCCTCTTTCCATAATTAATAATAGAAACATTAATTTGTTGATGGTATTTGATTATTTTGGTTTTGGAATGAATAAACTACTCAAATTTGTGCTTTACTTCGAATCTATTTGTTTTCTTCCTACAAAGGTTTATTGACTTGTTTCATTTGTGATTGTAATGTAGGACGACCTAAGGAATTCACTGCATTATTTTACAGTCTACAGCATTGGAGGCTAAGTAAGAGGTTTCAAATTATAATTGATATTAAAAACACATTTTTATTTTATTTTATTTTTATTTCTCTTCAAATTCAAATTTGTTTTTCTAATTGTCTACTACTCTATTGCAAATGCCTCCGGATATTTTTGAGAGATTTGATAGGGACAGGAGTGGCAGAATTGATTCAACTGAGTTGCGAGAGGCACTTTTGAGTCTGGGATTTGCTATCTGATCACCAGTGGTCTGTTGGCATGTTATCATCACAATTGAGCTGCCAGAGCCCAGAGGCACTTTTGAGTGTGGTCGTATATGTGTTTTTTTGAGTTGTGTAACCCTTTTCAAGGTTTTGTATCCCTATAATATTTTAAATATGTCATCTTTGTATTATAATTATCATTGTCCTTCGATCTAAAATAGTTTTAATATTAATTCTATTTACAGGTAGGTTGAAAAGAGAATAAAAAGATGAATTCTCATAAAAAAAAAGTTTACATAAATGATTTTTCTTAAAGGGAAAAATAAGTGATATAATTTCTTAGTTTAGTTGAGACTTCATCGATCCTCCATTTGTTTGGTTAACACATCCTTAGCTTTCAACGTATTTCTACTATATGTTGGTGCATTTTGGTCTCCAACAACAAGCACATGAGTCGTATTCTTCAGGTCAAATGCAGCTTACAACCAGGTTTTTTTCTGCTTTGTTGATTATTGGGTAAAAGCTTGGTGAAGAAAGAACGTGGATACTGTTTTGCTGACAAGCTTCTCAATCCTTTTGCTTTTCCCATTCAAGTTATGGGCTACTAGACAATGTGCTATTTAGTATTTACTCAAAAAAAAAAAAAAAAAAAAAAGGGGGGGGAAAAGGAGGTGCTCTGCCAACAATCTTTTGATAACAAGATGTTTTTGGTCACAGGTTGAACTCTTTTTTTTTTTTGCTAGTTTCAAACGTCAAAAAAGGAGCAGTTTTTTGTGTTTAATCCCATATGAATGCCCTTTTGTTGTCGAACTGTTTAAGTTATTACCTCACTTAAGTGTAATTAACAGTTACTAACAGGAAGTGATATGAGCTGCAACGTAAGACTGGGACACAACACAATCACAAGACTCTTATAGCTAGGTAACATAGCATGCTCTTTTTATTAAGGGAAACATGGTTCAAATCCCACTCTCCATCTCTCCCTCATTGTATTATCAAATAAAAAAAGAATTTAAAAAAAATAACGGAACACTAGATTCGATCGATGCCAGTATATGCTGTAGTATCATGCTGACCAAAACTCAGCAGCAAAATTTTAAAGGGCACTGCACGTCCTTGTTTTGCGTTTATATTTTCATTTAGCTGTATAACAACGCTGACCAACATTTTGTGGTTGTTTTCCTTTTTCACTTTGGTTCTCTCCTTCCATTGTAAGAATTAACCTTCCCTATAAGAGTTCCCTTTTCCAATTAGCTATCCCTTTTAATCTCTCATCATTTACTCATCGCTTAAGGTTTTCTACTATCACTCACTTTCTTTCTTGGGGGAAAGAAACACCCTTTAATTTTCAGAATACTGTCGTTAATTATGCACTTCTTTGTTTGACAAGACAAGAATCCAAATAGTCATAATAAAAAAATCCTTATGAGGAATGAATGATAACAATGTTTGCATGAACCGCACGGTAAACTGCTCCTAATTTCTTATTTCAAATGGTGTAACATTTACTTTGAAACTAAACAGAAATGTAAATTTTCATATTTTTATTTCACTTACCTGCTGAACATGTAACAACATCTTTGTTTCAAGACACACAGGGAAGCTATTCTAGTTGGTGTGTGTAAGAATCTCTTATTTGAAGACAATGCAGTTATGTGGTTCAGCAAGTATTATTTCTATATTCAAATTATGGAAACCTAATTAGAACCTACATTCTTCTTTTCCGTGTAAAAGCGAACTTCTCTTTCACCCAATTCCTGAGTTGGCCTTGAATTTGACTCAAATCCCTAAAAAAGTACAAACCAGCAATCAAATTAATAACAGTGTCTTTGAAAATGAATTTGCTTCTTGGTCAAGACAAAAACATACACATTGGCTTAAAGTGAATAGGCAATTTAGAGGAAAATTGTTTCTGTTACATTTCCTTCATCATTAGCTAGTTTTTATATTGTTTCCTTTACTTTATGACTGATGTATTTACTGATCCATGCATTAATTATATCAAATGATGCGCCATTGTCCATTAGTAGCTTTCCCGAGACCAGCAGTAAATGTTTCAGAATATTCAAACCCATCTACCTTAATACATATTATATACATATATCAAAGTGAACAAAAACAAACATTATAGATTGGCTTCCCATTTCCTTTTTAGTTTTGAACTTGAAAGCAAAGTAATTATTAATTTTTCTCTTTATTTTGGAAAAAGTTCTTCAAGCATCAGCGGTTAGAGTTCCAGTAAAATAAGCCAAAAGACCTAGCTTATTGTGAAAGAGTGAAAACATGTTGGTCAATAATAAAGCTTCATCTTTGTAATTATCTTCTAATTCTCAGAACAACCATTGTGACATCTTCCAAAAAGCAGGCAGTGGCAACCACTGTAAGTCTGTATAGGACCACCATCCACTTCAGAGATTCCAATGCCAATTAAGACATGTTGATTAAATCAACTAGAATATCCTATATTGAGAATTATCTTGCAGCTGTGATACTATTCTTCGAAAAAATTGACAAAATGCTAGGTCAGATTTGGAACTCGTAAGTCTACATCATATTCAGATTTTTAGTAAAATAACAAAAGCTTATGATTATATAATCATTCTTATAGGGTTAGTCCTGCAAATCCTTAATTTCTGTGGAGTATTTAATCAAAATGATGTCATCCCAGTTCAGAAACACTTACATCATGAACAGCTCCCCTTAATGCTGCCACTTGTTCCCTTGAAACTGTCATCACCTATAAAAGAGAAGTTGTATGTTGGAAAGTGCATATATGGAATAAAGGAAAAGGTAACAGAACCAATATTTCATTTATTGGTTGAGACAATTGTGTGCTTAGCGAAGGACCTTCTTGATTATTGTCCAAGTGACACCCTCAGTGCAGGGAGGAACTGTAAGAGAACCAATGTATCTGTAATACTCTCTGCTCTCAAAATTAATAGCTCTTGGGTTCATCATCCCCAAATCTATCTCTTCTTTCCCAACTGACTTTATGTGGTGGAGCAACTTCAGAAAAAGAGGGTGGGGGGGGGGGGGGGGCATAAACAAAATCAATAATCAAGAAAATTCATAGGAGGAAGTAATCACATGTCAAACTAAGATTTTGATTCATTCATGATGAACAATACTCTTCTAATGCATATATGTGAAAAGTATGCTATTACTTTTGCATTCCAAACCATTTTAAATAACCCAAAAATGGATCCTTATGGATGCTTATTCATTTTCTATAATTTATTGCCAAAGAGATAAAATGAAGGGTGTGTAATGTGACTTCTGGGGAACTTAAAACTTTAGCTCTTGAATGAATATTTCCATTGTAAGGAAGGGGACGGGGCCAAATTTGTCACAGTTGCAATAACATCAATCTCATAACTATAGTTTTAATAAATAATTTGACACATTTATTTCAATATATTGTACATAAATATGTGCATATGCATTTATGCATCTCTAGAAGAAAATGAAAAGAAAACCATCTAAATACGTTTGTAAGCAAGGGATCAGGGCGGCCATATTTGTAAACAATTCCAATAGCAGCTATCTTGTTAGTACTGGGGTTTTGATGAACTACATGGAGCTCCAAGTCAAACCTGAAAACATAAGATTAGATTTTTGTACGGAAACATCAACAATGTTTGGAGTGGGTTATACAAAAATCAATTTGCCTGTAGATGTATCAAATGAAAAAAAGAAGGCAAAAAAGAACCTTGATCCATTGAATGTGTGCTCAGATGGTGAATGCCAATGACACTGTTGCAGATTGTAGTCAGTCCCATTTATGTTAATATGTCCGGCATCTCCTTTCCAAGCCATCTGACGAAACATCCATTATAGATAATAAAAAGATTGATATATTAAAACTCATTTTGTACATCTATTACTCGATATAAGTAAGGAAATGTTTTAACATTACTACTTCAAAACCCTCATGAGATAATATATATGTATGTGTGTATACCCATGCACACACATACTTGCATCTTAGGCAATGTTTGTTCCACCCATTGTGTGCATTTACACATTGCCCAAAACAACTGAAATTGTGACTTTAAGTCTCGTTTTCAACTTAAAATCAAAATTTCAATTATATTTTGGTAGTGTGTAAATGCACACGTGTGCAATAGAATTATCCCATTACATATTTAAGGAGTTAAAGCTTATAAGGATCATATAAATTGTCCATGTGACGTATGTTTCTATATACAGAATAGGTTGATCATTGAATGATTAACCTGTCCAAGTTCCAAATGGTCCAAGTTGGTGGGTATGTAACTCAAACATTCATTAGATTAAGCTTACAAACATTAACCAAATTGGTCTTTAATAAAAATTAAAACCATGAAAAAGGTTAACAAAGTATAGCTTCTGTAGCAGGCTGGCAGCTCACCGAAATATCGTGTCCTCTGTTCTTCACAACAGCCTGAGCTGGTTTGTAATCCAATTTTAAGTTCCCCAAGCTTGGAAAAACCTGCACCCTTTTGTTCAGAAGATCAATAGGAGATTGCAATTTTCCATTGCCACAAGCTTTCCAAAGTGGATCTATGTTTCCCCATTTCGTTGGACCTTTACCGGTGTTTTCAAGGTAAGCAAATGGAGATTCATCCTCTGCAAGGCATGAAAAGATTATTTAAATACAATAATTCAAAGTAATCATGATCTGATATTTTATGATTTTACACTCTGGCTCAATTGGTTAGAAGTGTGTTAAAACTTCCCATTAATCTTCCATATCTTTTTCAAGATAAAAAATAAAAAATTTTCTTTCTAAATGTAGCACCGATTGTTATTTTGTCATATCATAAATAGGATGGTTGATAAGTACTGATAACAAGCCCATTTGCGAACATTTAACGAATTTAATAAAGATCTATCATCAGGAGTGTACGTTATAAATTTAAAACTTTCTCTAATTAAAAAAAAGATATATTTATATCAAGAAAATGAAGTAAAAGCCTAGAGAGAGAGAGAGCATCTTATTTTCTCAAACATAAAGAAAATAATTAAGATTGTTTCCTTGTTTTTCTCTTGGCCTTGGAACCTGATGCAACAAGTAGGAAAGAAGCTAATACCTACTTTATTCTCAAGTATTAACCGAAATAAAAGGAGTTGGATTTTGTTTTTGTTGTCTTTTTTGTGTTCATGCCGAAAATGGAAAGAAAGTAAGAAACCATTCCTTCAAATCTCAAATAATAATAATAATGTAAAAAAAAAAAGACCAGCAAAATTGTTATTAGAGTCCTGGAAGATGAAGTGAGGCAACTATATGTTCGCATTCATCATAGTGGCGGCGCCAGGAATTTAGGTCAGGGGGGGCAAGATTAAAAGTAAAAAACTAATCTAAAATAATTAATCAATATTAATAACAAAATAAATAAGCAACTATATGCTAATGTAATTGTCATATAGAATCTAACATAAAATGTAAACTTTAATTTGGCTTTTCACACCTAGCTTAATTTACTTAATTGACCTTGAGGATTTTTCATATTTTGAAACCACTGCATGATTTTTTCACACTCAGTAATCTTAAATATATCTTTCTAAATAATCATTCATCCATTGATCTCTCATTTGATTGCGTAGTCGATTTTTAATTATGTTCATTGCTGAAAAATCTCTTTCAATAATAGTTGTTGCAACTGGTAAAATCAATGACAAGGTCACTAATGAGTAAACCAATGGATATGAAATATCCTTTTTCATTTCTACCATCTTTTCAGCAAGCAGTCCCATTCCTTTAAGTGCTGAATACTTTTAAAAACTCAACAAAAACTCTAAGGTAAAAATCGAAAGAGACTAGTATCAAAAGATTTTATTTTTTATTTTTTATTTTTTTAATATGAGGCATCCTTTACTCCTTTATACTCTCTCTCTCTCTCTCTCTCTCTCTATATATATATATATATATATATTTTATAGAGTCCTATTAGTATTATTATTAGGTAGTGTAATTCCTTTGTCATTTGACAATATGATCCTCTCTTTTTTTTTTTTTTTTAATCATTATTAGGTCAACCCCATTTCCCTATGATTCCTATTTCCTTAAAGCAGTAGGATTTGCATCTTCTGTACAACTATAACCTAATGTCTTTTGTGTGGGTGGCATGTGCAATATAGGTACCATATTAGTACTAAAAAAATTTCAAAGTTCAGGGGGGGCACCTGCCCCCCCTCGCCCCCCCCTCCCTCCGCCCCTGATTCATCATAACTTCAAAAAAAAAAAAAAAGAACTACATGATAGAGAGAAGAGAAGGAGATAACATACCCGCTTCAGAGTCATCTGCAGAGACATTGTAGAGGTGGGATGAGAGAATGAGAGAAATGAGAAAGAGAAAAATGATACTGGGGTTGGTGTGGAAGAAGGTCATGGTTTTTTTTTTTTTTTTTTGGGTTGTTGTTGCTTGGCCTTATTTGTTGGCGTTTGTGTTTAAAACTTTAGCATTGCCTATGTTGTATTTGTGTCCCTTGCTCTTTATAGTATGTGTGTTTGACTCCAAATTAAAAAAACTAGCTTATTTTACTATTCAGCTTATTTTTGCTACTATTCATGAGCTCCATTGCACTTTTTTGGTACTATTTATGAGTTTTACTGTACTATTTCAACAAATTTTTACCTTTATCTACATTACTTTCAACAAAAAGTTTATAATTTCAATAAAATAAATGGATCCCAAACAGACCCCAAACAGACCCTTAGAATCAAAGCGCCTTGACTACTATTTTCAGAACCCAGCTAAGCTAAGTACTCTTTTAGGATGCATACTCTTTCCCATGCAGGGAACAGTTATGAGGGCTTAACAAGATAAACAACCTTCTTCTTAGACTTCTTCTTCTTCCTCTTTTTATTATTATTATTATTATTTTAATTATTTTCTTAAATTGATAAAACTTTTTGGATGCAAATAAAATTTTTTGAAAAAATTTCAACTTCAAATTGGTTTATAGGAAACTTTTCCCAATCCAAAGGACATAATAAAGGGGATAATTTACACTGTTAATTAATTTTTGAACTTTCATGTTAATTTTCAAATTTTTTGTATTTAGGATTGTATTTCCTTGATTTTAGGCCTTTTAAAGGATTTTTAGTCAAATCAAAGTACTACTATATTTTAGGTTTTATCAAAGAATTTCAATTCAAATCAAAGTACTATATTTTAGGTGTTTTTAAGGATTTTTACTCAAATCAAAGTCCTATTATAATAGAATATCAATTATAATCAGAGTTTTTTGATCTGTAAAATAGGTCTTTTGGAGCCTATAAATAAGCTTGCATTATATAAAACGAAATTATGATAGTTAAAAATATCTATTAATATTTTAAAGAGAGAGGTTTTCTCTTTTTAGTTTTTATAGGTAAATTTCAGGCTTTCCTTGTTGATTCAAGGATATCCTTAATAAATTTAAGAGTTTCGTTATGCTAAGACGAGATCTATCCCTTGTCACAGTTTTCATTCTGTGATAACTACATGATGATTAATAAAACCATCATCGTGTACTTTTATTCACATGAGTTATATGACTTGTTTTAATAATTCACTTGAATTTTATGACTTGTTTTAATGAGTTATATGACTTGTTTTAATAATACACTTGAATTTTATGTGTTGGAGGAAAATGGGTTGGACCGTGGGAGGAAAATGAGATAGAGGAAAACTTTTATATTTCTCAAATTAACTCATTAAGTGTCAACTCAAATGAGTATTTATTTGAAATTTTAATCATATTACTTATTAATAATTATGAGACCTATTAAAATGATTTAATGTGTTACTTTTCAATTGAATATTCACATGTACTTTACCTATTTAAATGATTTAACGAGTCATATAATTAAATACATGTGGTTGGTTTTGCAAACAATCATATAATGGACTAAAGAAGATTCTTCATTGGAAGAAAACTTTAATATTTTTTTCTCTTATTTGGAAACAAAAACCTACAGTCTATATACTTGTTCTAACAAATATTATTAAATTGAAATTCATACAAATAATATATTATAAATTTGAATCGTTAAGCCAACTTTGTGATTAGGATTTGAGTTTCTACTTAGTTTTTTATGGACAATTTTAAGATAAAAGGATTTACGTGGTCTTCCACCAAAAAGTTTTATGTGAGACACAAAGTATAACATTTGATTTAAACAATAGTTTAAGTTATCAACTTATCATTGCTCATGTAAAGAGATGAAGAAAATTTTGCCCGAAATAAAACAATAAGTCAGCTGTTAGGACAAATTTTCATTGATCCACCATTAAATATGGGATTGAGAGCTATTGCACAGTGCAAAAGTAATTTTGATGGTTAAGATTAAAAATTAAAAAACTTAATTTTAATCTCAATTCTCGGATTAGGAATTTTTAACTTTTTTACCATCTCTAAACTTTTTCCTCTCATAATTGCATGGCACCTTATCCAGATCTTAAATATGATACAATTGCAATGCCCTTTTACATCTTGAACCTTTTTTTTTTTTTTGGAGAAACAAATCTTAAACATAAAATTAAATAATGTATGCATAATTATTGTTAACTAGTGATGTGGTAGAAGCCTAAAGAAAGCACACACGATGCTCTCTTGATGGAACAGAAACTAAACTGTTAGTTCCTGGTAGTAAACCTCGAATCCACGAGGGGTTTCCCCGAATCCACGAGGAGAATAAAGCTGGAATCCACCAGAAGAAAATTTGACAAAATGTCTGTGTTTATTGATAATAGTCTAAAAACTGAATTGCCTTTGGATGCTACAATGCATTTAAATAATAAAAACAAAACCTAGGGCAACTGGAAATCCTAAGATGGCTACGAAAGCATATAAAACCCTAATTTGACTAGACAACATTAAAGACACCAAAAAATAAGGAAATAAATGCCCTAAACCTAAAATAACGAAAATTACATAAAAATACCAAATATAAAAGATTACAAAAATTAATTAGAATATTTTGTCCTACATCAGACCCCTCCACTTGAAATAAACTCGTCATCGAGTTCATTCTTGAAATCTGAAATCTTCCACTCTAAATAAACAAATACTTTGAATGTTTTAATAACTTGATCCGGTTCTAAAACTTGAATCCTTCATAAAGTGAAGCATAAAATTTCTTCTCATCTACTTTCAATTTATTTGCAACATCAATCAAAAATGGGTTGATAATAAAATTAAAATTTTCTACTCCAAGAAAATCAACATATTGTGTAGTCGTCTTCAATAAATCAACCAGAACTTAGGGGTTGTGGGTGATGGACTCGTCCTCATCTTTGATCTCAAGTGGATCTTCCACAATATTCTCAATAATTAATATCTCTTGATTTTTGTGATCTTCCACAATCAACTCATTCTTCTTTTCAAGTTTCAATTCAACAACTTGTTGCAAGTCTTGACCCTTTTTAACCACTTCAAAAGTTTCTCTAGAAATGGGCTGCTTCTTCTCAACCATCAAACTCTTTCCTTTACTTGATACATGGACTTGGCTGTGATAATTTTGGTTTTGACCTTTCATGTTGTGAACATATTGATTTTCATATGAATATACAGATTTATAATCAACACTTGTATAATCTAGTATATCATAATAATCATTAGGAAACCATAAATCAATTAATACTTTTCTCATTCTTTGCCAAGAGCAGATTGGATGCTTACCTCGCCGCTTTCTATCGATTTGAATCTCTTCCCACCATTCCTCTGCTTCATCATCCAATTTATTAGATGCAAGCCGCACTTTTTCTTCATCACAAATCTTCCAAAAATTAAAATACTCTTCCAAATCAAGAAGCCAGTCAACAAAATCCATCTTACACATATCTCCGTCAAAGAATGGAATTTTCTTGTAGTTAAGAGTACATCTTTGAATACATCGAACATTGTTGTTGCAAGATGATTTCTTAACAAGAAGAGTAGCAATCTTTTATTGGATTTCGCCTATAATTTTCTGACTCTTTTCACAAAATTGGTGATTGTCATCACGAAAATTAAGGAACTCAACCCTAGTGAGGACTGGGTTGTTGACGTCGTCACCGTCGTCATTGTTGTGGTGGTCACCGTCTTGCTGGTTAGCCATCAGACCAGGGTAAGTCAAGGCTCTGATACCAACTGATGTGGCGGAAGCCTAAAGAAAGCACACACGATACTCTCTTAATGGAACAGAAACTAAACTGTTAGTTCCTGGTAGTAAACCTCGAATTCACGAGGGGTTTCCTTGAATCCACAAGGAGAATAAAGCTGGAAGCCACTAGAAGAAAATTTGACAAAATGTATGTGTTTATTGATAATAGTCTAAAAACTGAATTGCTTTTGGAGGCTACAATGCGTTTAAATAGTAAAAACAAAACCTAGGGCAACTAGAAATCCTAAGGCGGCTACGAAAGCATATAACACCCTAATTTGACTAGACAACGTTAAAAACACCAAAAAAAAAAGGAAATAAATGCGCTAAACCTAAAATAACAAAAATTACATAAAAATACCAAATATAAAAGATTACAGAAATTAATTAGAATATTTTGTCCTACATCAACTAGTATGTAATTAATCTCATATATATGCACGAGTACAATTAAAAAAAATTATAGTTACATGGTTCAAATTATAAATTTTTTTAGAAGAGGTTGAAATTATAAATGGTTGAAATTATAAGAGGTTGAAATTATAAAAAATATACATGATGTAGAAAATTAAAGCTTGTGTGGCAAACTCTTATGAAGTCAAAAAATAGTCAAAGGCTTCGGTTATATAGTATTTATAGACTATAGATTATGTTGTGAGGTGAGCTAACATTAAACAAGTCAATCACATTTCATGTGCCTTGATAGGTTCACACGTTTTTTGTTGGAGTATATATTCACAAATTATTTTACAATATTTTTACAAAATGTTGATATGGTCAATCTTTTATTGGTTTTCATATAGACTCGCAATTGATATCACCTTTTTTATTTACCAATAATTACTCACCACATTAGCAGTTTGTAAAATTTTTTTGTAAAATAGTTTGGATCTCTAGTATTATTCTTTTTATTGTGATAATCATGGCAATTACATGCAATCAATGGTGGAGGTAGGATTTTAGTTTAGGGGGCCAAGATTAAAAGACAATACTAAAAAGAGATAAAAAAAAATCATCAATATTAATAACTGTTTGTTTATGTTTAGACCCCTTAAAACCATATTAGTTTAACCTAATGAATTAGCCAAGTAGTTATTTAGGTTAATTATGAGATCAAGGTTAAACAAATGCAATCATATTACTAAGTGCGGAAAATTAATGAAGACAGTAATATGATAATCTAGGAAAACCAATAAAACCAACCATTTCAAGGTAAAAACCTGGGGAGAATTTAAGCTAGCTATCCTCAAGGTAAACAAATCCACTATGATAGAATGGAAAATTAAAATTGATTTAAACCCTAAATCTAAAGTTACCTCTTGTAGAACTTACCAATAAGACCATGTGCAGCTCCAACTCCAAGGACTCTTCTATCTTGGATTTGCTAAACATAAACTCCCACGTTTATGACTTTGAGATCCCACTCAAAGGTTTCAGATCACCATTAGTAGTAGATCTTTATGCAGCAACTTGTTTCCACTAGTTCTTGATTGTAGATCTCGTTCCAACAAATGCTTTTTGAGTTAGAAGGGACAGAAAAGTCTCAAATCTCACAGGAGTAACTCACAAAACTTCCAAGAACTTGTAAAACGTAGTTAGGGTTTTCCTTTTATATCTAGAAGTGTTTCACTCAAACCCTAAACATTTTGCGAGCTTTAGGCCTGATTTAAAATTTGCAATTTGCGATTTTCGATCGGTCGAACCTGATTCTCGATCGATCGAGCTTCATAGAAACTTTCTTCTTCATTCTGCAGCATTACAGTTCTTGAATCTTGAACGGTACAATCTTGAACAATGTCTAACACCTAATCCAAACATGTTTTATTCTTGGTTTGCCAAATTACATAAATTTAAAAATCTAAACATATAATCCTAAATATTTAGAACCTAACAATAACAAAATAAATAAAAAATTGTGAACAACTATAATTGTCATATAAAATTTGATATAAACATAAACCATAATCTATCTCGATACGAGTTTATTTAGAATTCGATTTAAACTCTCTCATTATTATGCTCAAGATTCTCTATAGTTTCAATAAGTATATTTCATATCATTAAAATAAAGGAAAAAAAAATTCATAGTTACTAAAAATAAAATTAAGAGATTAATCTTAATACATAAAATTTAGGCATCTATTTTTTTTTTTCCCATAAATTAAATTGAGAAAATAACTAAATAAGTATTAAGAGTATAACTATATTCCTGCAAAATTGTATACATATCAATGTGGAATTCAACCTTTGATTTTTTATAATTGTTTTAGTACAATATAAGGACACTAGGTAGGATTTGCAATAGATTAAACTACATATTTGGTTTCTAACCTTTATGTTATTGGTCAATTTAGTCCTTAACCTTTTAAATGTATTAATTTAGTCCATAACCTTTTGGTATTGTGTCAAAAAGTCTCTACCGTTAAGTAGTAGATAGAAAATATGATGTGACTAACGGTCTTATTAAAATATTTTTTTTTTTGCCACATAACTTGCCACATTAGTCACTAAAGTAGCAAAAAACCAATATTTTAATACCAAAAATATGATATGACTAACGGTCTTAATAAAAATATAATGTGACTAATGGTCTTATTAAAATATGCTATTATCACTAAAGTAGCAGATGCAGGAGAGATTTGTGGTTTCTCACTTTGTAGACAAGGCCCAAAACTAACCCACTTGTTTTTTTGCAGATGACTATCTCCTATTTTGTAGAACCACCTTGGTAGAATGTGAGAAGATTCAGGAATTACTTGTTTGGTATGAGGAAGCTTCGGGACAACAAGTCAATAAAGATAAGATCACTCTTTTCTTTAGTCATAACACTTTGGAAGATACTCAGGAGGCTATTAAGAATTCTCTCGGTGTGCCAGCTATAAAAAATTATGAGAAATATTTGGGTCTACCATCATTTGTTGGTAGAAACAAAAAGGCTTGTTTCAATCAGATCAAATAGCGTATTTGAATCAAAATGCAAGGTTGGAAGGAGATGTTGTAATCCCAAGCCAGTAAAGAGGTGATGATTAAAGCTGTAGCACAATCTATCCCCACTTATTCTATGAGTGTTTTTGGGCTACCTATAGGGTTGTGTAAGGATATTGAAACCATGATAAGAAAGTTTTGGTGTGGCCATCAAGGGGAGACAGAGAAAGATGCATTGGGATAAATGGAGCATCCTTTGTTCCTCGAAATCTGTTGGGGGAATGGGCTTTAGAGATTTGAGATTGTTTAATGATGCTCTGCTTGGTAAACAAGGGTGGAGGTTATTTCATGATAAGAATACTCTTCTGTATATAGTTTTTCATGCCAAGTATTTCCCAAATGGCAGCATCCTAGATGCTAAAGAGAGCCCTTCAAGTTCTTTTGAGTTGAAGAGTATTTTGCTGGCTAGAGATGTCATCACAAGAGGGGCGACATAGAGGGTATGGAATGGGCGTAATATTCGAATCTGGGATCATCAATGGTTTCCTGAGCTAAATGGATGTAGATTGGTGTCGCCGAATCGTGATCCACACCTGTCAATAGTTGGTGATCTCCTCTGTTTTGAGCCAATGTCCTGGAATTCTATGTTGGTGGACCAAACTTTTCTTCCCTGGGAAGCTGAGTATAAAGAATATCTCACTTAGCTATACTACTCATGATGATTTATTGGTATGGCCTTTCACCCAAGATGGTTAGTATTCAGTCAAAAGTTCTTATCAGATTCTTTCTTCTGCGTTATTTAATTGTCAACCTTGGAGCTTTGATCTAGAATCTAGATAGTAGCAAGAAGTTCTGGAAAAAGGTTTGGTCTCTCCAGGTTCCCCTAAGGTGAAGCATTTCCTTTGGCGAGCTTCAATTGACTCTTTGCCTACTAAGGTTAATTTGGCAAAACGTATGGTGGTGAATGGTGCAAGCTGCAATTTTTGTAACGAACACGATGAAGATGGTCTACATGCGCTGTGGCTATGAATGAGACCATGTTAAACCGGTATGGCTCTCAACAACTAGTTTCTCTCCGTTAGTTCACAAACAATTCCGGTCTTTTCGGGATGTCGTGGATCATGCTTTGGAGTCTCTTCCTTCCAACGTTGGTGCCCTGTTTTCGGTAGTAGCATGGAGCCTTTGGCAAAGGAGGAATCATATCAGGGTTGGTCAATCATCTTGGAGTAGTGATGAAATTTTGCCACGAAGCTCAGTTATAAGGTGGATCCCTCCTTCAGATGGAATATACGAGATTAATTTTGATGGTACTGTGTTTACAAAGCTCACTCTTGCCGGTATTGGGGTAGCAATACGTGATTCTTTGGGGCATATCATTGCTGCTTTTAGCCAGAAAATTCTTCTTCCTCATTCAGTGGATTTAGTTGAAGCTATGGTAGCAAGTAGGGTGCTTACTTTTGCTAAGTGTGTCTTTCTCAGATCGAAGTTGAGGGTGATAGTCTGAAGGTTATTCGCAAAGTTAACAGTACCTCCCCAGCTAGAACAATGTTTGGTCACATCATTGGGGATGTTCGGCATCTTAAGTTTTCTTTTGATTTTTGTTTCTTTAAGCATGTAAAAAGCAATCATCTTGCGCATTCTTTGACTAGCAGAGCAGTTTTATCTGCTGATTTCGATGTATGGTTGGAAGAAGTATCACTAGATTTGAAAGCTGTATTCCAAAACGATTTTATTCTTCAATAAATTTACTTACTTTTCCCTAAAAAAAACAGTAAACAGGTGACTTAAAAAGTGTCATGATTCATTTTCTTTGCTAAACAAGTGTCATAATTCCGTGAATAGTGAAAATGCTGAACATAAAACACTAGGCTTTTGACTCTTTGATATTTTGTTGTCTCAGGGAACTCTTTTTGCCATTATTTTCGGTAACAGAGAAATTCTCTTTTTCCCCCCTCTAACACCTAACATAGTGTGTAATTGTATTTAAGTTTTACCTTTTTCATGAATTTCCTTTGTGAAAAAAGTCCATTTCGATGTAATGAAATGACCCAAGTTATATATGATATTTTGATATGTCAAAAGTCTTGTAACTCAACTGATTGACAACTTCTAATATTTCTAATGAGACATTCAAAATTTAAATCTACATCCCTCAATTATTGAATTATATAAAAATATATATATATATATATATATATATATATATATCTGACATGTTCTTATCTAAGGAAATCTAGAGTGACCTGATTAAACCCAAATCATCTTGACTTTTTGTACTTTATAATTAACTCAAGTTATTTAGAAGTCAAAATTAACTCGAATTATTTAGAAGACAAGAGCGTTATTCTTTACATTCTTTTGAAATTAACTTGACTTGGATTTGAATCCCCATTCCCCACTTTGTTGTTAAAAAATAAAAACTCTTGAGATATCAAGAATTGTGGAACAATTTACTCTAACAATTAGTACTTACATGATAGTAAAATTGTTTATTGAATTTTTTGACTTTGCTAATGAATAATTCCTCTTTCCATAATTAATAATAGAAACATTAATTTGTTGCAGGTATTTGATAATTTTGGTTTTGGAATGAATAAACTACTCAAATTTGTGCTTGGTTTATTGACTTGTTCAATTTGTAATTGTAATGTAGGACCTAGGGAATTCACTGCATTATTTTACAATCTACAATTGGAGGGTAAGTAGGAGGTTTCAAATTATCATTGATATTAAAAATACATTTTTTTTCTCTTCAAATTCAAAATTTTTTTTTCTAATTGTCTACAACTCTATTGCAATTGCCTCAGGATATTTTTGAGAGATTTGATAGGGACAGGACAGGAGTGGCAGAATTGATTCGACTGAGTTGCGAGAGGCACTTTTGAGTTGTGTAACTCTTTTTAAGGTTTTGTATCGCCATAAGATTTTAAATATAATATCTGTGTTCAAACTAAAACATCTTTTGTATCATAATTATCATTATCCTTCGATCTTAAATAGTTTTGCTAACAAGCTTCTCAATCTGTTTGTTTTTTCCATACAAGTTATGGGGCGACTAGACAATGTGCTTTTTACTCCCCAAAAAAAAAAAAAGAAGTAAAAAGAGGTACTCTGCCAACAATCTTTTGATAACAAGATGTTTTTGGTCACAGGTTGAACTCTTTCTTTTTTTGTTTAGTTTCAAAGTAAAAAAAAAATTCTAGTTGAATTTACCGGAACCACTTATGGTAGATTAATGATCCAAACGTCAAGAAAGGAGCACTATTTTGTGCTTAATCCCATATGAATGCCCTTTTGTTGTCGAACAGTTTACGTTATTACCTCACTTAAGTGTAATTAACGGTTACAAACAGGAAGTGATATGAGCTGCAACGTAAGATTGGGACACAATCACAAGACTCTTATAGCTCGGTAACATTGCATGCTCTTTTTATTAAGGGAAACATGGTTCAAATCCCATTCTCCCTCATTGTATTATCGAATAAAAAAAAAAGAGAATGGAACACCAGTCTAGATCGATGCAAGTATATGCTGTAGTGTCATGCTGACCAAAACTCTTCAACAACATTTTATATATTTTCATTTAGCTGTATGACAACGCTGACCAACATTTTGTGGTTGTTTTCCTTCTTCACTTTGGTTCTCCTAACATTGTAAGAATTAACCTTCCCGATAATAGTTCCCTTTTCCAATTAGCTATCCTGTTTAATCTCTCATCATTTACTCATCGCTTAAGGTTTCTACTATCACTCGCTTTCTTTCTTGGGGGAAAGAAATACCCTTTTAACTTTCAGAATACTATAGTATTAATTGTGCACTTCTGTGTTTGACAAGACAAGAATCCAAATAGTCATAAATAAAATATCCTTATGAGGAATGAATGATAACAATGTATGCATGAACACATAAAAAACTGCTCCTAATTTCTTATTTCAAATGGTGTAACATTAACTTTGAAACTTAACAGAAATGTCAAGTTTCATATATTTTTTCATTTACCTGCTGAACATGTAACAACATCTTTGTTTCAAGACACACAGGGAAGGTATTCTAGTTGGTGTGTGTAAAAATTTCTTATTTGAAGACAATGCAGTTATGTGGTTCAGCAAGTATTACTTCTATATTCAAATTATGGAAACCTAACCAGAACCTATAAGCCTCTTTCTTCTGTAAAACCGAACTTCTCTTTCACCCAATTTCTGAGTCGGCCTTGAATTTGACTCAAATCCCTAAAAAAGAACAAACCAGCAATCAAATTAATAACAATGTCTTTGAAAATGAATTTGCTTCTTGGTCAAGACAAAAGCATACACATTAGCTTAAAGTGAATAGGCAATTTAGAGGAAGATTGTTTGTTTCCTTCATCATTTGATAGTTTTTATATTGTTTCCCTTACTTTATGACTGATGTATTTACTGATTCCTGCATTAAGTATCTCAAATGATGTGCCATTGTCCATCAGTAGCTTTCCCGAGACCAGCAGTAAATGTTACAGAAGATTCAAACCCAGCTACCTTAATACATATTATATACATATATCAAAGTGAACAAAAACACACATTATAGATTGGCTTCCACTTCTCTTTTTAGTTTTTAACTTGAAAGCAAAGTAATTATTAATTTTTCTCTTTATTTTGGAAAAAGTTCTTCAAACATTAGCGGTTAGAGTTCCAGTAAAATAAGCCAAAAAGCCTAGCTTCATGTGAAAGAGTGAAAATATGCTGGTCAATAATAAAGCTTCATCTTAGTAATTATCTTCTAAATCTCAGAACAACCATTATGACATCTTCCAAAAATCAGGTGGTGGCAAGCACTAAATGTCTTCTTTGATATATTTGATGTATAACTGTATGTCTGTATAGGACCACCATCCACTTCAGAGATTCCAATGCCAAAAAAGAAATGTTGATTAAATCAACTAGGATATTCTATATTGAGAATTATCTTGCATCTAATAGATATTTTTGATTTAGGAATGATTATCATAAATAACTTGTCAATTAGCTGTTATACTATTCGTTGAAAAAATTGACAAAATGCTAGGTCAGATTTGGAACTCGTAAGTCACATCATATTCAGATTTTTAGTTAAATAACAAAAGCTTATGATTATATCATCATTCTTAGGGTTAGTACTGCACATCCTTAATTTCTGTGGAGTATTTAATCAAAATGATGTCATCCCAGTTCAGAAACACTTACATCATGAACAGCTTCCCTTAATGCTGCCACTTGTTCCCTTGAAACTGTCATCACCTATAAAAGGGAAGTTGTATGTTGGAAAGTGCATATATGGAGTAAAGGAAAAGGTAACAGAACCAATATTTCATTTATTGGTTGAGAAAATTGTGTGCTTAGCGAAGGACCTTCTTGATTATTGTCCAAGTGACACCCTCAGTGCAGGGAGGAACTGTTAGAGAACCAATGTATCTGTAATACTCTCTGCTCTCAAAATTAACAGCTCTTGGGTTCATCATCCCCAAATCTATCTCTTCTTTCCCAACTGACTTTATGTGGTGGAGCAACTTCAGAAAAAGAAGAGGGGGGGGGGGGGGGGGGCATAAAGAAAATCAATAATCAAGAAAATTCATAGGAAGAAATAATCACAAGTCAAACTAAGATTTTGATTCATTCATGATGGACAATACTCTTCTAATGCATATATGTGAAAAGTACGCCATTACTTTTGCATTCCAAACCATTTTAAATAATCCATAAATGGATCCTTATAGATGCTTAATCATTTTCTATAATTTATTGCCAAAGAGATAAAATGAAGGGTATGTAATGACTGGAACTTAAAACTTTAGCTCTTGAA
The DNA here is from genome assembly GCA_030820535.1 of Quercus parvula. NCBI lineage: Eukaryota > Viridiplantae > Streptophyta > Magnoliopsida > Fagales > Fagaceae > Quercus > Quercus parvula. The sequence continues at coordinate 41,438,357 of JAUAME010000011.1, read as the reverse complement.
TGAATACTCCTTAATGGGTATTATAATGGCATTATTTGGTATTGACAACTTTAACTATAACTTCAAGTATTCATGGCAAACCTATGGAAGGTTAGATTGAAGAATTCCACGTCTATGTGGCTTCACGGTGCTCCAAATAGGAGATATTTGCACTAGTTGTAAATTTGTAAAATATACTCAAGGACTAACATTGTCACTCATTACAAGGGTGTTTTGGTTAGATCACCATGAATATTAGACAACAAAATTGCTAGACAAGCCTTTCTCATCCAGCATAAACTAATGGGTTCTCATTATGATTGTTCACATATATAAACAAACAGATAGCATGCACACAATTATCTTTTTGTCTGTTTTAACGTAACAGATTATATATCTCTTTGAACATGGTTCTTGTGTAGTGTAAATCTCATTTGACATAAATGTGTCACACAGCTATTACAAAACACAAATGAATTTTTCAAATTGAAATTCTTGGCATTGTTTGTGATGTTAGGTTCCTTCCTGCATTGAGCTCTATGTTCATTACTGTATTGATAAATGACAACTTAAGAGGATCATGCATGCATGTACTTTTTTAAGTATGTGCATGGTAGTATACATGCATATGATATTTAAAAGCATACATTTATTATCTGAATAATACTTATGTGCATCATATCATGAATGTCTTATACATATATATGCTCGAGAGAGAGAATCATCTAAATACCATTCAAAGGAAGGGGCCTAATCTGTCACAGTTTCAATAACATCCATCTCCTAACTATAGTTTTAATAAACAATGTGATGCATTTATGTCAATAGTGCATAAATATATGCATATGCATTTATGCATCTCTAGAAGCAAATGAAGAGAAAACCATCTAAATACCTCCGTAAGCAAGGGATCAGGGCGGCCATATTTGTAAACAACTCCAACAACAGCTATCTTGTTAGTACTGGGGTTTTGATGAACTATATGGAGCTCCAAGTCAAACCTGAAAACATAAGATTATATTTTTGTACGGAAACATAATCAATGTTTGGAGTGGGTTGTACAAAAATCAATTTGCCCGTAGATGTATCAAATGAAAAAAAGAAGGCAAACAAAAACCTTGATCCATTGAATGTGTGCTCAGATGGTGAATGCCAATGACACTGTTGCATATTGTAGTCAGTCCCATTTATGCTAATATGTCCGGCATCTCCTTTCCAAGCCATCTGACCAAACATCCATTATAGATAATAAAAAGATCGATATATTTAAACTCATTTTGTACATTTATTACTCGATATAAGTAAGGAAATTTTTTACCATTACTACTTCAACATCCTCATGAGATAATATATATGTATGTGTGTATACCCATGCACTCACATACTTGCATCTTAGGCAATGTTTGTTGCACCCATTGTGTGCATTTACAAATTGCCCAAAATAACTGAAATCTTGACTTTAAGTCTCGTTTTCAACTTAAAATCATTTTTTCAATTATATTTTGGTAGTGTGTAAATGCACAGACGTGTGCAATAGAATTATCCCATTACATATTTAAGGAGTTAAAGCTTATATGGATCATAAAAATTGTCCATGTGATGTATGTTTCTATAAACAGAATAGGTTGATCGTTGAATGATTAACCTGTCCAAGTTCCAAATGGTCCAAGTTGGTGGGTATGTAACTCAAACATTCATTAGATTAAGCTTACAAACATTAACCAAATTGGTACTTAATAAAAATTAAAACTACGAAGAAGGATAACAAAGTATATAGCTTCACTAGCAGGCTGGCAGCTCACCGAAATGTCATGTCCTCTGTTCTTCACAACAGCCTGAGCTGGTTTGTAATCCCTTTTTAATTTCCTCAAGCTAGGAAAAACCTGCACCCTTCTGTTCAGAAGATCAATAGGAGATTGCAATTTTCCATTACCACAAGCTTTCCAAAGTGGATCCATATTTCCCCATTTCGATGGACCTTTACCAGTGTCTTCAAGGTAAGTAAATTTAGATTCATCTTCTGCAAGGCATGAAAAGATTATTTGAATACAATGATTCAAAGTAGTCATGATCTGATATTTTATGATTTTACACTCTAGCTCAATTAGTTAGAAGCGTGTTAAAACTTCCCATTTTACCTTCCATATATTTTTTAATGTAAAAAATAAAAAAAAATAAAAAAAATCTGAATGTAGCACCAATTATAATTTTGTCATATCATAAATAGGATGATTGATAAATACTGATAACAGTCCTGTTTGCTAACATATATATAGTGGATTCAATAGTCCTTTCATTATTAGGAGAAGCAAATGACAAATGTAATATTCTGTTTCCATGCAAATGCCCAACATCAAAATGCAGTACTATCTTTAAAAATAAAGCACTATCAAAATATATTTATACCAAGAAAGTGAAGTAAAAGCCCAGAGAGAGCATCTTATTTTCTCAAACATAAAGAAAAGAAGAGTAGGTGATCCTAGGACAGGACAAGTAAAATAAAGCATTGTTTCCTTGGCCTTGGAACCCGATGCAACAAAAAGGAAAGAAGTAAATACTTACTTTATTTTCAAGCATAAACCGAAAAAAACTAAAAAAGGAGTTCGTTTTTTCTTTTTTTTGGTCCTTTCTATGTGTCCAGTATCCATGCGGAAAATGGAAAGAAAGTAAGAAACCATTCTTTCAAATCTCAAATAATAATAATACTTATAATATAAAAAAATAAAATAAAAAAGACCAGCAAAATCCTTATTAGAGTCCTTGAAGATGAAGTGAGACAGCAATATGTTTTATTCCTCATAACTTAAAAAATAAAAAATAAAAACTACATGATACAGAGAAGAGAAAGAGATAACATACCCACTTCAGAGTCATCTGCAGAGACATTGTAGAGGTGGGATGAGAGAATGAGAGAAATGAGAAAGAGAAAACTGATACTGGGGTTGGTGTGGAAGAAGGTCATGGTTTTTGTTTTTGTTTTTGTTTTGACTTTTGTTTTTGTTTTTTTGTCTTTTTTTTGTCTTTTTTTTTTTTTTTTTTTTTGCTTTTTTGCTTGGCCTTTGTTGGTGTTTGTGTTTAAGACTTCAGGATTGTCTATGTTGTCTTTGGCCTTTGTAGGAGTGCATTGATTTCTGTTTTCTCGGAACCCAGCTAAGCTAAGTACTTTTTTTGGGAGGGTCAAGGGTGCATGCTCCCTCTTTTCCATGCATGAGGGCTTACCGGGATAAACAGCTCATGTCTAGTTCCTAATTGGACTACTTCTTACTCTTCTTTTATTTTGATTTTTAAAAAATTTTTAAATTGATAAAACTTTTTAGATGGAAATAAAATTTCTTGAAAAAAGTTTAACTTCTAATTGGTTTGTAGAAAAATTTTCCCAATCCAAAGGAAATAATATAGGGGATAATTTGTATCATTAATTAATTTTTGAATTTTCATGTCAATTTTCATAATTTTGTATTTAAGATTTTATTTCCTTGATTTTAAGTGTTTTTAGTCAAATTCAAGGAAATAAAATCTTAAATATCCTTTTTATTTTTATTTTTTTATTTTATAGAAGAAATACCATAACCTTTCATTGTATCAAATTAGTCAAAATCGGCTTGAAGTACATTTTGTAGATGTGGTGGAACATCAATTAGGATCAGAATATTTTGATTTGTAAAATAAGTCTTTTGAAGCTTATAAATAGGCTTGCAATATGTAAAACGAAAATTGATAGGTTAAAATATCAATATTGATTTCAAAAGAGGCTTTTTGTTTTTAGTTTTTACAGATAGATTTCAAGTATTCCTTGTGGAGTCAAGGATCTCCTTATAAATTTAAGGGTTTTGTTAAGCTATGACGAGATCTAATTGTAGGAGTAAAAATTTTAAGCCAAATATAAAATGCCACATCAAAATTTAGTGACAAATTCTAAATCTATATGTCATTAAATTAAATAAGTCAAGTGTTGACATGTGTATGCATCCTAGATATACAAAGTGCTAGTCATTGTACGCATTTCTGTCATTTTATTCATGTTTGTAGGGGGGGTAACAGATTAGCCCATGCCTTAGCTAAGAGAGCAGTTCTAGCTGCGGATATTGATGTGTGGTTAGAAGAGCTACCACTTGATTTGGATGATGTACTCCAGACAGATTTTCCTTAATAATATTGACTTACCTGTTTCTCAAAAAAAAAAAAAAATTGGAATGATAATAGTTAATAATTATTTCTATTAAAATAAATAAAATAGAGATAATTATCTACAAGTAACAAGTTCTAGTGGGACTCTTTAATTTTGAGCCAATTAGAATCTACCACTTATCTTTAAGGAGATCAATCCAAAGTGGGACTTATCCTCTAAAACGTGAGAAATTTTGTGTTTACACTAATCCTTATCACGCTTTTCATTATGTAACAACTACATGGTAATTAATAAAATTATCATAGTGTATTTTTACTCATCACATGATATAATTAAGAAGAAATTACACTTTGCCCATATGTGGTTTGCCTTAAAAATACAAATTTACCCCTGTTTTTAACAGATATGGGTAATGGGAGACAAACGGAGTTAACCTCAGGTAAGTAAAGTGCCAATTTTTAAACCACAAGTAAGTAAAGTGTTTTTAAAAAAAACCATAGGTGGGCAAAGTGTAATTTTCCCTATAATTAATGAGTTATATAACTTGTTTTAATAATACTTTTCATTTTTTTTTTTTTGGAGAATGAACTTGTGTGATTTTATTAAGGTAAATCAACTACATTTGAATGTAAAAACGAAACAACATGTGATGGGACATTGTCCATCCATACTTGAAAATCTGGTATGCGTATAGCATGTTTCGCCAGATTATGAGCTACACTATTTCCGCTTCTCTTAATGTGAGAATGCGAAAAACTTACAAAATTATTTGCAAACAACTTGACATCCTCTACCAATAAACCCAGTGGTGACAGATTATGGTCTTCTGCCTTCAAAGCTTGGATTAGACCAAGCGAGTCCCCTTCGAGTATGGCATTTTGGAAACCTAGGTCGTATGCGAACTGTAATGCTTTAAGTGCTGCCAAAGCTTCTATCTCCTCTGCCTTGTAAGCTTGATTTAATTTTTCTTTACAAGAGGCCATAACAACTCCACTATGGTTCCATATTACAGCTCCAACACCTAAAGAGTTTGAATTATCGAACACGACACCATCAAAATTAACCTTGACAAAACCAGATTGTGGAGGTCTCCACCTTGTTCCTTCAATGCCGTTGCTCACAACCTGCAATTCTGTAGTCTGTGTGGTTTCTTGGTATTGCGCTAACATGGCTGTTGCTTGTTTTGCCACCTGATGAAGCGGACTGAACTAAAGGTGCAACCTGACCTTATTTTGCTGACTCCAAACACTCCAAGCTGTAAATGCAAACAGCTTCAAGGACATTCCTTTCTCAACCATCCATGATAACATCTCCTTCACACCTGAAAAACCAATTTCATGCTTGAAATCCCATAATACCCTATCAGCCCACACCACATCCAACTCTGGACATGACCATAAAGCATGCTCTACATCTTCCACAACCAACTTACATCTTTCACAAATTGGGTCAGCAACTATCTTCCTACGCATTAGAGCTTGTTTGGTTGGCAAAACATTACGACAAGCTTGCCAAATAAAATTTTTTACCTTCGGTGGGACTTGCATCTTCCATATTGCTTTCCAAACCTTCTTATCACAAATTGTTGGAGCTTGTGGATGAGCTAGCAACTCTGATTCCTCTTTAAGGAATCTATAACCAGACCTGCACGTATAGTGACCGGAGCAGGAATAAGGCCAATAAAGGGTGTCCTCAGCTACACTTCAACTAAGGGGAATTTTCTTAATCATCTCTGCATCCTCTACCACAAATAGACCGTCCACCAACTCCTCATTCCATCTTCTTGTGACCGGATCAATAAGTGTATCCACGGTGTGATTCTCAAAACTCTCTAGAGGACAAGTTGGTGTGAGAGACTACGCCCCCGACCCGTTTTATGATGTTGGGCCAAACCCATGTGACTGGGTGGAGTCGTGTTGTTGCCTCTCAAAATGGAGGTTCGACTAGTTATATTTTCCCCTTTAGATTAAGGGTTTTACAATGGAGTCGCCACTTATTTAATTATTAGAAAAATAAGAAAACCATAATTTAAAAAATTCATCATTTTATTAATTTGAAATTGAATTTACATTGATCATAGAAAAATTACATGGCTTTGGTCCTAGATACAATCTAAGATAAAGTACATGACTTTGTTTCCTAGTTACAATCTAGAAATTGAAAAATTACATGGATAAGCATTTGATCTACTAACTCTTGATCTAAACTCGGAGGCTAGGTTACAAGGTGGGAAGGTGTTAGGCACCCACCTTGCTCGGTGAAACCGGTCTTCTAGACTATGGTCGCCAACATTCATATCATATCATCCAATATGTCAATCAATCTACATGTTGAATTTAATGTGTGTGCATGTGATAAACCCTAATTCAATTTATTAAGCATTGCATTTGGATTGAAAAATAAATTCTAATGAATGTGTGTGGATGGTGATAACCTAGATTCAAGAATTTGAAAGAATTATTAAACAAACATGTTTTTCATATTTTTGATGTGGATTTAAGATCAAAACTAGTGTTTATGCATGAACATGTGATGAACAACCAAGAACATGTGAAGAACAACTAAGAACATTCAAACATATTCAAAGGAATTTAAATAATTGTTATCATGCTTTAATCTTAAACTCTCATCATGGCAACACCAAACAAGTTAGGGAAAAAGATTATACCTTCATGCAAGATCCATATGGTGGAGGAGACTCTTGGTAGAGGTCCTAAGGGTGGAGGAAAAGAAGAGTTAGGAGGGGAAGAGTGAGTCTCACTCAATACCTTAAGTCTCAGGAAGATCAAGATATGACAAGACTACTCAACTTCCTAGAACTCAAGAGAGGAGAAGATAGAGGGTTTTTATGTGCTTTGGAATGAAGGAGATGGGAGGTTTATATAGTAGTGGTAGAGAAAATATGAATAGAAGGCCATTTAATGAGGGTTGAAAAAGAATCATAAACCTAGTCCTCATTTTAGCCTTAGGGGAAATCTGGTGCATTAAATGGAAATATTGGTGGGAGTGAGGAGCAAGCCAAGTTCGGTTTTCCCGCAACTGCTGTAACAGCTTGTAGAGCTAACTTCGAAAAATCATATCTGACTCAATTCTGATCGGAATTTCTCATTCTTATGCTAAAATTGAAGCCCCGGATGTCTAGTTTCTGGAAAAATTAGCCTCATTCACAAATTCAAAATATTTTGAGAAATATGAATGAAATGGTGAGCAGAGGTCATTTGTTAGAAAATGGTTTCAACACAATTAACATTAATAGGTCCCAAATTAGCTCCCAATTAACATTAAATGAATTCAATCACTCCCATTTCAGACTTAATTGGTTCTAAATTTACTCTAATTAAAAGATAATTGCACAAATTACTCATTGAATAATTAATGTTTAACTATCTAATTAATTAGGTGTATGCAACTTTACCATAAAATGTAGTCCTAACCAATCAAATTATGACACATCATTGACCTCAAATTGATTACACTTATAACCAATTGAAATCAATTGTTTATAATCACATATAGTCGGACTCAATTTGTGATAGTGCATCTCAGCCATTAAAACTTGATTTGATGATAACTTTCAATCTGGTGGTTCGATTAGGGCTTATGACCAGTCAATTTGATCGTTACGACATCAAGATCATTTTGGTGAAATGAAATTAACAATCTAATAGCTAGAATCAAGATGCATATTCCTAAGGCAAAATTACCCATTTACCCTCCATATGAGGTTAAATACAGGTTGCAAAATGAGGTGTCAACAGTTGGCAGCATGGAGGGTGTTTTCTTGGCAGCCAATGTTGTTGCCAAATGTTAATTTTTTCTCCACTTCCAATCCTCCATATTGCTCCCTGTTGAATAATGTCTCTCCCTCTAAAGATACTCTTCCATGCATAAGACCTCATCCTTGAATCGACAACCTCCATAAGTGAAGAATTTGGAAAAAAAAAAGTTCTTTAAATACTTTATAGAAGAGTGAGGATGTTATGCAATAGTCACCATGCTTGCTTTGCTAGGAGAGCATCGTTGAACATGGCAAGATCTCGAAAACCTATACCTCCAATAGTCTTGGATTTTGTCATCTCCTCCCATTTAACCCAATGGATTTTCCTACGGTCACCCCCTTGCCCCCACCTAAACTTCTTAATTAGGGTCTCAATCTCATTGCACAAACCTATCGGCAATTTGAAGGATCCCATCGTGTAAGTTGGGATAGCTTGTATAACTACCTTTAAGAGCAATTCCCTTTCAACTTGAGAAAGTAATTTGGTTTCCCATCCTTGAAGCTTCCGCCATATGTTCTCCTTTATGTAGTTGAAGCTTTCTTTTTTTCCTTTGCCCACCAAAGAGGGCAGCCCAAGATATTTCTCATATTGCATGATTTCTAGAACACCAAGGGTCACCTTAATTCCATGCTTCACAACTTCCGGTATAGACTTGCTAAAGAACAAGGAGGTTTTACTTCTATTTATTTTTTGTCCCGATGCTTCCTCATACACTTTTAGTATATCCCTCACCTTATTACACTCCTCCATTGTTGCCCTGCAAAAAATAAGACTATCATCTGCAAAAAGCAGATGCGTTAGTTTTAGGCCTCTCCTACAAAGGAAGTATCCATGGATGTCACCTTGTAAATCTGCTTTTTTAATTAAACCATTCAGCCCTTCCGTACAAAGGAGGAATAGGAAAGGGGAAAGTGGATCTCCCCACCTAATCCCCCTTTTAGGGAAAATCATCCCACATGGTTCTCCATTTACCAAAATAGAATATGAAACTTTTTTCACACAACCCATTGCAAGATTTATCCACCTCTCCCTAAAACCCATCTTCCTCATTATCCCCTCTAAATAATACCACTCCACCCAGTCATACGCCTTATTCATATCCAATTTTAAAGCCATATATCCATAGGAATCCCCTTTATATTTCTGCATACTATGTAAGGTCTCAAAAGCCATCAAAATGTTGTCCGAAATTAATCTATCCTTAGTGAAGGCTGATTGGTGTTCAGTGATAATGGATGCGAGTAATTTTTTAAGGTGATTTGCAAGGACTTTGGAATATATTTTGTAAAGCACATTACATAGGCTAATGGGATGAAATTGGTGAGCATATTCTGGAGAGTTTATTTTTGGGACAAGTGTAATAAAAGTATGATTTAGGGAAGTTGATATGGTACCTAAGTTCAACCACGACAATATGGAGGAAGTGACATAATGATTTACTGTGCTCCAAAAATGTTGATAAAAGAGCGGCGGCATACCATCCGGTCCAGGTGATTTGAAGGGTGCCATTTGTTGAAGGGCAGTAGCTACTTCACATGCTTCAAACTCACGGCATAGACTTGCATTCATCTCCTCATCTATCACTGTAGGCACACAATCTAACATGCTTGTGAAAACACTACCCTCCGTTGAGGCAAAGAGAGATTTGTATAAGTTGACCATAACTTCACCCATCTCCTCTTGACTAGTTCTCCATACCCCATCCTTATCTCTAATTCCTTCCATTGAATTTTTCCTCAATCTCTTTGAGGCACAACAATGGACATATTTAGTATTTTTGTCTCCCTCATTTGCCCATAGAACTCTCGACCGTTGAGCCCACATTATTGCTTCCCTATCCTACATCACCTCTATCTCTTTTTTAATCTGTCTCACTCGAATATTGTTTCCACTAACCATGGCTGCCTTCTCCTCTCTAGCTAGACCTTTTTTTAACCGATTCAAGTCCATCCTTACATTACCAAGAACATTTTTTTCCCATTGACCTAGCTCCTTCCCACACTTCTCCACCTTACACAAAATATCACCCTCAGTCCTTACACCACTCCTACTACCCCAAGTTGAACAGACCACCTCCTCACAGCCCGGGTTTGATAGCCACATTTGTTCGAAGCGAAAAAGTTTTTTTCAAATAGGTGGAATCAAACCAGAGAGTGAAATGAGGATTGGAACATGATTCGATGAGGTACAATTCAAATGGTACACTTTTGAACCCCCAAACTTCATGAACCAGCTATTAGTGACCAGGCATCTGTCAAGCCTATCCCAAATTGAAGTTCCGTTTTTAAAGTGCTTGCTCCAAGTATATTTTGAACCTTCAAATCCCATGTCCGTAAAACCACATTCATCAATCACCTATCTAAACTGTTGCATCTGATTATGAGGCCTTCTTGAACCCCCTAGTTTCTCATCTTGTCTGATAATTTCATTAAAATCCCCATAACAAAGCCACGGCTTTTCTGGCTACGAGTTTAAAGCCCTTAGCTCATCCCATGATTCATGTCTCCTAGTTGTATCAGGTTCCCCAATAAAACCCATTAATCTCCATTCATTCTCCATATTTTTATCGATCACCGCATCAATATAGTATCTATCTGAATCTTCCACCGTTAGATTTATCGATGCTTTCCAATAAAGAACTAATCCACCACCCCTTCCCACTTTTGGAACAACCCATCTATGATCAAAACCAATACTTCTTTGAATAACCTCTAGCCTTGCATAATCTGTAAGTGTCTCGGCTAAAAACACCACAGCGGGATCTTTTGCCCGTATGATTTCGATGAGCTTCCTCCTTGTACACAGGTTCCCAAGCTCACAACAGTTCCATGCTAAACAACTCATTGCTTCTAGTGGGGCTAACTTTCAGCTCCCGCCATTGCAAAAGGTGTGTTGTCTTCACTAAAATCCATCTGAAATCTTTTTGATGACAAACCAAAGTTGTCCACTTCTGAATCTGCTTCTCTCTTTTTTCCATGAAGTTGAAAGTTGTTTGCCGTTTTGTCCCGATGCTGGTGTCTTTCTTTGCGAGTCCAGGTAGGGATTGCATAGGTTGCTGATTTCTTTTATGCCCTAACTTCAATAATAGCACGTGACTTGTTTAGTGGTGTTTACCACTTTACTTGTCACATGCTTTAGGGCTTTTGGATGCTGTCAAACCTGATCCTGCTATTTTAGCCACCCCAAATAATTGGGCCAAACAAATCTCTTCATTATTAGATTCCAAAAGAGTTTCAGTTTCACTAGAAAACTTTATTTCCTTAGTGATTGTCTCGTTAGGAGTACCTTTGACAATCGTATCTTCTCTAATAACTCCATCAACATCATTACGCCTTAATGAGGAATTATGCTCGACATTAATGCTCTCTTCATTGCTATCTGTTACTTCCTTTGATTGCTCTGGTGTTCTTCCTCCACCAGAAACTGGATTCTGGCCTGAATCTCCACCCTCTGATACCCCTGAACTCACTCTCTTCTTTGCAGCATAGAACCCAAGAACCACAATTGAGCTTTTCCTTGCAGCAACGAACGGTGGAGCTCTCAAGTGTGGTCCAAACTCACATTGCTTTGGTGTAAGTGTGCCCTCACTGTCAATCCACAACTCACAATCTCTGTCATCATGTGTAAGTCGCCCACACCAGTAGCATAGGTTTGGCAACCTCTCGTACTTGAAAGAGACCCACACCTACTTTCCTCCTTCCCCAATAGATATCAATCTTCCATGGCACAAAGGCATAGATAGATCAATAAAAGCCTGAATACAAATGAAGTGACCACCATTAAAAACCTTTGGGTCAGTCGGCGCAGAAACCTCCCCCAATACACTACCAATTTTCTTTGCCACTTCAATTGTCATATATTTAATCAGAAGTCCATGAATCTGAACCTATAGCTTTGTCTTCTCAAATTTTATATCTTGCAGTAGGGACTCATTCTCATATCAACTCATTACCACAAGGTGTTTGTCAAAACTCCATGGTTCGCCATCTAAAATTCTTTCGACATCAAACTTTTTCTCAAAAGTGAAAAGAACTTTGTGGTCTCCAAAATTCTGCATCTGAAACTGTCTTTAGCTCTCCACAGCAGAGTAAAAGTCTTAGCAATAACCTCCATGCTAAAGGCTCACTTAGTTAGAAACTTTGCAGCAATGGAGAATGTCTCATAGTTGTCTCCATCAAGTAAGCAGCAACCCGGTCCCTCTTTATCTGAACGAGTAAGCCGATTCCATGATTGAGCTAGATCATCCATCCTCACAGCTACTCAAAACTGTTTCCCAAACCCCCAAAAAGAACCCAACAAGCCTAGAAATAATAGTATTATTCCTAGGAACCTAATGCACCTTCGTTGAAGGGACACACTAATTCTAATGTGTAAAGAAGTTAGAGAGGAAGCTCACTTCTAGACACAAAGAAACAATAATACACTTGAATGGTTTTATGTGTTGGAGGAAAACAAGTTGGACATTTGGAGGAAAATGAGATAGAGGAAAACTTTATCCATTTCTCAAACTCATTAAGTGTCAACTCAAATGAGTATTTATATGTAATCCTAATCATATTACTTATTTAATAATAATGGGACTTATTAAAATGATTTAATGTGTTAATTTTCAATTGAATATTCACATGTTCTTTACTTGTTTAATGAGTCATATAATTAAATGTACATGGTTGGTTTTGAGAACAATCATATAATGGACTAGCCTTTAAGCACGTGTGTTGCGTGTGCTCAGAGGCTCTATATGACTCGTTTTAATAATATATGACTAGCCTTTAAGCATGCACATTGAATAATTATATGAATTGTTTTAATAATAAATGTAAATGGTTTTATGAGTTAGGAAAATGGGATAGAGGAAAACTTTTTTTCTTTTTTTGATAAGTAGGGATAAAGGAAAACTTTATCCATTTCTTGAACTCATTAAGTGTCAACTCAAATGAGTATCTGTGTAATGTTAATCATATTACTTATTTAATAATTATGGGATTTATTTAAATGATTTAACATGTTAATTCAATTGAGTATCCACGTGTACTTAGATAATAGTGTAGTTACAAATAGGCTCAAACCTAAGAAGGAACCAAGAATTTTTTTTCTAAATAACAATAAATATTAAAAAATTTAGTTAGTTGTCACGTTTCAAAACAATGTTGAAAACTAGCATCTCGAGTGTCTAAAACTCGAGTTCTAAGATAAAACTCGAGTTTTTAAGTCTCAATTTGAAAGAGAAATGGTTTAAAGTGAGAAAAAAAATCAATGTGAAAATCGAGTTTTAAAGACTCGATTTCCATAAATTGCAGAAAAACGCCGCTATAGGGCTTAAAAACGTCACTATAGGGCTTAAAAACGCCACTATAGGGCCCCTAAACCTGGTGCTTACAAAATTTTTTTGCAGGAAAACGCCGCTATAGATCTTTAAAACGTCACTGTAAGGCTTAAAAACGCTGCTATAGGTGAATTTTTTTTTGAATCAAACTCGAGTCTTAAAGACTCGAGATCTATTTGGCACCTTCTCACTTGCAAGGCGAGTCTTTTAGACTCGATTTCTAATATGGATCTCGATTTTCTAAAACTTGAGATGCTATTTTCCTTAATTCTTCAAAACGTTGTCTAACTAACTATATAGAAATCCTAAATATGTTTAGTTCGATCACTCCCCCAGGAACCAATGGAAGTAGAATACTACTCTGAACCACCACGATCTAGCGAAGAAGAAGATGAACTTGGCCGAAGTGTCAAGAAATTCAAGGAAAGCCTGGGTGCAAGGAACTTTTCCCAACCCAAAGTCTCAGTTAGTTACAAAGGTAGTCTGGTTAGAGAGATACCTGGTGCCTACGAACAAGCTTTTAAGTTTGATAAGAGTTCGGAGATGGAGTATGAATCTGATACAGATATAGATCCGCTTGTTGAAGGCATGGTTGAAGTTAAGCTATCCAAGGAAACAAAAATGTGTAACAAAGAGCCATGGTTGAAGGCCTTGATAGTGAAAGTCTTTGGTAGGACTGTTGGTTTCAACTACTTGACTTTCAAGATCAATGCATTATGGAAATCAGTGGCTAGAATGGATTCCATGAATTTGGGGAAGGATTTTTTCTTAACACAATTGAATAGCTCAGACGACTATGACAAGGTTCTCCGCGGAGGTCCTTGGTTTGTGGGGGAGCATTTTCTTGCAATTAGGCCTTGGGAGCCATATTTTAAGGCATCGGAAGCCAAGCTATCCTCGTTGGCAGTATGGGTCAGATTACTTGAGCTTCCCATTGAATTTTATGATAGGGAAGTGCTCAAGAAAATAGGCGAAGCTATCGAGCTGGTGCTCCGCATTGACTTTTACACAGCTTCAGAATCCAGAGGTAGCTATGCTAGGCTTTGCATACAAATTGACCTTGAGAAGCCACATACGAAATGGGTCAGAGTGGGTCGTATAAATCAACAAGTGTTGTATGAGGGCATCTCTACGCTATGTTTTTGTTGTGGGAGATTAGGCCATAAGCTAGAAAATTGTTGCTACCGTGTTAAGCAAGCATAACAGGGGGGAAAAAGCTTAGGGAAGAGGAAGAACCAGCTACCCATTCAAATGGGGATCAAGAAGACCAGTTGGATTAGAACTTTGGTCTGTGGATGCTAGTTACAAGAAAAAGGGGCCCAGCCTAAAATGGACAAAACAGGTCAGTAACTAAGTTGGATCCCAACAAGGAAAGTAGCAAGGGCAGATTGGGTAATCATTTTGATAATCCTTATGTGGTGGAGGACAAGTCAACACACAAGCCCCAATGGGTAGATCCAGATGATACGCAACATGGCCCTATGCTTATTGAGTTGACACATCACTCCCTTGGGGAAGAGAAATTTGAATTAGAAAATGAAATGGCTTTATGTCAGGGAACATTGGGAAGAGATTTTGAGGCCAATATGAAGGATTATAGGGGTAAAGCCACTCACCCCACTAAAAGTAGAACTACAAAGGGGCTAGGTATTAAGAGCTCAAAATCTCTCAAAAGGCAAAATTCTAGCTTAGGTGCCAACTCCATTCAAGGCCAGCTCCCTTTACCTTTGGAAGCTCTATTATCAGAACTAATTGAAACAAATTCCAGAAATTTGAACCAAAATTGGTGGCAAGGTTGGGCAATAAGGTACAGGGGCAAGGTGATTCAAGTGTCAGATGAAGTAATAGCCCATATCAAAACTACTTTGATAGACACCATGGGTTGGGTAGAGGAGGAGGGATGAAGGAATGCATGGAAGACCATGTTTCCACTTACCCAAGAAAGCCGCATGACAGGGTACCTAGACCCGGATCACCTAGCTTGGGGCATCACACCCATTCTGTGGTGGAAATTTCTCATGGATGTTCCTCTAATATCTTGGGAAGAGGCGGAGAGGTTGAATAGGCAACAAAGGCCATCAGTGGTTCCTCACTACGACGAATTAGGATGGTTAATTTAGGAAAGGAGAGTGATGGACTTCAAGGGGTCGGCATCGGCACACATTGGAAATCATCCAATCCTAAAGCTGGTCCAGATCTTAGCACCAGTTCAAAATTACAATCTATTGATATGTTGCAAGGAGGACATCCTCGGCATCCTTAAGTACTTGATGATATGGAAACCGAATTGGATAATGGGCAAGGACCCATTATGGAGGATAGGTTGGAGCACGGTGGAAGCAGCCACCTTGAATCCTAGTCCTATTGAGATTCCATTGGGTCAATTCGTCAAGATGAATATACTCGTTTGGAATTGCAAAGGGGCTTTAAGATGGCGATCAATCACCGTCCTTCCATCATGGTTATCACCGAGACAAGAGTAGGGGATGACAGAGTGGGTAGGATAATTGAGGGCCTTCCTTTTGACAGGTTCATCACAACAGACACCATTGGCTTCACAGGCGACCTTTGGATCCTTTGGAAGAAGGAGGATTCTGAAGTGAACTTGTGGGCTTCCACAAAATAAGAAATTCATGCCACTATCAAGGTATGCTCCACTAATCACTCTTGGCTTATTTTTGCTATATATGCTAGTCCTAGAATAGCAGAGAGAAGATTAATTTGGTCAAATCTGTCTGAAGTAGCTAAGCTTTACAATCTGCTCTGGCTTATGTTGGGGGACTTCAATGAAGTCTTGTGTGGGGAGGATAAGTATGGAGGTAGACAAGTGAACATCAATAGAGCTTTAGAGTATAAAGATTGTTTGAATAGTTGTAATATGATTGATCTTGGTTTTGCTGGCCCAAGGTTTACCTGGACTAACAAGAGGCTTATTTCGAATCTTATATCGGAAAGGATTTACAGATGCTTTGCTAATCCTGCGTGGAGAATCGTGTACCCAGAAGCAACTGTAACTTACCTTTCCCAAACCTTTTCTAATCACTGCCCTATGTTGGTAGATTTATTCAGGCCTCCTCCTAATGCATCCAATAGGCCATTTCGTTTTCAACAATGTGGCTGCTTCATCATGAATTCCCGAAGGTTGTTCAAGGTGCTTGGGCAGAGAGTATTGGCCTTTTAGAGGCAACCATGAATTTTGCTGTTAAGGCTAAAAAGTGGAATTCGGATGTGTTTAAGAATGTGTTTACGAGGAAGAAAAAGGGTCCTTGCAAGAATTAATGGAACTTAAAAACCCCTTGCCAACAGTCCAAATGAGTTTCTGATCCAATTGGAAAAGAAATTGATTGAAGAATATGCAACTATCCTACTTCAAAAGGGGGAATTATGGGCCCTTAAGTCTAGACTGAATGCAACGACTTTTGGAGACAGAAATACTTCATATTTTCACCTATCCACTATTGTTTGTAGACACATGAATAAAATTAGAGGTATTAAAAATAGAGAAGGGGAGTGGATGTTTGAGGAAGATCAAGTCAGGGAACACATACACAGAGGGTTTTATGATCTTTATTCCACGGATTTGGAAAAGTCTTGTCTCAATTCTCTTATTTCTAGCTTCTCTTGTCGCTTTTTCTCGGAAGAGGAGCAAGAAAGGATTGGAAGGGAGGTATTGGAAGAGGATATCAGGGTTGGATTGTGGGCCCTAAAGGCATTTAAGGCTCCTAGACTAAATGGACTTCATGCCGGATTTTTCCAACACTTCTGGCATGATGTCAAACAATCAGTTTGTGATGAAATTAAAAATTGCTTTCCCTAAGGTTGCATCCTGGATTATCTTAATGAAACCCTTATTACTCTCGTCCCAAAATGCCAATGCCTGGAGATCCTTTTACATTACAGGCCTATCAACTTGTGTAATTCCATTTACAAAGTGATCTCGAAGATTATTGTGGGCCGGATCAGACCGTATCTAAGCAATCTTATCTCACCCTTGCAAGCTGCTTTCATTCCTAGAAGGAGAGGCTTGGATAATGTCCTAATCGCCCAAGAAATGATTTATGTGTTGGATAGAAAAAAGGGCAAGGATGGGTATATGGCCATCAAGGTGGACTTGGAAAAGGTGTACGATATATTAGAATGGAGCTTTATCCACAAAGTACTCCAAGCTTTCCACTTCCCCCTACACCTTACCAAACTTATCATGAGTTGTGTTTTTACGACAAGTATTTCGATTCTGGTAAATGGAAGCAAGATGGACAGTTTCCTCCCCTCTCGTGGCATCAGGCAGGGAGACCCCCTATCTCCTTGCTTATTTATATTGTGTATGAAATTCCTCACTCATCTAATTGAAGGTAAGTGTGTGGAAGGCAACTGGATTCCCCTTAAGGCCTCACTGGGGAACACTGGAATCTCCCACCTTATTTTTGCAGATGATCTTATTTTGTTTGCAAAGGTCATGGAGGAGGCTTGTGAAGCCATATCGGAGGTGTTGCAAGTGTTTTGCTTTAAATCAGGCCAAAAAGTGAGTGTGGATAAATCTAGAATCTATTTCTCTCCCAACGTGGATCAAGTAAAGAGAGAAGAGGTGTGTGAGAAACTTGGTATCCAATCCACTTCTAAATTTTGGAAAATATCTAGGCTTTCCCCTTAAGCACAAAGGCTCGGACAAAAATCATTTCAAATTTGTGGTTGAGAAGGTGATGAGAAAACTTGCAGGATGGAAAGCAAATTACCTTTCCTTTGTTGGCAGAGCAGTCCCGGTCAAGTCAGTTATGTCGACTATTCTTAATTACGTGATGCAAGGTTCAGCCCTCCTTGTGCACTTGTGTGAGAAATTGGATAGAGTTAATCGGAACTTTCTGTAGGGAACAACGGATGATAAAAGGAAAATAAACCTTGTAGGGTGGAGCAAAATAATAAAATCCAAAGAGGAAGGGAGACTTGGGATACAAGCTGCTAGAGGAAAGAATATTGCTTTACTGGCAAAATTGAATTGGAGAATGTTCCAAGAGAAGGATTCCTTGTGGGCAAAAGTTATTTTGAATAAGTATTGTGAAGCTTTTAGTAGGAGGTCACAGGATCCGGATAAATTGCCTTCCTCTCCAAACTGGCAAGCAATCAAGCTTGGATTTGCAACCTTTTATGATGGCATTGGGTGGAGAATAGAGAATGGGGAAAGAACTAAAGTGTGGCAAGGATAAAGGGAAGTTCGCTTAGGGAACTTATTGAAGGACCCCTACCTTCAGCAAAGAGTGAGTTGAAGGTGGCTGACCTGAACCAAAATCATGTTTGGAATTGGAGCTTAATTTCTTTTGATCTCCCCCAACACATCAAAGAAATTATTAAAGCTATTCCTATCCAAATGTTTGGCACGGGTGAGGATTCTATTATGTGGATTGCATCCAAGGATGGTGAGTTCTCCACTAACTCTGCCTATCACTTAGCCACTTTGAACCATTCTCAAGAATCCCTTTTCTGTGGGTGTGGATATGGAAAATTGATTCACTCCCTAAAATAATCCACTTCCTGTGGCTTTGTCTCCATAACAGCGTGCCAGTGAAAAGGGTTTTGGCTTCTGGGGGAATAAGTTGCAGCAGCCTATGCCCTGTCTGCAATAAGCAAGAGGAGAATATAATCCACGTGTTATATGACTGTGAATTTGCTCAAATCTTTTGGGACAAAATCCAAACTCCCCTTGGTTTAAGGCAGTTCGGTGTTACCAATATGTCTGACTGGCTTAAAGTTAACTGCCTAAGCCAAGAACTCCATCAAACATCCATACCATGGAGAATTCTCTTCCCCCTTGCAATTTGGTCTCTTTGGAAACACAAAAATAAGATGTGTTTCAAAAATGCTCCCTTAGACCTCTCCCTTCCCAAATCTTGTATTAACCAAGCTTTAGAGTACTTCAATTATGTGGGGAAAATTAGGAAGCAAAATCGCTTGGTTGCAATCCAGGTTAGATGGATTAAAACCCCAAGGGACTGGCTAAAGCTAAACATGGATGGGGCATTGCAGGGTAACCTGGGGAAAGCTAGTGGAGGTGGTGTCATAAGGGATAGCTCTAGAAAATGGGTGAAGGGATTTTCTAGATCTATAAAGGTTGCTACGAGTGTCATACCAGAATGTTGGGCCATTAGAGACAGGCTAGCTCTGGCAAAACAGTTGGGAATTCAAAATTTAGAAGTTGAACTTGATGCAAAAATCATTATTGATCTTTTGCAAGCTGAGTTAGTGTCTAACTGACCCTTCTCTCCCCTTCTCAATGATTGCAGACTACTATTAAGTAGCTTCCATCAGATTAAGGTGCGACATGTGTTTAGAGAGGCTAATTTATGTGCTAATGCCTTGGTTAGGAGGGGACTATCTCAAGATGAGGATTTTGTGGTTTTTGAAACCCCTCCATCTTATGATATAAACTCTTTTGTAATATCAGATAACAATGGCTTGTATTATAGCATACTTACCACTGCTACTTTGGCCATTTTGGCTAGTTAATGTTTAATGCAATATCCGTTTCACCCCAAAAAAGAAAAAAAGAAAAAGAGTATCCACGTTTATTTAAATGATTTAATAAGTAATGTGATTAAATACATGTGGATGGTTTTGCGAACAATCATATAAAGGATTAGAGAAGATTCTTTCTTTGAAAGAAAGGAAAATTATTAGGTACTCTAGGAATACCATAAATGCATACTCCCCCCCCCCCCCTCACATGAATGGTTGGTCTCACCATGAATTTAATTAGTGAGACCCACTATTCATGTGAGAATAGGAAGTACGCATTTATGGTACTCTGAGAGTACACAATAATTTCCCTGAAAGAAACCTCAACATGTTTTTCTTTTATTTGGAAAAGGTACAATCTACAGACTAATTCTAACAAATATTATTAAATTGAAATTCATACAAATTATATGTTTTAAATTTGATTTGTTAAGCTAACTTTGTGATCAAGATTTGAGTTTCTACTTTGTTGTTTATGGACAATTTTAAGGTAAAAAGATTGACATGGTCTTCCACAAAAAAGTTTTACGTGAGATAAGTATGACATTTGATTTTAACAAAAGGTTAAGACGTTCAGTTATCAACTTGTCATTGCTCGTGTAAAGAGATGAAAGATTTAAGATAAATTTTGCTTGAAATAAAAGAATAAATCAATTGTTAGGACAAATTTCCCTTAATCCACCATTAAATTAATATGGGATTGAGAGCTATTGCACCATGCAATATCACTATTGATAGCTAAGATTGAAAGTTCAAAAACTTACTTTTAATCTCAATCCTTGGATCAAAACTTAACATTTTTTTACCATTTTACCTTCTCTCAACCCTCGCACAACTACATGGCACCTAATCAGAATCCTTAAATATGATACAATTGCAATGTCCTATTAAATCTTAAACATTTTATTTAAGAGCAATATTACATCCACGACATTTTCACAAAAAAATTTAGGTAGTAAGTTATTATTGATTCCAATTTGAATCCACCATTTGAAATTACTTTTTTTGCCACCAATAACAACTAGTAATTAACAACCTATCACTTAAAATTTGTTGTGAAAATATTGTGCATATAATGTTTCTCTTTATATAGCTAGAAACAAATCTTAAACATTAAAAATGATTTCTCTTTATGTCTTTTAAGCAGTCTATGCCCTTCTATTAAGATTTTTAGTTTTAAAAAAAAAAAGAATTTCACTTTTTTTTTAAATGATATTTAACGAAAATCCTAATGACATTGACAAATTTGAGAGACAAATCCTTACGGTATGGTGGATATAGTTTTGACTTTTTTCGAGGTTTAAATAATTAGATTCTGCATATTTTTCAAAATCTGCCTTAAAAGTTCAAGATTGTTCAAAAAATTCAACAAATAATGTTGAGTCCTATCTTTTTTGCACATCAAGGCCTTACAAATTATGAGGTTTTAATTGACCCATTGTTCAGTGATTGTCATGCAGCTACGGCTACCTTCTACCAATTGTTGGTGGTGATTATGGGTGTGTTTGGATTGAGCTTATTTTTGCTGAAACTGAAAACTAAAACTGAAACTGAAAACACTGTAGCGAAATAATTTTTAAATGTGTAAATAGTGCTGTGGGACCCATTTTTAATAAAAAAGTTGTTAAAAAGTGTAATTTGTGGGACCGTGAACAGTGCACGGATGCACTGTTCACAGTTGATAAAGTCAACTATTGCGGCTGAACAAAAAAAAAAAAAAAGAGAAAACGCAGTTATAAAACGTAGACGTAGGAATAATTGTAATCCAAACAGTCACTATATATGAGCATTCGTTAAGTATAAGTTCAAAATATTTTTCACACTTGTTGATTTGGTATGTTATGGTTGATGTATAATAAAATGTTGTTAGTAATGAACCTAAACAATAGTGATTTTGCTACAATCAAAATAGGTTTGTAAGCACAAAATTCTCAAGTTTAAAAATCAAATAATTGAAAGAACTTCACAAATATACATTTGTATTTTTAGAATAAGTGGGTGCAATTTTATATTTTTTATTCTTTTACAAAAATGTAATCCCTTGATTCTATTTTTTTTGTAATCTTGACGCAAACATGAGATCTTCTTCACTTTGGTTGGAAGATGGATTGAATGGTTTTTACAACAATCGTTGACTATGAGCTTGTTAGAGATTTGTCATTCTTCGAGTGTTAATTCGTCGAGTTCTTCAAAGATTATTTGAATTTGAAGGCTTTTGGATATAATTTCTTTAGAGCTTTAGTTTAGATGTTTGATCCATAGATTTTTAATGATTTGGGGCTTTTGGAGGCTTTTAAGCTTAATTCCAATGGAACTTCAAGTTTTGGAAGAATGATTTGAATGAATTTCTTCGAATGTTTTTTTAGTGTTCTTGAGACAGAACTTTGACATCTAAAAAACTTGTTGGAGAATGAGGGGAAGTGCCCTCTATTTATAGTGGTTTCAGATGATGAGTCCCACTTCAAATTAATTTCCTTGAAGATAAGTATACTAGAATCTGATTTGTCCAAAGTCAAAGAGTCCCACTAAGACTTGTTGCTTATACATAATTATCTTTATTTTATTTATTTTAATAAAGGTAATAATTCTTTAATTGTGAATAGAAAAATTATCTTTATTTTGTGGGCCAAATAACATGTGACAAATTTTAAACTGTAATTTCCCAATGTGATATTATCTTGGATGACACATGTCATCATTTGATTTAATGAATTCAATGACACATAAATTTCAAATTTGTCACTAAATTTTGACATGGCATTATGTAATTGGCTTAATTGTTTTTTTTTTTTTTTCTAATACAAGGTCATGCTACTCTAGCTTTTGCTAGAGTTGCAAAAGAGATTAAGGAAGTCATTGTTTGATTAAAAGAATGCCCCCTTTTTTCTTTCCCATTATATAAAGTGATTTTAAATAAATAAAGTATATTATTGTTTCTACTAAAAAAAAAGAATATAACATGAGTAGGGACAAACTCCCGTTGGGACAAGGGGGATATGGCCCATGTTAGCCCTAATTGTGTCCTCCAAATTAATAATTAATTTAATAAATATACTTATATACTAACTATTTAAAGTTTATCCTCTTTAAATTCAATTAATCCAAAGAGGCTTAAAAAAAAAAAAGCCAGAAATAACCATCAATCTAGGCCCTCCGGTACTTTTTATTTTTTTTACATAAAGCATTTTATAATAAAAAAAATCCTAATTAATAGAAAATTAAATTTTAAAAAAGAAATAAAATATTAAGGTCTTTCAAGAAATGCTACTCTTATATTTTCATTTTAATGTAGTTTTTTCTCTTGTGTGTCTGCAAGTGCCCCTTCACATTGCTACTATTTCTTCTTCTTCTTCTTCTTCTTTAATCAATATATTTAATATTAATTTTTTTTTTCAAAATTTTGATCTAGATGGTAATAGATATGCAGCACACCTATATTATTATTATTATTATTATTATTATTATTATTCATTTTCATATCTTTTTGAATTTTGCCAAAATAAACCAAATCCACCGCTAAAAGGCAACTATACAGCGATGCTTTTTATTACCACCGGAATAGATCTACTGTGGCACCTTTAACCGCCACAATAGTAGCCACTGTTAAAGGCCAGAAGTGCCTTTAGCGGCGCTTTTGGAGCGCTGCAATAGCCCTTTTTCTAGTAATGTTGTTGGTAAGAATTAAAATATAAAAAATCTACCAACTTATTTATATAGGGCGATTACACTTGTGCTTACTCGTTTTGTTTCAACTACACTACAAGAAAAAAAGGGCTATTGTGGCAGGCCAAAAGTGCCGCTAAAGGTACATTTGACCTTCAACAGTGGGTTCTATTGCGGCGGTAACAAAAAGCGCCGCTGTATATGCACCTTTTAGTGGCGGTTTTGGTTTATTGCGGCGGGCATAAAATTGCCGCCATATAAGGTTAGAATTCGGGTCAATTGACTTGTAGTGGCGGGCTAGGTGTGCTGCTATTGGTGTCAACATGTAGCGGCAGGCACACAACGCTGCTATAGGGCATCAATTAAAACGAACTAATTGCACTTGTAGCAGCAGGCAAAAAGTGCGGCTATATGTTACAACCTTTAGCAACGGGCGATAAGCACTGCTATAGGGCTTCGTGTAAAACAAAACATATGCACCTTGTAACAACGCTTTTTGACTGCCACTATAGGTTTTTTTTTTTTTTTTTTTTTTTTTTTTTTCCACTGGGTTTGAAAACCACTCTTTGCTGATAAATTGTTCACAAGTTTGTTACAAAAAACCTGTAATAGTTTTAACTCTAGTTTTAGCTGTACTTACACAATACCTCAAATGTAACTAATTAACAACACTACAAATGTCTCCAAACTAACATAATATTAACATAGAATTATGTTATCAAATACATAACATTGTCTATAACCATCATTATAAGATTAACAAAAAAAGATATGGTCCTCTGAATAAAACAACTGCTCAAATTAAGCTAATACCATAATTACAAAAGTTCCAAAGTGTTTAAAAACATCCTTCAACACTTGCAAAAAATGCGGTTGTTCAAATGTAGTTCTTTATACACAAAAAGTCCTCAAACACCAAGCACATCAAACTGTTCCTCTTAATAGCCAAGTCAATCAGTCCTGAAAATGATAAAAGCAACATTACGAACTTGATTACAATGAACTTAACTTAATAAAGAAAAAAAGAAAAAAGACTAGTGAGCTTAAAAACCTGGAACGAAAGTGTTCTGAGGGCTTCCATTGATGAAAGGAATATTTTCATAAACACAAGCCAAGGCATACAAGGTAGAAGGAGATATCTCTGCCTCATTCTTCTCCACAGAAGCTAAGAGGTTCTCTTTTGTGTCATTTAGTCCCTCAATCACATTAATGTACCTCTCTGTGTTAGCAGTCCACATCACTACCACTTTATCTACCTTATTTGCCTCCTTGAACTCCCTAATTATCACATTCAAATAGTAATAAGCACCAAACCAAAGTTTGACACAATTGCTAGAACAACATAGGATGATAGGAGGACTGCCTAATATCTTTAATCATTTGTTGGACATGTTCTTTCTTGGTCCCTTTGATCACGTTGTTGGCACGTGAACCTTGGTTAGCAACAATGAGAAGACATATGGGTGAGATATAGGATTGCCTCCTTAGGAGACCAAACTTAAGCCATATTCCGTAGTAACATTTGAAAACAAGGTTGAAAGTCTAATGAAATCATGATATTTAGCAATTTCAAAAAAGTAGGACATAGAATACCGTACATAAAATAAATCTTAACTTGCCCATGATCCCATTGACACTTGCATGGTCAACCATTCAACATGGATGAGCTCAAAGAACCTTAGCAAGAGTTTTGAGGTATTTGCAATTGTTATTTGAGGCCTGTAGAAACAACATGGCTCACCTCCAATAATGCAAATTCAGAATTGAGAATTACCCATTCTTGTTATAGAAGGTGATGACACTAAAAGAAATAGAAATGAAAAGTGCAACTATGAATATGTATAGTTGTAACATGTTTGAGAAGAAAATCTAGACCCCAACTTAAGGCAATATATATATATATATATATATATATAAAAGGTTGTCTTATAACATATCACCATTGATCATAAAAACAATCTTTTTTGTACTGACTCACTAAATATTGTCCCAAAAAAAGGGTAAACACAAACATCCATAGTATGTACATGTGCCAATGAACATGTTAAATTAAGCATGAAGTTCTTTTCAAAAAATCTCCACTTAGAAAGGGAACTGCTCTTGACATGTAAATATTCACCTCTAATTATTCTACAACGTGACCTTTTGCTTTAACTCAAAATGAGAGATAACAGAAAGATGCTATATGTTCAAGCATTAACTTTCAAAAAGATTTTGGGACATAATGAAAAATGGCATAGGACATTCCTTCAAGGATGATGGGAGTATCCTTTTAGTCAACTATGAAGGGAATATGCTTTTACTCTGCTGATCATAGTTAGATCTTGAAATCCTACAATTTTATAATCCTATGGATCAACTTAGATAATAAAAACCCCAACAGAATCATGGTTTAGATTGTTGGATCTGGATCCCTCTTACAAACTTACCAATCCAAAAAATGCTACTTCCATGCCTGCTAAATTTTTTTTTTCATAAACCACCCACTCCGGCATTACCCAATAAATCCCAAAATGAAGAAAAACCATCAAAGCAACCACAATAAGATTTCTACTACACTCCCTGTATTCAACCCCTACCACCATTCTACAAAGAAGATCCCTCTTGATGTGCATGAAATTTATATAATAAAATACTCTCATATTTGCATTTTTGGCCATACTTTTAAGCTATCTTGTGACTTATTATAAAGAATCCTTGTTTTATAGGTGATAAAGGTTTTACATGATAAAGGGAATTAATGAAAGAGAAGGAATAGAAAAGTCATTGAAGAAGCAATTCACGTGGAAGTTAAATGCTACAAGATGGGCCCAAAGTCAAGCCAAACCTTGAAGAGATCCAGTGAAGTAAAGAAAAAGAAAGAGAAGAATGAAAGAAAGCCCAATCCAGGCGTGATGTGTAGAAAGAATAAAAGAAAAGAAAGATTGAAAGTTAGAGAATGAGAAGTGAGGCCCAATTCTAATGTCCTGGACGTGTGGCCTACAACTAATAAAAAATAAAGTCCTTGTCCGACTTGTACTAGGAATGTGTCAGGTGGCTTCTCTCTTTTAAGTGGTATAGGTTAGACTTTGTGTGATATATAAATAGGAGCAAAACAAAAAAATAGGGGGACGGCTAGGACTTGAGCACAGGCAGGAGCAGAACGTGTTTATTTTTGTCTATGGCTTTTCTCTAGCACCGTAACTATTTCTTTCTCTATTTTATTTGTCTAGTTGAATGTTTAGTATTTTATTTTTGTGTTTTCTTTCAATTACTATGAGTAGCTAAATTTATAATTAGGGTTGATGATGAAACCTTGTTAAGGATTATCAGTAATATTTATGTGATTTGATTTTTCCCACAATAGTTGTTCTTTAATGATTTAAATTGTTCTTGCTTCATATCAATTGACTAAGGTGGGATTCTAGATATGAGTTCAATCATGTTTTTGTCATGATTTAGGATTTGTCTTAATTAATTGAATGCTTGGTTTATTAATTCTTGATTATAAAATTGGATATCGTTTGTGATTTGTTTGTCAATGGATACAATTTATGATTTGATTTTTAGAATTGGATTTATCTTGTGATTTGTTTGGCTACGGATACAATTGATAATTTGATTTTATACTTAAAAAGTGAAGAAGAACATGCTTTAGATTTTTAAACATAAGTTTTAATGATGATATTTTCCATGATAGCAAGATTGATTTCTAGATTATCATGTAGTGGTTGGGAAAAATTAATGATCATAAATATATGCTGATATGAGTTACAAGGCAGATTCCAAAACCTTAATTCCTTTCCCTTGATTGTTTACATCTTTTTATTGCTTTATATCTTTTGCTTAGTTTAACTATTTGCTTAATTTTATTATTTGCTTAGTTTATTTAATCTCAGAAAAATCAATTTTTATTAAACTAGATTAGGATTATTTTGGTTAAGGTTTAATTAATTTCCTACGTTCATTCAAGTCCCTGTGGGTTCGACCTCGTTCTTGTCCAACTATACTTCGGTACGGTTTGTACACTTGCGAGTACTTTAAAATTTCACAACACCTCTTCATAGCATTTTTTTTTCCATAACCACTTTCAATAAAGCTATCAAAAACACCAAGCTTTCCTAAATGATCACTATGTGTGTATAAAGAAAGATAGTATAAAATAGTATGCCAAAGAATAGTTTATCCTTCAACGTTCTTATAAAATGAAGCAAAATATAAGTAGTTTGCAAGTACAACTTCTAATCGTTAACAAAAAATATAATGAGTGATACAAAAGTATTAACTAGACTCATCATCATTGGACCCATCATCATTAGACTCATAAACATCATCACTAAGCTCTTCATCATCGATAAAGTCTTGTTCAAGCAATTCATCCTTACTAATCAATGGTGTATCATAAATGGTTCCTTCTTCATCAACTCGAGCCCAAGCATGGTTGTCATTTGCATTATCACATACATCATCAGTAGTTACATTATAAGGGACATTCTCCATATATGTATCCACTTCTTCATTATCATCATCATCATCATCATCATCATCATGTGAAGCATTAATACCAACATCAAACACCTCCCTAGGTTTTGTTTTGATAACCACCACCCAATCTTTATGTCTCACATCTTCCTTATAAAACACTTGTGAAGCTTGAGATGCTAATACATAAGGTTCGTCAATCAATCGATCACCCATGTGTATCAATCTTGAAAAATTGACAAGAGGAAATCCAAACTCATCTTTTTTGCATCCTCTCCCACTAATAATGTCAGCCCATTGACATTTGAATAATACATATCGATACTTGTCAGAGTCATTTAACTCAATAATATCGATTAGTACACCATAATAACTAGCACCACCTTCAGTAACAACACAAACTTCACTATTTTGAGTTTTCCTAGTTGCCTCAGAATCTTTGGTGTGAAACTTCAAACCATTTATAACATAACGCTTGAACCGTTTTGCTTCATTATCTAGATATCGAGCAAGCCATCTAACTTTATCAGAGAGTTTTTTTTTTTCTCAGAGGCATCCATTGACATTAGCTATATATTATAGAAAAAGACTTTTATTATAAGTATGCTATCTAAAGTGTTACAACAGAAAATAGTTCTATATATATATTCATATACTGTACTTACATATTCCCTAAACCAACTACAGAATTTCTCCACATGCTACTTTTGAATAACATCATCAGTCACATGAAAAGGGAAATCAGCCTTGATCTCTGCTATGTGTTCACTGTGTAGACAAACGTGTTAGTGTTAAGCTAGAGTATTGTATTAGAATGCTGTGAAAGGATACGCAAGGACATATCACTTACTTGTGAAATGGGATGATTTATTCACAATTGAATAACACATAACGATGTGCTTGGATCCATGAATTTGAATCTAGTGTAATGCTCACCACCGCACCCATGGATTCCTCAACATTCCTTACAAGCCAATTGAATATAGTTTCAACAGATTTAAAATAGTGTGAGCAGAATGTTAAACATTCCTCTGCTATATACCCTTCTGCAATGGAGCCTTCTGGATAAGTTTTATTATGCACGTAAGACTTAAGTCTTGACAAGTACCTATTGGAAAACCTAAGATCAACAATAGGAAATTGATAAGTTAAACAAAACTAAATAGACCAAGTTACTGGATGTGTTACCTCTCTATGGGATACATCCAACGATAATGAACTGGGCCAACAACTTTGGTTTCGCTAGCCAAATGCATGACTAGATGTACCATCACTGTAAAGAAAGAAGGAGGGAATATCATTTTCAACTCACACAATGTCACTGCAATTCTCTTCTCAAGATCCCTAAGTTCCTCCACATTTAGTACTTTGGAACATATCTCCCTAAAGAAACAAGTCAATTAAATTCCTACTCACTTCAGGGGCAATGATCTACGTATTACTATCGGAAAAAGTTGCTACATTAAAATGTGATTATCATGGATCTTGATCCCACTAATCCTGTGTTCTTTGAGTTTGACACAACATGAGATGTTTGAAGAATAACAATCTGGCACCCTTACATCTTTAAAAACTTGCAAAAAACAATTCTTTTCACTAGCATTTATATGGTAGCACGCATGTGGCATACATGTTTGAATATTCCCAATCTTTTCCAAGTGAAGTTCACTTCTTATACCTATATCCTTTAAGTCTTGGCGTGCCTTCAAGTTATCCTTTGTCTTGCCATCCATGTTCAACAATGTGCCAATTATATTATCGACTACATTCTTTTCAATATGCATCACATCAAGATTGTGACGCAACACATGGTCCTCCCAATAAGGCAAGGTGAAAAATATACTTATCTTCTTCCACACAGTTAAGGCTTCCTCCCCTCTTTTTCTTTTATTACCAAAATTAACTTGTTTCTTCTCAAACACATGGTCAGCTACAGCATCTGTCTGTATCATGATTTCCCCTCCGAATACTATAATAGGAGCTGATCTCATATTAACATGTCCATCAAATGATTTTTTTTTCCTACGGAATTTATGATCACTATACAATAATCGCCTAGGTCTAATGTAACTAAATTTTCTTCCATATCTTAACTAACGAGACTGACTATCATAGTTACAAGGGGGACATGCAAGAACACCTTTTGTACTCCAACCTAAGATATCACCATATGCAGGAAAATTATTTATGGTCCACAATAATGCAACATTCATTTGGAATGATTGTTTGGAAGACACATCGAATGTTTCTACTCCAACATCCCATAACTCATTCAATTCTTCTACTAGGGGTTGTAAGTACACATCTATATCGTTCCTAGGAAAGGTTGGACCGAGAATCAATAATGATAGCATGAAATAAGACCTTTTCATGCACAACCATGGAGGGAGATTGTATGGGATCAAAATGATAGGCTACATACTATGACTAGTACTCATATTTCCATACAGGTTGAATCCATTGGCTACTAATCCAAGCCTTACATTACGAGGCTCGGATGAAAACTCTATGTACTTAGAGTCAAATGATTTTCAAGCTTCAGAATCAGCAGGATGCCTTAATAACCCGGATCCGGATCCTCTCCATTTACCTTTGAAATGGAGAGGGTCCAGTTCACGGTAGAGATTTTATTTAAAATGATCTACGCTAAAAAATGTGCCACGTCATAACTTAACCCACTCAACCCAAATCACACTTAACTACACTTAAACCAGAGGCTCTTTTAACTCAACCGGATCCTTCAGCTACCTAAAAAAACAAAAAACTCCCTCTTCCTTCAGATCTTTCTCTACCAAAAATTCAAAAACTCTCTCACACCATTGCTCAAACTTAAACATAATAATACCAGTTTTTTTACAATAATTTGATAGTTTTACAATAATAAGGAAAATGTAAATCAACCCTAATTCACTTTCTAAAGGAGAACAAGTTACACTACTAAATTCTTCTAAAAAAAATTATACCACTAAATTATAAAATTTTAAAACTCTTAACCCAAAAAATGCTTATTAACACTCCCTATACATTTAAATATCGATTTTTTTTTTTTTTTTTGAGAAACTAGACATTCATCCTGGGACTTTATTAAAAAAAAAAAAAAACAATGTCAAGGAACATCAAAACCAACGGCTGGGAGATATCTTCAGGTAGGCCACCCAACCATCCTAAGACCCCACTAAGTTTTTTGCCTTCTTAGCTAACGCATCGGCAACAACATTACAAGTACGATGGACATGAACAAATTGAAAAAACTGAAAGACAAGGACTAGAGCGCGAATATCGTCCACAACATTCCCAAAAGAAGTCAACAGTGTACTCTCCTGAGAGATGGCGTTGATCACTGAAGTTGAGTCCCCTTCAAAAATAACATTGTGAAGATCATTTTTAGCAATATACATCACAGCGCGGCGGCAGGCTAGAGCTTCCAAGTCGACAACTGTCGAGGACAACAGTCGACAACTGAAAGTTAACAAATTCATTTTGTGGTATTTGAATTTTTGGTAGAGAGATCTGAAGGAAGAGGGAGTTTTTTGTTTTTTTGGGTAGCTGAAGGATCCGGTTGAGTTAAAAGAGCCTCTGGTTTAAGTGTAGTTAAGTGTGATTTGGGTTGAGTGGGTTAAGTTATGACATGGCACATTTTTGAGCGTAGATCATTTTAAATAAAATCCCTACCGTGAACTGGACCCTCTCCATTTCAAAGGGAAATGGAGAGGATCCGGATCCTAATAACCCGCCATTCACACGATCATTGGCATGCCATTTCATATGATTGGCTATTTCAAGAGGCATAAAAAGTCATTTCAATCTTGACTTTAATGGGAACCACCGTAGGATCTTCATGCTATCTTTTTTCCTTTCTTGGGGGAAGCATGAGTACTTTGTTGACCTTTAGACTCATTATTTTCCGATCTTGAAACTCCACAGTTTGGACAAGCTTCAAGGTTAGCATTCTCCTTCCAATATAAAACTCAATCTTTAGGACAAGCATGAATCTTCTCATAGCTCAAGCCCAAATCCTTAATAATCTTCTTAACCTCATAACAATCATTTGGCAACTTAGCATTTGAAGGAAGAAAATCAAGCAAAAATTGCAATAACATGGTAAATGATTTGTTGGTCCAACCATTAAGACACTTCATGTGGTACAAATGCACAATGGTTGACAATTTGATAAAATGCTTACAACCTTCATAACAAGGTTGATTAGCATCTTCAAGCAATTTCATAAACTGAAATGCATCTTCATTAGGACCTTCTCTAGGACCTTTTGTGGGTTATTGCACACTAGGGACTTCTTCCATTGGCCCAGATGCCATATCATGTATAGAGAACATATCATGCAACATGTCACAAAGATCGGCATAATCTATCAAGTTTTTTTGGAAATGACTATTAAGAATTTCAATACAAGTGTTTGCAAACGATGATTCCCCATTAAAAACCCAAGGGTCATAACCCCTACAAATCCCATGTGACACTAACTGACCCTGTACAACATCTGTAGGCCACAAATCTATATGCACACATTTTTTACATGGACATGAAATCATTCCATCCAGTTGTGCATGGTTAGATGCAAAATTCAGAAATTGTTGGACTCTATCTAAATATTCTTGCAACCTTCTATTGGTAAGTTTCATCCACCTCTTATCGATTGCTATAAAGTGGTTTACAAGAAATACCTATAATGTGATTTCATGAAAGCAGAAACCAAGAGTTAACACACATTTCATTTAGTTCATTTCACTTTAAGTTAAGAAACAAATCATCTTTAATCATGCACTTTTAGCTATGTTCCTAAGAAAACAACAAATTTAAACTCATAGAGAAGTTATCAACACATTTGGTAACTATAACATCATTACTAGCAATATTCTTTAGGAATGGACAACTCTTTAAATATCCCATTTTTATTTTAGTGTTCCACATGTGTAGAAAAGATAGAGAGAAACCTCTAAAATTAATTAATCAAATAAAAACAACTCAATAAGAATCATCAAATATTACACAAAACAATCAACACTCTAAATATCAGCTAAAACCACCTTATAACTCCATGCAAGCCACCTACTTACCCCAATTCAACAACCCATCACAAACACAGAGAGAGAGAGAGAGAGAGAGAGAGAGAGAGAGAGAGAGTACCTTAAGTCTAACACAAAAAAATCACTTGCTTTGATCACACAAACTTGTAATGCCTCTTCTTTTTACAATCTGCCAATAAGGAAAGAATATATATATATATATATATATATATATATATATATATATATATAACTAAGTTGTAATTTCATCTTTGAGAATGAATGAATTACATTTTCTAACCAATTCTTTCTTCCATATTTTCTTTCTTTGAATGTTAACATGTTTAATCAAACAACCAAATCCAATTACAGCACTGGCCATATATCCCTCTCAGGAATTTCATCAAACAACTGAATAGCATTCTTAAAAGTACTGCAAAACCAGTTTTGATCATATGAGCATTTTACCACAACCAACTCTACGCAATCCACCAAAGGTTTCATAAATTTGGTAACCCCGAAATTTAAACCAAACTATGAAACTCAAGCAGTGACTTGCACATGGATGATTCGGAAAAAAAAAAAAAAAAAAAAAAAAAAAAAAAAAAAAACAAAAAACAAAAACAAAAAAAAAAAAACAAAAACAAAACAAAACCATACTAGCGGTAAAGAGGCGGCGATGAAAAAAATGGTGGTTGTCGACAGCACGGCGGCTAGCGACAATGGCTCTAGCTTGATCGCCGGCCAAAGGTCTCTCTTAGTCTCTCCCTCTCACGTGGTTTAGCCCTTGGATATTTGGTGATTTTAAAGTTCACACGAGAGGCTAAGCAGAACCCATCAACGAGAGCCTTCAAAAATCAAATCCAAACCCACAATCAATTTTTTGGAAAAAAAAAACACACAAAACCACAAGAACCTAACAAAAAATTTTGAAATTTATGGCAAACCCATTTGAGAAATAAAGCCAAATAAAAACTCAGACGCTTACTCGAGATTGGCGGTGGCTTGAGGTGATTTGGGTCTCCATCGAGTTCGATCTCCGATGAGTTGGGTGGGTAGTAGTGGGTCTCTGGCGAACTGAGGTCTGGAGATTTTGAGAGTGAAAGAGATTTTGAGAGAGAGAGAGAGAGAGAGAGTCAAAGAGTGTGTGGGTTTTTTCGTTCTTAGAGTTGGAGGGAAAATGAAAAGAGGAGGGGAGGGAAACAATAAAACAATATAGGGCAATTAAAAAGCCTATTGCGGCGGTCCAAACCACCACTATAACTAAGACAAAATGTCGCAAAAAAGTGAGTATTACGGCGATCATCCAGCCTGCCGCTATAAGTGACAGAAATGTCACTATTAATACCACCACTATAGAAGGCCGCAAAATATAACACAAATTCTTCTATCAATAACAATTAATTAAAAGGCCACATTTTATTAAGCATTTTCTCGCACAATCATACACTCAAAAAAACTTCAGCCCCAAAACCTCCTTCTCAAACCGATTCTCCAACTCTTCTAGCTAAAACATTCGAAATCCTTCCACTCCCACTCTTTTTGTTTTCCAAAATTATTAGATCTCTCTCTAACTCCATGACCAAACAGTGCCATCTTTGCTCTTCACTCTTCGAACATATAACTCATTGATCTGCTCTCTCCATCTCTCACTTTTGCTTAAAATCAAGCCCAAATATGTCTCAATGTCCTCCACTCTCATACTAACTTTCTCTCTCTCTCTCTCTCTTTCTCTCAAATCGATGTCTCTCTCTCAAAGATTAGTGCTTCACTCTCTCTTTCGCTCAAATCAATGTCTCTCTTTTAGTGGGTCGCTCTCTTGATGGGTCTCTCTCTTTCTGCCTCGTCCCTCCATGGTGGACCGTGGTGATTAGGTGTTGTGGAAGTGGTGGTCACTTGGGTCCGGTGATGAGTCGTGGGGTGAGTTGTGGACATGTTGTTGAAAGTCACTTCTATATTCCCAGTCAAGCCTCGATGGCTATTTTTGGGGCATCAATCAGCTAGTGGCAGCGGTGAGTGCTAATAGAGACAGACCTAATCTAGGGTTTGAGAGTGAGAATGTGTGGCGGTGGTGGGAAAATCGATTGTTGGGTTTTGAGATCAATGACGTGAGATTTTAATTTGAGAGTGAGAAGGAGAGAAAGTGTTTTATTTAAAGGGAGACAAATGGATGAGAAATGAAAAGGTTGGGGTCTAAATTGATAGATTTATGTGAGGGAAAGGAAAAAAAAAAACCAAGAACAAAAAAAAAAGGAGAAAAAAATTGGACTTTTGGGCAATTAACAGGTTTATTGCGGCGGTCGCTTAAATAGCCGCTATAACTAAAAAATGCCGCAAAAAGACATATATTGTGGCGGTTTGATAATACCACCGCTATAACTAAATCAAACGCCGCCAAAAAATATATATTGCGGCGGTTTTATATACCGCCGCCGTAGTATGTCGCAAAAATGGTATATTTATTGCGGTGAGTTTATGGAGTGCCGCTATAGCTAATTCTAACGCCGCTAAAACATGTATATTGTGGCGGTTTATATAGCACCACTGTAGTACACCGCAAAAGGCTTGATATATTGCGTCGGTCCAATGAAACGCCGCAAATATATCATCTACAGGGGCGGGCCAAAAAAGCACCACAATATGTGATATATAGCGGCAATTTTTGCAACCATCACAAAAATCTCGCCGCAATAGCTCGATTTTCTTGTAGTGATGATCATTATCAAAACTACTATATTTTGCAACCAAAAAAATGAAAATAATTTTTTTAAAGGATTGTTTGATTTGCAGATTAAAATGATAATTATTGTAAAATCTAGTATATAATCAATCAAATATCATTTTTGGGATATAAAGAACGATAAATTCCATTTTGATAAATGATTTATTTCAAATGCATTGAAAAAATTTATTTTGTGTCTAAATATTAATTCCTAAATTATTATAACATATAATGAGTATTATATATGATCCATATAAATAATTTCTTGTTAAAATTTTCAAAATGAATTGCACACGCTTATCATGGGGACATCGACTAATATATATATATATAACTAAAACTTTTGACTCTTTTTTTGAAAAAATTTATTGCTCACATTTTTCGAGACATTATTTTAATATATATTTTTAATTAAGTTTAGATTCTATAAGCGCTCTTTATATAAAACTTCTTACTTTAAGGGTCCGTTTGGTTAGTGTAAAAGCATTTTCGGAAAATATTTCATTTTCCGGAAATGCTATTTTCCGAAAAGGAAAATGTATTCAGGTGTTTGGCTGTCTTGGAATTCGTTTTACGGAAAATCAATTCCGGTGTTTGTTTCGTACAAACATTTTACGGAAAATGACTTCCGTTTTACGGAAAATCAATTCCCATGTTTGGTTCGATCAAACATTTTACAAAAAATTAAATTCGTTTTTTAGGAAAAATCAATTCTCATGTTTGGTTTGTGGATCATTTTACGGAAAATAACAATTTCAAGCACCTGCATTACCTAAACAAACCTGTAACAGTACAAAAATATTCATCCACTTCAACATCAAAAATAATCATCGAAATTCAAGCATCTGCATTACCTAAACACATCTGTAACAGTACAAAAATATTCATCCATAATATTCAAATAAAAATAGCCACATCAATCGTTCAGGTGTTTGGCATTACACCTCCATGGTGTACAAAAATGATACCTACACGTGGTATCTGAACAGTACAAATACATAATTTAGGCAATTGTATCCTCCCAATAATACAAAAGACTACATATATAATACAATGATACGTCAATACTAGTACTACAACAAAAGTTAATTCCTAAAGCTACCGTCACAATCAACATGAAACACCCAAATACTCAAAGTTGTGAGAACAAAAAACTATCCAACCACAGCTTTCTCAACCTAGCATTCTTAGCTAGAAATCCCCGTGTTGTCTTCTCATTTTCACAAAGATGGTCAAACGCAGTTGCGAGCATGTCTTCGCTATACCCATCTGCCATCATAGCCATGACCTCATTGTAAAGAGCTGTATAATCCACCGGGCCCCGATTGATTTCTTTCAGAGCCACAGCTATTTCCTTTAGTTGATCAGATAGATCAGTCAGCACACTATCATCAGCATTAGAAGTTGCACGCCCTCTTTTGCGGGACTTGGAAATTCCTGACCCAGTGGTGGATGACTCCACTACATTCTTCCCTTTCTCGACCACACCCTCCTCCACATTATCTGCGACAAACTCAGCACTTTCCCCATTGTCTGGCTCATGCTCAAGATCCACATAGGACTTAGAAAAGCCACCCGTGGCAATGTCCTTCCCCACAACAATAGCTAATTCGTCATACATCTCAATTTTTTTGTTCAGATACTCCACATGCTTTCAATGCGCCTGTAAGGGAGAAAGGAACATATAATAACAATGCAATAATTACTTCACTCATAAATTCAATATTCAATTCAATATAAATGGCATTAAATGATTTAGGTCTATGATAAAAAAAAATATATATGTTAGGGAACAGGAGACATAACCCATGATTTTGACAGACATAATGGTAACAGAAAATACAATGTACAAATCCTAAGACCAGATTTTACAATAGATCCGCATATGAAAGTTATATTTGAAAAACCTTATAAAAGCAATGGAATCCTAAAAATGATGATACTATAAATTTCATATAAAGAGGGTACTTGAGTAGCCTTGTCTTGTTCTCAATTCATAGATTATAAAAGGCAAAAACATATATTATCATTTATGTTAAATAAAGTATAGTTGGAAGCCATACCATGACTTCTTCTTGGTATGTCTTTGTGTCGCATGTTATCATTTTGAGGTTGTCATCCCAACCAAAACCACTCTTCTTCCTAATGGTCTGAATAGTGGACCACATGGTCCTTAGAGTTCACATCCGATTTTCTACATAAGATGGATGGCACTCAATCTCAAATTGGGCAGTTATCTCCTTTGCTACAAGCACAAAGGAGCCTACCCTAAAAGTGCCGGACGGCTTATTACCCTTTGCAGCCTCCTGCGCAAGTACCTTAAGCATGGTTTCGTGCATGGGCGGCAGCCACCTAAACTGCTTGCTGCTGCTCACTTTCTCTTTACCCTTTGACATCACTACATATGAAAATTGTATAGTGAGAGTAGCATTTAAAAGTGAGAGTAGCATTTAGTAATTACGCTTGGATTATGAACAACAAATCAAATACACATACAACCACGCTTATAGATGTACACAACAGAATGAAGCATGCTAACACTAGAAATAACAATGTAATACCATCAAATAACAATGTAATGCTGAAAACAATTTTTCATTACACCACCAGAAGTCTATAGTAAATACATTGTCTTTACTAAAAAAAAAAACACATATTACAATCATAGAAATCTAAATAAAGTACTACTCTCCACTCGTGGTATAATCAGACTACATAGCTTGGCATATCTCATCTCTCTTAGCATTCCACAGTCTACTGTCTTCAATGGACTCTCGACGTGATTGTATTTCTTGTTGGGGGTCACTAAACTCTACTTGGTTCATTGCATCTTCCATAATATGGTTATTTGGTTCAACC
The DNA here is from genome assembly GCA_030820535.1 of Quercus parvula. NCBI lineage: Eukaryota > Viridiplantae > Streptophyta > Magnoliopsida > Fagales > Fagaceae > Quercus > Quercus parvula. The sequence continues at coordinate 41,399,908 of JAUAME010000011.1, read as the reverse complement.
CCCATAATGTGATTATGAACCACACAACATGCTAACACCACTTTCACTTGGGTTTCAAAAGACCAAAATGGTTCTGCATCCAACACTCGAAAACGTTTCTTCGACACTCCAAACCCTCGCTCAATGGTAGTTCTCAATGAAAAGTGTCGGAGGTTGAACAATTCTTGCGCATTCTCAAGAGGACGATCACTAAACTCTTTCAAGTGATATCGCACACTCCGATAAGGTGACAATATTCCATTTTTATTAACATACCCAGCATCACCAAGATAATATTTACCTACATATATTAAAAAATAAAACCAAATCACTACTATGCTTAGGAAAATGCACAATATTTATTAAACTAATAAACCTAAAAGGTGAAGTAATCGTATAATACCTTCGGGAATTGAAAATCCCCCTGGCCTAGCAAATGCATCATTTAACACGCGTGAATCATGTGCACTGCCTTCCCATCCAACTAATACATAAGTGAACTTTAAGTCAAAACTAATGGTAGCTAACACATTTTGCATGGTTCCATCTTTGCGACCACAAAATCTTCCTTGTATTTTAGGTGGCATAGATGCACGAACATGTGTACCATCTATTGCTCCAACACAATCCTAATTTTCGACAGACATAATGGTTTAAAATTACACTTGGTTCATTCACAATTTACAAAAATACACAAGTAGGAATATTTACCTTAAAATATGGGTAGAACCTTCTGCTATTCCTTATCTCTAGGGGTGTATCTTCGCTACGTAGTCTTATTAGAGCTCTATATAATTTCAGGACCCCCCAAAGGACGACCTTGAAATATCTATGAACGGTCTCAATTGATCTATAGATCCGACTACCCATTACACGAAACCTCACATTATGACCAATAATGTGTAAGAAAATGAACACTTGCTTTGTAACAGACATGTGAAGAGTCAGGTGTACGTGCTCCCCCTTAGTGAGGATGTGACATAAGTGGTGGAAAGTTATAGGCTTCATCCTAATTTGATTCACACAATGTCCCTCACTTCCATGCAAAATACTATTTATGTATTCCTCTCTCTCAGCTGCATGATTAACATAAGGCGCCCTAGGCAGTCGTCTACGTCTATGCCGCAATTTCCTTAACAATGTAACCCCCACAAAGAGGACAGATGCAACTGAGGCAAGAATTGTGGCTTTGGTTTTTTTCTTCATCTAAAAAATCACAAACACTGTGGCCTAAGAGGTATGTAAACAAGCATGCTATTGATTACACAGTAAATAAAAACAGCCACAAACAGAAAACATCCAAACCACATTAATAACGAGTACCAAAATTTTTCTGTATATTCTCATTTTCACAATCAATATTTACATCAACAAATCACAGCATTATATTTCTGTATAATTGTAACACCAACAAAATTAAATTCTTAAATCAATATTTAATTAAAAAATGGATAATTAAAAAAATGGATAATTTATCTTTGGTTCCTGTACCCACTCCAATACACAATACACAAAACTACTATGCTTAATGAGGAAAGTGAAGCAACTAGAAATTCATCTTTGGTTTCATGAGGGGCAGGGCAGAATCCAGTATAATTAGGGGTGAAACTAGAAATTCATACTAGGTGGAAGCATTAACCAACTAACAGAACAACAACAGCCACTCCAATACACAATACACAACAACCAGCTCCAATACACAATACACAACTCACAGAATAGCAACAGCCACTCCAATACACAATACACAACTCCAATACACAATACACAACAACCAGCTCCAATACACAATACACAACTCACAGAACAGCAACAGCCACATCAAATTTGTACCAATTAACCAACTCTCACCACAACAACTATTTTTACATCAAATTTGTACCCAAACCCACGGTACCCACATCAAATTTTTGCAACCCACTCAACAAATCAGCTACACCCAATACTCATTATCAACAAAATAAAAATTCCACAGTCTACAGTCATAGATTACGGAAAAAAGTATATATAATAATAATAATAATAATAATAATAATAATAATAATAATAATAATGAAGAAGAAGCTAAATAAGGGGATAATGGCTGTGTGGGTCGGAGCTGTGTGGGTCGTTAGTGAGAAATGAAGTGTGTGGATCGGAGTGAGAAATGAAGTGATGAGAGGGTGGATCGGAGAAATGAGGGTGATCGGCCAGAGAAATGAGCGGATCGGACTGTTTTCATGAGTTGATCAGAGTGAGAAACGAAAAAAGAAAACTCACCGTGTGTGGATTGGGACTGAGGAATGAGTGGGTCGGAGGTTGGAGCTTCTTCGCTCAGTGTGTGGATCGTTCTCTTGGAGCTCGGTGTGTGGATCGAAGCTAGTCAAGCTCTGTGTGCGTGTGAGAGAGCTGTGTCCAGTGCGTGTGAGAGAGCTGAGTGGATTGTGTATAAAATTGTGTATAAAATTGTGTAAAACAATTTGTGTGTACAAGTATTACCCATATCACAATGATGTTCATGTGTAAATGTTTTGTTGACAAGCTTCTCAATCTGTATGTTTTCCCATTCAAGTTATTTAGCTACTAAACAATGAGCAATGGAATCAATCTTTGGATTACGAAATGTTTTTAGTCACGGGTTTAAGACGTGTTTTCTTCCTTAGTTTCAACATGGACTAAGGGTAAAAGACTTTACCGTATAAACCAGCTGGAACCCACTAATTATAGTCCTGAGAAAATATTCTCTCACACTTTTACCTTTATTATTTTACACGTCTACAATTGATACAAAAATGTACACATTTAAAAAGTGGAAAAAATATCCCTGCATTTAAAATATATAAGTGGATATGAAAAAATAGATGTAAGATAATAAAAATGACAAAATTTAGCTACAAAATTGGTTGTAGCCTAAAACTACAACCTTACTTAATATCTTTTTATTAGTAGTGAATTTTGAGAATTCCACTATTGAATTACATATTCTTCTTATATTCTCCATACTTGCAAAATTTGTAGAAAAGTCAAGATCAATAGCTATGCCATCAACAAATTATTTAAATTGTTAGTTTTTGTATTTTAAAATTATGCATAATATATAAGCTTATTATATATAATATCCAATTGATATAAAATTTGACATGTGTATTAAAAGTATAAAGAACATGCAATTCAACGATTAAATTTTCAAAATATGTAATGTTGTTTATTTTATTGAGTGTAAAGTTGTAGCCTTAAACTACAATCAATTTTGTAGCTAAACTTTATCCTAATAAAAGCCCTTAAAGTCATATTAATGAGACAATATCGAAGATTGATAGTTGGCCCAAACATTAGTAAAAAGCATTCTTCTGTGCTTAATCCCAGATGAATGCCCTTTTGTTGACAAGCAATTTAAGTTACTGCCTCAGTTTTTGTGTTATTAGCAATTACAAACAAGAAAACACTTTAACCAAATTTTAAAGGGCAATGCTTGGCACTACATGGATTGCCACAATATTGCATGTCCATATTCTGCGCTTGTTTTGCCACTCTTGAACAAGACACACCTCCAAACAAACAACCATGAAGAAATCCATTCGAGGGAATGATGAATGGTAACGATGTATGTATGAACCACATGGTAAACTGCTCCTAATTTCATATTTCAAATGGTGTAGCATTAACTTAAAAACAAACCAGAAATGTCACTTCTTGGATGTTTATTTCTTTTACCTGCTGAACATGGTGCATAACAAGTTCTTTGTATTGAGAATAAAAATCCCTTAACACAGGGAAGGTGTTCTAGTTGGTGTGTATAAAAATCTCTTATTTTGGAGATAATGCAGTTATGTGGTTCTTCAAGTATTAATTTTATTTTCAAATTATAGAAACCTATGTAGAACCTCCATTCTCTTTTGGTGTGTAAAACTCAACTGCTATTTCACTCGATCGCTGAGTTGGCCTTGCATTTGCCTCAAATCCCTGGAAAAAGAACAAAGCAAAAATCAAATTCTCCTTGGTAAAAACAAAACAAACACATTAACTTAAAGTGAACCAGCACTTAGAGGAAAATTGATTTTGTAACATTGTCTCCATCACCCGCTAGTTTTTGTACAGTTTCCTTTGCTTATGACTAATGTATTTACCCGTTCTTGCATTAAATATCTCAAATGAAGTGCCGTAAGTAACTTTGCCAAAGACCAGCAGTAAATGTAATAGAAGATCCAGTCCACATACCTTAAAGTTATTATAGAATACTCTAAGAATATCATAATTGCATACTTCTACCTCTTATATAATAGTAGGTCCCATTAATTAAATTTATAGTAGAACCAACAATTTATGTGAGAGGGGGAGTACACATATATGGTACTCTCAAAGTATTCTATAATTTTTCCGTACACTTCAAACGTATATATTATGAGCTATAGCTCAACTGATACTTCTTTCTCTCATTGGGTTCAAAACCCATTGGGTGCATCTGTAATACCAATAAATTTTTTTTTTTTTTTAAATACTATTCATACTAAAGTGAACAGAAGGCACGTTATGGATTGGCTTATGGATTGGCTTACCACTTTTCTTTTTGGTTTTTAGTTTGAAAGCAACTTAATTATTAATTGTTTATAATTTTTCTTTGCAAAAAAAGTTATCCAAATATCAGCCGTAAGGGTTTCAGTAAATTAAGCCAAAAGCCTAGCTTCATGTAAAAGACTACTATACTGGTCAAGAATAAAGCTTCATCATTGGAATTATCTTTCAAATCTCAGAACAGCCATTATGACTTCTTCTAAAAAGCAGGTGGTGGCAACCACTCCTACTTTGAAATGCTTTCTTTAGACTTCTTTAATATATTGGATGTATAATTGTATTGGACCATCCACTCCAGAGATTTCAATGCCAAAAAGACATGTTAATTAAATCAACTAGTATATTCTATATTGAAAATCATCTTGCATCTGACAGTTTTTTTTCAGGGGAGAGGGGGGGGGGGGGGTATAGACAAGGTTAGCGCAATAATTTGCCAATTAGCTATAATACACTATTTGTTAAATATTGCCTGAAATGCTTAGGTAAGATTTGGAACTCATATTCAGATTTTTTTTTAATAACAAAAGCTTATAATTATGTCATTATTCCTTAAGGTTAGTCCTGCATATCCTTAATTTCTGTGGAGTACTATTTAATCAAAATTTTGTTATCCCAGTTCAGAAACACTTACATCATGAACAGCTTCCCTTAATGCTCTCACTTGCTCTCTTGAAACTGTCCTTACCTATACAGGAGAAGTTGTATGTTGGAAAGTGCATATGTGGAGTAAAGAAAAAGAAAACAAAACCAATATTGCATTTATTGGTCAAGAAAATTGTGTGCTTAGTGAAGGACCTTCTTGACTATTGTCCAAATGACACCCTCAGTGCAGGGAGGAACTGTAAGAGAACCAATGTATCTGTAATACTTTCTGCTCCCAAACTTAATAGCTCCTGGGTTAAAGATCCCCAAATCTCTCTCTTCTTTTCCAACTGACTTTATGTGGTGGAACAGCTTCAGAAAAAGGGGGAAGGGCATAAAGAAATCAATAATCAAAATAATTAGTAGGAAGAAATAATCACACTTAAAACTAAGATTTTGATAAATTCATGAAGAATACTACTCTTCTAATGATTCAAGTGTGGTGAAAATGTCATTGAAATAAATGTCAAGCAGCTATTACAATACACAAATGAATTTTTCAAAATTGAAATTCTTGGCATTTTTTGTCATGTTAAGTCCCTTAATTATGTGTTGAACTCTATGTTCATTACTGTATTGACAGGTTAAAAAGATCATGCATGCATGTAATTTTTTTATGTGCATTTAATATATAAAAGTATGCATTTATCTGAATAATACTTATGTGTGAAAATATTACGCAAGTCTATATGCATGTGTGTGAGAGAGTCAGAAAGAGAAATTCATCTAAAAATTCCATTGAAAGGAAGGGGCCAGGGGGCCAAATCTATAATAGTTCCAAAAACATCCATCTCGTAACTTTGGATTAAATAAAAAAATGTGATGCATTACTGTAAATAGTGCACACATTCATATGCATTAATGGATCTCAAAGAGCAAATGAATAGAAAACCATCAAAATACCTTTGAAAGTAAGGGATCAGGGCGGCCATATTTGTAAACAATTCCAACAACAGCTATCTCTCCACTAGAGCTTAGATGAACTATGTGGAGCTCCAAGTCATACCTGAAAATAGAAGATTAGAATTTTGTATGGGTACAAAAGCAATGTATGGACTGGGTTGTTCAAAAATCAATTAGCCCATAGATGTATTAAATGTGAAATGAAGGCAAACAAAAACCTTGATCCATTGAATGTGTGCTCAGATGGTGAATGCCAATGAAATTGTAACAGCTTGTAGTCAGTCCCATTTATGTTAATTTTTCCGGCATCACCTTTCCACATCACCTGATGAAACATCCGTTTCAGATAATAAATTAATCAATAGTTTTCATCTGATTTAGTACATCTATTACCCATTTATATGGAAATGTTTTGTCATGACTACTACAAAACTGTCATCAGAGTATATATATATATGTGTGTGTGTGTACATGTGCACACACATACAAGTATGAGTGTGTTTATTACATCTTTAAGGAGTTAAAGCTTAGGATTTAGAAGGATCATATAACTTGTCCATGTGATGCATGTTTCTATAAACAGAATAGGTTAATAATAATGATTAACCTGTCCTGGTTCCAACTGGTCCAAGTTGGGGGGTATGCAACTCAAGCATTCATTAGATTAAGCGTGCAAGCATCAACTGAATTGGTACATAATAAAAATCACAACCATGAAAAAAGGATAACAAAGTATAGCTTCAGTGGCAGGCTGGCAGCTTACCGTAATGTCATGTCCTCTGTTCTTCACAACAGCCGGAGCTGGTTGGTAATCCCTTTTTAATTTCCCCAGGCTAGGAAAAACCTGCACCCTTCTGTTCAGAAGATCAATAGGAGATTGCATTTTCCCATTACCACAAGCTTTCCAATGTGGATCGATTTGGCCCCATTTCTTTGGCCCTTTACCATTTCCTTCGGTGTAAGTAAATGGGGTTTCATCATCTGTAAGGCATGAAAAGATTGTTCAAATACAGTGATTGAAGTAATCATGATCTGAATATTATGATTTTACATCACTACACTCTGGCTCAAACTGGTTACAAGTGTGTTTAGACTTCCCATTTTATCTTCCATATCATTTTGAAGGAAAATTATTCATCCTTTCTGAATGTAGCACTCACCAATTCTTATTCTCCCATATCCTAAATAGGATGGTTGATAAATGCTAATAACAGTCCCATTTGCTAACATATAGTGAATTCAACGGTCCTTCCATTACTAGGTTAAGCAAAATGTTATATTCCATTGTCATGCAAATGACCAACATCCAAATGCATCCATATCTTTAAAGATTAAGCACCATCAAGATAAAATCTTACAAAGAAAGTGAAGTAAAAATGTGGAGAGAGAAAGAGAGAGAGAATCAATTTTCTCAGACATAAAGAAAAGAAGAGCAGGTAATCCTAGGACAAGTAAAATAACATTGGAAAGACAAAAAGTTTGACTTTCTTTCAAAAAGTGCTGAAACAAACCTAATATTCTAACATTGTTTCCTTGTTTTTTTCTTAGCACTTGGAACCCGATGCAACAAGAAGGAAAGAAGCTAATACTTACTTTATTCTCAAGCATAAACCGAAAAAATAAAAAATAAAAATTACAAAGCAAGAACTGAACATATATATAATAATTAAATAACTGTTTATGTGACAGTGGTGCCACTATAGTACTAATTACTGTATAAACAAATTCATATTTTTATTAAAATAATTTGCATCTGATCTGAGTAGCTGAAAAAGTTCGAATCTGAGTAGCTGAAAAAGTTCGATCACATTCATATTTAGATTGCAATAATCAAGGAGACAACTGTCTTAATCGATAGCCTAGGTAATCAACAATTAAAAAAGTTGACCGGTTTTAGTGAAAATCGTAGACAAGGAGGATTTGTCATAATCAGATTAATTATTATTTGGTAAGAAATACAATTAAGTGCATACTTTACATTGTCCTGAAAATCGGATTTCATGAGAGTTAATTAAAATAGTACTTTCTGATAATGTGATCTAAGCAAATAAGACATTTGAATCAGAATTTCGAAAGAAAAAAAATAATAATAACTTGCAGCAACATTAAAGAAAAGAGAAGAGTATAATGTAATCTGGCATACCGCATACAAGCAATTGCCAGAATGTGTTGATCACAGTGCCATCATTAATCAAAATGTGATTTGATCAAAGAAAGAACTTCCACCAAAAAGAAAAGGTTGGATTTTTTGTCTTTGTATGTGTCTATGCAGACGATTGAAAGAAACCATTCTTCAAATCTAAAACATAAACTAATAAAAACCAGAAAAATCCTTATAAGAGACCTTGAAGATGAAGTGAGACAATTATATGTTTGCATTGCTCATAAGTCATAACTAAAAAAAAAAAAAAAAAGCAGCTATATGATAGAGAAAGAGAAAACATACCCACTTCAGAATCAGAAGCTGCAGAGAAGTTGTAGGGGTGGGATGAGAGAATGAGAGAAGTGAGAAAGAGAAAAATGGTGATGGGGTTGGTGTGGAAGAAGATCATGGTGTTTTTTTTTTTGGCTTGGCCTTTGTTGGTATTTGTGTTTAAAACTTCAGTACTACTGCCTATGTTGTCTTTATGTCTCTTGCTCTTCACTGTGGCCTAGGAGGAGTGCAACTGTGCAAAGATTACTCCTTTCTTGGAGCCCAGCTAAGCTAAGTACTACTGCCCTGAAATGCTTCACCGCTTCTGTTACAGCTATTTTCTCAATCTTTTGTCTTTTCCATGTAACGGTTAGGAGGTATTAATAGCATAAACAACTCGTGCCTTGTTCTCAATCGACTTTTATTTTTATATTTTTTTAATGAATAGAATTTTCTGGATCTAAAGAAAATTTCTCTCAATGGAAAATTGTATGCTAAAATTGGTTTGAAAGAATTTTTTTTTTTTTACTGATGATTAATAAATCATTAACACATATTTTTAATTTTATGATCTATTTAATTATAAGTTATATGACTTGTTTTAATAATAGAAAATGTTAACGAATATCCTAAAGGCATTAGTTTAAGAACTATTTTTAGAAATATTTTATAGAAAAATGATAAAATAATTAATTTTTTTTACAGCTTTTTATATTTCCTATGAAAGTAATGTTAAAAATTTTTCTAAAATGGTTTATTAACAATTTCTCTAAAGGCACCTGTAAACATCATCCTTTAACAATACATGTAAATAGTGAAGGAAAACTTTTGTACATTTACCTAGTTTATTTAAGGGCAAATTACAACTTACCAACTTATGGTTTGGCCCAAATTTAAGTTACTTACATGTGGTTTGAAATTTGACATTTTACAACCTAAGATTAACTCAGTTAGAATTTCATAACCCACGCCTGATAAAAGCATAGCTAAATATGTAATTTTGGTCCACTTTTATGTTTTTTTTTCCTTTAAAAACACAAAAAATATAAAAATATAAGATCAAATAAGATTAAAACGAATCAAGCAGAACACTTGCATCATGGGATTTCAAATCATAAGTAAGCAACTTAAATTTTAGTAAAACTTTAAGTAGGTAAAGTGTCAAATTTCAAACCATAAGTAGTGATTTTAAGTTTTGGTCAAATCACAAGTGGGGAAGATGTAATTTTTCTTTTACTTAATATTGAAAAAGCAAAAGGTGGGACCTACAAACAATGCTTTTTTACCAAAAACAATACCTAACGTATGAAGAAATAAGCTACAAATAAGCTTCTTTGTTGCGGACCCACAAACAAAAGAAAATTCAAACAAAAAGCCAGTTGATCATCAAAACCCAAACGCAACTCAAATGAATATTTACATGTAATTTTAATCATATTATTTACTAGGAAAATTTAACAATTGCCTTAAAAATATTGGTTTATGAAATATTTTTAGAAATATTTTATGAAAAAATTAAAAAAAATTAAAACAATTGATTTTTTTTGATAATTTTTTTATATTTTCCATTAAATTGGTATTAAAACTATCCTAAAATAATCCATTAACAAATGCCCTAAAAACACGCGTTAACTAAACCTTTATTTATTTAATTAATAATTATAGGACTTTTTGTTTTGAGGGAAATAATTATAGGACTTAGTAAATGATTTAACATGATAATTCAATTTGAGTATCCATGCTTACTTTTCTTTTCTTTTCTTTTCTTTTCTTTTTTCTTTTTTGTGTGGAGAAGCCACATGTAATTTAATTGCCCTTAATCCACCCTTATATATAATGAAATTGCAATGTCCTCTGAAATCTTAAACATTAAAAGTTAAAACTTAATAATGTCTCCATAATTTTAATGAAAATCCTAATGACATGGACAAAATTGAGACAAATCCTATCGTTCAAAAAATTCAAAAAATATTTCATCAAATAAAAAATCAACAAATACGCTCCCTTTGTTTCAATAAAATACCTTATGTGAGATAATTTTTTGTATTTTTCTATATTTGGTAATATTATAATCAATTTTTTTTTTTAAATGGTCATAGGAAAACTATTTCTTAACTTTCTTTATTTAACTTGATGCAAGATAGAATTGTTTTCCGCTAAATAAATAAAACAATCATATCTTACTCAAAGTTAAATGAGGAAAGCCAAGCGATACTTTTCCAACACATTTTCAGATAGCTACCCAATATAGGAAAATGAGCTAATTTTCTAGGAAATATATTTTTGGAAAATGATTCATTTTCCAACAAATATTAATGTCAAAACAAACAAGCCATTTAATGTCAAATCCTATCATGACATATGCTAATCCTTTTTTTTTTTTTTTTAGAATCATATGCTAATCCTTATTACCCACAAATAATAATAATAATAATAATAATAATAATAATGTCAAGTCCTATCTTTGAGATGCATTTATAAGCCAGTTTGTTAACTATTTTTCCTACTAATTGCTAGTTTCAAGTGAATCACCTATTTATTTTATTTAATTTTTGCTTATTTTTCCTACTATATACAGGTCTCACATAAATCACCTACTTATTTTATTTATCTTTTACTTTTTATCTACAATACTTTCAGCAATAAAAAATTTCGGCAAAAACTTAGATAAATTATTCTCAAGACACATATAACATCCTACAAATAAGAATGAAGTCTTAATTGGCTTACTGTTCAACAACTATCATACAACTATCATGCAACTACCTTCTTCCAGCTGTTGGTGATGACTATCTATATGAGTATTCAATAAGTTTTTCACAATTGCTAATTTGGATTGATGCATAATAAAAATGTTGTCAATAATGCACACCAGTAAAAGTAATTTTACTTCAATCAAAATAGGAAAAAATTGACCTTTGCCCTTTTTAAAAAAACAATCCAGCATTTTGCCATTTTTCCCAAACTAATTAGAAAAATACCCCTCTTTTGAAACTCGATTTTCTTAAAATTGAGTTAAGTCCTATAGTGGCATTTTTAAGGGGCCTATAGTGACGTTTTAAGGACTTATAGTGGCATTTTATAACTCAATCTCCATGAAGTCGAGTTATAGGTAAAAAAAAGAAAAAAAAAAAATTGCATGTAACTTGACTTCATGGAGATCGAATTACAAAACGCCACTATAGATCCTTAAAATGTCACTATAGGCTCCTTAAAACGCTATTATAGGACTCCATAAATTTTTTTTTTTATAACTCAATTTTGAGGACTTTGAGAAAATCGAGTTTCAAAAGATAAGCATTTCCCTAATTAGTTTGAAAAATAAGGCAAAATGCTGGATTTTTTTTTTTTTTTTTTTGAAAGGGGCATTTGTCCATTTTCTCCATCAAAATAAGATTATGTTAATAATTATAAAAAATATTACGTACCTAATATTACTTATGAGCTTCACAAAACTACGTAGAACATGAGCAAAGACGAATTCACCTTGGGACAAGGGAGATAGCCCACCCTAGCCCCAACTCCCTCTCCAAAATTATTTACTTAAAATATATATATATATATATATATACACACTTATGTCACTATTTAAAGTTCATCCTCTAAAAGTTCAATTAATCCAAAGAGGCTTGGTAATGAAAGAGTGTAATTAAGTATATGTATGTATTTGACAGTTATTTTGTTTATCAAAAAAAAAATCCAAAGACGCTTAAAAAAAAAAAAAAAAAAAATAGCCAGCTAGCTTATTACTCTGAGCCCTCCATTACAAATAATTTTTTTTAAACATAAAGTATTTTAGTAAAAAAAATAATAATAATCAATAGGAAAATAAGGGCAAAAAGAGCAATAAGATGCTATAAGGTGTTTCAAGCAATATTACTCTTTTATTTTTATTTTTTTTTAAATGTAGTTTTGCTCTTTTGTGTCTGTGTCCTTTACGCTCTTTTTTTTTTTTTTTTTAATCTATATATATATACTTTTTTTTTTCTTCAAATTATGATGGAGACGGTACATTTAGTGCATATATGTTCTTTCTTTATTATTAATATTCATTGTCATTTCTTTCTGAATTTTTCCAAATGGTTGCCAAGAATTAAAATATCAAAATCTTTTTGTTTCTACTACACCTAAGAGAAGAATGTTCTCAATCATGAGAGAGATCAAAACTATATTTTGCAATAAAAATATGAAGATGACTTTCTAAAGGATTGTTTGATTTTGTACATTAAAATAGGCATTATTGTAAAAAAAAAATAATAATTAAAAAAAAATGAAAACGGCATTATTGTAAAATTTAATATACTATCAATCATAGATAATTTTAGTGATTTAAAAAAAAAAACGTTAAATTTTTTTTTTGCTGAATAAAAAAAATTAAATTTCATTTTAATAGAAGATTTATTTGAAATGCATTGAAAAATAAATATTTATCTTTTATGTTGTTTATTTATTAACATAGACTGAATACAAATTTTTTTTTTTCCGTTAAATTAAATCACATTGCTGCAAAGTGTTGTTTTTCCTAATGACTACTAAATAATTGTTTGAATTTAATTAAAGAATCTAATTTTTCTTTTTTTTAAAAATCTAATATACTACATTTAAGGAATTGTAATTAAGTTTTACCCTATTATTATTATTATTATTATTATTATTTTATTTTTTTAACCCAATGGCCCAGCTACATCTACAAGATCGTGTGTCAGGCTAAACCAAAAAAACATTACAGAGTAACAGATATTCGAAAAGTTTTCAGGGGAAGAGTGATTGCTAACAAGACCTGGGTCATGAGAAATATTGAAAGTATCATAGGCAATCCACTAGGCCTTGTTTTGAACAGTCTGCTCCATTATAAATCGACCATTTCAGCAACCACTTTTTTTTTTTATGGGAATACAAACTGAATTATCATTGCCAAAAGAAAAGGGAGTACAACAAAGCAAAGAGAAAAGAAGCTCAACACAGTACAATCCTAAATACAATCTGCCTAGATAACGTGTTGCACCACAGGACAGGCCCCCTTCCAGACTTGAGAAACTTCATTTTGCCTTGCGTACTGCGCAAGCTCATGGACTGCTTTGTTGTATTCTCTTTTCACATGTTTGATTCTCCAACTGCTAAAAGAGGAGAGCAAATTGAGGATTCCCTAATACACATGACCAAGACTACCATTTGTTTCGGCTGCTGTGATGCTTTGAACAGCTGTTAAGGCATCATATTCCACAATGATTTGAGGCAGCTTTTGCTCTCTGGCAAGAAGTAAACCGCATTCTATGGCTAGCACTTCAACTTCTTCCACGAAGTACTGTCCCTGAAGATATTTGCAACAAGCAACTGTAACTGTACCAGTTGCATCTCTTATAACCACTCCCATGCTTGAGTTCCTATCATTTTCAGACATTGCACCATCAACATTGATCTTGAAAACCCCCGGGGAAGGCACTGTCCACTTCTTTTCTGTCAGAGGCAAGTGTTGAGAGCATGCTAGTGAGGCACTCTTGAATTCTTGTATATATCTCTTCACAAAGCTCCAAATATGATTAGGAAGTTGACTTGAGGACTCGTGCACTATTTTGTTCCTATCATACCAGATTGCCCGTGCAACTCCAAAGAAAATCTCCAGGTCTCGTAACGTACCAGATTCAGATATTCGCATTGCAATGCCTATAACATCCATTTTTACATTCAGGAAGTCTACGGGGCCATCCACCCAACATTTCCACACTCTCTTAGCCACTTCACACCTGACTAGAGCATGGAAAATTGATTCTGGCTCCTTCCCACAAGCAGGACAAATTTCCCATAAATTAACTCCTCTTCTTTGCAAGTTCACAAGCGTTGGAAGGGCATTCATACACATTTTCCAAGCAAAGATTTGCATCTTGGATGTAATGTTTAAGTGTCATAGCTTCTTCCATAGAGGACTCCTTGGATCACCCGAAGAACTTTCACCTTCTTCCATTGTATCTAATACCCTAATAGCGATATAATAGGCACTTTTCATAATAAATTCTCCCCTTTTAGTACCCACCCATATGATTTGGTCTTTTGGAAGGTTGTGGCTGAGAGGAATATTTAGAATAGTTCTTACTTCAAAAGGCAAAAACAAGGATCTTACTACATCAGCTTTCCACCTCCTCGTATCTCTGTCAATCAGTGCTGAGACCCTAGGATAATCATCAAAGGGTTTTGGGGGGGAGATTATTTTGTACATTGTTGGAGTAGGCAGCCACTTATCCTCCCAAATGTGTATTCTATTGCCATTGCCAACTCACCAACGGGTATCTCTCTTCACAACTTCCAACCCATTTAAGATGCTTTTCCAAGCATAGGAAGGGCTAGATCCAAGTTTTGCTCTAAAAACATCATCATGCGGATAATATCTAGCTTTGTAGATTTGGGCCACCAAAGAGTTAGGATTCAAGATTAACCTCCAACCTTGCTTAGCTAGCATAGCAAGGTTGAAAGCCTGTAAATTTCAAAATCTCATTCCTCCATTCAGCTTTGACTTACATATTTTCTTCTTGCTTACCCAAGCAATTTTTGATTCTTGACCCCTTTGACCCCACCAAAATTTTCTCATCATACCTTCAATCTCGTCACAAACACTTTCTGGGATCTGGAAACAACTCATAGTGTATGATGGAATTGCTTGGATGACAGCTTTGATAAGGATCTCTCGGCCACCCACTAAAAGAATTCATTCCACCCTGATAGTTTTTTCTCCACCATTTCTTTAATTTATGCAAATATTTCAACTTTTGACTTGCCAATGATTGAGGGTAGGCCTAGTTATTTGTTATGTCGGGTATCTTGCATTGGACCCAACATATCCAGCGCTTCACATCTTCTATCATTTTGGGTATTATTACTGAAAAAGTTGAAGACTTATCCACATTGATTTTTTGACCCGAGGCTGCTTCGTATAGCTAGAGAATATCAATAAGTTTTTGGCATTCTTGGTTATTTGCTTTACAAAACAATAGGCTGTCATTAGCAAAGAAGCACCCACTTTTTTTAAGAGAGCAAAGCTAGGAAGTAGGAATACAATATCAACATGACCTATTGTGATTAAAACAATATCACTTTTGTTGTATATATAGGTATATACAAAGATAAGTTGTAATAATGATGTTTGAGTTTGGAGAGTATTGTTTCATAAAGTCGATAAAATGAAAATTCAAGTTCTGGAATTTTCTAAGGGAAAATTCAAAATTCAATATTTTTTATTAGTCGAAGCTTTTGCTCGATCAATCGAAATGGTAATGAAATCTATCCTGGAGTCTCTGCCTGTTTCGATCAATGCTCAATTCTTATTCGATCAATCGAAAAGAGCATTCGATCGATCGAAAGGAGAGTTCGATCGTTTGGTAATGTTGTTCTAGTAACATTGTTTGTATTTTTTAGAAATACGTGTGGGTGAAAAAATATGTAGAAATACGGGTAATGTTGTTTAAAAGCTGAAAACACGTGTTTAAACACATGTACCAAACAGACTCAAATTTTCTGCAGAATTTTCTAGTGACTGTTCTAAAAGTTTGAAGATGTTTCAAGCCTTGTGAACGGTTTTATGAAACATTTTGACTCTTCATACATGTCTTTTGATGAAAATATAACCCTATGTGTATAAATAGAGAAAAACACAAGAAATCCTATGGTTATTCTTCAAAATTGTTATTTGTAGAACCCAACAACTTGATTGTATCTTGGGGACATATTTGTAACAACCCTTTAGTAACAAGAGTGTAGGAGCAAATATTGTTTAAGGATAACAATTTTGTAGGAGAAAATGGGCAAATGCCCCTTTCAAAAAAAAAAATCCAGCATTTTGCCCCCTTTCCCAAACTAATTAGGGAAATGCTCCTCTTTTGAAACTTGATTTTCTCAAAATCGAGTTATAAAAAATTTAAAAAAAAAAAAAAAAGGAGCCCTATGGTGGGGTTTTAAGGAGCCTATAGTGACATTTTAAGGACCTATAGTTACGTTTTGTAACTCGATCTCCACAAAGTCGAGTTACATGCAATTTTTTTTCTTTTTTTTACCTATAACTCAATTTCATAGAGATCGAGTTATAAAACACCACTATAAGTCCTTAAAACGTCATTATATTCTCCTTAAAAACGCCACTATAGGGCTTAACTCGATTTTGAGAAAATTGAGTTTCAAAAGAGGGGCATTTCCCTAATTAGTTTGGGAAATAGGGCAAAATGCAAGATTGTTTATTTAAAAAGGGCAAAGGCCAATTTTTTCCCAATTTTGTGCCTCCAAATTATCTATTTTTGTTTATCTTTTGTATTATCCTTGTTCCTCATTTATTACTTTATGTATTGTTCCCTACAACTTTTAGTTAGATATACCACTTATATTATTTTTATTATGCATCAATTACAATATGTTATATTAACAATTGTGAAAAAATATTAGTATATATCTAAACAACTACACATATTAATTGTTTTCAATGATCTACAACTAATATTGGTTAAAGTATCATTTTCATCAAAGTACACAAACTCTAGTGAATAAGTCTGAGGCAAAATTCGGCTACAACTCCACCCAATACATTTTTATTAGAAGTGAATTTTGACAAATTAACCATTGGATAACATTTTCTTCTTATATTCTCCATATTTACAAAATTTTCAAAAAAATTAAAAATTAAAAATCAATAGCTATGTCGTTAATCAAATGTTTAAAATTCAAGCTTTTGTAATTTAAATTTTGTAATTTAAAATTATGTATAAAAAATAAGTATAATGATCGACAAGTAAATAAAACTTGATTGACATGAAATTTGACGTGTGTGCAATTCTCAACTTCTCATGAGTTTATATTACCCTCCTATGAGAGTGGTGAACTACACTCAATGCATCTAATAATTTTTATTCATACTTGAGATAGTAACTAACCAGTCATTGCTTATTATTGGTTTGTTGGTTGTATCTACTTACTTAGGTTATAGTGATGGGTATTAACATTTGAAATAAACTCAATTACATATCGGTGGCATTTGTTTACTTTATCAAATTCATTTGTGGTGTTTGGATGGCATGATTTGACAAATCCACTAGGAATCTTAAAGGTTAAAAATCCTTAGATTTGAAATGATATCTAAAATTAATGAATTTAAAATCAAGACATTTCAAATTTATTGAATTAAAATCCAAATTCAAATTTAAATTTATTTTTCCAAATGCAACCTTAGAGAAACATCAATTGCACATCTAGAGAGAAAATACACATTTCTTGGTAGTGGCACAGAGAAAATGGGCAAATGCCCCTTTCAAAAAAAAAAAAAATCAGCATTTTGCCCCCTTTCTTAAACTAATTAGGGAAATGCCCTTCTTCTGAAACTTAATTTTCTCAAAATCGAGTTATAAAATATATATATATATATATATATATATATATATATTCTTGAGGCCTATAATGGCATTTTAAGGAGCCTATAGTGACGTTTTAAGGACCTATAATGGCATTTTGTAACTTGATCTCCATGAAGTCGAGTTACGTGCAATTTTTTTTTTCTTTTTTTTACCTATAACTCGACTTCATGAAGATCAAGTTACAAAACGCCATTATAGGTCCTTAAAACGTCACTATAGGCTTCTTAAAAACGCCACTATAGGACTCAACTCGATTTTGAGAAAATCGAGTTTCAAAAGAGGGGCATTTTCCTAATTAGTTTGGGAAAGATGGCAAAATGCTAGATTGTTTTTTTAAAAAGGGTAAAGGCAAATTTTTTCCGTAGTGGCACAGTATAACTAGATTATTGTTTCAGTTGGATCTTGCATTTGATTTTGCTTAATCATTGCTTCATGGAGAAAGATGGGGACTTAAAAGATATTATTTTTCCAAAAAGTTTAAATTTATCTTTTTCTAAGAGCTCATAAATCAAATCAGGTATCATAGTGAGTATGACAATTGACAAGTATTTAAATAGGTCTTCGTAGAGGCTGTGCCAAAAAAGGAGAATTTTTCAACAGATCTTAGTGGAGGGTGATGGTAAGAACTGTTTTGATGCACTAAATGACACTCATTGGGAAATTGGATTCTCTCATTCAAGATATTGCAATTTGCTGCTAGACATTTCACTAAATATATTTTCCAATGGATTAGGAGGGAGAGGAATTCTAGTGGGGGAGGTTTGAGTTCAGTGTCCAATGGCATTGGATTTGTTGGGATTGTGACATGTGTCCATTTTTTGACACGTGTCACCATCCGACCGAGTCTAGTGCATTGGAAGCACTGGACCTAATCCGAACCCAATTCTAGTATATGGCACATGCTTTAGCTAAGTACTATTTTCTAAATTCTAGTTGCTCTTTTGTTTGTAATAACCTTTCAGTTCTCCATGGGATGCTTTGGAAAGATTTTTTTTTTTTTTCCTTGAATAATGAAATCATCATTTAAAAATAAAAAATAAGAATAAATTGACAAATTTCTAAATGCAAGCTGCTCTCTCTCTTTTTTTTTTTTTTTTTTGTCCTTTTTTTTTGGATTGGAAATTTGGAAGTAGAAAATTATTCTATACACACACTTGGGTAGAAACAAACAACATACACTTATGACTGATGGTTTAGGTCTTTAAAATGGCTTTTCTAACCACCCACCCACCCCCCCCCCCCCCCCCAAAAAAAAGTAAAAAGAAAAAAAAAAAGAGTCTTTAGCATGGCTGATGGACTATATTTATGTTTGTACAAAGCCCACAAGGTTTCTATTTTTTATTGTCCAAACTCCTTACACACGAGCAGGGCCGGCTCAACAATTTTAGGGGCCTTAGGTGAAAATTTTAAATGGATTCTTTTTTTAACTTTAAAGTCTAAATTTGTACCCAAAAAATTAATTTATTACATGGTTCAATAAATTAGTATCACTATAATACAAATTAGTTGATATAATATACATCAAATAATTAATTGGTGTGCTAATTTATAATAATTGATAAAGTAAGAGTTTGCATTAAACAAAAAAAAGGTGATAACTTATTAATTAGTGTGGGGTTGTGTGGGGGCCTTGTGATGTGTTGCCTTGTTGGGGCCTGTGAACAAGACTGCACAGTGCTATGTGCACTATGCAGTCTTATCCTATAAAGTTTTGTGTAGTTATTGTGCAGTATTCTGCATTTTAGGGTACAATGTGGCTTTTTTAATGCATTTTATTGACCAATAAAAGTACCTAAAATATTTTTTTTGTAATTAAAATATATAGATAAATATATTATATATATATATATATATATATATATAATTTTTTTTTTTACAAGTGGGGGCCTTTTTTTATTTGGGGGCCTTAGGCGATTGCATCATTTGCTTATATGGTTCAGCCGGCCCTACACACAGGATTAGGCCAATCTCTATATATTGGGCTCATGGCCCTATTTCTGTGACTTCATGGATCAGGCTCACCGCCTAAACTGGTTTGGATACACATTAACAATTAGATGAAAATTGACAAAAATATATAATTTACCAAATTTTTAAATTTAATTCTCCTATATATAGTTACACTCTCAAAAAAAAAAAAAAATCTCCTATATATAGTTACACTTTTAATCAATTTATTTTTATACAATATAGTTACACTTTTAATCAATTTGAAGCAGAATATGAGAGCTATCAATGATGAAGAGTTTGCTGACTATATACAATGCACCGGTGATGAGAATGAATCATTTATAATGGATGATTTGATTAAACTACCCCCTTCAATGGCAATGCAATGGGAGGGTTAGCATTCTATATACAACTTGAATGATCAAGTTTTTCTAAGTTTGCAAGAACATGCCAATGATGCAAGATATATGGTTGTTAGGGCTTTGCTAATACCTATAAATGATAGTGTTGAATAGCTTAATGCAAAGATATTTTCTCAATTCCCAAGAAATGAGTTTACATTACATTCTTTTTTATTGAGATAAATTTGGAATTGATTAAGTCTGAAATTGAAGTAATTGGAGTCTATTAATGTTAATTATCTTGTTACCCTATGCATATGTATGAATATACTTAAAATATATACATTAAAATGCATAGTATAATCCTTACCTATATAATTTATATAATATTGATAGTCATTCTTTTTTTTTAACTCTTTAAAAAGTCTTGTAAGAATATTATTAGGTATAAAATGTAAATTGTCTGTATTTAAAAAAAAATTATGTTCATTAATTCTAAATTCTTTAGTTTTTCTATGGTACTTTACTTTTAAGAAATCAAGTACTGGGTAAAGTTTTTTTTTCACTTTTTTTTCATTTGTAAATTTTATATTATTAAGTGGATTATAAATATTTAAGATAGTAATTAGTATTTAGATTGTAGACCGTGGAGTGATTTATCTTTTTCTTTTTCTTTTTTCTTTTTCTTTTTTCATTTTGTTTGGTGCTTTACTTTCAAGAAATTAAGTACTGGGTAATTTTTTTTTCACTTTTTTTTTTGTAAATTTTATATTATTAAGTGAATTATAAATATTTAAAATAGTAATTAGTATTTAGAGTATGGACTATAGAGTGATTTATTTTTATTTTTATTTCTTTTTTCTTTTTGTATAGTACGTTACTTTCAAGAAATCAAGTATTGGGTAAATATTTTTTTCTTTTGTAATTTTTTTTTTTCATTTATTCATTTCTAGCAACTATATTTTTCAAATTCTCAACCACTATATTTTTTAAATCTCTCAAGGTTATCATTTTTGGTAACATTTTAATTTGAAATTTATCAAATCTATATAATTTGGAATGAAATTATTCATTACTTTTTCCCTACAAAATTCATTAGTTTTTTTGCCTAGTTTTTTTTTTTAAGTTATGATTATTATTCATTAACTTATCATTATCCCTTTCTAATTTTTCTTTTAAAAAACCTATCAAATTTTAATTTAAGGGATTATTATTATTACTATTTATTAGAAAATATCTCAAAACACATGCTCAGAGACTTTTCTATTTTTTGGGTAAAGGTTTGAATTCATTATAATTTGGGATTACTACATTTTCTAATCGTAAAATACCTAAGGGTTTGATAAGTGTTATGCATTTGTGGATGAAATATTTTTTTCATAACACCCTTAGGTATTTTATGATTAGAAAATGTAGTAATTCCAAATTATAATAGATTCAAATTATTAATTTTTACCCAAAAAATAGAAGAGCCTCTAAGCACGCATGTAAGAGTGTGCTCAAAGGCTAGTACAATATAAAACCTTAATAAATAACCCCAAACAGACCATGGAGAATTGGAGTATTCTTTGAGATGAATTGAGAAAATTGAAAAATAGATAAGAGTGATAAATTTTCCTACCCACTTGATCCATCCTATCTTGCTTAGGAATGGTGTAGGTTTTTTATTCCTCACCCTCCCTTTGAGATGGGTATTTTTTCGCTCGCCCTCTTCCTATTTGGCACCTGCCAAGTCTTGTCCCATTCAGTTTTTTATTTTATAGTTTATTAAAATTTTATTTAAAATATGTCATACTTTGAATTAAGACTCATAAAATAGTAGGTTCTAGTTAACTCAAGTAGTAAAGTCTCTGATTGTTGAATAAAAGATATAGGGTTCAATCCCCACCTACACCAAAAACCGATTGATATCTTGATCTGATGATAACAAAGTTATCATTTAAAGTGGACATTATAAATTGAAACTCTATATAAAAAATAAGACTCATAAAACATTTTAAAAAAATAATTCAATTTTTAACATTACAAGATCTTTTAATGATGAATCCCCACCTACACCAAAAACCAATTGATATCTTGAAATCCTACAATTTTATAATCCTATGGATCGACTTAGATAATAAAAATCATGGTTTAGATTGTTGGATCTAGATCCCTCTTACAGACTTACCAATCCATAAAATGCTACTTCCGTGCCTGCTAAAATTTTTTTTTTCATAAACTACAATAAACCCACCACCCACTCCGGCATTACCCAATAAATCCCAAAATGAAGAAAAACCATCAAAGCAACCGCAATAAGATTTCTACTACACTCCTTGTATTCAACCCCTACCACCATTCTGCAAAGAAGATCTCTTTTCATAGCATTTTTTTTTCCATAACCATTTTCAATAAAGCTATCAAAAACACCAAGCTTTCCTAAACGATCACTATGTATATATAAAGAAATATAGTATAAAATAGGATGCCAAAAATTAGTTTATCCTTCAACGTTCTTATAAAATGAAGCAAAATATAAGTAGTTTGCAAGGTCAACTTCTAATCATTAACACAAAATATAATGAGTGATACAAAAGTATTAACTAAACTCATCATCATTGGACCCATCATTATTGGACTCATCATCATTAGACTCATAAACATCATCACTAAGCTCTTCATCATCGATAAAGTCTTGTTCAAGCAGTTCATCGTCACTAATCAACGGTGTATCATAAATGGTTCCTTCTTCATCAAATCGAGCCCAAGCATGGTTGTCATTTGCATCATCACATGCATCATCAGTAATTACATTATAAGGGACATTCTTCATATATATATCCACTTCATCATCATCATCACCATCATCATCATCATGTGAAGCGTTAATACCAACACCAAACACCTCCCTAGGTTTTGTTTTGACCACTACCACCCAATCTTTATGTCTCACATCTTCCACGTAAAACACTTACGAAGCTTGAGATGATAATACATAAAATTCGTCAATCAATCGATCACCCATGTGTATCAATCTTGAAAAATTGACAAGGAGAAATCCAAACTCATCTTTTTTGCATCCTCTCCCACTAATAACGTCAGCCCATTGACATTTGAATAATACATATCGATACTTGTCAGAGTAGTTTAACTCAATAATATTGATTAGTATACCATAATAATTAGCACCACCTTCAATAACAACACAAACTCCACTATTTTGAGTTTTCCTAGTTGCCTCAGACTCTTTGGTGCGAAACTTCAAACCATTTATAACATAACACCTGGATCGTTTTGCTTCATTATCTAGATACCAAGCAAGCCATCAACTTTATTAGAGAGTTCCTTTTTCTCAGAGGCATCCATTAACATCACCTATATATTATAGAGAGACTTTTATTATAAGTATGCTATCGAAAGTGTTACAACTGAAAATAGTTCTATATATATATATATGCTTTACTTACATATTCCCTAAACCAACTATAGAATTTCTCCACTTGCTGCTTTTGAATAACATCATCAGTCACATGAAAAGGGAAATCAACCTTGATCTCCACTATGTGTACACTGTGTAGACAAACGTGTTAGTGTTAAGCTAGAGTATTGTATTAGAATGCTGTGAAAGGATACGCAAGGACATATTAGTTACTTGCGAAATGGGATGATTTCTTCACAATTGAATAGCACATAACGATGTTCTTGGATCCATGAATTTGGATCTAATGTAATTCTCACCATCACACCCATGGATTCCTCAACATTCCTTACAAACTGATTGAATATAGTTTCAACAAATTTAAAATAGCGTGAGCAGAATGTTAAGCATTCCTCTGCTATATACCCTTCTACAATGGAGCCTTCTGGATAAGTTTTATTATGCACTTAAGACTTAAGTCTTGACAAGTACCTATTGGAAAACCTAAGATCAACAACGGGAAATTGATAAATTAAACAAAACCAAATAGACCAAGTTACTACATGTGTTACCTCTCTATAGGATACATCCAACAATAATGAACTAGGCCAGCAACTTTGGCTTCACTAGCCAAATGCATGACTAGATGTACCATCATTGTAAAGAAAGAGGGAGGGAATATCATTTTCAACTCACACAATATCACTGCAATTCTCTTCTCAAGAGCCCTAAGTTCCTCCACATTTAGTACTTTGGAACATATCTCCCAAAAGAAACAAGATAAGTCAATTAAATGCCTACTCACTTCAAGGGGCAAAGATCTGAGTATTACTATCGGAAAAAGTTGTTGCATTAAAATGTGATTATCATGGCTCTTCATCCCACTAATCTTGCATTCTTTGAGTTTAACGCAACGTGAGATGATTGAAGAATAACTATTTGGCACCCTTACATCTTTCAAAACTTGCAAAAACCATCTTTTTCACTAACATTCATATGGTAGCAGGCATGTGGCATACATGTCTGATCATTTTCAACATTTTCTAAGTGAAGTTCACTTCTTATACCTATATTCTTTAAGTCTTGGCATGCCTTCAAGTTATCCTTTGTCTTGCCATCCAAATTAAACAATGTGCCAATTATATTATCAACTACATTCTTTTTAATATGCATCACGTCAAGATTGTGACGCGACACATGGTCCTCCCAATAAGGCAAAATGAAAAATATACTTCTCTTCTTCCACAAAGTTAAGGCTTCTTACCCTATTTTTCTTTTATTGGCCAAATTAACTTGTTTCTTCCCAAACACATGGTCAGCTACAGCATCTGTTTGTATCATGATTTCCCCTCCAGATACTATAATAGGAGCTAATCTCATATTAACATGTCCATCAAATGATTTTTTTTGCCTATGGAATTTGTGATCACTATCCAAGAATCGCCTATGTCCAATGTAACTAAATTTTCTTTCATATCTTAACCAACAAGACTGGCTGTCATAATTATAAGGGGGACATGCAAAAGCACCTTTGGTACTCTAACCCAAGATATCACCATATGCAGGAAAATCATTTATGGTCCACAATAATGCAGCATGCATTTGGAATGATTCTTTAGAAGACACATCGAACGTTTCTACTCCAACATCCCATAACTCATTCAGTTCTTCTACTAGGGGTTCTAAGTACACATCTATATCATTCCTGGGAAAGGTTGGACCAGGAATCAATAATGATAGCATGAAATAAGACCTTTTCATGCACATCTATGGAGGGAGATTGTATGGGATCAAAATGACAGGCTACATACCATGACTAGTACTTATATTTCCATACAAGTTGAATCCATCGGCTGCTAATCCAAGCCTTACATTACGAGGCTCGGATGAGAACTATATGTACTTAAAATCAAATGATTTCCAAGCTTCAGAATCAGCAGAATGCCTCAATAACCCACCATTCACATGACCATTGGCATGCCACTTCATATGATTGGCTATTTCAGGAGACATAAAAAGTCATTTCAATCTTGGCTTTAAGGGGAACCATCGTAGGATATTTGCAGCTTTCTTTTTTCCTTTCTTGGGGGAAGCATAAGTAATTTCTTGACCTTTTGACTCATTATTTTCCCATCTTGAAACTCCATAGTTTGGACAAGCTTCAAGGTTGGCATTCTCCTTCCAGTATAAAACACAATCTTTAGAATAAACATGAATCTTCTCATAGCTCAAGCCCAGATCCTTAATAATCTTCTTAACCTCATAACAATCGTTTGGCAACTTAGCATTTGAAGGAAGAAAATCAAGCAAAAATTGAAATAACATGGTATATGATTTGTTGGTCCAACCATTAAGACATTTCATGTGGTACAAATGCACAATGGCTGACAATTTGCTAAAATGTTTACAACCTTCATAACAAGGTTGATTAGCATCTTCAAGCAATTTCATAAACTGAAATGCATCTTCATTAGGACCTTCTGTGGGTTATTGCACACTAGGGACTTCTTCCATTGGCCCAAATGTCATATCATGTATGGGGAACATGTCATGCAACATTTCACGAAGATCGGCATAACCTATCAGGTTTTTTTGGACACGACTATTAGGAATTTTAGTAGAAGTCTTTGCAAGCGATGATTCCCCATTAAAAACCCAAGGGTCACAAACCCCTACAAATCTCATGTGACACTAAATGACCCTGTACAACATCTGTAGGCCACAAATTTGTATGCACACATTTTTTACATGGACATGAAATCTTTCCATCCGGTTGTGCATGGTTAGATGCAAAATTCAGAAACTATTGGACTCCATCTAAATATTCTTGCAACCTTCTCTTGGTAAGTTGCATCCACCTCTTATCAATTGCTATAAAGTGGTTTACAAGAAACACCTATAATGTTATTTCATGAAAGCACAAACCAAGAGTTAACACACATTTCATTTAGTTCATTTCACTTTAAGTTAAGAAACAAATCATCTTTAATCATGCACTTTAAGCTATGTTCCTAAGAAAACAACAAATTTAAACGCATAGAGAAGTTATCAACACATTTCGTAACTATAACATCATTAATAGCAATATTCTTTAGGAATGGACATCTCTTTAAATATCCCATTTTATTTTAGTGTTCATCATGTGTAAAAAAGATAGAGAGAAGCCTCTAAAATTAATTAATCAAATAAAAACAACTCAATAAGAATCATCAAATATTACACAAAACAGTCAACACTCTATCAGCTAAAACCACCTTATAACTCCATTCAAGCCACTTGCTTGCCCCAATTCAATAACCCATCTCAAACACAAAGAGAGAGAGAGAGAGAGAGAGAGAGAGAGTACCTTAAGTCTAACACAAACAAATTCACTTGCTTTGATCACACGGACTTGTAATTCCTCTTCTTTTTGCAATCTGCCAACAAGGAAAGAATATATATTAAACTAGGTTCATTCTCAAATCTGAAACTGATATATAGTTTATTGCATTCTCAAATTAGTCTAATTAAGAATGTTAGCCAAAACTATCCATCAGCACGTAAGCATCTAAAGTTGGAGCTTAGTTCATAAAGTAATTGCAACAATCATCAACTATCCATCAAATTTAGAGTATTTACAGTCCTACAGCATTAATAAGTGATGCATGCAGCATTAATTAAAAAGGGTAATTAAACATACTAACAATGATGTAATGTTGTGCAAGTCTTTTGACAAATCAAATAAATTCCCCTGTTGTACCATTACTTTCATACACACTTCATTACCTCCACTATGAAAAGCTTTAAAATTTATAATCCTTCATACTAGAAAATCAACAAATTGATAACCCTAACAACCCCCATCCCACACCACAACTCACCTAGCAATTCAAAAGAACATAAACTACAATCAAATCCACATAGCATATGTAACAATTTGCGAATGATGCTATTATACATCCTGTAGCTTAGTTCTCTTTATATTTAACATTCAAAACTACATCCGTATTGTTTACATACATTATTGGTAATAATAAGATAGTGAGAGTATTAGGGTTTTTCTAATGGACGAAGGAGAATATGATGTGGGTCACTTCAAGGGGACCTGACCTCCATTGCAGAGAAGAGAGAAAGAGAGAAATAGAGAAAGTAACTGAATGAGTTTATTCATCAATGCCTATCTGTTACAAGTTTATGCCCCTTATACCCGTGGACCCTTCTAACTAACCCATGGTCCACTAACTACCTCCTTAACCACTCATCCCTTTATTAACCAATGTAACAATCATTAACCCAATCACTAACCCATAGTAACTAACTATTAACCCATTGTAACTAACTATATGTTACAACCAATACAGCCCCATCACCCCAATGATATAGACTCCTAACAGAGAGTTAGTGGTAGAGTTAGTTTTAGTGTGAATAAACGTACAGAGTTGGTCATGCTTTGTTTTTTTGTATATAATTTGTAACCAATCCTTTCTTCTAGATTTTCCTTCTTTGAATTTTAACATGTTTAATCAAACAGCCAAATCCAATTACAGCACTAGCCATATATCCCTCTCAGGCATTTCATCAAACAACTAAATAGCATTCTTGCAAAACCAATGTTGATCATATGAGCATTTTACCACAACCAACTCTACGCAATCCACCAAAGGTTTCATAAATTTGGTAACCCCGAAATTTAAACCAAACTATGAAACTCAAGCAGTGACTTGCACATGGACGATTCGAAAAAAAAAAAAAACACACACACACACACACACAATACCAGCAGTAGCGAGGCGGCGGTGAAAAAAATGGTGGTTGTCGACAGCTGGCAACAATGGCTCTAGCTTAATTGCCAGCCGAAGGTCTCTCTTAGTCTCTCCCTTTCACGTGGTTCAGCCCTTGGATATTTGGTGATTTTAAAGTTCACACGAAAGGCTAAGCAAAACCCATCAATGAGAGCCTTCAAAAATCAAATCCAAACCCACAACCAATTTTTTGGAAAAAAAAAAACACACAAAACCACAAGAACCCAACAAAAAATTTTGAAATTTAAGGCAAACCCATTTGTGAAATAAAGCCAAATAAAAACTCAAACGCTTACTCGAGATTGGCGGCGGCGGCTTGAGGTGATTTGGGTCTCCATCAAGTTCGATCTCCGACGAGTTCAGTGGGTAGGAGTGGGTCTCCGGCGAGCTAAGGTCTAGAGATTTTGAGAGTGAAAGAGATTTTGAGAGAGAGAGAGAGAGTGAGAGAGAGAAAGAGAGTGAAAGACTGTGTGGGTTTTTTCTTTCTTAGAGCTGGAGGGAAAATGAAAAGAGGAGGGGAGGGAAACGACAAAACAACAGAGGGCAATTAAAAGGTCTATTGCGGCAATCCAAACCACCAATATAACTAAGACAAAGCGCCACAAAAAAAGTGAGTATTGCGGCAGTCATCCAGCCCACCGCTATAAGTGACAGCAATGTCGCTATTAATACCACCATTGTAAAGGGCCACAAAATATAACACAAATTCTTCCATCAATAACAATTAATTAAAAGGCCACATTTTATTAAGCATTTTCTCACACAATTATACACTCAAAAAAACTTCAGCCCCAAAACCTCCTTCTCAAACCGATTCTCCAACTCTTCTAGCTAAGACATTCGCAATCCTTCCTCTCCCACTCTCTCTTTTTTCCAAAATTATTAGATCTCTCTCTAACTCCATGACCAAGCATTGCCATGTAATACCCCGATTTGATTTTATGATCATTATCAGTGCATCTTGTCATTTTTTAATATAGAGTTGAGGTGCTATATGTGTGTGCATAGTAAAATGGGAGTAGACAATTTTGTGGTGCTACAAATAGGTGAGAAAATTAAAGTTTTAGTACATACAATTTGGTGCGGCAATTAAAATAATGAATAAATAAATAAAAGATGAAAAAGTTTTATGGGATTCTTGGAGACTAAAGAGATAAGCTCAAGTGGATTTTAAACTCTAGCCCACTACCCCACCAAGCCCACATCTCTAACGCGTTAAAATATAAGGTGGAGGAAAAGATAAATTAGGGTTTTCATAGGAAGGGTTTTATCAAGGAGGCTAAGAGGTGTTTTTCCTTGGAGTTAGAGCATATACAATTGAAGAGGCAATCAAATTGTTCAAGGTATGATTTTTCACCATTAGAAACAAAGAATTAAAATGTTAGAATCTTATCTTGGAATTTCAAATCTTAATTATGAATATGGCTTTAACGTTTGGGGTTATATATATTAGGTAGATTTATCGTTTTTCTTGGGTTTTATATATATATATATATTAGAGGATGGCCTGAATGTTAGGATGACTTTAAGCCTTTAACGTTGTTTCGTTGGGATATAAATATATATATATAACCCCGATTTGAGCCACAGAATTTCAAGGATCTATGGTTATGGCATATGCCTTCCTTCGGATATGTACATATATAATATATTTGAAGTCAATGATTTTGCCACCATGTGTATCCATGAACAAAGTCATGGATCAAAATATTATTAATGAATATGGCCTTCACGTTTTTCATTGGAGTTATATAATTAATCTTAGGTTGGCCACTGTGTGTCTCTAGAACAAGCCATGGATTACAAAATCTCTATTTAGGTATATTTTCATTGGGGTTTTATATTAAATCTTAGGTCAATGATATTTTGGCTACTGCCTTCCTCATGGTAATATGAGTTTCGATTAATGCAAGGGAATATTATTGGTTAGAACATCATTGGTTAGAGAAACTCTAATTTAGTGTTAAAATTGTTATTAGTTTAGCAAAGTTTAATACTAGTGAGTCAGTTTGTATAAGTCAATAAGATTTATATTTTGTGGAGGATATTAAGTATATTTTATGATTGATGATAGGTTCTATTTAAGAGTGTTTTAAGGCTTTTTGGAGGTTGTTTCAGCTGGACTGTCAAAGTAATTCAAGTGCTGTAAGTAATTATGCATAATATGCACAAGTTTTGTCCATTAGGTTTTTAGAAGTTAAAAGTTTTCAAAATTTTTATATTTCAAACTTATATTTTCTAAAGTTTGTCAAAAGTATTTTTGCATCATTGAAAGATAAATTTCGACTATTAAATAATGTTTTTAAGAGATACTTCAAATTTTAAATAACGTTTTGAATGTCCAAATCTCATTTAAAGATGATTTCTAAACTAAACTATTTTCCGTAAATAATTGAGTTTCAATGTAAGTTTTCTAAAAAGGTTCTTGTTCTTTAAGTTTGTTAAAACCAAGTGATTTCAAAGACATGTTCTTATTTTTCAAATGGTATTTGAAATGTTTATTTTAGCAAATTTAATTTTTCAGATTTACTCAAGAATTGTAATATATTTATATAAACTCCTCAGCTTCTATTCGTTCCCCAAGAGAGTCAAGCGTCCTTTGATTTGTGTTCTATTCGATATTGTGATCTTTGATATGCCTCTGTATTTGAAAAGAAATTGCTAATACCAAGTAAATTATTATATTTTGTATAAACTTTGCTTTGTGATATGTGACTCAAGATAAGTGTTTTTGGAATTGATCAGATATATCATATATATGTATAAATCTGCTCATAGGATTGTATGTGAGAATATGTGTTGATCCCTCACCAGCAGGGGTTAGATGTTGGTATCCGCTCACAGGATTGTATGTGAGAATATGTGATGTGTATATGTGACACTGTGCTCTGATCAATTATCTGTATGTGTTTTCGAATAACTTTAAGATTTAATTATATACATGTGTTCAATGGTTCTTTATATGTTTGGAAAACTATATCGAATATTTTGAGTGAAATTGTGAAATCAAACTCGTGCTTTGCTTGACTCTATTCCGTTGTATATTGTGTATAATCGCTTACTGGATGTGTGGCTCACCCCATCAATTACAATTTTCAATTAAAGTTTAGTTGGAGAACAGAACCTTTGGATTGCTTCGTAAGGTGCAAGGTAGAGCGTGGGAGTTTTAGGCGAAGTCAATAGTACTTGAAGTCTTAAAAGATTATTAGTTATTTTTTTATTCTGCTTTAGATTTCACTGTATTTTGGAGATTATTCTAAATTTGTGGAGTTTGGATTTTTTTGTAAGAGGTTTTTAAGAGTATTGTTCTTTGGAGTTTTAATTTATTTTGGATTAATTATGTTTAGTAAGTTATGTAAGTTCAGCAAGTTAGTCATGTATCTAAATTCATGTTCCATGGATTTGGGTCGTGACATGCCATCTTTGGTCTTCGCTCTTCGAACATATCACTCATTGATTTGCTCTCTCTATCTCTTACTTTTGCTTAAAATCAGGCCCAAATATGTCTCAATGTCCTCCACTCTCATACTAACTTTCTCTCTCTCTTTCTCAAATCGATGTCTCTCTCTCAAAGATCAGTGCTTCACTTTCTCTTTCTCTCAAATCAATGTCTCTTTTAGTGGGTCGCTCTCTTGATGGGTCTCTCTCTTTCTGCCTCGTCCCTCCATGGTGGACTGTGGTGATTGGTGGTTGTGGAAGTGGTGGTCAGTTGGGTCTGGTGATGAGTCGTGGGGTGAGCTGTAGACATGTTGAAAGTCACTCCTATATTCCCAGTCAAGCCTCGATGGCTGTTTTTGGGGCTTCAATCGGCTAGTGGCATCAATGAGTGCTAATAGAGACAGACCTAATCTAGGGTTTGAGAGTGAGAATGTATGGTGGTGGTGGTGGTGGGAAAATCAATCATTGGGTTTTGAGATCAATGACATGAGATTTTAATTTGAGAGTGAGAAGGATAGAGAGTGTTTTTTTTAGAGGGAGACAAACGGATGAGAAATGAAAAGGTTGGGGGTCTAAATTGATAGATTTATGTGAGGGAAAGGAAAAAAAAAAAAAAAAAAAAAAAGGGAGAAAAAAATTGGACTTTTGGGCAATTAACAGGTTTATTGCGGCGGTTGCTTAAACCGCCGCTATAACTAAAAAAGGCCGCAAAAAGACATATAATATGGTGGTTTGACAATATTGCCGCTATAACTAAATCAAACACCGCTGTAGTACACCGCAAAAGGCTTGATATATTGCATCAGTCCAATGAAACGCCGCAATATATATCATCTACAGGGGCAAACCAAAAAAGTGCTACAATATGTGATATATAGCGGCAATTTTCGCAACCACCGAAAAAACCCGCCGCAATAGCTCGAATTTCTTGTAGTGATGATCATTATCAAAACTACTATATTTTGCAACCAAAAAAAATGAAAATAATTTTTTTAAAGGATTGTTTGATTTGTAGAATAAAATGATAATTATTGTAAAATCTAGTATATAATCAATCAAATATCATTTTTGGGATATAAAGAACGATAAATTCCATTTTGATAAATGATTTATTTCAAATGCATTGAAAAAATTTATTTTGTGTCTAAATATTAA
Organism: Quercus parvula; assembly: GCA_030820535.1. Taxonomy (NCBI): domain Eukaryota; kingdom Viridiplantae; phylum Streptophyta; class Magnoliopsida; order Fagales; family Fagaceae; genus Quercus; species Quercus parvula. Next base: position 41,366,969 of record JAUAME010000011.1, on the reverse strand, counting down.
TTCCCAAATTATTATAAAATATAATGAGTATTATATATGAGCCATATAAATAATTTCTTGTTAAAATTTTCAAAATGAATTGTACACGCTTATCACGGGGACATAGACTAATATATATAAAACTAAAACTTTTGACTCTTTTTTTTGAAAAAAATTAGTGCTCACATTTTCCAAGACATTATTTTAATATATATTTTTAATTGAGTTTAGATTCTATAAGCATTCTTTATATAAAACTTCTTACTTTAAGTCATCGTTTAAGTTGTTTTTTGGATTGTGTAAAATAATTTGTGTGTACAAGTATTACCCATATCACAATGATGTTCATGTGTAAATGTTTTGTTGACAAGCTGCTCAATCTGTATGTTTTCCCCTTCAAGTTATTCAGCTACTAAACAATGAGCTATGGAATCAATCTTTGGATTACGAAATGTTTTTAGTCATAGGTTTAAGACATTTTTTCTTCCTTAGTCTCAACATGGACCAAGGATAAAAGACTTTACCGTATAAACCAACTGGAACCCACTAATTATAGTCAAGAGAAAATATTCTCTCACACTTTTACCTTTATTATTTTACACGTCTACAATTGATACAAAAATGTACACATTTTAAAAAGTGGAAAAAATATCCCCGCATTTAAACTGTAGGGATATTGGGCCCAGGAGTTCATCACTTGTTTGTTTTTCGGGCCTGTGGCCCAATACGAGGATGAGGGGTTGTCCGAAGAGGAAAAATCTTTATTAGAAAAGACTGTGTTAGTAAATATAGGTTAGTTTTGATCATAATAGCTCAAGAGGGTGGGCCGAGGATAAATGCATCATCGGCTAACCAATGCCGAGGTCCGAAGAGATTGTCTGTCGCACAGGGTGACGTTCCAGGAAGTCTCGTTAGTGTGGAGAAGCGTTGTAGAGACGTCAAACAAGGAAAAATCCTGAAATATCTTAGGAGAAATCTGCTGCCACCGCATTAAATACTTTGTAGCTAACTCTCTGGCCGCATTAATGTGGAGGTAATACCTGAACAATGGTTTTCAACCTTACAGCTACTATGTAAGGACTTATGGGAGGCGCTGATGGGACAAGTATCAACACCAACCATCTGGCATGCACGTGGAAGGTGGAGATTGAAAGGAGAGATAGTATAAAAGAAGAAGGAGGGAACGAGACAAAGAGATTGAGAAAAGCACGTAGAAAAACACTGTAGCATCAAGAACTATCTGTGTAATCAAACCTGTGAGAAATATATAAGAACAAATCTCCTTGGACTTTGCCGATGACGATTTTCTTTAGCATAAATCTATTTACTTACATTCTCTTGTCATCCTAATCTACCTGAGTACCTGTCTGATTCATTAAAACCCGGTTTTCCAACCCACTCTCTACAAATTCATTGTTTTGGGCTTTTTGAGCCTACGTCCATCCACTCGTTAGGCTAGGAACTCAAATCCGGTCCTTACATAAAATATAAAAGTGTATATGAAAAAATAGATGTAAGATAATAAAAATGACAAAATTTAGCTACAAAATTTAGTTACAAAATTAGTTCTAACTTAAAACTACAACCTTACTTAATATCTTTTTATTAGTAGTAAATTTTGAGAATTTCCCTATTGGATTACATATTTTTCTTATATTCTCCATACTTGCAAAATTTCTAGAAAATTAAAGATCAATAGCTATGCAATCAATAAATTGTTTATATTGCTAGTTTTTATATTTTAAAGCTATGCAATCAATCAATAGCTATCCAATTGATATAAAATTTGACATGTGTATTAAAAGTGTAAAGAACATTTAATTCAACAGTTAAATTTTCAAAATATATAGTATTATTTATTTTATTGAGCAAAGTTGTAGTCCTAGGGTACAATCAATTTTATATATAAATTTTATCCTGATAAAAGCCCTTAAAGTCATATTAATGAGACAATATCGAAGATTGATAGTTGACCCAAACATTAGTAAAAAGCATTCTTCTGTGCTTAATCCCATATGAATGACCTTTTGTTTTTTTCTTTTGTTACCACCAAATAAATCAAGCAATTTACGTTATTGCCTCAGTTTTTGTGTTATTAGCAATTACAAACAAGAAGTGATACAAGCTGACCAAAACACTTTAACCAAATTTTAAAGGGCAATGCTTGGCACTACATGGATTGCCACGATATTGCATGTCCATATTCTGCGCTTGTTTTATCACTCTTTAACAAGACACACCTCCAAACAAACAACCATGAAGAAATCCATTCGAGGGAATGATGAATGTTTACGATGTATGTATGAACCACATGGTAAACTGCTCCTAATTTCAAATTTCAAATGGTGTAGCATTAACTTAAAAACAAACCAGAAATGTCACTTCTTGGATGTTTATTTCTTTTACCTGCTGAACATGTGCATAACAAGTTCTTTGTATTGTGACATAAAAATCCCTTAACACAGGGAAGGTGTTCTAGTTGGTGGGTATAAAATCTCTTATTTTGGAGATAATGCAGTTATGTGGTTCTTCAACTATTAATTTTATTTTCAAATTATAGAAACCTAAGTAGAACCTCAGTTCTCTTTTGGTGTGTAAAACTCAACTGCTATTTCACTCGATCGCTGAGTTGGCCTTGCATTTGCCTCAAATCCCTGGAAAAAGAACAAAGCAAAAATCAAATTCTCCTTAGTAAAAACAGAACAAACACATTAACTTAAAGTGAACCAGCACTTAGAGGAAAATTGTTTCTATAACATTGTCTCCATCACCTGCTAGTTTTTGTACAGTTTCCTTTGCTTTATGACTAATGTATTTACTCGTTCTTGCATTAAATATCTCAAATGAAGTGCCATTAAGTAGCTTTGCCAAAGACTAGCAGTAAATGTAATAGAAGATCCAATCCACGTACCTTCAAGTTATTATAAAATACTCTAAGAGTACCATAATTGCGTACTTCTACCTCTCTTATAATAATGAGTCACACTAATTAAATTTATGATAGGACCAACAGTTCATGTGAGAGAAGGAGTACACATATATAGTACCCCCAAAGTATTTTATAATTTTCACGTACACTTCAAACGTATATATTGTGAGCTATAGTTCAACTGATACTTCATTCTCTCATTGGGTTCAAAACCCATTAGGTGCATGTGTAATACCAATAATTTTTTTTTTTTTTTTTTAAATACTATACATACTAAAGTGAACAGAAGGCACATTATGGATTGGCTTACCACTTATCTTTTTGGTTTTTAGTTTGAAAGCAACTTAATTATTAATTGCTTATAATTTTTCTTTGCAAAAAAAGTTATCCAAACATCAGCCGTAAGGGTTTCAGTAAATTAAGCCAAAAGCCTAGCTTCATGCAAATGACTACTATATTGGTCAAGAATAAAGCTTCATCATTGGAATTATCTTTCAAATCTCAGAACAGCCATTATGACTTCTTCTAAAAAGCAGGTGGTGGCAACCACTCCTACTTTGAAATGCCTTCTTAAGACTTCTTTAATATATTGGATGTATAATTGTATTGGACCATCCACTCCAGAGATTTCAATGCCAAAAAGACATGTTAATTAAATCAACTAGTATATTCTATATTGAAAATCATCTTGCATCTGACAGTTTTTTTTCGGGGGAGGGGGGGGGGGTTATAGACAAGGTTAGCGCAATAACTTGCCAATTAGCTATAATACACTATTTGTTAAAAATTGCCTGAAATGCTTAGGTAAGATTTGGAACTCATATTCAGATGTTTTTTTAATACAAAAGCTTATAATTATGTCATTATTCCTTAAGGTTAGTCCTGCATATCCTTAATTTCTGTGGAGTGTTTAATCAAAATTATGTTATACCAGTTCAGAAACACTTACATCATGAACAGCTTCCCTTAATGCTCTCACTTGCTCTCTTGAAACTGTCCTTACCTATAAAAGAGAAGTTGTATGTTGGAAAGTGCATATGTGGAGTAAAGAAAAAGAAAACAAAACCAATATTGCATTTATTGGTCAAGAAAATTGTGTGCTTAGTGAAGGACCTTCTTGACTATTGTCCAAATGACACCCTCAGTGCAGGGAGGAACTGTAAGAGAACCAATGTATCTGTAATACTTTCTGCTCCCAAACTTAATAGCACCTGGGTTAAAGATCCCCAAATCTCTCTCTTCTTTTCCAACTGACTTTATGTGGTGGAACAGCTTTAGAAAAAGGGGGAAGGGCATAAAGAACTCAATAATCAAGAAAATTTGTAGGAAGAAATAATCGCACTTAAAACTAAGATTTTGATAAATTCATGAAGAATACTACTCTTCTAATGATTCAAGTGTAGTGAAAATGTCATTGAAATAAATGTCAAGCAGCTATTACAATACACAAATGAATTTTTCGAAATTGAAATTCTTGGCATTTTTTGTCATGTTAAGTCCCTTAATTATGTGTTGAGCTCTATGTTCATTACTGTATTGACAGCTTAAAAAGATCATGCATGCATGTAATTTTTTTATTGCATTTAATATATAAAAGTATGCATTTATCTGAATAATACTTATGTGCGAAAATATTACACAAGTCTATATGCATGTGTGTGAGAGAGTCAGAAAGAGAAAATCATCTAAAAATTCCATTGAAAGGAAGGAGCCAGGGGGCCAAATCTATAATAGTTCCAATAACATCCATCTCCTAACTATGGATTTAATAAAAAAATGTGATGCATTACTGTAAATAGTGCACACATTCATATGCATTAATGGATCTCAAAGAGCAAATGAATAGAAAACCATCAAAATACCTTTGAAAGTAAGGGATCAGGGCGGCCATATTTGTAAACAATTCCAACAACAGCTATCTCTCCACTAGAGCTTAGATGAACTATGTGGAGCTCCAAGTCATACCTGAAAATAGAAGATTAGAATTTTGTATGGGTACAAAAGCAATGTATGGACTGGGTTGTTCAAAAATCAATTAGCCCATAGATGAATTAAATGTGAAATGAAGGTAAACAAAAACCTTGATCCATTGAATGTGTGCTCAGATGGTGAATGCCAATGAAATTGTAACAGCTTGTAGTCAGTCCCATTTATGTTAATTTTTCCGGCATCCCCTTTCCACATCACCTGATGAAACATCCATTTCAGATAATAAATTAATCAATAGTTTTCATCTGATTTAGTACATCTATTACCCATTTATATGGAAATGTTTTATCATGACTACTACAAAACTGTCATCAGAGTATATATATATGTGTGTGTGTGTGTGTGTGTACATGTGCAGACACGTACAAGTATGAGTGGGTTTATTACATCTTTAAGGAGTTAAAGCTTAGGATTTAGAAGGATCATATAACTTGTCCATGTGATGCATGTTTCTATAAACAGAATAGGTTTAATCATAATGATTAACCTGTCCTGGTTCCAAATGGTCCAAGTTGGGGGGTATGCAACTCAAGCATTCATTAGATTAAGCTTGCAAGCATCAACTGAATTGGTACATAATAAAAATCACAACCATGAAAAAAGGATAACAAAGTATAGCTTCAGTGGCAGGCTGGCAGCTTACCGTAATGTCATGTCCTCTGTTCTTCACAACAGCCGGAGCTGGTTGGTAATCCCTTTTTAATTTCCCCAGGCTAGGAAAAACCTGCACCCTTCTGTTCAGAAGATCAATAGGAGATTGCAATTTCCCATTACCACAAGCTTT